>CM032326.1:51825551-52504301 GCA_019022515.1 Quercus aquifolioides | reverse complement strand
TTGTCACTGCCCACACAAAAGAAGAGCAAATCTCTTGCTCTAAGACAATTGATGAGAGGGTAGTATCTCATGATTCTTCGGATGAAGATGCTGTAGATAAAAATGTGGCGTACCTTGTCAAAAACTTCCGGAAGTTCTTAAAACTCAAGAACAGTGGGAAATCTGGTGACAAAGGGAAATTTCAGAATTCCGGGAAGGAGAAAAGGGAATTCAGAAGGAAAGATGGTAGAGAATCCCAATCTTCGCAAGGAATCACGTGCTTTGAGTGCAACGGACATGGACATTTCAAGAAAGAATGTCCCAATTAATTGAAATCGAAGGGCAAGGTCTATGCCACCACTCTAAGTGACTCGGATTCATCACACTCTAATTCAGAGGATAGCTGTGACGGAGAAGGAAACTACTCCACGTTTATGACCATTGCTCATGTTAAGTCCTCGGAGGACTTGAATTTGCTTGTACAAGAGCTTGGGGAGCATAGTGATGAAGAATCAATGGGAATTGTTGTAGAATCAGAAGCTGAAGAAGATGAGAGCACAGCTGGTCTCCAAGAGAACTACAACTCACTCCTTGAGAAATCGGGAGAGTATGCAAGGGTGGCGAAGGGGGCTGTGAAGAAGATGAAGAAAGCCGAGGAGGACTACTAAAGTCTCTTAGTCAGATATAAGGAATCAAAGTGTGAGATTGAAACACTAAATGGTGAGCTATCAGAAGCTTACACAAAAGTGAGATTTCTTGAGCAAGAGGTAGTGCAAGCACATGCCAAGATAGAAAGGGTCTCCTCCAAGAAGTTAGATGATGTTATTTCATCTCAAAAACATTCCTTAGACAAGTCCGAACTGGGATATACAGAAGGGAGCAGCTCATCAGCCAATGTCACCAAAGAAGTGAAGTTTGTGAAGGCCAAAGATACAGTTGTAGAAGAGCCTATTCCTGAGAAAGTTAAGGCTGAAAAGAAGAAGAATGTGGCTGATCAACAGGTGTTAAATAAGTCCTGTAATCAATCAGAAGCCAGATTTGAAGCTAGAGGAAGATCACTTCCAAGATCACAATGGGGTCCTAGAACGAATCATTTCTGTCACTTTTGCAGATTGCAAGGGCATACCAAACCCAATTGTCATAAGCTGAGAACATTAAACAATGCAAGCACTCCTCGATCACGAGGAAGAAGAAATGACAAGAAGTCTTGGGGTGGTGAGCAACCAAGAAGTCAAAACCGTGATCCCGGAATGATGGACGCAATGAAGATGATCGGTGCCTTCACAAATTGCTTGGAAAGCTTGACAAGAAGGTTTGAAAGTCCTAACTCTCGTACCTAATCCGTCAAGGATATCACCCCAAACGCACGTGACGTGTGGGTGACAAAGGGTACTCATGCATAAGCATTTCAACATGTCCATGCATTAATACTTCCCATGTTTTGTGTATATGCTTGGTTGTGTGCTTCTTGAGAGTTTAAGTTTTTATATTGTCTGTCTATTTGCTTTCAAATGTTTTTACTTTGTTTGTTTTTTATCAACCTTTTACTGCTTTTATGTCAAAAATCCGAAAACACATAAAAAGTAGAAAATCCAAAACGTTTGATCAGTGTCATTGAGCTTTGTCTCAAAGCATGTTTTGCCTTGTACCTTTGTACTAATGGCTTTAAGTATCTACGAGCTTAGCTTGTCTCATATGCACTCATATCATTGTGGGAGAAATCTTGACTTCTATGTGAGTGTTGTAAATAGATCTTCAATCTTGTCATGAATGATTAGTGAATGATTTTGTTGATCTTGAGACATGCATAGACCTGTGCCTATATATCTTCCCACTATTTATTTTGTTGTTTTTGCTTAAAGAGCTCACCAAATGTAAATCTCCAAATGAAAAGAGATATTGAGCTGCAAAAGTCTGTCGCACATACTAGTATTTGACTAGGAAAAAGGGAAAGCGACCAAAATAAAATGTATGATGCCCAAAAAGCCAAAGGCTAACTCATCAAATTGAAATATTAAAAATTTTAGGCATTGATCTCACAATGAGATGTATTGATTCAAAATGATCAAATGATATGATGTATACGGAGCCAAATGAAAAGCTTCAAAGAAATGTACTCAAGTTTTTGTGGGAGGTCATATATGCATACTTCTATAATTAAGATGGACCACATTATCTAGTGCTAGTTGTGTATGTCTTGGTTGAATTGATCATTGAAGCATCACGTTAGACTAAGGACTATCTCATTTTTGATACCCACACACATCACACAAGTTTATGTTCAATGAATGTCATATTCATTTGTGTGATTGTACTTGATTAAATGTGTTTTCACCTGCTCAATCTTTGTTGATCAAACACAAAAAGATTTTTGAGTGTTTTAGTTGTTTTTGGAAAGTATTTTTTTTTTTTTTACAAAAATGTCAAAAATTTCAAAAACATTGTTGTCCTGTTTTGGCGACTCAGTCGCAGGTTGGCCCAGTCGCATGCCCCAGTCACGAGCCCACTCCGAGATTTTTCGCTGCTCATTGGCGAGTCAAGGTCTCAGTCGCGAAAAATACTTAGAATATTTTTCAAAATTTGAGTTTTGTTGATTCTCGCGGCTTAGTGTGGCGACTTGTTCGCGGGTGGAAGGTCCAGTTGTGAGAGGTACACAGAGATTTTCGTAGCTCACCTCGCGACTCTCTCGAGAGTAGACCTTCTAGTCGCGAAAAACACTTAGAAAATTTTTCATGAAATTTGATTTCAAAGTGTTTCACGACTTACCCTGGCGAATGATTGGCGACTTGACTTAGTCGCGAAAAATGCGTGTTTTGCGTTTTAAAGACAATTTTTAAAAAATTTTCAGTTTTTCCCTCGAAATTGTGTGACTGTTCATTGTCTTCCCCATTTCTCTCTCTCAAACACTCCGAATCTCTCTTCGAAAAGCATCCATTTTTGCACCATTTCTTCTCAAATCTTCAAGAAAAAGGTATGGGTTTTATCTTTCTCACTTCATATTTCATGATTTGAACATTATTTTCTTGATTTATGAGTTGTCATTGTGATTTGAGTTTTACTGTGTTCGTACATGGGTTTGCTTAAAATGTTGGGTTTGGTCGATTGGGGTTGGTTGGTTCTGTTGCTAAATATATTTGCTATCATGATTTAGTCTCTTTGTGCTAGTCTTTGTTCTGATCTTTGCTGTTTGATAGATTTCATACCCATTAGGTATATAGGTTTGGGGTTTTATGTGTTTATCTCTGAATGAGAGATTGGGTGTTTCAGTATGTCTGTGATTTTGAATTGTTTGGCAAATATTGCTTTGAGTTTGTGTTACCATATCATGTGTGTGCTTCTATCTTGGGGGTTTAACTAGCACATTTCATATTCATTAAGATATATCTCATTGACATATGCCTATTTTTTGTGTTTTTGTGTCTGATTGTGGTTTACACTGTCCATTTATAGATGTTTAATGCTTGTTCCAGTCTGCATCTATACAGACTAAACTTGTTTGAGTTTCTGAGTTCTAATTTGAGCTATCCTTTTCGGTTCTCAACTGTGCTTGATCTGTGTGTTGAATTGACACTCTGTTACTCCCTTTGCAACTAACCTGTTACTAATATGTGTGCATTTCCACATACTGTGTTCTGCTCTTGTTGTGGCCTCTTCTGTTTGTTTACAGATGGCTCCCACACCTACAAAGAAGAAGACCCCTGCTAAGAAGGCAGACAAAAGGCTGAAAATGGACCACAACTTGTTTAGGTCAGTTCAGCACTTTGAGAGATACAGAGATTCTTTCATGAAGGGAAAAATTATCCAGGAGAGGTTTATGGATTTAAATGACTTGAAGGATACCTTCATTCCAGAATGCTTTGAAGGTAGAGGATGGGATAAGTTGCTGGGTGACCTACCTGTAGTGTGTGAACCTTTAATAAGGGAATTCTATGCAAATGTGAGCATAAGGGAGGATGAGCTGAACTGCTGGATTAGAGGACATGAGTTCAACATAGATGCTCATGATATTGATGAGGTTCTAGGGCTTGAGGGATTGGAAGATCATGATTTCACCAACTACAAAGACAGGATGCTATCTTTAGACACTGTCCAGACTCGGATTGGTGGTGTTAAAGAAGGGAGATGTCTCAACACTAATGCCTTCCCAGTTGACATGAGGTGTCTGACCACAATCATGATGTTCAATTTATATCCTATAAGAAAGATGACTACTCTTACTAATGCCAGAGCTATCTTCCTCATGGAGCTCAAGGAGAAAACCTTCATTGACATCAGTTCTCACATATATGACACAATTGTGGATGAGACTAGAACCTCCTCAAGGCCCAAGCTGATCTTTCCTAGTCTTCTCATGAGACTTTTCAGAGCAAAAGGGGTTGCAATCCCTCAAGATATCAGTCCCATGACTCCTCTATCAGCCATAAACAAATTAACCCTCACAAGGATACAAGTTCATCTTTGTAAAGTTGTTATTTACAACTATGTATTTTGTTGGCTTTTATTCCGTGCCAAATTTGATTGTAATTATTATCAATCGTTTATACCCTGTATCTATTGTGGGATTTGTTGTAAGGGTTGTGTGATAGAGAGAGAGAGTGTGAAGACTCAAGCATTTGAAGGCTGAAGAATTCTCGTGGGTATGTCGCGACCTAGCTTCCCGCGAAGTGAATCATGTGCCCTGCACATGCTGGAATGCGAAGAGTCAGGCCAGGTGGAGACAGCTGTGTCTCGCGAGTATCTCGCAGGTAAGGCCTTCCTGCGAGACACCCGCGAGGCAATCTGTTCTGCCAGCCTGTACTGAATGACTCACACTTTCTGTGCCGATCCTATATATACCCTTATTACCCACAAATGTTGAGGAATGCTTCAGAGAGAAAACCCTAGCCAAACACATTGAGAATTAGAGATTGTCATCCCCACCTTTCTCTATACACTTGCTTGTGGTATTTCCTCAACTCTTCCCTCTCCATTTCCATACCATTGAGAGGTTGATAGCCCAAACACTTACCACACCCTTTGAGAGTGTTGAGTGACGTTTTGGTGCTGCTGGAAAGCATTGGAAGAAGCCAAGGATGGCAGATGCAACATGGAGCTTGTTGCGGGATCCGGAGAGCTAGACAAGACACGGTTCCGAGAAGCCTTGTTGGAGTAGGAGCTTGGAGGGCTTAGGTACATCGGGTAGATTAGGCTTGGAGGGTCTCTTGTTAACCCATGTATCCCAACTGATTGTCTAGTGGATCGATTTCCGCTTAGAGGGCGGCGGAGAGGTTTTTCGCCGAGTTCTTCGGTTTCCTCTTCAATAACACATCTCGGTGTTATCTGTGTTTGCATCCTTCTTCCCTAATCTTGTTTATTTCATTTTTACTACTGTGTTGCTTTAAATATGGATTAGAGTAGTTGTCTTGCTTATATGCTTGTGTTTACACTATTCCGCACTTAGTATTAAGTTAGTGTAAAATCAACCAAGCCGTAACTTTAATTTAGGGGTCTAAATTGCTCTTGTGTTTTCGACACATTTTCGAGCTTTCAATCTTCCAAGTGATGAAGAGGAGGGTGACCAAGGAGAAGGTGATCCTATGGAAACTGAAGTAGAGGCGGCAGGACAGACATCCACACCCAGAAGCAGAAGCAAGAGGAGCAGAGCTTTAACTTCATCAGCTGCACCTCCACCAGATGCATTTCATATCATCCTGGAAAGGATTGATGGACTCAAAGAAGTTCAAAATGAGCATACTGACAGGATGGCAGCAATTCAGGATCAGCTTAACGTACTTTTGGCCAAGTTTGACAGCCTCAACACCCAGCAGTGACCCTTTGGCCATTCCGGTCAAAAAGGGGGAGAATTTTTGAGAAGCAACTCTTGAAGGGGAGTGCTATTTTGAGGGGGAGCAGTCTAAAACAAAGTGTTTTTAATCAGCTAGTTTATGTTCAGTTCTACCTTATGTTTATACTTTGGATAATGTTTTTGCTTTGATTATGAGTTTGATACACTATGGTTAATTGGTTCTAGTATATAAAATGATGTTATTCAGTATTTTAGTTTATGTTTGTACCTGTTACTTTTGTAAGCTTTTAAGGCTAATGTACTCATGCTTTGTAGCTCGTACTTGATGTTAAATGCCATGCTTTTTCTTTAAGTACATCACTCTTGTGCCCTTGTAGGATCTTATTCCTAGATGCATATATGTTTTATGCATTGGTTGAGTGTTGGACATGCAAATGATACTTTGCAATTGAGTTTATTAGCTTGCAAGTCCGGATGTTCATTCCTTGAGAGAATGAGCATTGTGATCACTAGTATGTAGTGATTTCCTGTTTTTGGTCAAGCCATGGTTTATTGATTTGTCCCATTTTGCTTGATCGCATTAT
Organism: Quercus aquifolioides; assembly: GCA_019022515.1. Classification (NCBI taxonomy): domain Eukaryota; kingdom Viridiplantae; phylum Streptophyta; class Magnoliopsida; order Fagales; family Fagaceae; genus Quercus; species Quercus aquifolioides. The sequence continues at coordinate 52,497,953 of CM032326.1, read as the reverse complement.
GCTTGCTCCATATGCATTACAAGTTTTCTGCATACAATGATCAGATTGTGTTGTTGTCTTTCAGGAGATACTTGTTCTTATGGTTCAAGAGCTTCACAGATTCTAGAGTTAGGTGTGAGTGAGTTTTCCAACTGTTCCCAACTCACGTGTTAAGTCTAGAGTTTGTTATAGGGTTTTGTCACGGAATAGCCAAAGGGGGAGATTGTAAGGTTGAATTTTATCAATCATCTTGTTGGCTTTATTCTGTGCCAATTTTCTTGTAATTCAGCACTTAGTAACCCTATATTTAGGTGGGATTCATGTAAGGGCAGAGTGTGAGAGAGTGTGAAGAAATGCTCAAGATTGTGCAAAGAAGCAAGGATTCGCAGCTAGGACTCGCGGGTGACTCGCGACTGCCATGCCGCCAAAATGAAGCACACGAGTGAAGCGTGCGAGAAGGTGAACAGTCACGCCAGCTGGTGCACTACAGGACAAAAATCCAGCCTTGTCGTTCTGTTATCTCGCGGCTTGATCTCACGACTCAGTCAAGTCGCGAGGCCAAGTCACCAACCAGCCCTGTTTGGGAAAAATTGACTCTTCGCATTCCTTTCTCACCCCACTATATATAGACCCTTATACCCACGAAATGTAGAGAGCTTCCAAAGAGAATTTTAAGAGAGAAACCCTAGAGAAAAACAAGATTGATTCATCTACAATCTTCATCTAAGAGACTCTTCAAATTCCTCTACTCTCTTCCTCTCCATTGATACATCCTTGAGAGGTTCTTGACCAAATACTTTTCTCACCATACCCACGTCTGTGAGAAGGTCTTTTGGTGCTTAGGGAAGCAGTTTGGAAGGGACCAATGGTTATTGGTTGAAGCTATGGGCTATAGAGGAATTCGGTAAGCTAAAGAAGAAATAGGTTCGGCGTAACCTCGTTGGAGCAAGAAGCTTAGAGGGCTTAGGTACCTGGGTAGATTAGGCTTGGAGGGTCTATTGTTGTTCATATATTCCAACTACATTCTTTAGTGGATTATTTACCGCTTGGAGGGCGGCGGAGAGGTTTTACGCCGAGGGCTTCGATTTCCTCTTCGATAACACATCACTGTGTTGTCTTTGTGTTTGCATCTCTCTTCCCTTAATCTTTACCATTTAATTTCTACTGTGGATGTGATTTTAAATTGGTTTAGATTGTTTATCAATTCTGTTAGTAGCTTATGTTCATTTTCCGCACATTTATTGTTTGATAATAAGCTTGAATTGGTAATTTGTAATTGGGGGTCTAAACGTTCATAGTGTTTTCAACGCTATTTGAACTTTCAAAACTTATGAGAAAAGGTCTGAGGAAAGGAGGCTAGCAGGCCTATCGCTTGAGAAGCCCAAGGATCAAATGCAACTTAGGAATACCTTATACAGCTCCCTGTACCAGAAAGTAAAGCACTGTGGAAGACACCAGAGTCATGCAAGTAAGGGAAAAAGGAAATATCTAGAAAGGTGGCCATCACCTCCACATTCAATACTCTCTACACCAACTAAGTTGGTCGCATTTATGAGGAAAAAACACCTGAATAGTGACTCCACATCTCACAACTCTCTTTACCACCTCCAGAAGGGTCCTGATGGGACAAGCATCCAAGTTATTCCCCTAAGACTTACAGGTGGAAGGATGAGATATAATAATAATAAATAAATAAATAAATAAATAAAAGACTATATAAGGAAAGGAACCCCTCTAGAAAAGGGGATGGGCATTTTAAGAACTTAAAAAAGAGAGAACTAAGGATCTAATTATAAAGAAATCAGCTTTGACTATTAATGAACAATCTTTCCTCGGACGAGCCCAAGGAAGTGTTTATGCTGAATTTGTGCTTCATCCTTTCCTCTTAACTATCTTATTCTTTTTAGCATCAAGCTTGGATCTTACTTACCATTGCTATTGACTCAGAAAGCCCACTCTCTAACAAATTAACAGTGTTGGGCTTGAAATATTGGGAACCACTATTCTAAGTGGGCTTGGGCCATTTCTTGAGTCGCTACAGTCAGTATTAGAGCTATTCCTAATCCATAATTTCACTCACTTTGAATGATTCGGAAAAGGATAGAAGGTTTTTGGTTTGAAGAATAAATTGTTGTTTCCTGTATTCATTTTTAGTTTTTTATGAGACCCACCATAAAAAATTGGTTTGGTTTGGAAATTTTTATTCAGTTTTCATTTTCAGAAATCCAAAAAATTGGATTTGAATAACTTTTGGGCGTTTTCATTTTCAACAAAAATAGATACAATGGCATTTTTGTAATAAACCCAAAATCTGTAGCCCTCACATTTAGTTGTATTTCTCTCCACCAATGACTCTCTCTCTCTCTCTCTCTCTCTCTCTCTCTCTCTCTCTCTCGTTGGCTAGATCAACATTGGTTTGGGTTTTTCTTTCTGGCACTAAGTCGATTGGGTTTGGTGATGGTGAATCCAAGTTGTGGCTGTGATTGTGGGTTTAGTGGTGGGTGTGGGTGTGGTGATTAGTTTGGCTTTTGATTTGGGTTTGAGTGTGGCTATGGCTAAGTCGTTTTTCTCTCTTTCTTCTCCACTCAATTTGGGTGGTTGTGGGGTGGCTATGTGTATATGGGTTCGGATTTGGTGGTGGTGATGAAGGTGGGTTTTGATCAACTGTGGTGGTGATGGAGGTGGGACTATGCTCTTCTCCACTTTCTCTACTTCTATCTAATGATGGATTTGAGGTGTTTAGGGGTGAGTTTGTTGAAATCTGATAGTGGATACATGGTTGTGTGGCATTTGTTTTCAGACATATTTGCTCTAGCTTGGGCTAGTTTGTAGGAGGGAAGTGGTTTTCTAGCGGTTGTGATAACCGTAAAAAGCTTCCTTTGTGGTATGTATCAATTGGGTTTGTTAAAATATTTATAAAAAAAAAAAAAAAAAGTTAGGGAAGATTGTAGCTGAAAATTGACACCAAACAAAAAAAAAAGTGTTTTTTTTTTTTTTTTTTTTGAGAAAAAAAACATAAGTTGGAAACCAAAAATGAGTATAAGATTTGAGTATAGAAAATGAATACACACCAAACACAACTAAAAAGGGTCATAGCTTCCAGTGTATGGCTTCACTTTCATATAGTCCATTGAACTAAGACTTTTAAGTGCTCTAGTTTATACTCCATCCATTACATTATCACTTTTCTTTTCTTTTTAGAATGTAGTAAACAATGTTTAAAATAGAACAAAGATAAATGACATAATATAGTTGTAGAATATATAAACTAAAATACTAAAAATGAGTTATAGGATTTTTCTTTTTTTAAATAACAATCCAAACTTGGGAATTTTATTCCCATTGAAATGCCAATTGTCAAGTATATGTAATTATCCATTTAACATTGTACTAAATATAACACAACACTGGAATCCAAAAATTAATAGCAACTATCATAAATGGAATATCTATGTGTGTCAATCTTAATATTGTGTTCACCACTATTTATTAAAAATAAATGGTGTCGTGTTTCATATAAGGGTCCTATTAATTAATAGATGTCCTTATGCACCCATTGAGATAAAACATTTTTATAGCAATCGATTGACGTTGTTTAGGGAGTTGGGCCACTTTCAATTGAATATTCATTTTTTTATTAATTTCTTTTTTTTTTTCATGTTCTTATGCATGTGGGACCTATTTGAAACCTTTTTAACGAGTGCATAAAGACACCTATTAATCAAAGTGTGAGAGACCGCATTGCTTGAGGGTGCTCTCAAAAAGAGATAGGGTGCTTAGGGTAATTGTATGGAGTCGCCACTTATTTTTTATAAAAAAAAAATAAGAAAAAATAAAATACAACTCACATGTCCAAAAATACCTCAAATTTATTAATTGATTATACAAATACAACTTGGTAGAATAACTTTACAAGGCTTTGGTCCTAAATACAATCTATGTAAAAATTATAAAGTTTTGATCCTAATTACAATCTACCAAAACAAAAGATAAAACACTAGTCTACTATTCAAAATCCTAAGTTCGAGGGTTAGGTTACGGAATGGGAAAGTGTTAGGCACCCATTCCACCCAGACGAAGTCTGGTCTTCTAAACTCTAAATGACCATTATATACCCTTTCAAAAGATGCATGACACTACAATGACATATTAAAATCCCTAAATTCAAGGTTAATTCACTCTTTGAAAATTCAAAAACTGCAATTTTTATTTAAGAAGAAAACCAATTTTTTTATCATAAAAAAAGTGCAGATCTGTATTTAATGAGAATACAGATCAATTTTGTATACTTGAAAATTCAGATCTACAATTAATGAAAATACAGATCTTTTTTTGTCTAGAAAAATTTTCAGAAAAATTTTCAAATCTGTATTTTATGAAAATATAGATCTGTTTTTGTCTAGAAAAAATTTCAGAAAAATTTTCAAATCTTTATTTAATGAAAATACAAATCTGTTTTTGTTTATAAAAAGTTTCAGAAAAATTTTCAGATCTGTATTTAATGAAAATACATATCTGTTTTTGTTTTCTTTTTTTTAAAAAAAAAAGTTGTAGTGATTAATTGCAGATTTTGAAATTAATGAAGAATTAAATCACAAACATGTTAATCAACTAAAGAAAATTCCAACTAAAAAATAAAAATGGCATAAATGAATTGTAAACAAGACCATATTGCTAATGACATCAGACACATATTCATAAAACAAATAAAAAAAATATTTAAAAAAAAAAACATGCAATGAACAACACAAATATATCAAATAAGAGAAAAGAAAAAATAAATGCAAGAACGAAATTAAATACCTACTTACATGAAATCAAAGAAATTTTCACCTCTTTGAGATCTAAAATATTTTACTTACAAAAAAGAAGTTCTTAAAGCCAAGGCTTCCATAACGTCTTTAACGTAAAGGGAGCAAAGAAGTCAGAAAAAGAAGGTCCCCGAGTTCTGATATTTTTCCTCTATTTATAGAGATTGGATACTTGAAAAATAAGCAAAATCAGCTCAAGTATGAATTAGAATGCATCATTCTCCCCAAAAATTCAGAAAAGATAGGTTTTATCTTAATCAGAAGGTTCCCGGGCCGGGCCTTGACTTTGTGCCAATCGACACTCCAAGAGTGCCTATTAGCCCTCTTGGATGCCGAGCCCCTTTTCCAATTTTGGTTCGATTTGGACTCTTTTTTTGGGATTTTTGAGTCGGGAATTGCACCTAGATGCATTTTTCATTCATATTCTAAAATATTAACCCCTTTTTCTTGATGATCAGATCTTTAAAGTAATAATTATCTAATAAATAAATATTCTAAAAAGGCTTAATTATCAACAATTTCTTTGTTATCTGATTATCCACTTTATTCCCATGCAAGCAGGCTTATTTTTGACAAAAACCAACAACCAATCACAGAATTATTTAATTAATTTTAATTGTTTAACCAATCAAAATTAATTTAACTTAATCACACGTGATCAGCTCTATCCAAACAAAATGCATGCAAACCGTGAAAACTTGATCATGTGATATCTTTCAATCAGACAGTCCGATTCGGGAATCAGACATATCATCACGACCGTTAGAATCTCAAGATCATTTTATGATATTTAATGAATTAATTAATGGATGTAATACAACAATGATTTTTTCGGATTTATGAATGGTCAATCTAGCTATTTTCCAAGATTAATTTATAGGTGCAAAATCGAGTGTCTACAGAATGCCCCTCATTGACAGAGCTTGCAAAGTGAATGTCAATGTAAAACAACTACACTAATTTTAGCAACCATGATTTAATCGAGGTTGACTTTTCAAAGATTACCTATCCCTAGAACCTAAAACCTTGGGACATAGAACTTGTGTTTTATTGTCTTGAAAAATAAGAACTATGAATGCTTGATCTTCTTGATAATTTGATGAACATGAATTAATTCTTGAATGTTGATGAGGCAATCGAGAACTATGTTTGCTCGATCTGGAAATATGCGGTGACTGAGAGGCTTCTCTATCTCTGTCTGAATCTAGGGTGACAAAGTGGCTTCTCTATCTCAATCTAAATCTGGGGCACCTAAGAGGCTTCTCTATCTCAATCTGAATCTGGGGCGACTGAGAGGCTTCTTTATCTCAATTTGATTCTGGGGCGACTAAGTGACTGAGAGGCTTCTCTATCTCAGTCTGAATCTGGGGTGACCGAGAGGCTTCTCTATCTCTGTCTGATTCTGAGGCAACTGAAAGGTTTCTCTATTTCGGTTTGAATTTGAGGCAGCTGAAAGGTTTCTCTATCTTGGTCTGAATTTAGGGCGACTGAGAGGCTTCTCTATCTCGGTCTAAATCTGAGGTGACTAAGAGGTTTCTTTATCTTGGTCTGAATCTGAGGTGACTGAGAGGTTTCTATATCTCGGTCTGAATCTAAGGTGACTGAGAGCTCTATTTGCTCATTTTGACTTAGAATAATTGAGAACTCTATTCGCCCAATTTGTGTTTTGAAGTTTGAAATTTTCCTTCCATAGATGAGAAAATTTATATTAGAATTATGAGGATTGAGAATTTAGATTATTCAAATTTGGAATTTTTCAATCAAGGGATCGGGAGAATTGAGTTAGATTTTTTCGAAGGTCTGGGAGCACTAAAGTTAATTCGTTAAAGGTAGGAAAGCTAATATCGATCTTGGAGAGAGTAGGAGAACTACTGTCAATCCTATTGATTTTGGAAAAACTAAAGTCAATCTTTTAAAGGTAGGAAAGAAATTGTCGATCTTATGAGTTTTGGGATAACTAAGGTCAATTCCTTAAAGGTAGTAGAGCTACTGTCGATCCTAGTATGTAAGAGAACTAAGGTCGATCCCTTGAAGGTATGAGAGCTATTGTCGATCCTACAATGTAGAGGAGAACTATTGTCGATCTTATGAGTTTTAGGAGAATTAAGGTCGATCCCTTAAAGGTAGTAGAGCTATTGTCGATCCTATGAGTTTTAGGAGAACTAAGGTCAATCCCTTGAAGGTAGGAGAGCTACTATCAATCCTAGTATATAGGAGAACTATTGTCGATCCAATGAGTTTTAGGAGAACTAAGGTCGATCCCTTGAAGGCAGGAAAGCTACTGTCGATCCTAGTGTATAGGAGAACAAAGGTGGATCCCTTGAAGGTAGGAAAGCTATTGTCGATCCTATGAGTTTTAGGAGAACTAAGGTCGATCCCTTGAAGGTAGGAGAGCTATTGTCGATCCTATGAGTTTTAGGAGAACTAAGGCCGATCCCTTGAAGTTAGGAGAGTTGTCGTCGATCCTACAATGTATAGGAGAACTATTGTTGATCCTATAAGTTTTAGGAGAACTAAGGTCGATCCCTTGAAGGTAGAAGAGCTATTGTCGATCCTACAATGTATAAGAGAACTATTGTCAATCCTACAATGTATAAGAGAACTATCGTCGATCCTATGAGTTTTAGGAGAACTAAGATCGATCCCTTGAAGGTAGGAGAGCTATTGTTGATCCTACAGTGTATAGGAGAAATATTGTTGATCCTATGAGTTTTAGGAGAACTAAGGTCGATCCTTTCAAGGTAGGAGAGTTATTGTTGATCCTACAGTGTATAGCACATATGAACTTATTCGAAAGAAAATTGTACTTGATTCAGAAAAGTTTAGAGTTTACCTAATGCGGCCTTGTTACTCAAAACTTTGAACTTACTTGGAAGGTCTTCACATGGGTGATCTCACCTGAATGAGGCATAGTCAAATGCCCCTAGTTTACCCTTTGAAGTATGTTTATGGAAATCTTGATTTTTTTTTTTTTTTTTAAAAAAATAAATGAGCCATTGCTGAATGCCCCTAGTTTACGAATTAATGCATGATTTTTGGAAATCTTGATTTTGTTTTTTAAATGATGATGGCCTTTTTTTTCTTTTGAAAATGAATGAGGCAAGGCCGAATGCCCCTAGTTTGCATATTGATGCATGACTTTTTGAAAGCCTTGATATTTGAGGAAAAGATGATTTCTTTTATTTCAAAATGGATAAGGCATGGCCGAATGCCCCTAGTTTAGAAATATATGCGTGATTTTTGGAAGTCTTGTTTTTTTTTTTTTTTTGGAAAATGATGATGATGATCTTTTTTTGAAAATGAATGAAGCATGGCTGAATGCCCCTAGTTCAACAGTCAATGTGAATTTTGAAAAATCTTATTATGTAGGGACCTTCAATAAAGCGAAATTTGAGAAGAACAAGATCAACATAACAAAACTGGGCAAAATAAGGACAGCTTTAGTGATGGGCCAATTGGCATTGTTAGAGTGTTGATTGGAACATCTTGAGCCTTGTCCAGTTGTTGCGTTTTCAGCCTTTTTTCTAGAACATGTGGTAGCATCTAAACTAAAGACTGGTGGTGAATGTTGAGTAGATGAAAGATCCATGTCCACCTCCTGCAAAAGATTCTTTCCATAGCTTGTTAGTTTTCAGTTATTATAAAAATGTTTTTTGCTAATGCCCCTAGTTTAGACATGCTTGCATAGAAAATTGATGATATGCCTAAAACAGACACTCCTAGCCTAAACTCACACAAAGAAATGTCTTGATTTTGAGCCTTCGAAAAAATGTTTTTTTTTTTTTTGGAGTGATTGTGACCGGGCCTTTGAAAAGGCTACCTACATACCTCTTTCATAGAAGATCAGATCCAAACGTAGTTCGGAAAAAGTTTTGAAAAATGAATTTTTTTTTGAAATGTATCTCTCTCTTTTCTTTTCTTTTTTGAAAAAAAAGAAATTTAGTTAGAATGAAATTTTTTGAAATTTTATCTTTTTCAAATGAACAAAAGGTGATCCTTTGAACAAAATTGTCGACCATTCATGATTCTTAAAAGTTAACTCGATCCCCTTAGCTAGGAAGGATTTGAAATCATTCAAAACATGTAATCAAATTTGCTTCTTCATTTTGAAAATTTTTAGATTAAAGTCTTCAAAGACAATCAAAGAAATGAAATGCTTGGGAATCACATATGTTGGGAACAAGCAAGAAAGGGCAAAACCCTAAGTTTGAAGATTTGAAAATTTTTGAGAATTTGGAAATTTTGTTCTCTTGAGAGTTATTTTTTTGTTGAAAGCAAACAAAGGGAGTGTTTGGAGCTTAGAAAAAAAAATTCAGTCACTTAAGAATTTGTGAAATTTTGTCTTCTAGAGATATCAGCCAGTAGGGCTCGATAATCTTTAGCAGTTTTCCTTCTTAATCCAAGAGAAAATATTATCAGAGCTAAATGTGTGCTCTCAATCAGTAAGACCTCAAGGAGGACTTTACTCAAAGGTTATAATATAGGTCGGGTTCAAGTTATTGAAAGGAATGATATAAAAGGCTCAAAACCCTTATGATATTTCTCCAAGTATGCAATACTTTAAATTCAAGCATTGGAAGATTTTTCCACATCTTCCAACATTGATTCTTGTGCTAAAATCCTTGTCATGTCCATCATCTTCTCATTGGTCTTCATTGATTTCTTTCATTTGGACTTGATTTTTTTATCTTAACAACTTCCTCTTTTTGGTCTTCTTAGAATCCTATCTTGTGGTCAGATCACTCACTCTCATTTTTTTCATTTTTTTGAGAGATTTTTTTTTTTTTTTTTTTTTTTTTTTTTTTTTTTGCCCTAATTTTTGCCTAGACCGCCCTTTTGGGTTTTCAGCCTAGCGAGCTTTTTTTTTTTTTTTTTTTTTTTGCTCTAATTTTTGCCTAGACTGCCCTTTTGGGTTTTCAGCCTAGTGAGCTTCTTTTTTTTTTCTTTTTTTTTTTTAATTTTGAATTTTTTGGAATTTTATTGGCTTTCACTCAACTGCATTTTTTGTTTCTTTCAATTTGACAGACTTTCATCTTTCTTGGATGAATTTGCATTTCTCCTTGATACCCTCTTATCCTTTCTAATGCACTTTCATTTTTCTTAACTTGACTGAACACACTTTTTTGATGAAATGTATCTTACTTTTCTTTTCATCGTCTTCCTCAATTTGATTAGATTTTGCTCTTAATGAATCTTCATTTTTGCTCATCCTTCTCAACTTGAATGATCTTTCCTGGAATCTCATGTCTCTTGTGTCTTTTGATAAATCAGTATTCTCTCACAACTTGATGAAAATTCTTGCATTCACATTTCTCTCTTCTTCTTTTTTGGTTGAAGTCTTTTCTATCTTGATGGCCATCTCTTTTTTCTCATAGTTTGATGCTTTCTCAAAATCTTATCTCTCCTTAATGGACTTTTTTTCTTCCTTCCTAGCTTAATGAATTGAACTTTTACTTTTCTTTGAGGAACTCTCTTTCCTAAACTTGATGAACTCTTCATTTTTTTCCTTCTTCTGAACCGGTCTCATTGTCTTCATTGAGGACTTTACCAAGTGGCACTGAATCCATAAGGTCAACACTTTCTCATCTTGAGATTTAAGCATGCATACTTAATTTTCACACCCAAGGTTTAAGTTTTTAGTGGGTTCATTGAAAAAAAGGCTAACTGTTTAGAGGCTCAAGTTGGCTAGCAATGGATAATTATTGTAATAGGTGTCAAGAAATAATGTGGGTTACCAAAGGTGGCCTCCTATCCCTAGTGATGCTTTCTTGTAAGCACAGTGACTTAAACTCTTTTAATAAATTATTCTTGGAAAAGAAGTATAAATGCTCCAATGATGTGACAAAAATTTTTGAGATATGGATTGAGTATATATGGTTTGAGAATTTTGAATGAATGGATGAATTCCTTTGATTGCCTTTTAGGACCTTTTCTTTTCATATTTTGAATGTTTAGCAAAAGTCCTTACATGGATTGATTGAAGTTAAATCCCTCATTGGCACAAATTGATTGGCAGAGCAACTAATCATCATGATTTGGAAAAAGGTTTTGTCAAATGGATCTTCTTATATTCAGTTAAAAAGAAGGCTTTTGAAAAACTTTTGGAGTCTTTGAAAGGAAAGCTTTGGACAAATCTTGGAGTCTTTAAAAGAACAAAAAAGTTTTTAGAAAATGAATTGAAATGACTTGAAGGCCCAATGCCCCTAGTCCAATTTTTTTGTTTTTTTTTTTTTTTTTTTGAAAATTTTTGAATTTGTTTTTTCAAATATTTTGAAAACTCCCTTTTTTTTTTTTTTTTTTTTCTTTTGGATTTTTTTTCTTTTTTTTTTTATTGATTTTTTTTTTTTTTGGATTTTTTTTAATAAACAAAATGCATGAAACATGATAATAAAAAAAATACAATAAACCCCAACAAATATTCTCATTAGAAACATGTAGTAAACAACAAACTTTAAGATAAAACAATGATCCTGATAACCCAAATATGCCTTGACTGCTTGTGAGATGAGGCAAAGTCGGGCTGCTTGTTTCTTCTTGGTCCATTGTGGATGTTTGAGTTGAAATTCTGAAAATTGGACCTTGGTAGGCCTAAACCTCAAAGAAGATGACTTGATCTTGATGGAATTGGACTTGAATCCTCATTGAGCTTGATGGACTTTAGGCTTAGCAAGCGTAGGCTCAAACTACATATACACTTGACATAAATTTCTTTCTAGGAAAACAAAATCAGGTTTATAAAGCACACAACATTCAAACAATTACGATGGGCCCAAGTGTTGAACTTGGGCTTACCATGGCTCAAACAATGGTCAAACAAAATATATTACAAACATATCAAGACATAAGCAACCAAACAAACAAAAACATCATACAAAACACAAGGGTATATAATTGGTCACTTAAAGTCTAACACGAAACTTAGCCCTCGACATCCCCTGTGGAGTCACCACTGCGAAAGAACGCACTGCTTGAAGGATGGTCTCAAAAAGAGATGAGGGTGCTTAGGGCACCTCTCTTTTGGGTAATTGTGCGAAGTCGCCACTTATTTTTTATAAAAAAAAATAAGAAAAAATAAAATACAACTCACATGTCCAAAAATACCTCAAATTTATTAATTGATTATACAAATACAACTTGGTAGAATAACTTTACAAGGCTTTGGTCCTAAATACAATCTATGTAAAAATTACAAAGTTTTGATCCTAGTTACAATCTACCAAAAAAAAAGATAAAATACTAGTCTACTATCCAAAAACTGAAGTTTGGGGGCTAGGTTACAGAATGGAAGGTGTTAGGCACTCATTCCACCCAGATGAAGTCTGATCTTTTAGACTCTAAATAACCATTATATACCCTTTCAAAATATGCATGACACTACAATGACATATTAAAATTCCTAAATTCAAGGTTAATTCACTCTTTGAAAATTCAAAATTTGCAATTTTTATTTAAGAAGAAAACCATTTTTTTTATCATAAAAATGTTTGGAATTATATTTAATGAAAATATAGATTAGTTTTGTATACTTGAAAATTTATATCTGCATTTAATGAAAATGCAGATCAGTTTTTTATTCAGAAAAAATTTCATATCTATATTTAATGAAAATACAAATCTATTTTTGTCTAGAAAAAATTTCATAAAAAATTTCTGATCTGTATTTAATGAAAATAAAAAATTTGTTTTTGTTTAGAAAATGTTTCAGAAAAAATTTCAGGTCTGTATTTAATGAAAATACAGATCTATTTTTATTTTTATTTTTATTTTTTTAAAAGGTTGTAGTGATTAATTACAGATTTTGAAATTAAAGAAGAATTAAATCACAAACATGTTAATCAACTAAATAAAATTCCAACTAAACAATAAACATGGCATAAATGAATTGTAAACAAGACCATATTGCTAATGACATTAGACACATATTCATAAAAAAAACATGCAATGGAAGAATACTTTAAAAAAATGAAATTAAAGAAATCAAATAAATGCAAGAACGAAATTAAATACCTACTTGCATGAATATACCCTTCAATGGAAGAATACTTTAAAAATCAAAGAAATTTTCACCTCTTTGAGATCTAAAATATTTTACTTACAAAAAAGAAGTTCTTAAAGCCAAGGCTTCCCAAACATCTTTAACGTAAGAGGAGCAAAGAACTCAGAAAAAGAAGGGCCCCAAGTGCTGATCTTTTTCCTCTATTTATAGAGGTTGGATGCTTGGAAAATAAGCTTAATCAGATCAGGTACAAATTAGAATGCTTCATTCTCCCCAAAAATTCGAAAAAGATAGGTTTTATCTTAATTAGAAAGTTCTCGGGCCGAGCCTCAACTTTGTGCCAATCAACACTTTGGAAGTGCCGATCGGCACTTGCCATGTGCCGATCAGCACTCTAAGAGTGCCAATTGGCCCTCTTGGATGCGGAGCCCCTCTTCCGATTTTGGTTCGATCTGGACTCTTTTTTTGGGATTTTTTAGTCAGGAATTGCTCATAGACGCGTTTTTAATTCATATTCTAAAAAATTAATCCCTTTTTCTTGATGATCAGGTCTTTAAAGTAATAATTATCTAATAATAAATATTCTAAAAAAACTTAATTATCAACAATTTCTTTGTTATCTGATTATCCACTTTATTCCCGTGCAAGCAGGCTTATTTTTAACAAAAACCAACAACCAATCACAGAATTATTTAATTAATTTCAATTGTTTAACCAATCAAAATTAATTTAACTTAATCACATGTGATCAGCTCTATCCAAACAAAATGCATGCAGACCGTGAAAACTTGATCATGTGATATCTTTCAATCTGACGGTCCGATTCGAGAATCTGACATATCGTCATGACTGTTAGAATCTCAAGATCATTTTATGATATGCAATGAATGAATTAATGCGTGTAACGCAACTATGATTTTTTCGGGTATATGAATGGTCATTCTAGTCATTTTTCAAGATTAAATTATGGGTGCAAAATTGAGTGTCTACACAAAGCCTCCACATAGATGCACTTAAGAACCAAAATTTACAAATATATTTTCTTGGACATGTAAGAATTGTGAGTCTATATATAGTTTCAAAACAATTTATGATTACATTTGTATGAGTTTACTTTCTTTGAGTTCAAGCTACCAAGTTAACAGTACATTATAACTATTTCAAAAAAAAAATTGATGGTTTTTCATGATGAAAAATGTTAAAACTATTGTATATTTTACTGCAAGTGCCAATAAATATGGCTGGTGTCTCTTTACTAAGAAATCAATAAATATTTGAGTTACAGTTATATAATTGATGACACGTCAATTTATAAGCTTATATAGTAAATTTTGTAGTATTCTTAGCATCATTCTTTTGGAATTATATTTTTCTTAAATTTGATGGGAGATGAGGTAAAAGGGGATTATGCTTTGCTGTGAAACCAAGCTATTGAACCCAAAGATAAATATAATTTTGGAATGTTCTTAGTTTTCTTTTGTGGATATAGTATTGATTTGGACATGTGATGTATGTTCCAGCCATTATGATTGCTAATTGATACTTTGATATCGTGGAAGCCTGTAGAAAGCATACAAAATGCTCTCTTAGATGGAATAAAAATTAAACTGTTAATTTCTAGTAGTAAATTTCAAATCCACGATGAGTTTCTTGAATCCACAAGATGATAAATCTTGAATCCCCCAGAAAAAACAATAGATAAAGTCTAAATTTTCTAATTAGTAATTTACTTTGCTCTGGAGGATACAAAGCATAAAAATACTAAAAAGACAAACCTAGGACGACTAGGAAAAACGTCTAAAACTCTAATTCGCACTAATTACGAGATTAGGTGGCAAAATACCAAATTTACCAAAAATGAAAAAAAAAAATTTGAGTTAAATGCAAAATCATAAACTACTAACCTTAAGGGCTATCTTAAAATAAGCAGGACCTTATTTTGACTTTTGAGCAAAAAATTATTAAAGAAACAAAAACTATTAAAAACGGCAAAATCGCTGTCTTCAGTACCTTAACAAAGGAATTCGCCAAAATTAAAGTGCACCTTGACAACTTTTGATCAGAATACCATCTACCTTCAGCCTACCAAATTTCATGCAATTTCAACTTCGGACCCGATGATTTCTGCTAGTATCTTTTTACCTTACGCCATGATTTCAGGCACCCTTGCTGATCTAGGAAGGTCATTGTTGTCTATTCTACATCATTCTTTGTGTAGGCATGATTCAAACTCAGATACCTTACTCAATGAAAATGAACTAATTAGTTGAACTATAGTTGGAACTCACAGGAATGTTCATATGTGCTTGTTATACTTAAGATTGTGTCATTTTTAATTTTCAAAAGAAAAAAAAAAAAAAAAATTTGTTCAACCTTCGGACAAAAATATCCAATGCTGTTAAATTTAAATTCTAATTTTGATAAATAAATAAGTGTAAGAATAGTTTTTTTTTGTTTTAAATTATTATTTTACAAAAGTATTAATGCATTTGGACGAGTTTGAGGGACAGAAGGATGGTTTGAAGCTGTCTTTCTCTATGAATTTTTTGTTGTAATTCATTGTGCTTTCCACCAACAATCTAATTGCAGACGTAGTTAGAAACAATATATAATTACTCCAATGCTGCTGCCAGCTTCATGATGAAGATAAGGAGCCTGCTGAATCCGTAGAAGGATAGGAAATCAATTTATAGAATAACCAATAACGGACAAATCTGTGATTTTAGGTTTTGAGCTTGCTAATAATATTTTAATAAAAGTATCTTATCATCATTTGGAGTAGGGAGAAAGATTCATGAATGCATTTTGACGAGTTAGGGGACTGAATGGTGGTTCGTATTTGTTTTTTTATTTTATTTTTTATTTCCATGAGTTTTGGTTGGATCAATGTAAGTACTTTAATTCCACTTCCATTAATGTTATATTTGTATTGGAAAATGCTAATAAGTGTCCTTAGACCACTGGTTAAGAATTTAGTTAAAGAAAGTTTTTATGAAAAAAAAAAAAAAAAAAACTATTAATGTTTTGACAATTTTTTTCATTTACCATAAAAATGATGTCAAAACTTTCTTAAAATGGATTCTTAACCAGTGCCCTAAGAGCACTCGTTAGCATGACCCAAATAATAAAGGCACAAATAGTTATAGTAGTCTTACAATATTAGTTCCATGATTCATGCTTAATTAGTTTCGTCAACAATGATGATTATAAAAAAAAAACAGTTTCGTCAACAATGATGAAAGTAATTGCCGATAATGGGTACTGTGCGAATTTAGGCTCTGTGGATGCGGAATCTTTTTTATTCAAGGATTATAAAATAATAGCTCATTGTTAGCTAGGGGGTAGTTAATTGGTTTAAAAATTAATAATAATAAAAAAAATTGCATATCAATGCATTTGGACGAGTTAATGGCTAAATTATACATTGGAAAGGTTGACATAATGGAGATCGATAGTAATCTTGTTATATATTTTGAAGCTACTCCATGAGTTCAAATCTTCTGTTCCACTTTTTCTGCTTCACTCTATACTCTACCAATAAATATTTGCCACGTGTTCACCTAATTAATTAAATACTACTATTAATTAATAATTATAGTATTAATAAGTTAATAATGATAGTATTTAATTAATTAGGTGAATATGTGGCAAATATTTATTGGTGGAGTATAAAATGGAGCAGAAAAAATAAAACGGAAGATTTGGACTCCTATCCCATTGTACAGACATTTTAAGTATAATAATATTAATTGGTGCTATATATATATATATACACTTAATTGGTAAGCAATGACAAAGAAGCTCGAACTCCTCCTATGAAAGAAAGAGTCATTGATTGAAAACGTACCATAAATCCATTTTTATGTGAGACTTTTTGTCTTTAGTGAGAGAGTCTTATTCTAACGCATGGGAGAACCGGCACATGATGAAATCATTGGACTAATTTAACAAAGTAAACGTACCCAAAACTTTTTTTTTTCTTTTTTTCTTTTTTTTTCTTTTTTTTGAGTGAGTCAACTAATATTGCAACAGTTAGCTCTTTATAGTTACTTACTTCAAGCCTATTATTAGATTAGTAATTAATTATTTGCTGGAGACTAACAAAAAGAAAACAAATAAGTGATAAAGCCAAATTCGTCAGTTGATAGGTTCATTCAGACGGAATGTCTGAGACCTGCAAAAAAAATAACAATGGTGTTTCTCGTCCAAAGGTCACCGGTGTGGTGCCGGTGAAAGAGCCTCCGTTGATAAAGTCAGCAGTTGAAAAAGAGAAATAATAAGAACTGAGAGTGTATTTCAGTGTATATGTGTGTACCTGCCAGTAGGGCTATCCATGGGTCGAGTCGGATCGGGTTTTGGATTGACCCGCACCCAACCCAATTGGCTCGGGTGAACATAAAATGGACCCGTAACCGTTTGGGTCGAACCCGGTGGCTCGGATCATCGGTTGAGCGGATCGGAGCCATCGAGTAATTTCAAGTTTGAAGCAAAAGAAGAAAACTGAGAAATCACAACCCAAACAATACAGAAATCAAAACCCAAAAAAAAAAAACACAGACACAGAGAAATCAATCCAAAAACACAAAATCAACACCCGAAAGGACACACAAAAATCAACCCAAAAGAACACAGAGAAATCAACCCAAAGAACACAGAGAAATCAAAACCCAAAGGACACAAACTGCAAAAATCACATAGCACAAACAAGAACTCAGATCTATGGATTGAAACGAAGAAAGAAAGAGAGATATAACACTAAACCGGCACCACCACCACTTCCCTCCCCCATCATCACCACATCCATCCAAAGATTAGTACGAAATCTAAAACAAATTACATTTTTTACTAACCCACCATCAGATGCACAAGATCAAAGGATATTTCAAGCAGATTAGAGGAAGCTTCGAGAGTTGGGTTTGAGCGACTTGACGACGGCGGCGGCAATAGGCTAACTTGACTACGGCAGGCGGCTGTAAGAAAGGTTAGGGTTAGGGATTTGAGACAGAAAGACCAGAAAGGGAGAGAGAGCATGAAAATAATCTTTTGAAGAATGAAACTGAACAAGTCAGATTTTTTGCCTTATTTTTAAACTTCTCACGGGTCGGGTTGATTTCTATAGGTTATGAGTTATGGAACCTGAAACCCGAAATTTTATGTTTAACTGACCTGCACCCAACCTATCTAGGTAGTCAGATCCACCTATGGGTCTTCGGGTCGAATCGGGTTGGACAGGTGGGTCGAGTCTGATAGGTTTATGGACAGCCCTACTTGCCTAACTCTCTCTCCTTGTGTAGGTTTTCAAGTGGTTTATATAGATATCTAACTTCTCTAGCCGTTGGAGGCCTTTAATGGTGATCTTAATGGCTCTTGTAACACCTCTGATGGCTTTATAAGGTGATTGATTACCTTGTCAACGGTCATGAATACGCGTGCGTCCATTGATAACAACTCATGCATTAAATGCATTGTAGACACCGCATTTTATACCCCTTATAACTTGGGCCCCCATTCCCCAGTGATGGTAAAACTCTAAAGCCCAAGGTTGATTTAGGGCTCGATCAGACTTAATTTGAATTAAGGAAAGTTTTTATGGAAAATATAACTCTTTATGAGCTAAATAAATCTATTTTTAGACATGAAGGCCACGAAAACCCTAGGACATGCGTACTCATGCTCCAAATCCGCGTACGCAAGCTTCATGCATGCATACACGTACACAAGCATGCGTATGCGTACACGGGCATGCATACGCGTGCTAGGGTTCCAGAAACTATGAAATGCAAGTTTTTCTACATTAAAATTGAGGTTTGGAACAAATCCCATATCGTCTGGGAGCCAATCCAAACCCCTATTTTCTCAATATAAAAAGCCATACATAGTACATTTTCAAAACACACAGAAAATCCTAGGAGAAAACCTAAGATTCACTAGAAATAGTGAATCAAAGAGGGAGTTTTTCACAAAACATCCTCAAGTCAATTTTCTTTTGATTAAGACCTTTTCTAGTCTTGATTTTTGAGTTTTGAAGTTTATTAATCAATTTTGTTTAGTTGTGAATAGATTTGACTGAGGGGAATGGTCAAAATCAAGCCAAAGAGCTTTTGTTTAGAGGTATTAGTTCTAAACTTTTTTTTTTCTCATTTCTTTGCTTTTTCTTGTTTTAATATTTTTGTTCTCTTTGTTTTCTTGTTTATTTGTGATATAACATGTTTGTTTAAGTTTAGACTTTCTTTGTTTTATGTTTTAAAGCATGTTTGGTTGTTAGATTTAATAGTTTTGTTTCTACTTTGGTTTGTTCTTGTTGTTTCTGGGTTAGGGTTTAGGCGTGTATGCGTACGCATGCATTCTGCACGTGTACGCATAGGACCGCGTATGCTGGCCCTATGTATGCGTACGTGTACTCAAGCCCAGAAATCCTAATCTGCATCTTTTTGCTTCTATTCCTTTACTTCATTTATAATGTATGCCTCTATTTTGTTCTCATTTTAGGCTTTTGAGTCTCTATTTCTCTATTTATGTTTACTTATCCTTCACATGTTAGATTAGGGTTTTCCTTTCAATTAAATCTTTGATATGCCATGAGCATGTGTTCACATGTCCATCCATTGATGTATAGGTGTTATGATGCAGTAAGGTAAGGCATGCATTCACATGTACATATATTTGATTGGGATATGATCTTGTTTAGGTTTGATGAACATGCTTGTTTGATGCTTTGATACTATGCTTAGATGCTTGGATATATTTGATGTTAATATCTTGCTACCTTGCCTATGCTTCTATTTAAATAAATGTTTGGTTGCTTGCTTGGATGAGGCAACATGATATACCATGATAATGTATATGCTAGGGTTTAGGATGAAAATGTCATGTTGTATGCTAAAATGTATGCTTGTGTGTGAGAGAGAGAGAGAGTTTAAGATGCAATGTTGAATATGCCTTTAATGAGAATAAGACGTAAGACACAATGAGTGGAAGCCGACCCACGGGTTGGGCGGTCTTGTGAACCTAACACCTTCCCAAGCAATACCTAAACTCCAAGATTCCTTTCAACTTTGCTAATTGTGATTCCTGAGATTCCTTTCAACTCACATTTGATGTGATGTGGTTGTACAAGTCGTTGGACGTGGACGCGTCTCTCAATGACCCTGGTTTTCTTGCGCTTGGAGTCCTTTTTTAAGCTTCCCCCCTTATTTTTTCAACAACTTTTATTTGCCTTTCTTCCAACTTCTCCCCTTCTGTTTCCCAAGCGTTGCGTTTTACTTGTCCGAATTGGGACTACGTTTGGATCGTCCATCTGTAGGCAACTTTGTTCATGTGTCCACCGTTGGGCGACTTTGCTTTGGACCATCCACCCATAGGTAACTTTGTTCAAGCATCCACCCTTGGGCGACTTTATGTTTAGACCTTCCATCCATAGACGACTTTGTATTTAGACCGTCCACTCGTCGGCAACTTTATGTTTAGACCGTCCACCTGTAGGCGACTTTGGTCGTCTGTATGATCAGAATCAACAAGCACCATTAAAGGATCCATTGTATGTTCCAGTTGGGCATATTACTAGACCAAGATCCAAGCAGATCAAAGAAGCACTTAATGGGTTGATTCTAACACAGGACATTCCAAGCTTCCCAAAGGAAGATGAAGGTGTAATAAATTTAATCCAAGCTATTGAAAAGGCTGATCTGGCTTAATTAGGCATAATTTATGGTGTGGATTAATGGCTGATTGACTTTCCAGCTCCATAAACGTTGGGTCAAGGTTTCTATCAAAATTTGAATTTTAGCTTTCTTGGGCAAGTATTCCAATATTATTTGTTGGGTCTCAAAGCGTGTTGACTGAGGTTCGCATCATCCATCCTTAAGCAACTCGGTGTTTAAACCGTCCACCCGTAAGCGACTTTGGTCGTCCGTCCATCCTTAGGTGACTTTGGTATGCGACTTTGTGTTTAGACCATCCACCTATAGGCTTCTTTGGTCTTCAATGTTCATAGTGGGCAAATGTTCGTCCATGTTGAGCATAGCTATGTAGCGTTCACGTGTAGCAGCTTGATCTCCTCTTGTTACAAGTATTATGGAGGGGAGTTCAATGGCTTTGGCCATTAAAGGAGTTGATTGTCCTTAATCTGCATCAATATTTTGTCAACAAGCATTACTAAGGGAGTGAAATTTACCATTCTTCTTGTTTGATTGTCAGTAAATGATCTGTCAGTCTTTTTTGTCTGTGTCCACTGGTGAAGTGACACACAAATGAATTGCTCAATTGTTCAAAATCATCTATGGATGACAAGGCTAACTTGTTGAATCAGACTCATGTTGCTCCTTTAAGATTTGTCAGAAAGGATAGACATACGATTTCGTCAAGAGTCTAATGTAAACTCAAGGTTGTCTTAAAGGTGGTTATGTAATCCAACGAGTCCTTTAAGTCGTCGCGCTGTGGAAGGTAGAATTTTGGTGACAAAGGGCACTCCAAGATTTTGGTTGTGAAAGGAGAATTTGTCCTTTTCACCATACCGTCTAGGTTCTTGGTTGTTTTCTCCTTCGTGACACTTTTTAGTTTGTCCATCTCCTTCCTCATGCTTCCGAGGAGATCATCATTAATCCTCTCAGGCTATTCTGTTCTCCCCCTCCCTTCCGTGACTAGTCTCTAGGCTCTGGACTTCGTCTTCATTCCTATTGTGATCAATCCTCCTTGGTGAGGGGCGATTTTCTCCTTGTTGTAATCGCCGCCTCATTTTTTGATTCTGCTTAGTCAATCCCTCCACGTTAGCCATGAGTGTTTGAATCTGTAGGGCCAATGTGGCTGGATCATTTCGCACATGAGATTCCATCGAGACGTAAAGTATCGAAGTGAATGGTAGAACTACATTTTCAAACTAAAGTTCGAAAGACGTCCCCACAAACGGCGCCAAACTGATGAAGCCAAATTCGTCAGTTGATAGGTTTGTCCAGACGGAATCCGACGTGAATGAGTCTAAGACCTGCAAAAGAATAACAATGGTGTTTCTCTCCCAAAGGTCACCAGCGTGGTGACGGTGAAGGAGCCTTCAATGATAAAGTCAGACGTTGAGAGAGAGAAAAATAATAAGAACTGATAGTGTATTTCAGTATGTATGTGTGTACCTGTCCGTCTCTCTCTCCTTGAGTAGGTTCTCAGGTGGTTTGTATAGATCTCTGACTTCTCTAGCTGTTGGAGGCCTTTAATGGTGGTCTTAATGGCTCTTGTAATGGCTCTTGTAATGCCTCTGATAGCTTTATGAAGCGATTGATTACCTTGTCAACGGTCATGTATACACGTGCGTCTATTGGTAACAGTTCTTGCATTAAATGCATATTTATGACATTTTAATCATCCAACGACACCCGTTTTGATTGTCCAACTTGCTTTGGTAGTTCATAGGCTTTTCTAGACGAAGAGAATTTCTTGATTCATCAATGAGTAAATTTAATTTGGAACTTAAAAGCTAATTGGCAGCAAAGGATCGGATATCCCCCACATTTTTGAGTCTCTGTGTCACATTAGAACAAACAAACAAAAAAAAGAATGTGCTGGCACTGTGATATATGTACAATTTGTAGCCCAAATAGAGAGGGAGTGTATCCACGTAATATTAATTAACTGATCACGTACAAATAATTATGTAAAAACTGTGGATAAAGGAAATTAGGGATTTACCAATTACTCAACTGAATGTTCGGTTCAATCATAAACATAATACATAACCATGCAATTAAACACACACTGTTTATGGATTATATATACTAGTGTGTAATTCCATGCATATGCACAGATATATTTAAAAACAATCATAATTACATATATATATATATATATATATAATTTGTAATCTAATTAGATTTAGACTCTCCTGATTTTGCATTCAATAATTTACTTGCCACAAAAATTAAAAATTAGATGGAACACATGCGCAAAATTGAACTCCAATTAAAATTCAATTTATAATCTAATTGAATTTAGACTCTTTAATTTTTGCACATAATAATTCACTTGAAACACAAATTTAAAAATTAGATGAGACACGTGGCGCAAAATTAGATTCCAATTTAGAATTTTATTGGATTTTCTCTTAATTTTTGCAATTAATGTGTGTGTGTGTGTGTGACTTTTAAACTTGAATTGCTTTTAGTTATACACAAAAAAAATAAAAAAAAAAAAATAAAAAACTCATAAATATAAAATCATTCAAAATTTATATTTTTTATGGTTTGCTTATATTGGACTCCTCGTTTTTTACACTAAATTAACCCATTTGACACAAAAATTAAAAAACTTAAATTAGATATGACACATGGCACAAAATTAAACTCTAATTGAAATCTAATTTTTACATTGAATTAACTCACTTGGCACAAAAATTTAAAAACTTAGATTAGATGGGACACATGGCATAAAATTATACTCTAATTTAATTCCAATTTAAAATCTAATTAAATTTTTTCTCAATTTTACTTATTATTATATAAGGCAAAACTTAGATACAGTACCTTATGTACAGTACATTAGGTTCCTCTCTTGAAATTAAGCCACCTGTCAAATTAAAAAAAATATGCAAACAGCGTTAAAACAGGCACGACTTTCTTCTTCCTTTTTGCCTGACCTGTGAGAAAACCCAATGGCTTCACAGTTTAGATCTCTCAAACTTCTCACCCACAATCTCATAAACACCTGATGAGTTCAGATCCCGTAGACTTCTCATCAAAATCAAGCAAAAGGACAAAGGGGCTGGAAATTGTTGCTGGAAATTGTTCCTCTCTTCAATCCATATCTATTAAAATATAAAAATTAATCCAAAACCAACACTCTGTTAAGATTTGGAGTTTTCTAAGAGATGTTATTCATCTATAGGCAGAGGCACAGAGCATTGATATGTCTTTTGAAGAAACAATGAAGATCAATAGAGGCACTTAAAGGGAAAGAGCAATCCAAAAAGCTCATTTCCTTGTATAAAGCTCCAAATCCCATCGGAAGCCATTGGGTTCTTATGAGATTTGTCTGAGAGATCTAAAGTCATCAATGCTTCAGACATTGAGGGTGAGAAGTTTGAGAGATCTGAAGCGTAAAAGCCATTGGGTTTGTCACGGGTTTGAGGAGAAAAAAAAAAGAGTATTTTTAATGCTGTTTGCTTATTTTTTTAATTTGACGGATGGCTTAATTTCAAGAGGTGAATCTAATATACTGTACATAAGGTACTGTATCTAAGTTTTGTCCTATTATATATATATATATATATATATATATATATATATATATTCAATTATATGTTTAACTCGCGACACATTTTAATTTCTAGAAAGAAAGGAAAAGGGTTATGCAAATCACTTAAGTCAATGTAGTCCAGTCAAATCATGAAATTAATAAGCATATCAACGTACGTACAATATATAAATGAATACATCATTCCACAGTTACTAATAAACACAAATACGCACACTTTATTTTAATAAACACAAAGAAGGGGATAAAATGTAGCTATTAATTCATGAAATAAAGTATAATTTTTTTTTTTTTTTAAGTTTGACTACATGCAGGCGATACACAAGTCTTTTTCTCTTACATTTGAAAATTGAGAGACGAGATTTTTCTTATTTAATTAGTTATTTCCTTAAGTTTTAATTATGCTTATTAGGTCTTCGAATATTCTATAGCTAAATTTCAATTGTGACATTAATTATGTTGGTCAAATGAATGAGGGGTGATTGAATAGTCAAGTAGTTTTCAGGGACTGCAAGAGTCATATGGCCTTTAGATGAACTGAAGAGACACGTACAATTTAATTTTGATTTTCTTCAGCTCAAGAAAAAAAGAAATACTGTAACAGTATTAGTATATTAATTATTATAGACGACCTACACGTTCCATCTATATGTCTAATCTTCAGACATGTGATGAGCCTACAAGTAGTAATTGTTGGTCTTAATAATAATAGTTGTGATTTTTATAAAGAATAACGACTTTATTGGATGGCTTATCAGTTTGTATTTACTGTGATTTTACACTTTTTAAACTTTTTTTTTTTATATATATACGAGACAAAAATTCAATTCTAACTTCGTCTAAATGTATATGTGTAGAGTGATCATCACACCAAATATGTGCAGTAGTATATTTTAAACTTTGAGAGCGCATCCAATTTAATAACTTTAATTAATTTGCTATTAACAAAAGCCTTTAATAATACAAATTTAAATATCTAATTCTAAATCATACCCGTAAAATTATTATTCACTCCTACATTATCTAAATCATACCAGTGAAATATCTAAACCCCTATTAATACTAATTAATGAGCAAGCTCGCTCGCCTGCTCCAATATATATAATCCTCGCTTCCCTCTGTATAATAGTTAGTTAATTTTATTATTGAATTCAATTCAATGAATAATAATGTTTATTGATGCTCTCAATTAATGTGTATAATAATTCCTGAAGCACAACTCAATGGCTTGGCTTTAATTTGTTTGCTAACACCGCTTAATTGCCATTTTGTAATTTTATTGAATATTGATGATGGTGATATATATTATTGCAAGCAAGGTTGGGATGGATGTTGGGAAATTGTCTCAAATTTCAATTGTGATTTGGAAAGTCAATTAGGTTTCCTAATTGAAAAATGAAAAATTAATTTGGCTTACCTTGCTTGTTATAGAAGAAAAGGTTAAAGAGGTAAGGTGTTCCTATTCCAAGGGCAAAAAAAAAAAAAAAAAATAGACTCATTGTTCTGTAATGTATTCCTAGTCCAAGAGGAAATAGTAAAAGAGTCTTATATATAGACAATACTACAAAGAATTTGAGGGCTTTGGCCCAAGGGTCCTCCCTATGGGGAGAGAAAATAGAGCGTGAAACCAAGAGAGAGAAAATGGATTTTTATTTGGGAGGAACGCAAGAGAAAGGAGAGAGTAAGGTATTGCCACCTTCAAAAAGATAGCCAAGGAGGAGAGAGTAAAGGGTTGCCGCCTTCGAGAAGATAACCAAGGAGAAGAGAGCAAAGTGTTGCTGCCTTTAAAAGAGAATTCGTGTGTGTGTGTGAGAGAGAGAGCAAAGAAAAATAAGAGAGATTTTTCTTTAGCCTAAGACATACACAAGAATTATTGTAATTGATTTGATAATAGTGAAATTATTCGGAGTTTGTCCTATTGTTTTTTTCCTGCAAGAGAAAGCGTTTTCCACGTAAATATTTGTGTTCTTGTGTGTGATTGCTATTTTGGATTGCTAATATTTGTGGTAATATTATTTGGGACCCAACAATGGACTAAAGCGACCATGATTGCTGCAGGTGCGAGATCGAGCGGTTGGTGTTTCTTCTTCTATCATGGATTAAAATTAAATCAGGGATGATCGATATTAACAGTAATAGTTATGGAAGGGATATATATTGGGTGTATTCTCAAAGTTGGTTGAGGGTTTAAATTTACAATTTTAAAATACAAGGACTAAAATGATAGTAAACATAAATTAAAAGTGACCAAAATCTATTTTTGCCTAAAAACTTTGAATTAAGTGAGATTCAATTGTTTATGTCAAAGATAAAAGGATTTAAGAGCATTCCCATTGGATGATGTAAAACCCATAAAAATGCAAAATAGATAACATTGTTCACAAAAATGCACAAAATATACCATTATATTTGGTGAGACATTTTGCAAAAACTTTTACATCGTTCTACAATAGTATCTAAAAATATACATCATCACTATTGCTTATCTATTTCTTATTTGGCTCTCTCTCTCTCTCTCTCTCTCTCTCTCTCTCTCTCTCTCTCTCTCTCTCTCTCTCTCTCTCTCTCTCTCTCTCTCTCTATGGTGGCATGGGTCGTGGCAAATAGGACCAAACTCATACACCTCAAATTAGACCCAGTTCAATGGCAATGGTGGAGGGTGGTTGTGTGGGTTATGATAGGTTGAAATTGGAAGTGGGTTGTGATGGGTTAATCGTAAAAGGGTTGTATGGATTGCAGTGGGTTGGGATCGGGTGGCTAGGGTAGAGGGGGGAGGGGTGTAATGCCCCAATTTGATTGATTGTGTGATGTGTTTGGGTGTGTGATGAGTCTCACATCAAGTATTTACTGGGTAGATCTGGACTTTATTAACAACTATAAGGAGTCTCAATTGTGACTAGTCCTTTTGAGCTATAACGCAGATGTGGCTAGCGCTTCCCCAATTTGATTGATTGTGTGATGTGTGTGGGTGTGATGAGTCCCACATTGGGTATTTACTGAGTAGATCTGGGCTTTATTAACAACTACAAGGAGCCTCAATTGTGACTAGTCCTTTTAAGGTGTAGCGCAGATGTGGCTAGCGTTTTTCCTTGGGTCATTACATGTGGTATCAAAGCTGGCCCGGTAATCCTGTGTGGGCTCAGAGACACTACCCCACAAAGTGGGCCCTAACGAGGACGTTAGGGATTTAAGTGGGGGAGATTGTAATGCCCCAATTTGATTGATTGTGTGATGTGTATGGGTGTGGGATGAGTCCCACATCGGGTATTTACTGGGTAGATTTGGGCTTTATTAACAACTACAAGGAGCCTCAATTGTGACTAGTCCTTTTGAGGTATAGCGCAGATGTGGCTAGCGCTTTTCCTTGGGTCGTTACATATGATATCAAAGCCGGCCCGGTAACACTGTGTGGGCTCAGAGACACTACCCCACAAAGTGGGCCCTAACGAGGACGTTAGGGATTTAAGTGGGGGAGATTGTGATACCCCAATTTGATTGATTGTGTGATGTGTGTGGATGTGATGAGTCTCACATTGGGTATTTACTGGGTAGATCTGGGTTTTATTAACAACTACAAAGAGCCTCAATTGTGACTAGTCCTTTTGAGGTATAGCGCAGATGTGGCTAGCGCTTTTCCTTGGGTCGTTACATATGGTATCAGAGCTGACCCGGTAATCCCGTGTGGGCTCAGAGACACTACCCCACAAAGTGGGCCCTAACGAGGACGTTAGGGATTTAAGTGGGGGAGATTGTAATGCTCTAATTTGATTGATTGTGTGATGTGTATGGGTGTGTGATGAGTCTCACATCGGGTATTTACTGAGTAGATCTGGGCTTTATTAACAACTACAAGGAGCCTCAATTGTGACTAGTCCTTTTGAGGTATAGTGCAGATGTGACTAGCGCTTTTCCTTGGGTCGTTACATATGGTATCAGAGCTGACCCGGTAATCCCGTGTGGGCTCAGAGACACTACCCCACAAAGTGGGCCCTAACGAGGACGTTAGGGATTTAAGTGGGGGAGATTGTAATGCTCTAATTTGATTGATTGTGTGATGTGTATGGGTGTGTGATGAGTCTCACATCGGGTATTTACTGAGTAGATCTGGGCTTTATTAACAACTACAAGGAGCCTCAATTGTGACTAGTTCTTTTGAGGTATAGCTCAGATGTGGTTAGCGCTTTTCCTTAGGTCGTTACGTATGGTATCAGAGCCGGCCCGGTAATATCGTGTGGGCTCAGAGACACTACCCCACAAAGTGGGCCCTAACGAGGACGTTAGGGATTTAAGTGGAGGAGATTGTGATACCCCAATTTGATTGATTGTGTGATGTGTGTGGGTGTGATGAGTCCCACATTGGGTATTTACTGGGTAGATCTAGGCTTTATTAACAACTACAAGGAGCCTCAATTGTGACTAGTCCTTTTGAGGTATAGCGCAGATGTGGCTGGCGCTTTTCCTTGGGTCGTTACAAGGGGGGCTGTTGATGAGTTTTTATGCTGTTGTTATGTGGATATTATAGCAGACTATTTTAATATAGTATAATGCAAAATAGAGAATAGGATGTACGGTATTTTCAAAAGGAGTGGGTAAAGTAGAAAAAGTAATTTTTTGGCGAACAAAATTGGACTTTTGTTTGTATAACTTAATGGAAATGCTCTAACATATAGGAAGATTATGCATGTTATATAGGGTGTAATTATCACTGCTCATAATATTATACAGTTGTGTGTCTCGTACACATAACATGTAATTATAATATTACTCTTTTACAAACACACTCAACCATGAAAGTTAGATAGTATGATCATGCAGTACATTAGTAATTTAGTATTGTTAAACCCATATCCATTTGTACACATTCAACTTTATATAGTACCTTCCTCAAAAAAAAAAAAAAAAAAAAAAAAAAAAAAAAAAAAAAAAACTTTATATAGTACAGCTTGCTTCTCAAAAAACAAAAACCTTTGTAGTACACAGGTTGTATTACATGAAATTTTTTTTTTTTTTTTTTTTTGTATAAATTTTTTTTCTTGAGAAAAAAAGTCCAATTTTATAACTAGAATGCTCTAACATATAGGAAGATTGTCCATGCTACATAGTTCAATCATTACATACTAGACTAAAAAAAAAAGGGAAAACAACAATGTGTGTGTTTCTTTTTTCTGACCAAAAGAAGAAAAAAAAATAGGGAGGGGGGATTTAGTATTTCTTACCAACAAGTTCGGTTGTTGCATTTTAATATTAATTAATAAAAATTTTATTATTAAAAAAATCTAAACCTTATATACTTTTTTTTTTAAGAGTGAATGCGATACAAATATTTATCAAAGAGATCCTTTGTATTAATATTACCTTAATTTGTGTTGCACACACTAGATTACACATTATCGTACACACTCCAATCAAAATCATATTAAAAATAATAATTTTATAATTATAACAGTTGTGTGTCCTCTACACATAATGTGTAATTATCTCCGCTAATTAATATCACACTCTAATTATGAAAGTTTGATAGGATGATCATGCAGTACAATTGTAATTTAGTAGTTTTAAGTTGAAGCCATTTCCATATGTACACATTCAACTTTATATATAGTACAGCTTGGTTCTCAAAAAAAAAAAAAAAAACCTTTGTTTGTAGTACAGGTTGTATAACATGAAAATGAAATATGAAGGCGGGTCCCATAATATGGTGTCTAGGTCACCCATGTACCGAATATCCTCCTTTGGATTAGTTTTTATATAATAAAAAAAAAATGTGAATTGGGATTAGGAATCTTTGGACGACAAGGCCGGATTCAAGGGATCAGAGTATCTCTCTGGTCCTCACCTAGAAAGATAAGTTAAAGAAATAAGAGAATATACTAGCACATTTACATGATTGCTTAAATGCACATTTTAATTTTTAGAATATACCTTAAGCCTAGAATATTCGGAGTTGGACCTTGGAAGTGGTACATTTTAAGAATTCATTGGTGTTGTTTTCTTCTTATATTAGTAGATATGGGAAATATGTGAGGAATTTACAAATGGTTCCAACTACAGCCTTTGTCCCATGTGTTTTGTGCTTTTTCGGGGTAAGACTGTGTTTTGAGTTGACATAAAACTGATTTTTTTTTTTTATTATTAATATTTAAAAGGCCAAGTTGTACTAAGATTCTCAAAGCCGCCACGTTTAAACAAATAATGTGTATATTAGGGACCGCCATGCAAGCATCTCTTGTTTTGATCGAAAGGTGCCATTTTTATAAAGAAATCAAAGTTGGACGGTTGTGAAAGAGTATTTTCAGCAGATTTATCAAATTTTTGTACTGTTTGGAGAATTAACAGTGACTTTTACTTTTATCTACTCACTTTTTCAAATACACTTTCCAATAAATTCTCTATCTCATTTAAATATTATTTTTTCATTCATTATTTATTCTTTTTTTAACAACTACACATCTTCCAACATTTTTTTATTCAACACCAAATTATTATAATAGAAAAAAATGATGGGCTACTATTCATTAGCAAAAAAAATTTATAGATATAAAGAAGCTGCTGAAGCATGAACAATACACAAATTCTCCAAATTTTAGCTAATATACCCAGATACATAACCTGTTAGAGATGCTCTAATGAAGTTAACATGAATCTTTCAGAAAGAATAAATAGACTTTGCTCAAGATGATAAACACACACACACATATATATATGTGTGTGTGCGCGCGCGTGTATATATTGATTTCTATGTTATGTTTAGCACGCTTTTTACTTTTCTAATTGTCCATGAAATTCAACTGTAACCATGCATGTCATGCCTTCTTTGTAATATCACATAGAAATAGAGACTCTTGAAAAAATTTTGCCATATATATATTAAATGTGGATTCAGTAGCAAGGGGTGGCCATTTGCGTTAATAAGGGATATTTGTGACGTGTTTTAACTTGACCTATTTAATAATTGTTTCAAAACTTTTTTAACCCTAATTCATTTTGTTTTAAGCAGGTTGACGTGGCATGATCCACTTAACTTGTTTGATATATAAGTTGTGTTGGGTTAATTACACGACTCATTTCAACTCGTTTTATAAACATGTATTTGTTTCTAAGATAAATAAATAAATAAACATGTGTTGGGTTAACAAGAAGACATCCTGTCATTTTAACCCAACTATAACTAAATAAATGATCTAATGAATAATTTATTAATAAATAACCATTAAAATTATTTTAATTACTCAGTCCTATATAAAATTCAATTTATATTTGATAAAAGTGAGATTTATTTATATGAATTGGTTGATTACAAGTTAACTAGATTAACATCAGATTGACCCACTTATTAATTGTTTCAAAACAAGTTGACTTGTTTTGACACATGTAACCATATATACTAAACACGGACCTACAAAAAGTCATATTATGTTCATGAGTCATGTCAAATATTACAACCCTTACTCATTACCACTAAATAAAATTTTGGATATCATGAAGTAGGTTACTTATTGGATAAAATAGGAAATTAAACATAATTTTCAAACAATATAATTAGTAAACAATATTTTCAAACTATATTTTTTACTAACATCTCGAGTTTAAGGGACTCGATTTAGGACCTATAAATCGAGTTTTTGAAGGTCGATTTTCATATTTTGATTGGGTCTGAGTTGGCATTTTTTCCACGTGGCGTCTACATGGAAATCGAGTATCTAAGACTCGATTTACAAAGCAAAAAGCAAAAAAAAAATTAAGTCTCAAGTCTCTCAGCCATTTCCAGAAAATACCAAAAAAAAAAAAAAAAATCAAGAAACGCAACAATCCAGCACAATACACAACAATCTCAGCACAAGATCAGATCAGAGAGGGAAAAATCTAGAAACCCAATCTCAGCACAAGATCATATCAGAGAGGGAAAGATCTAGAAACCCAGATCAGAGGCCAGGGTCGCGCGGCGCGCGTGGCCTGGGTCAGCCTGGCATCTCCATTTCTTCTTCTTCTTCTTCTTCTTCTTCTTCTTCTCTCTCTCTCTCTCTCTCTCTCTCTCTCTCTCTCTCTCTGCGTTTTTGCTTTTTCTGCGTTTGGTAGTCTTATAAATGGGTTATAAATCGAGTCTTAGAGACTCGATTTTCATGTAGACGCCACGTGGAAAAAGTTCCAACTCAGACCCGATCAAAACATGAAAATCGACCCACAAAAACTCGATTTATACACCCTAAATCGAGTCCCTTAAACTCGAGATGCTAGTAAAAAATATAGTTTGAAAATATAGTTTACTAATTATATTGTTTGAAAATTATGTTTAATTTCCTATTTTATCCTTACTTATTTATGTGGGAGATCGTTGTCAAAAAGAATTAAAGTAATAACTACTATTTCATTATTAAGGGTGATCATAGTTTGGTCGAGTTCGGGTTTAGTGTCAACTAGTTGGCCCGCTTAATCTCGTTGGATTTAAAGAATTTCATGCAGCTTTTTATCATGGAGATGTGGTTTGTCATTTGATTTGGTAAGCTTTAAATCTGTAAAGTTGTGATTTACAACTATGTGTTTTGTTGGCTTTTATTCCATGCCAAATTTGATTGTAATTACTTTCAATTATTTATATCCTGTATTTGTTGTGGGAATTGTTGTAAGGGGTGTGTGATAGAGAGTGTGTGAAGACTCAAGCAAAGTGGAAGCTGATGGAATCTCGCGGGTATGTCGCGACTAAGCTTCCAGCGAAGTGAAGCATGTGCCTTGCACATGCTGGAATGCGAAGAGTCAGGACAGATGGAGACAGCTGTCTCTCGCGAGTATCTCGCGGGTAAGGCCTTCCCGCGAGACATGCTGTTCTGCCAGCCTGTACTAACTGACTCACACATTCTGCACCTATCCTATATAAACCCCCATTACCCACAAATGTTGAGGAATGCTTCAGAGAGAAAACCCTAGCCAAACACATTTGCAATTAGAGATTGTCATCCCCACCTTTCTCTATACACTTGCTTGTGGTATCTCCTCAACCCTTCCCTCTCCATTTCCACACCATTGAGAGGTTGATAGCCCAAACACTTACCACACCATTTGAGAGTGTTGAGTGACGTTTTGGTGCTACTGTGAAGTATTGGAAGAAGCCAAGGATGGCAGATGCAACATGGAGCTTGTTGCGGGATCCGGAGAACTAGACAAGACACGGTTCCGAGAAGCCTTGTTGGAGTAGGAGCTTGGAGGGCTTAGGTGCATCGGGTAGATTAGGCTTGGAGGGTCTTTTGCTCACTCATGTATCCCAACTGATTGTCTAGTGGATCGATTTCCGCTTGGAGGGCGGCGGAGAGGTTTTTCGCCGAGTTCTTCGGTTTCCTCTTCGAAAACACGTCTTGGTGTTTTCTGTGTTTGCATCTTTCTTCCCTACTCTTTTATATTCCATTATACTGCTGTGTTGCTTAGTTTATGGATTAGAGTAGCTTATTGCTTATACGCTTGTGTTTACACGATTCCGCACTTAGTATTAAGTTAGTGTAAAATCAACCAAGCCGTAATTTTAATTGGGGGGGTCTAAACAGCTCTTGTGTTTTCAACACGTTGTAGAGCTTTCAATTGGTATCAGAGCGGGTACACTTGCTTGGTTTAAACACCTTAGTGTGATCCTTGACCCTATTTGAGATGGACCGGTCTCAATCGCTCAATGTTCCACCATTTTTTGATGGGAACAATTACGCATTCTGGAAAGTCAGAATGAGAGCATTTCTATGCTCTATAGAAGATACCGTTTGGGATGCGGTAGAGCTCGGCTGGACTAAGCCGGAAGCTCCTAAGGCTAATTGGGATAAGGCGGCTCTTGCAGCAGCCAATGCTAATAGTAAAGCTTTAAATGCTATATTTTGTGCTGTGTCTCCTGATGAATTCCACAGGATTTCTCACATGACGGTAGCCAAAGAAGCTTGGGAGATTTTGGAGACCACTTATGAGGGTACAAAGAAAGTTAAGGACACAAAGCTTCAGATGCTTACCACCAAATTTGAAGAGCTCAAGATGGGTGATGATGAACCGTTTGATTCATTCTATGGGAAGCTCAATGAAATTGTGATTGCTAAACTCAATCTTGGGGAGAAGATTGAAGATGCTAAGGTGGTGAGAAAAGTGTTGAGGTCCTTGCCTAAAAGTTTTAGAGCAAAAGTTACAGCCATAGAGGAAAGCAAGGATTTGGATGAGATTAAAATTCAAGAATTAGTTGGGTCTCTCCAAACATATCAGATGGGACTGCCTTCAAATAAGATGAGTAAATCACTTGCTCTTAAAACCATCACCGAAAGGATGGGTGATTCCTCCGAAGAAGATGGGGTGGAGAAGGAAGTAGCATTTCTTGCGAAAAACTTCCGGAAATTTCTGAAGATGAAGAACAGTGGGAAACCATTCAACAAAGGAAAATTTTCATCTTCAAGAGGTGATAGGAAAGAGTTTCCAAGAAAAGAAGGGAGGGAGTTTCAACCTTCTTCAGAAATTATATGCTATGAGTGCAATGGCCATGGACATCTAAAGAAGGAGTGTCCAAATTTTCTAAGGGGAAAAGGCAAAGCTTATGCCACAACACTCAGTGATTCAGAATCCTCTGATTCTGACTCGGAAGAGAGCTGTGACGGAGAGGGAAACTACTCCGCATTCATGACCATTGCTCATGTGGAGTCATCGGATAATTTGGGTACTCTTGTGAAGGAGCTTGGTGAGCATTCAGATTCAGAGTCTATTGGGAATGTGGATGAATCAGATGCTGAAGAAGAAGAAGAGAATACAGCTAATCTTCAAGAAAATTATTCTTTACTTCTTGAGAAGTCTGGAGAGTATACCAGAATAGCCAAGGCAGCTGTGAGGAAAATGAAGAAGGCTGAGGAAGATTACAGAAGTCTCATGGTCAGATATAAAGAGGCTAAGTGCGAAATTGAGACATTAAATGGCGAGTTGTCTGAAGCATATACGAAAGTGAGGTTTCTTGAGCAAGAGGTAGTACAAGCTCATGCCAAGATAGAGAGAGTCTCCTCTCAGAAGTTAGATGATGTTATCTCATCTCAAAAACCTTCTTCAGACAAGTCCGGGTTGGGATACACCGGAGGAAGCAGCTCATCAGTCAAAGCTATCAAAGAAGTGAAGTTTGTGAAGGCCGCAGTGCCTATTGTAGAAGAAACCATCCCTGAGAATGTGAAGGTTGAGAAGAAGAATGTGAGTGAGCAACGAATGGTGAATAAGCCCCGAAATCACTCCATGGGTAGACATGAAACCAGAGGAAGGTCTCTCCCAAGATCACAACGGAATCCTAGAACGGACTATGTGTGTCATTACTGCGGAATGCAAGGACATACCAGACCCAACTGTCAAAAGCTGAGATCAGACAACAATTCAAGTGCACCTCGGTCACGAGGAAGGAGAAATGACATGAGGTCTTGGGGTGGTGAACAACCGAGAAGTCAGAATCGTGATCCTGGCATGATGGACGTGATGAAAATGATTGGTGCCTTCACCACCTGCTTGGAGAGTTTCACTAGAAGGTTTGATAGTCCAAACTCTCGTACCCAATCCGTTAAGGATATCACCCCAAACGCACGTGACGTGTGGGTGAAAAGGGGTGCTCATGCGTAAGCATTATAACATGTCCACGCATAAATTCTTTCAATATTTTGGGACATTTGCTGTTGCATTTTTTTTTATTGCTTTTTTTTATATATGTTTATTGTGTCCGGTTGTTTTGCACCGGTTGTCTTTGTTTTTTTTCTTTTGTTGTTCTGTTTTGGGTGTGTTCAAAAATTCAAAATCACATAAAAAATAGAAAATCCAAAAAGTTTGATCACTTTGTTGAGTTGTGTCTCAAAGCATGTTTTGCCCTGTACCTTTGTACTTATGGCTTTGTGCATTTAACGAGCTTAGCTTGTCTCTCATGCACTCATATCATTGTGGAAGAAATTCTGAAATCTTTGTGACTGTTGTAAATAGATCTTCAACCTTGTCATGAATGATTAGTGAATGGTTTTGTTGATCTTGAGACATGCATAGACTCATGCCTATATATCTTCCCACTTTTATTTTTATGTTTAAAAGAGCTCTCTAATTGTAAATCTCCAAATGAAAAGAGATATAGAGCTGCAAAAGCCTGTCGCACAAACTAGTATTTGACTAGGAAAAAGGGAAAGCGACCAAAATAAAATGTATGATGCCCAACAAGCCAAAGGCTAACTCATAAATTGAAATATCAAAAATTTCAGGCATCTTTCTCTAAATGAGATTCTCTTTGCTCAAAAGTTGCAAATGATATGTTAAAAATGGAGCCAAATGAAAAGCTTCAATGAATTATTGTCAAGTACATGTGGGAGGTCATATATGCATGTTTCTATAATTGAGATAGATCACATAATCTAGTGCTAGTTGTGTATGCCTTGATTGAATTGATCATTGAAGCTTCACATTGGTCTAAGGACTATCTCATTTTTGATATTCACACACAACACACAAGTCTATGTTCAATGAATGCCCTATTCATTTGTGTGATTGTACTTGATTAAATGCGTTTTCACATGCTCAATCTTTGTTGATCAAACCCAAAAAGATTTTTGATTGTTTTATTTGTTTTTGAAAGTGATTTTATACTTTCTTGTCATTTGTCTTTCATTAAAAAGCATGTTTTTGTGTGTTTTCAAAAACTGGTTCAGGGGTTGTTTCGCGAGAAGCTCGCGACTTAGAGCTTCCCGCGAAAAGGAGTTGAGGGAATTTTTTTTCTTTTAACTTGTCACACAGGAACTTTCGCGACTGTGTCGCGACTGTCTCGCGACCAAAAGCTACTCGCGAAATACTGTTTGGCTAAAATTGGATTTTTCCAATTTCAGACAGAAGTTACCGCAACTGTCTCGCGATTGGTTCGCGACCTATTGCTTCTCGCGAAAGTTTTTATGCTTCAGTGGCTCTTCTCGCGACTGTTTCGCGACTGTGTCGCCACTCTCTAACCCGCGAAAAACGCGTGTTTTCAGTTTTTATATAGCTGATGTGACAGTTTTTCAAAACCATCAAACTTCCCTCGCTCAACCTCTCTCAAAGTTTTTCAACCCAAAATCACTATTCCATTCTTTTCCCTTCAATCCAAGCACTTTTTCTGCATTTTTCTTCTTCAAGGTATGTTTCTTAACTATTTCCTTTCAAGTTTTACTTAGATTATGCAGAATTTTTGTTAGGGTTTTGATAATTGGGGATTTTCGAAACTTTGGGTTGTTTTTCAAAATTGGGTAATTTCTTTTCATTTTTTTTTTTATTGGGCTGTGTCCTTTTAGTTGTTTCTGCACTTGTGTTGGCCCCTTGTGGCATTCTATCATGTATTGAGGGTAGTTTTTCACATGTTCATGCATTATTCATGTCGTTTTTATTTGTGTGCACACTAAGTGTTTGTCAAAATGTCCGAGTGACATTTTTGTGCTATCTTGAAATCAAGTGATTTCAATCATTGGACACTCACTTGTATGACCTTATTTTACTTGGTTTGGTCATTGATTTTGTGTTTCTATCACTTTGTTCATGTTACACGTTTTTGACACACAACCAAGCACACTTTGGCACCCTCATGCATCTCTTACCGCACACACTCATCAGCACATGCTCACAGACACACACTCTTGCACTATTTTGTTTGTTGCATTGTAGTTATTCCTTTTAAGTTGGAGTTTCTTACCATGATGCTTGGTGTTTATCATGCTCTGTTTTTCCGTGAATCTTTGTCTATTTTAGCACTAACTTGATTCTAATGGAGTTTGTCTTCTGGTTTGTGTTTGTGCATTGTTGTTTCCTTCTTTGCTTTGTGCAATTGTGCAGATGTCTCCCACCAAGCATGCAGCTAGGAAGAAATCGACTTCAAAAAGAGCCCGAACTGATTCAGATCATTTCCGGTCTGCAGATGCTGATATGAAGTACAATGACTGCTACAAGACCAAGACGATCATCATGGAACGGGTAGTCCAGTTAGAGACTCTTGAGGACACTTTCATCCCTGAAGTGTTCAAAGATAGAACTTGGACCAAGCTGCTGAACCCAACAGGGGTGGTCTATTCAGAGATCATCAAGGAGTTCTTCTCTAATGCCATTGTCAACGGAGATATTATTGAGGGCTGGGTGAGACACAAGGAGTTTCAGATTACTAGGGACAGCATCCAAGATTATTTGGAGACTCGTCCTCCATCTCAGCAAATCACAGTTGCTTATGAGGATAGATTAGGTAAGATTGATGAGATGATCAAAATCCTTGGTGGTGTATCGAAGAAATCATCCATGGACACTCTCAAGTTCTCTCCAGAAATGAGAACATTGAGCTATGTGATGATTCACAATCTGTATCCAGTCACCAATCTCACAACTCTATCTGCTCCAAGAACAAGATTTCTGTATGATCTCTTCACACATAAGGAGATTGACATTTGTGGCCACATCATGCATGTCTTGAAGAAGAGCATCACAAAGCAGAATACACGGACTGTGATGCCGTTCCCCTCCTTGATCATGGGTTTGATTGCCAAGACAAAGCTCAAGATACCCAGTGGTCTCACTGTTGTTCCGAGGGATTATCCCATTGGTGGTCACACTTTGACTAGGAGCACTGCACACATTCGAGGATCCAAGACTGGTGTGCATACCATACCACCACCTCGACAAGTTCAGCAGGAGGAAGCTGAAGATACAGAGGAAGAGATTGACAGGTTCACATCGGCTCCAGAGCCCTCTGCACAGCCATCATCTTCTGCTCCACCATCAGGCTTAAGCAAACTTGATCAGTTGCTTGCTAAAATGGACCAGATGTCGACAGTGCTTGACTCTCATGTGCAGCACACAGCGGATCAGTTCGCATATCTTCAGGGGCAGATCACCGCATTAGCATCACAAGTTCAGGATTTGTCTCCCACTCATGGCTCTGATTCGGAGTCCGAGATGTTCTAGTCCTTTGGCCATTCCGGTCAAAAAGGGGGAGAAATTTTTGAGGGGGAGCTGGAGAAGAGCTTGCACAGTGTTAGGGGGAGCATAGCCTAGATACACAGTAGCATTGGTTATTGGTTTTAAAGACGGTTTTTATTTAGTATCTTTAGTGTTTATAACTGTTTTTACTGCTTTTGGTTTAAAGCTTTGATACTACACTTTATTTAAGTTTTATTTCAGATATTTGTTGTGTTAGTCTCTTTGCTTTGTAGCATACTTTGCATGTACCCATGTTGCTTTTGTAAGCTTTAAGGGTTGTTTTGTTTCATTGCATTGTTTGTAGGCTTTTATGGTTTGTGCCATGTATTTGCAATACTTTGCTTATGCAGCCTTTATGCTTGTGCTATTGAAGTCTAATGTCATACATTTACTTCAGTACATCACTCTTGTGCCCATGTAGGATTGTTCCTAGATGCAAATACTTTGAGTATTTTGCATTGGTTGAGTGTTGGATTTGCAAATGGTACTCTGCATATGAGCTTATCATCTTGCATATCCGGATGTTCATTCCTTGTGTGAATGAGCATAGTAATTGTTTGTGTATAGTGATTACTTGTTTGATCTTGCCATGATCTAGTGTTTTCTATTTCATCTTGCTTGATCATGCCATTGTTGCTCCATATGCTTTTCAAGTTTTCTGCATACAATGATAATATTTTGTTGTTGTGTTTCAGGAGTTACTTGTTCATATGTTTCAAGAGCTTATCAGAATCTAGAATTAAGTGTGAGTGAGTTTTGCCTGTGTTCCCAAACTCACGGTTAAGTCTAGAGTCTGTTTTAGGGTTTTGTCACGGAATAGCCAAAGGGAGAGATTGTAAAGTTGTGATTTACAACTATGTGTTTTGTTGGCTTTTATTCCGTGCCAAATTTGATTGTAATTACTTTCAATTATTTATACCCTGTATTTGTTGTGGGAATTGTTGTAAGGGGTGTGTGATAGAGAGTGTGTGAAGACTCAAGCAAAGTGGAAGCTGATGGAATCTCGCGGGTATGTCGCGACTAAGCTTCCCGCGAAGTGAAGCATGTGCCTTGCACATGCTGGAATGCGAAGAGTCAGGACAGATGGAGACAGCTGTCTCTCGCAAGTATCTCGCGGGTAAGGCCTTCCCGCGAGACACCCGCGAGACATGCTGTTCTGCCAGCCTGTACTGACTGACTCACACATTCTGCACCTATCCTATATAAACCCCCATTACCCACAAATGTTGAGGAATGCTTCAGAGAGAAAACCCTAGCCAAACACATTTGCAATTAAAGATTGTCATCCCCACCTTTCTCTATACACTTGCTTGTGGTATCTCCTCAACCCTTCCCTCTCCATTTCCACACCATTGAGAGGTTGATAGCCCAAACACTTACCACACCATTTGAGAGTGTTGAGTGACGTTTTGGTGCTACTGTGAAGTATTGGAAGAAGCCAAGGATGGCAGATGCAACATGGAGCTTGTTGCGGGATCCGGAGAACTAGACAAGACACGGTTCCGAGAAGTCTTGTTGGAGTAGGAGCTTGGAGGGCTTAGGTGCATCGGGTAGATTAGGCTTGGAGGGTCTTTTGCTCACTCATGTATCCCAACTGATTGTCTAGTGGATCGATTTCCGCTTGGAGGGCGGCGGAGAGGTTTTTCGCCGAGTTCTTCGGTTTCCTCTTCGAAAACACGTCTTGGTGTTTTCTGTGTTTGCATCTTTCTTCCCTACTCTTTTATATTCCATTATATTGCTGTGTTGCTTAGTTTATGGATTAGAGTAGCTTATTGTCTATACGCTTGTGTTTACACGTTTCCGCACTTTGTATTAAGTTTGTGTAAAATCAACCAAGCCGTAATTTTAATTGGGGGTCTAAACAGCTCTTGTGTTTTTCAACACATTTTAGAGCTTTCAAAATCAAACGTTGAATAGTGAAACCTACATGAAGAGAAACAACAGCACATGAAGATCTCAACTCGATCTATATTCAACTAGCTAGATCGAGGTTGGGTTTGTCAGATTTTAATATGGGAAACACGACTCGATCTCAACTCGATCTATAATCAAGATTTGCTGGTATCAACCGAACCTAGCTAGCTAGCTACTTTTGAATCCGATTGGCTTTAATATGTCAGATGCCTTCCATAGGCAAAAAAATATATATATATACTACGATGTGATTAAGAATTTAAGATTGGCTAAACAGGTACATTGTAAAAGGTGTTATCTAAACTTAATTACCAACGTCCTTATTAATTGGCCCTTTAACTAGAAATAGAATGAAGAAATTTCAAAATATAAGAAGACCTTAACTTCCTAGCTAGCTAGCTAGGTAAGATTTTTGATTTGACAAATAAGCATAATATGCATGTGTGTCCGCATGCATGCCCTCGTGCTCCCCCTTTTTGGCATGAAAGTTGCAAAGTAGGTTTTGGTAGAGAGAAAGTGGATTCTATTTCTATACAACCAGACCAAATCTTTTATGGAATATTGACATCTATTTTCTTTTATAGAGAAGTTTTTTTTTTTCTTTGTTAAAAAATAGCAAATTAAGAAGAAATTGCACTATTGCACATCTTTGGTGCAATAATCACTCTATAAATATAAGTGTTTGTGGGGTGTGGAGGGAAAGAGCCGGAGTTTAAGTCTCCAAGAGAGAAAAGCAAAGAAGAAATTGCAATTTCTCATTTTCCTGAATAGGAGGTCTTTTCACAGGTCAAAATTATTTTATTTGTGAAAAACAAGGAAGTTTTACATTTTTGAGAATAAAGCTTCCCTTTTTCTTCTGATGCAATATTTTATAGTAAAAGTTAACTAATACCCTAATACACATTTTAGTGAACTATTTTAAGAAAGTTTTTATAAAAAAATGAAGAAAAAGAAAATAATTAATATTTTAATAAGTTTTTCTATTTCTCTTGAAAGTAAAATCAAAACTTTTTCAAAATAATTTATTAACAATTGCTCCAAGAGCAACCAACCATTAACATGACAAAAGGTGGATCCCACAAAATACACAACACCAGCAACAAATTGACAACCCTGTTTACCAAACCTTGCCATAGAAGTCTCTAGCGAATCATTGGACAATAAGTTCAAATGGAGGAATCAGATAATCCTGAATTAGGTGATTAGAATATTCTCAAGATATTAAGGATATTCTTTCATTTCAATAATATTCACTGTTCAATAAACATTCATAAACTATTTTTAGGAGGTTATTGGCTTTGGGTCCATATTTTGTTTTTGCATTTGATATTGGGACTACCAACAACTAATAAGGTGGGGATTAACCATCATAATAATAATAATAATTAAGGTGGGGATTAGCTGACATAAATAGTAAATCTAGAATTTTGTGCAATATGATTTGTAGCTTAATTATTTGTCCACGGATGGTTGCATCCATTCTGACTGCACCCTTCTATGAGTAATCTAAGCTTTTAGGTACCTATCATTCAAACTTTGAGAAAAATTCTTACCCAAAAAATTTATTAAAAAAAAAAAAAAAAAAAAAAAGATGAAGCAAATCTTTTGTATTGACAAAACAAAATTGATATTTGACATCATTTGAATTGGTAGGTACTCAATTATTATTGAATTAACAACGTGCACCAGGATAGTAACTCTGCTAAATGAAGGTCTACTTGAAATGCCTGTTTCCCACAATGATCACAATTCAAAAAAGGTAAACAAAAAATTTATTTTCAAATTTAAGAATATAAAATTATTTTTGTTTCTCGATCAAGAAACAGTATCAGTGTAGTAATCAGATGAACTACAAGGACAATATATATATATATATATATATATTTTTTTATTAATTTTCAATACTGACTGTCACTATCCCAATGTACTCCAGATTTTACAGTGTGTGTCCGCAAACAAGAGGGAAAATAACAGAAGAAGTCAGAATGATGTTGATATCTTATAAAACTATCTATTAAGAAAGGTTTTGATTACAAAAATTTTTACATGCTATGAAAATTAAAACACAGGAGAAGTGGTGGTAGTGTGGGTGGAGGACGATGTGGCTGGAGAATTAGAACAACCTCTGTTTCCACTATGGCTAAACCTTTCATCAGATTGTGAGGAGGGATCCTCTTGTAATCTTTGGATTTGAGATGAGGATGCCGGTTGGACTGCAGGCACAGCAGCCATTGGAGCATAAACCTCCCCTGATGTTGTTGTTGCAGTCACTGCCCCCGAATACTCGGGTGGTTGCACCCATATACCTCCCACAACTACAAATTGAGGTGCCTGCGGATTGCCATTATTGTGGATTGTTGTTGGACTTGGTCTTCTTGTGTGCAACCGATATTTCTGAAAATATATATACATAAAAGATGATCAAGATTAATTAGGCCATGCTTCCAATGCATTATATTACAAAAAATATTTCATAAAAAGCAATCACATGTCAAAATCCTTGTAACTCAATTACAAAGATATCCCGGATTCAAATCCCTACTCCCTCTCTGTAGTAATTATTGAATTTTCAAAACAAAACAAAAAAAAAAAAACAATCGCACTGATCTTTCCTTCTCTTTTTTTTAATACCCACATTGATCATGTTTAGAGCACACAAAGATTAATATAAATTGTACCACCATAATTGTCTCAACATAAAAGAAATCCAAATAAGGTTTTATATGGAACTATTATAATTTTATTTTAAATTATACCTAAGCCAAATTTATCTCCTATTATATTTCCTGGATCTCCTATTAATAACATAACATTACTTTACATTAACTTTTCCTAAAAGGCAAAACAAAATTAATACTCCTTTAGGATATTGCAGTG
The DNA here is from genome assembly GCA_019022515.1 of Quercus aquifolioides. Lineage (NCBI taxonomy): Eukaryota > Viridiplantae > Streptophyta > Magnoliopsida > Fagales > Fagaceae > Quercus > Quercus aquifolioides. The sequence goes on along the minus strand of CM032326.1, from coordinate 52,454,198 downwards.
TCTTTCTCAAAAAAACTAATTTCCATAACAGAAATTCATCAAAATTCGCCAATGCCAAAACAAGTTAATCAAACACATCATAATCAATAAACTATAATAAGTAAATAATAATCAGAAACACACAAACCTGTAAATGGCTTTTGACTTCATCATTTGTAAGCCCATCAACCTTCATTAGCTCCCTAATTTGCTTAGGTGTCGCAGCTGAAATTTTAAAACAATCACAACCCCACATCAATTTTAAACCCATATACCATTCAATTCCACGCAACCCAAATTAAACTCCAAAAAAAAAAAAAAAAACGCACACATACCATGTGAACCACCAAGTTGGTGAAGGGCATTCACAAACCGCTTGTGCAACTCAGGGGACCAATTCCTTCTCTGCTTTCTCTGACTCTGTCCATCTTTCTCATCTCTTCTTTCACTCCCTCCTCCTCCTCCGGAGGCTGTCTCCGCCGATGAACTTGTCGTAGCCACCGCCACCGCCGGTGCCTGAGAAGGCAATTTTCCGACCACAGACACATTACTCTTCCCAACACTTTTCTCTCTATGAAAAGGCTGGAAAGCACCACCATTTCTCTTCACCTCCATCACTGTTGTCTTTCTAGGCACATCCTATAATACCCACATTCAAAAACCAAAAATTAAACTCAATTTCCCATTCTTTTTCTTTCACTTGAAAATTTCTAACCAACCAAACAAGACACAAATTTTTATTATTTATTTACCTCTTTAAGTGGTGGATCTGATGATGAGTGCCATAACTGAACTGATCTAAGCCAATCCGATTTCTTCTTATCATTATTATTATCGTTGATGTTGGTTTTCTCTCTCTTATCCTCATGTGAGTGTTCTTCGTCGTCATCATCATCATCATCATCAGACAAATCCGAAGACCGTTTCATCGGAATGAATTCCTCAAACGCCGGAACTACTTCATTCGACGTGGTTTGCTCCGAACTCTCAGATTGTCCATGCAAGTTATTCTCTGTTGTGGTCCCTGACATCTGTTGCCTACATGCATCAATAGCTGAAACCCAAATACCCAATTAATCAGAAATCCATATATAATTACCATTATTTATCAACAACAACAACAACAAAGCCCAGTTAGTACCTTGGTTAACAAGTTCAAGGCAAAGAGGAAGTTCACGCTGAAAGACTTGGATCTTACGGCGCTCTTCTTCTAAAGCTTCAACGTACTCACGAAAGCCTAAACCACCATGCTGCATTTTCTCTGTGTAATAGTCCATCAAGGAGAGGGGTTTGTTGCTTTTTGTTTGATTAAAATGCTAAGAAGAGAAGAGAAAGGGGTTGAAACTTGAAATAGAAAGAAAGGAAGGAGATGGAATAATATAAGCGAGTGTGTAACAGTGTTTTGTTTTGTGGAAGTATAGAATATAGATAGATCCGACCAAGGAGAAAACAGGCTCACAAAGACGAATCTGGGATCTTAATAGAATCAGAAAAAGGAATAAACTTGTAAACCAAGCTTTAAAATTAAATAATAAATAATAAAAAAGCAGCAGAAGAGAGAGAAAAAAAAAATCAAGATCGATCGAAATCGAAGGGTGTAGATAGAAAGAGAGAGAGAGTTGAGTAGCGGAGGAGATTTCAAAGTCGGGGCGTCGCATACAAAAACGAATCTTTGATGGGTCTTTCTTTCTTACGCTTCTAGTCTTGTAGTCTTGTAAGAGAGATAGATTGAATGAATATTCGAGGCTGTGATTCGCTTTTCGTCGTTGGGCTGGCAATGACGTCACCTTGCCACCCATATCACACCTTTTTTTTTTTTTTTTTTTTTAATTATTGTCTATCAGATAAGATCAATGACTCTGTCCCTCTGTCTCTCTCTATTCTTCTTTACTGTTCTTTTATGTTTCTTTTGTTAAATTGGGAAAAAAAAAAATTTAATTAGATAAATATAAAAATTATCCTTAATATTTGGACTAATATAACATACTATTAATACTTTTTAAAATTTTCAATTTTTTGCTATTAAAAAAAAAAAAAAAAAAAAAAAGTCAACTGTTACCCTAAGTGCATTAATTTAAAAAATATATTTACAAAAATTTTATGAAAAAAAATAAGTGATTTTTTTTTTATATTTTCTATGAAAGTAGTATAAAAATTTTCATAAAATATTCTATTAACAAATACCTTAAAAAAAATACACCCATTAATGAGGAAAAAAAATTCAATTTACTTTCCAAGTTCAAAGTATATTTTGGGATTTGTAAGGATATTAACTTGATATTTGAGAGTTTTGATAATATATCATTTTTTTTTTTTTAGAAATTTCAATTTACTACTATATATATCAAATAAATAAAAAAATTTACTTTTCCAAAAGTACAGAGCATAGTTAGGATATTAAGATGATATGTGAAAGTTTTTGTTAATATATCATTTTTTTAGCGTGTATTTTTACAATGTAATTGTGTTGTTCTAACTCTTGTTAATGCTCATGTTGTTCTAGTTCTTATTAGTGCCTCAAAATAAAATGATCATTATTTGGTTAGAAAAATGTCCATCTTTCTTTTTCCCATTGTACAACGTGATTTTTAATAAATAAAGTCAATTATCATTTTTACTATAAAATAAAATGCCATGTGAAAGTTATAAGTCTTCTACTCTTTCTAATAGTTTGTTTTAAATGTAGAAGTGTCACATCGACTACATTATGATAATTATAAGAAAGTGTTGAGATAGCCAATAATAGATAAATAACAATTAAAATGGAGAAGGAAGCAAAAAAAGTAAGAAAGTTTTTAAATATTATTAAGTGATATTTTTGCCTAAGAAACAAATTGGATACTCTTGATTTTTATTTTATTTTTAAAAGAAATTTTGATACTACTTAACATTAACCCAAAACTTAAATTTTTTTATTAAAAAAAAAATTTTGAGAAGAAGAACCCAAAACTCAACTTGGTTTTTGTATTTCATAACAATTTTTTTTTTTTTGAGAGATGGTTTCAACATATAGCATCTGCTTCTGATTATTACTTATTTATCATCAAATCAAGACACTAATAAATTTTTTGTATAAAGAAAAATTGAAATTTTACCAATTAAACTAACTGAAACCAACAATTATAATATATTTTAATAATGAATGTAATCTAGAATTTGATTGGGTTTGGTTGAAAAAGAATATGATTGGGTTAATTAGGTAATAGTTTTTATTATCTAGTTGGAATATACCTCGGGGTTCCAAAGGAAGGAAGGGGAATCTTTTGTGATCATGCACACGCATGTCCACGCCGCGTATGATTAAGTCTATGTGAAAGGAAATGTAATAAATGTGGCTTTCCACGCTCAATAAGAGCCAACCACCTAATCTATTCCTATTCCCACTATTCCCTATGTTTACGGTTTTGGGTAATCATATCTTTTTTCTTTTCTTAATAACAAATTATAGATTGACAACATTTTAATAAAAAATTTTAAGTTTCAAATTATTACCAATTGTTATTGCAAGTAAAAAAATAATTTCAGTAACATATACAAATTATAACCGGCAACAATCTATCAGTTCAAATTTGTTAAATGTACATCACTTAAGGGAGTTTCTCTGATGCTAAGGAAGCTGGCTTCCACCAAACTTCCCTTAGGTAGTAGAATTGGCATACCTTTATATTAAGGTTTTTTTAGTTCCTCAGATAACACGGTTATCTGTAGGGTTTGTGGGGTATTTCCTTTTGGGGTTCATGGGAAACAAAGAGTGTTCTTACTGCCTTGTATTGCTTACGTGATGTAGGACACAATTTACTATTTAATTATTGTAATTTATTATTTTTTGTATTTTTATGTAAAAAAACGTTATTTTAGGTTTAGGTGATTTATTTCCTTGTTTTTAGGTGCATTTAATGCTTTTTAGGTCAAATTTGATTCCTAATATGATTAGGTATCAATTAGGAGTTATTTTAGAATATATTTTCTTGTCTGTCAAGTTTTATGGAGCCCTTAAATAGGATCCTAAGTCTGTAAACGTTTTTAAGATATTATTGAATAAAAATCAGAAAAAGGTGAGGCTTTGCTCTTCTTTTGGTTCTTCAAGAACTATGAATTTATCAGGGATTCTTCCTTGTGGCGTTCAAACTTTATACTTTTGGTTTGTGATTCAATTATAATCATTGGGTCAAGGTGTTACACTTATACCTTTGGTTCGCGTTTCGATTATAAACGTTGGGTCAGGGTTTCTATCAAAAATCTGAATTTTAGTTTTCTTGGGCAAGTATTCCAATATTTTTGTTGGGTCTCAAAGCGTGTCGATTGAGGTTCGCATTATTTGGTATCATAGCACAGGTTCTAAAATCAGTTTTCTTTCCCTTTATCTTTTGTTTCCTGTTATCATCCTATCTTGTTCCTTTTGTGTTCTTTATTACTCGTTCTTCTTTTGTGACGTGCACTAGGTTAAAATCGTGCACCAAGCTCCAAAAAAAAAAAAAAAAGTGAAAAAAAAAAAAAGAGATGGTAATTATTGAAAACATTGTGGAAGATTCAATTGAGGTCAAATATAAGGATGAGTCCACAATTCACAATCCTCAAGTCTCAGTTGATTTGTTGAAGATGACTATACAATATGTTGATTTTCTTGGAGTAGAAAATTTTAATTTTATTATCAACCCTTTGTTGATTGATGTTGCAAATAAATTGAAAGTAGATGAGAAGAAATTTTACGCTACACTTTATGAAGGATTCAAGTTTCAGAACCCAATTAAGTTATTAAAGCATTCGAAGTATTTGTTTATTTGGAGCGGAAGATTTCAAATTTCAAAGATGAACTCGAGGACGAGTTTGATTCAAGTGGAGGGGTCTGATGTAGGACACAATTTACTATTTAATTATTGTAATTTATTATTTTTGGTATTTTTAAGTAAAAAACGTTATTTTAGGTTTAGGTGATTTATTTCCTTGTTTTTAGGTGCATTTAATGCTTTTTAGGTCAAATTTGATTCCTAATATGGTTAGGTATCAATTAGGAGTTATTTTAGAATATATTTTCTTGTCTGTCAAGTTTTATGGAGCCCTTAAATAGGCTCCTAAGTTTGTAAACGTTTTTAAGATATTATTGAATAAAAATCAGAAAAATGTGAGGCTTTGCTCTTCTTTTGGTTCTTCAAGAACTATGAACTTATCAGGGATTCTTCCTTGTGGCGTTCAAACTTTATACCTTTGGTTCGTGATTCAATTATAATCATTGGGTCAAGGTGTTACACTCATACCTTTGGTTCGCGTTTCGATTATAAACGTTGGGTCAGGGTTTCTATCAAAAATCTAAATTTTAGTTTTCTTGGGCAAGTATTCCAATATTTTTGTTGGGTCTCAAAGCGTGTCGATTGAGGTTCGCATCATTACATAGTGTAGCTCAATTCTTGCTATGTAATGGAGAGTTTGACAAAGCATTGGAGTACTCTTTCCCTTAATGACCGTGAAGGGGGTAGGGTACATCTGAATAAGGAGAAAAGCAATTCAGATTTTGTCATTGCTGTGAAGTTTTTGACAAAGTGTGCCTTAAACACTAAAGCAATTGTGAAGACCTTTAGTTCGATATGGAAGTCAATCAATGGTTTTAAAGTTCGTAATGTGGGGGATCACATTATTTTCTTTATTTTTGATAATGAGCAAGAAGTGGAGAAGATCCTTGATGGCGAGCCATGGAGTTTCGATAAGCATCTTGTTATGCTACAACGATATGATAAGAGCACGATGTGGGCGCAACGCGCAATAATGGGTGCGCCGCTTGGGGAGTACGCCTCAGCCGAGTGGACCAGGGCGGAGAAAAGGAGCCGCCACCTAGTTTTATGGTCTAGGAACCATGAATATAGTGTCCTTATGTGAAAGGACTGATCTTACTACCAAAGTATGGGTTCGAAGTTTATGTACGATTTTGGGAAGGTGTTAGGCACCCAAAACCGCTTGACCCATGGGTCGGCTTCCACTCATTGTGTCTTATGTCTTAATCTCATTAAAGGCACATTCAATATTGCATTCTATACTCACACACACACTAGCATACATCTAAGCATACAACATGGCATTTCATCCCAAACCCTAACATACATCTATCATGCTTCTCATACCATCACAAACCCTAGCATACATCTATCATGGTAATCATCTCATCTAAGGCAGCAAACAAATCAAGGTAAAAAGGTAGGCATGGCAACAAGGTATCAATCATCAAATATATCCTAAACATCTAGACATGAAATCAAGCATCAAACAAACATACTCATCATCAAAATACATGTTCATGTGAATGCATGACTTACCTCACTGCATCACAGCACCCATGGCAACAATGCATGATCATGTTATATGCATGTTCATGGTAAAACAAAGAAAACATAAGAGAAAACCCTAATCTAGCATTTTAAAGGCAAACAAGTATTTAAACAAAGGAACAAAGACTTAAAAACATTACAAGAAGGTTAAAACAAAGGCATATTATGTAAAAGAAATAAAGAAACAGTAGCAGAAAATTTAAATTAGCATTCAGGGCACGAGTATGTGTGCGCATACATAGGCCCGCGTACGTAGGCCAGTTGTATGCGTACGCATATTTCGAGCCTGCGTACGCATGCAGGAAGCAGGCACACGTAGACACATTCTGAAGAACCATAACCCAGAAAACAAGAACACAGAATAGAGCAGAACTTTAAAACTACAAATCTAACAACCTAACATACTTTAAAATAGAAAACAACATAAACCTAAACTAAACAAACATATTAACATATGAACAAAGCAATAAAACAGATTAAAACATCATCAAAAAGAAGAAATGAAAAGAAAAAGTTTAGAATTCAATACCTCAAACAAGAAGCTTTTCAAGCTTGATTTTGACCGTTCCCCTTAGTTAATCTATTCACAATCAAATACAAAAGTGATTAGTAATCTTAAACTCGAAAGATCAAGACTAGAAAAGGTCTCAATCAAAAGAAAATTGACTTGAGGATGTTTTGTGAAAAATTTCCTCTTTGATACACTATTTCTAGTGAATATTAGGTTTTCCCTTAGGATTTTCTGTGTGCATTTTTGAAATATACCATGTAAGGCTTTATATAGTTGAAAAATGGGGGTTTGGAACGGCTCCCAAACGATATGGGATTCATTCCAAACCTCAGTCTTTAATGCAGAAAACTTGTCTTTCATAGATTTCTGGAACCCTAGCTACATGCGTATGTTCGTGCCTATGTACGCATGCATCAAACCTGCGTATGCAAGTCCTTGCCTACATACACAGGGCAAAGGTTTCCTTGGCCTTTATTTTCCTAAAAATAGATTTATTTGCTCATAAAAAGTTATATTTTTCATTTTAACATTTCTCAAGTCAATTTAGAATCTAATTAGGCCCTAAACCAACTTTGGGCCTTAGAATTTCAGCATCATTGGGGAACGGGAGCCCAAGTTGTAAAGGATACAAAATGCGGTGTCTACACACGCCAGTTCATGACTTAATTTTTTATTATGTTTCTTTATGGGTTCAAGTGGATATCCCTTATATTTTAATGGATTGGTTCAGTGTTGTGCACACCCGTATCCCGGTTAATGGGCTAACTGCTATGCTAGGCTCACAATTTACTTATTGTGGTGGGTGTATGGATATCCTACAATGGGAAGCTCCCAAAGGCGAAAGTCTATACCTGAAATACAATTTCCTACCTTCTTCCCAAGCTAGTTTGCACTCAGTTTTTCTCTCTTCCTCCCTAACTCTCTGGTTCCTTAGTGTCTACTTCCTCTTCTCTTTCCCTATTTATAGGGTTCCTTAGTGGGTTAATTATGATTGCACCTCATGATTTTTTCGTGTAGGTGGGTCACTTTGGGATTATTCCTGACGGAGGGATACCCCACTTTCGAAACAGGTATGTCAACCTTGGAACTCGTGATAAACGCCAAACAGTGCTTGGCGACAACCTTCTCCAAGGCATTATTGGGGTGCCCTAGAATGGACTCTGAGCATCACCGGGCCCCAAGGTCCGTGTAGTCCATGGTACCCTAGGCCGAGCAACACGAAATAGGCCTAACAAATGACTCTTCTCCAATCTTTAGCCCATGGGCCATCTTGCAATAGGCCGATGACCGCACAAGTGTCATACTCAATATTAGTTAATGGGACGCCAAAAGGGGACATTAAACCATCTCATGGGATCAGGCAAGGGAATCCTCTTTCTTTGTATCTTTTTTTTCTTTGTTCTGAAGGCCTCAACAGGATGCTTCAGAAGGTAGCAGAAGACGATAAAATCAGAGGCTTCTCTCTTTGTAAGAATGGTCCTCACATTTCTCATTTATTTTTTGCTAATGATAGCTTATTATTTTGTCATACAAACTTGGATGAATTGAATACTATTCAAGGATTGTTATCATTGTACGAAAAAGCTTCAGGGCAACAATTAAATAGAGAAAAACTACCATATTTTTTAGTAAGTATGTCTCAGATGGTCGAAAGGAGGAAATACAAAATCTATTGGGGGTTCCGGAAATAAAAGAATATGAAAAATACTTGGGTTTACCAGCAGTAGTGGGGAGAAATAAGAACGCAAGCCTGAACTACATTAAGGAGCGAGTTTGGAATAAATTGCAAGGTTGAAAGGAAAAGTTATTATCCCAAGAAGGTAGAGAAATTTTACTAAAAGTTGTGGTGTAAGCTATCCCAACTTTTGCGATGAGTTGTTTCAAACTCCCCATTGGTCTTTGTCATGAGATAGAGATGTTAATCTGGAAGTTTTGGAGGGGAAAACAGGGTGAGCAAAGGAAAATTCATTGGAAGAGCTGGGAATTATTGTATCAACCAAAAAATGCTGGAGGAATGGGCTTCAAGGATTTGGAAAATTTTAATTAGGCAATGCTAGCAAAATAAGTGTAAAGACTTGTTGATGACAAATCCTCTCTGTTTTACCGAGTCTTCAAGGTGAAATTCTTTCCTACTAGTTCAATCTTTGAGGCCAAGGTCTCAACAGGATCTTATGCATGGCAAAGTATTCTTAAGGCGAGATCAGTGATAGCCTATGGTATGATGTGGAGAATTGGGGATGGAAGATCAGTCCATATCTATGATGAAAATTGGATTCTAGGGGAAATCCCTAATAGGATTATATCCCCTAGGAACAATTTTCTAGCTAACAAATCTGTTTCTTTCTTGTTTGATCTTAATACAGGTGGCTGGCACAATTCCAAAATTGATGATTTTTTCTTACCTTTTGAAGCTCAGAAGATTAAAGCTATACCACTTTGCCGGACAAGCCAAGATGACTGCCTGATTTGGCCAAGAACAAAGGAATGGACATACTCAGTAAAAACAGGATATCGGCTACTTTGTAAAAAGGATAATAGAGACAAAGCTTCGGCCTTAAATGTTTACTGACTCAAGAAATTTCTGGACTTGGGTATGGAACTTAGAATCCCAAACAAGATTAAAAAAAATTTATGGCGTGCTTGTTCTGAGGCGTTGCCAACCTTGGTGAATCTGCAGCATAGGGAAATTCTGGATGTTTCTATATGCTCACAGTGTGGTCAAGCTAAAGAAGATACCCTGCATGCTCTTTGGGGGTGTGAGAAAGTCCATGAAATCTGGAACCCAATGTTTGATGGAGTTCGTCGAGATTATCTTAGCACCAGCACCTTTACGGACCTAGTCAATCTGATAGGAAGGCAACCCAAAAATCTAGAGTTGTTTGCAGCAGTGGCCTGGTACATTTGTACTCGGAGAAACAAACTCAAACACAATGAAAAATTTATGCAGCCCCAAACCATCCTCGGCACAACAAGCGTTCTATTCTCTGATTTTCAAAACCGAAATCTAGCTTCTCCCACAAACCATCGGTCTAGACAAACTAAGTGGAAGCCCCCGGATCATGGTGAGTATAAAACAAATTACGATGGGGCAGTGTTTGGAGATGTAAATGAGGCCGGGTTGGGAGTTCTAATCCGGAACGATAAAGGTGGGGTCATGGCAACTCTTGCCAAGAAAATACTTTTACCTCACTTAGTGGTTTTATTGGAAGCTTTGGCGATGCGACGGGCAGTCCTTTTTACAGCCGAGCTTGGTCTCAATCAGTCCGTGTTTGAAGGGGATTCAGAGATATTAGTGAAAGCTCTAAATAATGTGAGCTCTTCTCATGCTGCCATCGGGCACATCATTAAAGACATTTAGTCTACTTCAAGTTTTTTCTGAACTCATTCTTTTTCTCATACTAGGAGGCAGAGCAATTCTATAGCTCATGTTTTAACTAAAAAAGCAAGAAACTCTTTTCCTTTAGACGTCTGGATGGAGTCTGTTCCATCAGACTTAGTTCATTTGGTTATTTCTGACTTTCATTTGCCTTAAATATTTTTTCTTTTAGAGTTAATGAAGTAGTTTGGATTCCAAAAAAAAAAAAAGATTTGTTACACGTGAATAATATTTTCACAATAAATGTTAAGTGGTCTTTTTTTTTCATATATATTTAGGGTATACATTTTTTTTTTTTTTTTTTTGAGAAGATTTAGGGTATACATTATTAGTAAACCATTTTTAAAAATTTTTTATAGAAAAATGAAAAAGTGATTAACTTTTTTCACGGTCTTTTCAGTTTCTCATAAATAGTAATTGTAGGGCCTGGGTTTGAGCACTTCTTCTGTTAGATGAGTGGACTCAGACCCAACTAGCCCAATACAATGAATTTGTAGAGAATGGGTCAAAGAGCTAGGTTTTAGCGCGTGGACAACAGTTAGTATAACGTTCATGACAATCAAACAGAGATGAACTGAGTTTAACTAAGAAAGTTTTATCCTCGGCACAATCCGAGGAGTTTCGTTCTAGTAGATATTGAATGAAAATGATCACAGGAGTTCTTGAGATTGTTCTTCCCCCCCCCCCCCCCCCCTCCCCCCCTTTATGGTGGGTTTCTCCTATATAGTCCTCTTTAAACGATCTTGGTCTTCCACTTGTTGATCATCCAAGCCTATACTTGAGTGTCTATCCCATCAGACACCCTCTCTGGCGTTCTGTGAGTTGCGGTAATCGAGGCAGCTCTGTCCAGGGGTCACTTCCTCATTAATGCGACCAGGACGTTAGTTGTGGGCATTTAATGCGGAGGTGACAGTTTCTCCTTGAATTGCTCTTCCACCGTGCTCCCATGGCTGACCCATTGTATCTGTCCTTTTCCTTGGGATGCTCTGGGAGGCTGCCTTTAATGGCATGCCACTCTTCCCTTCTGTGATCTCGGTTGGCCGAGGACAGGATTGTCCTCAGCGACGTTTCAGGGTACTTTGGACTTGCTTCTTTCGTCCTTGACCATTTCTTCCTCCTCGGCGTGGGCCTTGGGCTCAGTATAAGGTGGGCCGCAGTTGCCAAATTCTTCGGCCCCACAATAGCCCCTCAAAATCTTGCTGTCCGGCTCCTCGAACGGAGAGGAGGATTTTGATGTCCTCGGGCCTATTGTCATGGCTTGTCAAGTCTTGTCCTCTGTTAGTACCAGAGTCTCTTCACTTGTCCAAGGCACGTTCCTGGCGTTTCGGTATACGAGACGCGCCCTCATTAATCTCTTTATGAAGCGACGCAGATCCAACGGCTGAGGATTTCTTCGAAAATTGGGCGGAATTTATTTTGCTTGTAGCTCTTTAAATCCCGTGCGAATTAATTTCCACTAGGTTTCACCTTCTATATAAGGCACCCTAGGGAAATCGTTCTTTCTCATTTACAGATCCTAGATGACGTAGTTGAGGCAAAGAAAGCAGAGGCCAAAGATGTTCCTACCTTTCAACCGAGCAAGAAAGAAGACCCTCCTCCTTTAGCCAAGAACCAAAGCAGGTGTAGATCGCATCAGACTTTTGGTGCAACAAAGTTCGGGTCTTACCTGGCGACATATATCATGTGTGCATAGATGTGAAAGCGACCCAGGGTTGATCAAGCAAATCAACAAGGACAAGGATAAACGAGTTTCCTGTTTCTCAGCCTTGATAGCTGAACATCTTGCAGTTAGGAGAAAAGGGGTCCATCAAGCGTTTCCGCCTCTTCTTCTTTCTCATCGCCAGTACCATCCATACTGGCTCGATTGCTGCTAGAACAAGATTGTGAATCTACCATTCCTATGGGCTTTATCTTTTTATAGTTAGCTTTAAAACAAGCTTGTTTAAGCCGCTTTATATATGATGTACATTTCCTTTATTTAATAAAAAGGGTTGCGCTTTTTACTTTATGAATCCTTTCTTTCTCTGCAGTAACTATTTCATTAATGGGTGTGTTGTTATTTTTCCCTCCAATGGGACTTAGAATTGATGCTGTCGGCAGTACCGAAAAGTTGTCACCCTGACTTTAACAAAACCGACGATAGCACCCAGCTGCTAACTTTAAATAAGTTAACTATATAGAAATAATCAGGAAAATAACCATGTGCTCTATACCGCAAACTTGTGCAACCTTCAAAGAATGTTGAATTTAAAGTAAGTGATCCGAGGGGACCATCATGTATCAAGGCTCTTTTCGACATTTATAATGATGTCATAGCGTTGGTTTCTCCCAAGCGTCTGGTCCGAGGACCCAGGCCTACCTTAGGCTCTGTTTAAGCACTTAGCAGGAGGTCTGAGGAGCCCAACATACCCAAGGTTCTTCTTAGCAGGAGGTCTGAAGGACCCGACATAGCTAAAGTTCCTTTATTGAATGGGTAACAAAAAATGTTAAGCCCACAATGCAAACTTCAACTCATGCTTTACTTGATAATGGAGCAATCTCATTTATGCAGTTTGCCCCTCCTTTTTTTTTTTTTTTTTTTTTTTTTTTGAACGTACTTGGAGCACCTTAAGTGATGCTCATGGACTTGCATTTGTTCACATCTTTGTTGAGTGGGGAAAGGGTAAGCGATCCGAGGAGCCGGCCTCCTTTTAGATTTTGCTCATCAGTCAGATAGATGCTTGAAGTAGCTAGTCCCCTCAAGGGCTGTGGTCCAAGGATCCGTACAACACCCTGATTCTGTCCAACCCTTAGGTAGTTGCCGAAAGTCATTAGTTTCCCCATAGGTTTGTGGTCCGAGGAGCCATGTGAAACCTCGGTTCGGTCTAACACTTAGATAATTGTCAAAAGTTATTAGTTTCCCCATAGGTTTGTGGTCCGAGGAGCCATGCAAGACCTTGGTTCTGTCTAATACTTTAGATAATTGTCAAAAGTTATTAGTTTCCCCATAGGTTTGTGGTCCGAGGAGCCATGCAAGACCTTGGTTTTGTCTAACACTTAGATAATTGTCAAAAATTATTAGTTTCCCCATAAGTTTGTGGTCCGAGGAGCCACGTAAGACCTTGGTTTTGTCTAACACTTAGATAATTGTCAGTGTGTGTTAATTCCCCCAAAGCAGAAGGTCCGAGGACCCGTCATAGCTAAGGTTCCGTTTAACCACTTCAATAGATTAGAAGATATCAACATGTGCCTTCCAGAACTAGCCCCGCTGCGGAGCCCCTTAAAATCGCTCCGTGTTGCTGCCACTTCCTCCAACGGGGGTCCAGCGAACTCGGCCACCAGATTCGCGAGGACCTGACCCTTGACAGAGGTATGAGGCATGTACTTGATGTCAGAAGCCCCTAGAACTGTGCCCCATTGAGCAATCCTCCCTGTATAATCCGCACTTCGAAGTATAGACCTGAGCAGAAGCTGAGTTAAGACAACAACTGTGTGTGCCTCACGTAGTGTCTTACTCACATAGTAAACTGGCCACCATAATGGTTTTCCCCAGGGACTCTTGCTGATGGGGGCCTGATCCCACCTTAACTAACCGTTGCACTCGTTATCACACAGGCCCTTCCCACAGACGGCGCCAATTATAGGGACTGTGTTTGAGCACTTCTTCTGTTGGATGAGTGGACTCAGACCCAACTAGCCCAATACAAAGAATTTGTAGAGAATGGGTCAAAGAGTTAGGTTTTAGCGCGTGGACAACAGTTAGTATGACATTCATGACAATCAAACAGAGATGAACTGAGTTTAACTAAGAAAGTTTTATCCTCGGCACAATCCGAGGAGCTTCGTTCTAGTAGATATTGAATGAGAATGATCACAAGAGTTCTTGAGATTGTTCTCCCCCCCCCCCCCTTCTATGGTGGGTTTCTCCTATATAGTCCTCTTTAAACGATCTTGGTCTTCCACTTGTTAATCATCCAAGCCTATACTTGAGTGCTTGTCCCATCAAACACCCTCTCTGGCATTCTGTGAGTTGCGGTAACCGAGGCAGCCCTGTTTAGGGGTCACTTCCTCATTAATGCGGCCAGGACGTAAGTTGTGGGCATTTAATGTGGAGGTGACAGTTTCTCCTTGAATTGCTCTTCCACCGTGCTCCCATGACTGACCCATTGTATCTGTCCTTTTCCTTGGGATGTTCTGGGAGGCTGCCTTTGATGGCATGCCACTCTTCCCTTCTGTGATCTCGGTTGGCTGAGGACAAGATCGTCCTCGGCGACATTTCAAGGTACTTTGGACTTGCTACTTTCGTCCTCGACCATTTCTTCCTCCTCGGCGTGGGCCTTGGGCTCAATATAAGGTAGGCCGCGGTTGCCAAATTTTTCAGCCCCACAGTAATATACACTCTAAGAGCACATATATACCTCTTAAAAGCACACATTAACTGGACCCTTTTTTTAAAGGAAGTCATAAGTTGTTAGTAGTTCTAATCTATCCATCACTGAATTTTTTTTTTCTTTTTTCCCCACTGAAATAGCTAGTAACAACTTACCATTTAAGATTTGTTGTAAAATTGTTATGATTTAACACTTCTCTTCTTTTTTTCTTCTTTTTTTTCCTTTTCGAGTAACACTATGTGAACAACATTTTCATAACAAATATTAAGAGTAACACCATGTGAACAACAAAAATTAAGAGTAACACTATGTGAACAACATTTTTATAACAAATATTAAGTAGTAGATGTTAGTAGTTCTAATATGTCAAATCGACAGCCAGTAACATCCTGCAATCAATCTAGATTATTTGTGTGGCAATCTTCTTTTAAAGTTTATTTTCTTCCTACAGTACTCATCACACTTCCTTCTCTTCAAGACCGTATCTTTACGCAAATACATCCACGTTTCATTCGAATAATATTATCATTTGTGGGTTCCAGTTAGCTTAACTGGTAAAGTCTCTGATAGTTGTATAAGAGATCTAGAGTTCAATCCTCGCCTACACCAAAAACTGATTGGTGTCTTGGTCTGATGATAAAGAGCTATCATCAGGAGCGGACGCCATAAGTTGAAACTCTCTTAAAAAATAAATAAAGAATAATATTATCACTTATACGATATATGGATTATTTATTGTACATAATCTTATATGAGATTTTTATATAGAATTTGTACAAATTCCAGGCAAAGAATAATCCAAACATATATATTAAACAATTACGTTTAAATTGTAGAGAATATGACCTCTCCTTCAAAGAATAGCCAATTAGAATTTAGAATTTAGAATTTAGAATTAAGCATCTGAAGGTTTTTAGTACTCATATATAAATATATATATATATATATATATATATATATATAATATTAGACTCATAATTTAATCTTCACACAGCATGATGAAAAGAATGGTAGTAAGATTACGAAAAGAGCTACCCCTAAAAAAGAAAAAGGGAAAAAAAATGAAGAGAGATTTACCAAAAGAGCATTGAACTTCAAGCTTAAAAGGCAATTGGTCAAAAAAAGAGAAAAAAGGATTCGCAAAAGAGAATTAAGAAGGTTGAAACTTTTTTTTTTTTTAGAAACAAGAAGGTAGAAACTTAAAAGTCAATTGGTCCCACCACACACCCAAAAGAAAAAAAAAAAACAACAACAACAACAAAAAGGCATTACCATATATGGATATACCCATTACGTTTCTTGTTTCTTGTTTTTTGTTTTTGTTTTTCCTAACAAAATGGTACGTATGTGCTCAGTATCCAACTACGCAGCATCTTCTGCTCAACTCAACCATTGAATTTTCGCTCTCTAGGAAAAAAAAAAAACTCAACCAAGAGAAGAAGAACAGCTCAGTAAAGTAATTTGCTTTAGACAATCAAGTGAGGATAATGATGAATTCGGCATGGAGAGTAATTTAAGAAAACTGTTTTCCATTAGGGTAGCGTTGATTAGAGACACCAACTTGCACATACGTCCATTCACACAAGTAAAAAACAACTAAAATCATGCGTTGAAAATACAATTTTATGCCATAATCGTTTTCATTAATAACTACCAAAAAAAAAACTATAAAAAGAAAATAAATCCAAAAACGAAGTACGCACTAAAAAAAACCCTACCTAAAAAATATATCCATTCTCCTTTCAATAACACACTAGGACTGACTTAAGCATCGAAGCATTGGTGGCCAACACTTGTGTGTCTTTTAGATGACTTCATTTGTAAGAATCCACTCTTCGAGTCTTCTGTGAAACCCAACCAAGTCTTTAGTTGGCACCATTTGTGGGAATCAAATATTTTTCAATGATAAAGGTTGTATAGCTCAAACACGTTAAGTGGACACTCACCAAAACACCACCACCAGGCCGGCAAAGAGCCAGAATGCTTTAGAACGATCCATTAAGAGTAGCTACACTTGGAACAATACGTGACACATTCGATCCAGAGTGTGCAACAACTGGTGTATCAAAACCAAGACTTGACGCAGAGTCTTCTCCCTCCTTAGGGAATTCCTCCACACGACCTCAATGAAGAAGAATATGACGTGCTTGAAAGGAATGATGAGCCACACGGAAGCCACCATCATGAAGTTAAGGCCTAGCCGCAAAAGTCATCGGGCAGAAGAATCATAAATGTCTTCGTATTGGACAAGTTGTCTAAAGAGATGAAAGGCGTGATAGTTGAAGCCATGAAAAGAAAGATTTCCACAGCAGTAGATGACTTGGTGCATAGCAAAGATTTGCCCTTCAGCCCTGATGTAATGAGGTACCATTTATCTCCAAAATTAAAAAATGCCTCAAGGTTGTTCCTAACGATATCATATGAAAAGAATTCGAAATTACTTTAAGGGTTCAACCAAAGTACGGTTCCACAAGCTGAAGCTTGGAAAAGTAGGTTCATTCGCCAAGTTGAGAAACTTATTTGTTATTCACTTCATTAGGGTCGAAGACATTGGAGACAAGCCACTTACATTTACAATATCAAGAAAAGAATATGGGAGAACCTTTACAAGACCATGTGAGTAGGTTTAATAAAGATATGTTGTAAATGGATGAAGCAAATGAAAAGATAGCCGTCACCATGTTCATGAGAAGCTTCTTATTTTCATGGTCAGAACACGTGAATGCAGATGAAGCAATGAATACTAGAAGGGATTAGGACGAAGGGATATCAATCGTTCGTCCTAAAAACACAAAAGAGACGGTGAATCACAGAATACATTCGGGGTACAGAACAAGCGTGTTTCAGATTGACTTGAGTAGGAGACTTGCAGACTAGGAATCCTGCGCAATAGATTCACTAATTACACACAACGAATACTCTCTTGAGTGGCTCCTCATTTGGTTTATGAGTCCAAGTTCTTTTCTTACAAGCAAAGTAAATTTTCGAAAGTCTGTTTAAGAACCCTAGGTTCAGTTTTGTAAGACACAATCCAAATTAATCATAAATTTCTCATGAAATTCTTCTAATTAGCTGGTACTGACTCCTAGGTTTTCTATCTTTCTTTTCCTGTTTTTTATTTTTTTCTATTACATTGTTTTGGTTTGTCCTGCATTAAAGATTAAGATCCTACCTGACTTCCAAAATATCAAACATGATACATGTCTGCATATCAGAGGATCACTAACATTCTATTCTTTTATTTGGATAGACTATAGTTCTTTGACAATAGACAAATTATGTGCATAGGAAAAACAAAATAGACAAATGAATTAATATGTACATCATCTAAATATACGGTAGTTTCATTTATTCAGTAAACATATATGGATGCACTAGGGAAGATATGAGGGTGACTGGACTTCTAGTGGTATACCAGGAGTAGGCTCTAATACCTGAACATCTGGCATTTCCTTTGACAATAGCTCCTGCATTAGAAAACAATTCCATTCTCAGTTACTTGTCACATTTGCAGGATAATTATATCTAAGTTTCTAACAGTGTTTAACAAAAAAATGAGAAATAAGCAAAGATGAGAGAAATTCTGCAATAATCAAATTTTGAGACTGTTTTTTTGGTAAGTAATTTTTTGTGAAAATACCATACAGAAATGCTATAATTTCGTGTCCCACTATCCCTCAAACATTCATCAATTGAAACAGAGCTAATTACTGCAATAATCAAATTTCAAGATTGATTTTAAAAAAACTATGGACACAAAAGGCCATAACCAACTCCCCCGCTCTACCTCAAACTGATCTCCGGTTGAAACAAGAGTTATAAAGTTACACCGTTTTCAGACGAAAGCAAAGAGCACTTAATTGGATTCATAAATCCACTTGGTATTCCCTTGAAACTCCCACTGGAAACCATATCTGAAAATGAGAGGTGAGACATGGCTCTATTATAATGTTAGACATGTTAGAATTATAAGGACTAAACAACATTAATTTATGTGTGTTTCCACTTTCTCACTCTCTCCTCTCTTTCTCAGAATCACAACATCAATTCCAATGTGATATCTGATCTATGTCTCACCTTTCCTTGCATAACTCATTTTATTTGACAAAGCAACAAGTTTACTGCGTGGAAGAAGTCTTTGTCATCTCCTGAGGGAGTTGTAAAGTAAAATAGTAAAAAGTTCATAAATGCATAGAAATTGGGAAAAGACAAATTTGAGGCTTGAATAAATGGCATAAACCCTCAACTTTGACTAACTCAACATGGTTATCAAACATTTGGAAAATGTTGAGATAAAGGAGACTTGATACCTATTTGTTGTAAGTGTAGCCAACGAAAGTGGGTTTATGCAAAATAGAATAAACAATAGCGCAAGGAAGACAGATTTACATGGTTTGGTATTAGGCTTACGTCCACAGATGGTGTCAAGGAGAAAGTTTCACTAAGAAAATAGAGAGATTACAAAGTGGCACAAATGCACTCTGACAAAACTCAAGCCCCAAAAGTCAGCTACCGTTACGTGTTGAAAACCCACTCCAAGCAGAAAAAGAATAAACCAGTCTGAAAACAAGTTAATGCTTGCAAACCAACATACTAAGGGAGAACAATCCTATGGGATGCACATCACGTGCGCTGGTGAACCTCATTCTTAAATTCAACTATTCAAGCCACATTTTAACAGAAAGTATTTGGTACAACCACAAATTAGACTTAGAAAAAGGTTAAAATGGTTTCCACTGCTATTATGTCTAGAGCAGCAGGAAATTTAATAAAAAAGAAGCAACAATATTGTTCAGAAGCATAAATTATTATACAAGTTAGAAAAATAGTTAAGCGAACAAATTCATAATTTCCTAACAGTTTAAGATTTTAAGACAATCAGTAATTTACCATGGTATTATAGTAAGTGGTCCAAAGGTCGAACCCTATCTCCACTCTACGTCCCATTTAAAAAGTTCAAAAAATCCCACATGTTGGGCTCCACTTATCAAGGGGGATTATAGGCCCACAAATGAGAGGGGGTGTTAGAATAATGTTTAAGTTATTAAATTCACAATTTCCTAACAGCTTAAATCTTTGGGAGAATCGGTGATCTATCAACACACTACCATAGCTTGCCTAAGAAAAAAAAAATTAAGGAAGAAAGATAGACTACCTTTGTACTGTGCAAGACGTGGGCAAGATGTGGAAATGGTAGGTCTATGCTGGTCAAATTCAACTTATAATATGAACTTACTTCTATGGCAAAAGAAAAACCACAACCAACCCCTCTCCCCCCCAAACAAAAAAAGAAGGGAAAAATGGATGGAATGCAGTGTTATTTGATATGATATACTAGTGTAGTAAATAAATCATGAAGAAAAAAAACTTTACACATAGAGTGATCTAGTCTTTAAAATTGAGTGAAAGAATGGAGACCTTAAATGATTCTATTGTTCCCTCAGCTTGAATTATACTAGCAAGAAGCCCTTTGCTATCGAGGTCCCCATTTTTCATTGGCACAATGAACCTACAAAATGAGGGAAGGAAATCAATAAAAAAGTTAACTACTATAAAATTATGGTGTTTAGCTGCCCAAGAGTATGCAATGATTCTGTACTTGGCATGCAGAAGCCTTGCAAGTCGAACTGCATCTTCTTGTCCTGAAACCAAAGTAAATTTAGGCAGAAGTTGCTTTATGACTGGTGTGATAACAATGTCAGCCCTTTCCTTTTCCAGCAAATCCTTGTTGTATACACAGTGGGGTTCATAGTAAAGAGTCAGTTGGCCCTGAGTTGAATTGACAAGATACCTGATCACATATTACATCAAAAGGAATAAACTTCAAGTTAAATATCCATTTAGCTAAGATTAGAACATATTAGTGCATAGGGCATACATATACAAAGTTTTTATTTCTTGGAAATCAAATCCAGTAGGGTCTAACATTTGAATTCACAACAGCATACAAAAGTGTGATAAAGTTTACCCATTCTCAGGGCGCTGCCATGGAGGACCTAGAACTGGCCCTGCAGTAGCCTGAACTCTGACTTTAGAACCATTTCTTGCTTCAATAACAGAGCTCTGACCAGGTTCTATGTATGTGACCTGAAAATTCAGGAACTAACTTTGAAAATTGAAATGGAAATGCTTCAATGGATCAACACAGTAATGTGTATGATTGCTATGTTATCTCATATGTCAGTGCGACATGTTAAATATAAATGCACATTCAGACATTCACAGGAATGGTAATAATAGATCTTTCCATTAACCATTAAGAAGCATATTCTGTGGAATAAAATCTAAGAATATTACTTAAACTCAAATTTTCCTAATTGCTTATGATTTTGGTTGGCTAATGAGGCACCATAGATTTTTCTCATAAAAACTGAACTTGCTTGTGAAATTTACAGGAAACAATTTGGAGGAAGATGCAAGAGAATGGACCTTGAAAGTTGTGAAACTTTTATGCCATTCTAGATAAGGGACAATATCAAATGACAAGAAATTACAACTTTCCTTCACTCTCCAGCATTCTTGTCCCATTTAAATATTGCCTACAGACAGAAAATTGGCTTCTTTTCATAATTTACACCTTTCAAGCATTATGCAATATACATCTTCAAAAATCCCATGATGAAGATATAATAGGGCACTGTTAAGGTGTCCAGTTGGAACTGGTTTGCAGCCTTTTCCATCATGATCAAGCTCAAGTATTCCAACTGACTACATAAATTAATATTTTAGATAACTATGTCTTCTTCTTTTTTTCTTTTTTTTCATTTTAAGCTTTAGACATTTACTTAATTCTTTAGCTTATTTGTGCTATGCTCTTCTTCTAGGGGAAGAATATTAAATAATTTGAAAATACAAAATATGCTTCTTCTAGTAATAATAAATTCCAATGTGGTTAAAAATAAAAAATAAAAAACCCTCTTCACATGTTTCACATAAAGAAACGACATCTTTATGGCATGTTAGCTGATCAACGAACACATGAGAATTTAAAATTAATATTGCAATGAAGATCTACAAATTCAATAGCATAGGGAAGTTATTTGATTTCCAGGGATTTAACAAAAAATGAGGTTCCAGATAGAGCAGCATGGTTAAGAAGGATTTAAAATCGCTGATTTTAAGATCTAAACAATATTTCAGTAACAGGTTGGAGAGCAAAGTTGTCAGTTTCTTCCCTATTAGCATGAAAAGGAAATCAAGAAACAAGCCAAAACAATCACACAGGGAACACAAGCTATTAAGATGTTTGGACCTTTCATGAACAATCATGGGCAATGAGCAGCCAGAAATCCACTAACAGATCATGTCAAACAATACATAATGCAATGGCTGCATCTTTCTTGAATATGCTAATGCCACAAATAGGACATTATGCAATAACACTAAAAAATGGGAAACAATCTCTATATATACTACCAGGTCTGCTACAGAACAAAGCCAATGAGCCTCAATTGTAGGCCAAGCTCTTCATACCCCACTTAATGAGAGAGGTTTCGCAAAAAAGAGTAGAGTTCAAGACACACCCTAGATACAAACGAGTTCAACGAATTCCAACATGATATAAGTACCGATTAAGTGTAAAATTTTAACCAAGAACCATCATGCCAATGTTGATGTGCTAATTTATCTTTGGGCATCCATGAAGAATGTTTCAATTGTTCATACATGAATTAAACAGAATACGAAAATTGAAAACAAAATCAGCAAAAAGTCCAAGCTACGATATATACGTACATTGCTGAAAAGGGGATCCAGCAGTGGCCTAGCATTTGGAGTTGCTAAGACTTTAAGATTTGGGAACTTTATAGAGAGCGGTCTCAAGGTATTCAAGTGGCAGTGATCATCAAGGCTTTGTGTGATCAGCAAGCAATCGATTTCAGGAAGATCACTAAGCTGCACAAAGTTTCATACCAGTCAGAATAAGCCTGTTAATTCCCACCAAAAAAAAAAAAACTAAAAGATACCTGGAAATTCTTCATGTATTTCTTGGCTGCATCATAAAGCCAGGGAATTCCAAAATCCAAATTACCCACCAAGATTGGATCGACCAGTATTTTCAATCCATCCACATCCCACAACCAAGAATTTCCCTAAACAAAGAACAGTTTCTACATGTATGTTAATAAAAAGCTTAAGCAAAATTAAGAAAGACCCAGATGAAAAAAACGAAAACCCACCTCTAAGTAAGTGAGTTTGAACGCATCAGTGCCAGAAAAATTCGACCCAACTGCGTTCTCTTCAGAAACCACAGCAGAAACAGTCCTATTCAGCCTGCAAGTAAAGTAAAGTAAAATATCACTAATACTACTTGCATCTCTCAATATGAACTGCAAAGCTAAACACACATAACAGAGAGAGAGAGAGAGAGACCTGGGAGTGGAGAGCTTCAATGCGTTGGAACTTGTGCTAACATTTGAGATTGAACGAGTAAGTGAGATTGAGGATAATAAGGGTGTTGAGATTCTACTTGGTTTGCACAAGTGAGGAAGAGAGTTGCACTGAACAATATTGGCCATGTGTAAGTCAAAGTGTGAGTGTGTGATGCTATTGCTAGTTCCCGCTAATGCTAATTACTACTATTAGTGATTGCCTCGCCTCTTTGGCAAATTTTTAACCACTCAAAATTCCTCAACTCATTTTTCTTTTAATAAATCAAAATAGATTCCATTCTACCACTTGCCAATTTACACGATGCAAACCGGTCGGGTTGGGTCAAGTCAAACACGAGGCAAGTTAAACCGGTCACGAGTTAGATCAGGTTCGGATTAGGAACATGTTGAGTAGTCTTAACTCTTAATGGGTTGCAAGTAAGTCAGGTCAACCGGGTTGTAGATGAAATTGAATATATTATGGTTGACTTGTATATTTTTACATGCAAAATAATAATATTATTAAATATTATTATATTTATATTGTCTTATCTTCCATTCATTACAAATAAGAAAATAAATAATAAATTACTCCAAAAACAAAGCCTAAATGTCGTGGACCATAATATTTTTTTAGGAATATGATATATTGTTAAGAATCAATATATTGTATTGTCCGATTTGAATATGATATGTGAAACCTTAAAATAAATTAAAATTAAAAAAATTAAAAAAAAAAAATCGCTTTAGAAATGAGTTGGGTGGGTTGGATATTTTTCTTCAGGTTCAAGTCCTGGTCTGGATTAGATTTTGCCAAGTCTACTTGGCATAATCCTAATTTAATTGTTACAATATATAAGGAGTGAAATTTTACTTATTAAAGGGATTAGCTACAAGACTCTTAGTAATTTCACACATGTTGATAAAATTTTAAATAAAAAATTTAAACTCGGTATGGAATTTTTATTTTTATTTTTTATCTTTGTTTATTAAGCAAATAAGACAAACGTAAGTCCAAATTTAGGCTCGATTGTTAAACAAGCCAAGTTCAAAGACTTGATTTAAATATGTAGAATATTATAGTATATACTTATATGTAGATATGTATAAAATAAATATACTTACATAGACTTGATGTTGGATTATATATGTTTGTTAACAATTTTATAAAATATCAAGCCATTATTTATAATTTTATTGATAATATAAATAATCCATTTCGTAATAAAAATAATATAAGAATTTTAACAATTGGTGAATCCAATTTTTATAAGTTCATAGATGAAAATTATTCTATCTACACAAATAATATAATTTTAACTATAAATTAGTTTTTAATTATTAGTATACATTTGTGACATGATAAAAAATTTTGATTGGGTGTTTATTATATATCGAAAAAGAATAATACTCTAGTAGTTCATGCACAAATTTAAAGCTTGTTCAATAAAATTTGAACCACACTTGACATGTAATCTTGCTCATTGATGAGCTTGAGCTCAACTTGTGTTTGAAAAAAGTATTAAATTAACGATCATAAACTTTTGATTCTCAAATCCACGTAATTCTTCTTCATTTTTTGTAGAACAGGTGGGGGGTAATTCAAACCTAACTTTTCTCTATATGGATAACTATGCAATATCTCTAAGTTAATCTTGACTGTGGACTCATTATTTTCAATGTATGTTTCCTTAACATCTTCTTATTCCCAAGAGTAAAGTCGCCTGATTATCCCACTATTGAAAATGCTTTTGTAAACATCATTTGCTTGTTCTTCAATTTTATTGTGCATCATTCGGTTTGTCCCGTGTCACAACCATTTCCCTTTTACAGTCCTATATAAACCTAACTTGGAAAGGGTACTATTACACTATGTTTGGTAGTTTGAGGGGGAAAATGTAAAATTAAATTGCCCATAATGTCACAGATTTATAATGTGCCTTGACATTTTAAATAGATTCTATTCTTAAAAAGATTACAGTTATGCCATACTTCTAGTAATGAAGTGTTCCTCTATTACTTTTTTTTTATATATAAATAACAAAAGTTCATTAATCAAAATACCCAGGTGTAGTGTACCTCTATTACTATTCTACAATTGAGAGAGAGAGAGAGAGAGAGAGAGAGACTGCTAAATTATGCAATTTACATAGCAATTGTAGTCCATAAAACTCCAAGACCAACTACTAAGCAAGCCTAAGGACCTCAGCCACTATCTTAATGAACAGAGACCAGAAAAAATGTGTTTTAAGAGAATTTTGTATAAAAAATTCCACCCATCAGTCGCCAAACAGAAAAGACTGAGAACACCAAGAAGCCTCTGGAATGAAGACAGGTTTTTTGTATAACACTTCTCTGTACAATTATAGCTTGAAAGCAAGTTCTCTCTCCCATCTTTTGGGATTATATGGTATAATACTCACAATTTTGTTACCTTGGGGTAGTGGCAACTCATCACCATGAGGGATCTTCTCATGCCAGACAAATTCATTCTCATGCTCGAATTTCCTAAGCATTTCAGAAACATCATCAATTTCCTTTCTGAACACTGATTTCCACGACTCTTCCCCTGGCATCTTCTTTGTAATGTTGCTCAGTGCAAGACGAAGAACTCCAACTGCAACCCCGACTTGGCCAGCAATCTTCAGACCATCAGCCAAAAATTTCTGACTTCTTAACTCATGTAGGGCATTGCAAGAAAATATAAATTCCTGCACAGACCAGAAAGAGAATCAATGACCATCTATCAACCACATAGTAAAAAGTCTACTATATATACTGCTCTCATCCACAAATGGAGAAAGATCACATGTATTGTGTGCCTGTGTATTTATAAGATTCTCTAAAACTTTTGAGTGCAAAATTAAAGAATATGTGAATTGCACCATCAAAGCCAAGAGGCTGCTGTATGAAAAAGCATAAAGGAACTGCAATAGTTCAATTAGTCTGGTATCAATATTATGAAAATAAATAACTGCCACTTTCCTATGGATGATTAAAACCACTTTTCATTGGATCCAAGTATGAGTCCAGCGATCAATAAACAGTATCAGCAGAATTTATAATAATAATAATAATTAATAATAATAAAAGCCTCCCTCAATGCATGCAGCTCAGAACTCATAATATGTCACAAACTAAATGGGGTTCATGCAAAGATATCTGTCCCAAAGAGATGGAATAATCACCTAATAAATAAACAAGCTGGTAAGACATTCTCATAAAATGAAATAGATGGGATAATTTGATATGTACTTTGCAGAGGCTTATTTCATGACACTTGGAAAATGCAGTTTCCTCTACGTTAGGGAAGTATCATAAATTCATAGAGTAGAAAACTCACGGACAAGGACAATCTAGAGATTGTTATAACATGGTAAATTAGATACCAAGACAATAAACTTCCATGTTGTTCTCAGAATACTGAAGAGAAACAGAGGAATATGGTCAAAATGCTCAGCAAAGGAAACCATACATAAGCATTCTTTTCCCCAATCAAATCAAGCCAGCCTTAACACCAAAACTAATCATTTGGAAGTTCTAAATGTTAGCAATTTAAAACAAAGTAAACTGACACAAACAAGATCCAATATTTTGCTCAACTCAGATTAGGCTCATAAACATATAGATTGGATCCAACTTGTCATTGACATGCAACGCTATGGATCAGATGCTCAGGCTCAGCTGATAGAGTTTCTGTAGGCTGAACTTAAGTCAATTTGACTTAGACTGATACAATAATGTGAATGGCCCAAAAGAACCACCAAACTGTGTCACAAGATTACAAAAGCAAATGTAGATCCAAGCTTGTGAATAATGGTTATAAATGACTATGTAATAGTAAAAGGTTTCCCTACTTTCTATGGTTTTACTACTTTCATACTCCATTATTAACCTTCAAATTGCTCTTATATCCTCCTAAAAAAGATGTAGAGTAAAATTATCTCAGTTAAGTTGTGTAACTGGATTCCATATAAAAGCAATACAGGCCATTCAAATACACATTATATTATGACACGAGTAACACCAAATAGCGATGGCAAATTCTGTTTTCACCCACAACATTCAGATCAAACAAGGTCCAAACAAAAAGTTCTCATTAAAAAAGTTCAAGTTTAAACAGTTTGTGCTATTGAACATATAAATCACTTTTCGTTCTGAATCATTTGATTCAAATAAATCAACCCATCTATCAAAGTCTCAATGTACTTTCTTGCCCATTAAAAAGAATAGCACACAGAGAATCCAAATCCAAGGTACATATAGAGCAACGAGTTCATATGGTCAATCATTTATTTCTAAATCAAGCACATCACTGGCGGAGTTAGTCTTTTTTTTTTCAGGGACTGAAAGGGCGCCGGGGGGGGGGGGGGGGGGGGGGGGAGGAGAGGGGAATCAGTAAATTATATATATATATATTTTAGAAAAATTACAGGAGGGAAGGGGGTGTTTTTAAAAGCCAGGGGACCCCCTCCCTGTTCCAGTGGCACACATGTTTCTGTGTATACTGTATAGTTCGTGTCTTTATAACTGAGCTAAGATTTAGGGTGGAAACACATAGTTGAATGGTGGGTTTACGCAAGTGAAAGCTATATTTATCACTAATAACTTGGCATATCATACAACTTTCAACTAGCTATAGTTACCCCATATATATAACGGGTACAGTTAATAAAACATCTCAGCTTACCTCAAAGGTGCCTGTCTTTTTTTGGGTAATTCAGCTTTTATTCATTGAAACAAACACAGATTACAAAGGGAAATCCCAAAACAAACCAGCATAGGTCCCTGCTACAGCAACCAAAAAACAAAACTAACTATAAAACCAAAGCAAGCCAAAACAAATGGCAAAGCAAAACACACTAACAACTAAACAAAACATCTATAAGGCATCCAAACCAGCACCTTTAGCACAGTAGCACATAGACTAGCACTTTGGCAAAACACAACAGCAGAGAATTCCAAGGATCAAATTAAAATACTACTTGGATCAATCCCCCAATTACAACAGGTGGTAGCATTCAAAACTGACTTCTTGAACTTGGTTTTAAACCCCAGCCTAGCTTTGACATCCTTAATGACGCTTCTCTTTAGCTACTCTTTAGTCAAAATTCTTTCTTCGTAAACTATGGCATTCCTTTGCAGCCAAATGTGGTAGACCGTTGCCCACCAAGCAAGAGCAAGTTTGCAAGCTATTACTCTCAACCCCTTCCCTTTTAACTCTCTAGCCCCCCAAGCAATCAAGTCCTCACACACAAACTCAGCATTTGAAACTAGACACAACTTCATCATGTCATCCCAAATTCTTCTAGTGAAAGAACATTCAAAGAAGAGATGATCTCTACTTTCAAGACAATTTCTACAAAAAAACACATAGGCTATCACCCAAGTACCCCCACTTGGCCATTCTATCTCGTGTGGACAGCTTGTTGATTACAACTAACAAACCAATAAACGAATGCTTCGGGATAGTTAAATGGAACCAAAGCAACTTCCACCACTCAACTTCACTAGATTTATCTCTAATCTCTGCATATCTTGCAGCATAAGAAAACTTCCCAAATTTAGTAGCTTGCCAAAGGGCTTTATCCTTGTCTTTAAGCTCAACAAGGAGTAGTTGACTCTGACTGGTTACAAGGGCATCAGATCTAGCAAGCCTCCAATTCCATGTCTTATCTTTCAACACAAAATCCACTTTCGCTTCAGGATTACTTGCAGCATCATAAATGACACGAAGGCCATATCTTTGAACCAATACCTCAACAAGATGCCAAAGAAATATAGTTTTCCCCATCCCCCACCTCAAACCTAATAAACTTCCTTGCTCCATCCCTCAAATTAAGAATTGCTCTCCAACTCCAGGTACATTCTTGTGGAATTTTTACAGTCCAAAAACACTTACCTTTGAGAAGATTTGCATGAATCCAAGCCACCCAAAGAGATCCAGCATTAGTAAACAAGCTCCAAATGTGTTTCGTTATAGCAGCTCTATTCCAACTAGCAACTCTTTGCAATCCCAGCCCTTCCTCTCTTTTAGGTAAACAAACTTTTTCCCATGCTACTTTAATTTACCCTTTGCTAGTACCCTGCCCTTGCCACAAGAAATGACTGAAATTCTGCTCCAGTCTTGATGACCTTCTTAGGGAGAATAAAGTTACTTGACCAAAATCTTTGTATACAATATGGAACAGATTGAAGGAGTTGTAACCTGCCAGCAAAAGATAGTTTCCTTGATGACCACGATTTGACTCTACCTTGAATTTTATCAATAAGTGGCTGACAGACCTTCAACCTTAAACTACCAAGATAAGAGGTAATCCCAAGTATCTAACTAGAAGAGTACCCTCCTTAAATTGCAACACATCCAGAATTTGCCCTTCTATATCTTGAGGCACAGCTGAGAAGAAAACTTCACTCTTGCTTGGATTTATATCCAAACCAAAGACTACTTATAAATTCTTCAAGGCCCTCTTTTACTAGATTTATTGTGGGAAGATCAGCAATAGTAAATATGAGGAGGTCATCAAACATACATCCATTACACCATTAAGCCATGCCCCCTAGGACCTCTACTAAATCACAGGCCACCATATCTTTTTTAACTTCCTCAATCAACCCTTTGGGCCTTCCTTGCAAAGCCTCACTTAACATCTAGGAGGCACGGACACGGACACGGGTACGACACAATGACAAGAGCGATTTCTAAAAAATTATAATATGAAATAGCCGATACGACACCGGTATTACACAGGTACAACACGAGTATGGCACCCTAAATGAAGTGTCGTGCTTCCAAGCTTAGCATTGCCCATAGTCAACCCATATTAGGTGACCATTCCTCTACTTGTCCCCAAATTGCACTACTAACATTTTACAAATGCATTCATTTATTATTTTTGATAAATTATTATTCTATCCTTTATTGTTTTGAAACTTGTTATTTTGGCTCATGCTCAAATGGTAGACCTCCTTTCTTTTTTCTTTTTTCTTTTTTTTTTTTTTTTTTACTACCAACCATTTCGGACCACAAAGCACAGCTAACCATAGAGACATCTTATCAAATATTGCTCGTAGTTTCTTGAGCAAATTTTTTTTAATGGACTTAATAGTTAGTTTGGCATTGCCTTTCCGCCACAATTCCTTCTGATAGAATCACAATGTAAGAGCACTAGCATTGGGGGTGTAAAAACCCCCCCAATTGCTATTTTAGTAACCAAGACCTAGAAATAGAGCTTCA
This sequence comes from Quercus aquifolioides, assembly GCA_019022515.1. Classification (NCBI taxonomy): domain Eukaryota; kingdom Viridiplantae; phylum Streptophyta; class Magnoliopsida; order Fagales; family Fagaceae; genus Quercus; species Quercus aquifolioides. The sequence continues at coordinate 52,424,039 of CM032326.1, read as the reverse complement.
TCCGGGTATGGGAATGCAAAATTTTTTAACATCCGTGAACAGTAAGGTTGTGTACATACAACCTTACTGATCATCAGATGTTAACCAAAAATAATATATTTTATTCCTTTTTTTTCTCTCTCTTCTCAGTCTGCGTTCTCTTTCTCCCCCCTCCCTTCTCCCTCTCTCTTCTCCCTCAGCCACTCTCACTCTCTGCATCCCCGGAATCCTTCTTTCTTTGATTCCTTCTTTTTTTGTTTTCTTTTTCCCTTGTAAATTATAGTTTGCTCACTGTAATAGAAATAGATAGTTGTGGTTGTCGTTTGGTGGGTTTGGGTCGAAGTTTGGTTGGTGTTTGAGCCGGATTTGGGTCGGCGTTTGGGGTGGCGACTGGGTGGTGTTTGGATCGGCATTCAGGGTGGCGATTGGGTGATGTTTGGGTGGAGATTGGGTCGGAGTTTGGGTCGGCGATTGGGTGGTGTTTGGGTCGGCATTTGGGTGGAGATTGGTCGGAGTTTGGGTGGTGTTTGGGTGGTTGGATTTAGGTCTAGTGTTTGTGATTTGTTCCGATGGGTTTGTGGTGGATGGGTCACGATGAAAGCAATTGCTTGGTGGAGAGGAATGGAGGTCGGTAACAGTGTTGTTTAAAGCGAGCTTAAGGTGGGCTTAAGCGCAAAGCGCAGAGCACACAACCCTTGGGGCTTTTTCCCTCTAAAGCGAGGCACCCTCACAAAAGCGCGCCTTTAGAGCTTTTTTATTAAGCGCAAAGCGCGCTTTTTTGAGCTTTTTTTTTTTTTTTTTTTTTTTTTTTTTAAAAATCCTGATTTGATTTTTAGCCATTAGATCAAAATATGTTTGATATAAGCCACTAATTTAATATATAAAAACTAATAGTGTAGTGTGCTACCATACACCTAATAGATGATAGCAATGAGTGGTTGACTGGAAGAGTAGGAGAAGATGAACTAGATGAATTTGCTAAAGATGATCTTGCGTTTGATGATGATATTTTGACATGGGGTAGAGTTGCTAGAGCTTCTGGAGTTGAAGAAGAAAGATTCAACTTGAGATCAAGAATGGGGCCCCTAGGCAAGCAATAGGTTCAAGTTCTAGTTCACAACATGCTCCTCATGATGGAGATGAAGATGATGAGGATAATGATGTGGCCTACAAATCTTGTGATGACAATGATGATGGTCCCTTGCTTAATGAGGATGATGATGACTATGTAGATTAGGATTGTATTGCATATTTGCATTGATTTTATTAGGCAAAGATAACATTACTCAATGTTTTAAAAACCGGACCGGAGGCAAAATCGGATTTGCCTCCAGTTCCCGGTTTTTACCGGTTTTGACCAATTTTTCCCGGTTTTAGGCATTTTTCGGGACCAGACTGGCCTCCGGTTCCCGGTTCAACCTATCGAACCAGCCGGTCCAGTCCGATTTTTAAAACCTTGACATTACTTAACATTCTAGTACTTTTTAGTTTTTGCCTTTTTGGTTCTATACTTCTATTTTCATTCAACCATGTTTTGTAATCATGGCCATCAAATATCATAGTTGCATATATTTTGTAAAGCACAAGAGAATTATATAAAATGTTTTATTGTATTTTATATGATTAATTGATCATTTGATAGTTTTATTGACCATTAATAATTTTTCTTTAATTTTTTTTTTTTTTAAATGCACTTCACATCGATCAGGCGTGCGCTTGCGCTTTGCGCCTAGGCTCCAGGAGGCCTCTACGCTGCGCTCAACGCTTTTAACAACATCGGTTGGTAAATCAGACCGATAGTGAGTTTGGTTTTGGATTGGACCGACGGTGAGGATGGAGTTTTTCGGTGGTGGTTGTTGGCTTGTTGCTTCGGTGGTGGGTGTTGGGTACTTGGGTCGGGTTATGGGTTTGTGGCTCAGTGTTGGCTGGTATTTCAGTGGTGGTGGAGGGTGGTTCGGTGGTGGCTGGTGTTTTTGGTGGCAATTTTTTTTTGGTAATTTTGTGGTGATTCTGGTGAAGAATTGGTGTTTGTGGCTGATGGTGGAAGGTGGTTGTGTGGGTTTACTGGGGAGAGAGAGAAAAAGGAAGAGAGGAAAGAGAATTGAATTTTTTTATATTATTTAATGTTGTAGTTTATATTATTTTAATGAGTTATATGTAAAAATATAGGGTGAGTTGTAAAATGAGATGGTAAAATAGATAAAGTAGGTTTTGAAGATGTAAATCGTATGCTAGTGCTCTAAGAAAGCTAATTCTACTTTGATTATCTTATGTTATTTTCAGCCGGGAATGGAAGACCATTTGACCAATTAAGCTAAGTAAGAACTTCAATTGCGAGACAAAAAGCACAAAATTAATTTATGCTAAATCAAGAATCAGATATAGCCAAGAAAAATTACCAATAACCTTACATACCGCAAACCGTGAAGAAATGTCTTTGCACTCTCTAGTCTCTTTATATAACATGTCATAGGCCTCGTCAAGTAACTGTGTAACACCATAGTGTAACTTTGCCAAGAGCCCTACAGTAGTCCCTTTTTCTTCAGCCTTCCTTATAGTTACTGCCTATTACATTTGCATGATAACATCAATTATCACAAAAAGGCACCTGATCGTAACACTTTGTTAAGAGAAAATAAACACCTCCCCTTTTTAAGTATTAATATTTCAAAAATGTTTCAACAAATTTCCATGCCATGATTCTCTGATGAATATCCAAAAAGGAAAACAAAAATTGACATCCAAATAACTAACCTGGGCCTCTGCCATACAAATGAGGCTCATGACAGTGGACACAGCTGAGATCGCTTCTGGTGGCCTTTCTGCAGGCAATGCAGGCTCTAACATGGGAAGAACCTCATGAGCCAGATGATGATAAACTCCAGCAGCTTCTCTGAATAAGGTGGCAGACTGCACCAAATCTATGACAATGCAAAGGAATTAATTAAAACTATAGCCAATGCACACATTTGAGCGGGATAAGAAGGTGATGGATTACTGCATACCTGTTGGCAGAACTTCCAAAGCCCTCTCTCGAAGGATTGCACCATAAAGAAAAAGGGTCATACCAAGCTCAAACCGTAAGCTATCAATTTGAAAAAATCTTGGACCCATAAGGTTAAAGAAAGAAGATGAACTCAGAGAACTAGCCCATCGTATCTTCAGATCTGAAGTCCATCGAAACATCTTCCAATCGCTACTAACCAAATCTGCATGGAAAATCAAATTTTCCAGTAACGGCAGATACTCTTCAAGCTTGTGAAGGTCCTGATGCATTTAAAAATAAATAAAGAATAGAATAAGAATGACACACTTAATTCTGCCAAAGACTGATAACTGTTTTTTTATAGGTAAGAATAATATTATTAAAAAGACTACTTCACGCTAAAACAAACACGAAGCAGAGAAAAGGAATATAGCAAAGACAAAATACTTATGTACAAAAAGAAAGAGACTATAAAAAATGGAATGGATTCACTAGATGTGAATCCCCACACACAGGACTAATCGAACAAAGTGCCTACAAACAAGGCAAGAAGCTGATCAGCCATGCACTCCAATCCCTCAAAAGTGCGCCTATTATGCTTCCCTCCAAATGGTCCACATTAAGCACGAAGGAAACAAGTTCCAAATTTTGAGGAGTGTTTCCCCACTCCCTGGTAAGATCCAATAGACCGCAAGAGTCTTGAAAACGAAGTTCCATAACTGATACACAACCCTACTACACTGAAAAGGGATCCACAACCTCCCCACTACAACGGCACATACAACACAAATCCACTAAAATAACACCGCTTACTTCTGCCAGAGACTGGTTAGTCTTACTAATGGCATGCAAATCAAACAAATGAATATGGCCTAAACTAAACTAAATTCAACCACACGAATTCATCAAGTAACATTACTACACTGTCAAAAGTTACACGAATGTTTTAAGGTATGCAAGGTAGTTCTTTAAAAATCTCACCAAGTGGACTTAATAAACATATGGTAAAAAAAAAAAAACTTTTTTTATTTTTATTTTTTAGGATAAAGAATTGAAAAAAGACTGCTTCATGTAGAAAGAAAACAAAATTAAAAATTATAGAGAAAAAGAAGTATGCACAAAAAGAAAACGAGTCTATAGTCTACAGTATGGAGTCAGTATTAGTGAAAGTCGACCAATCGAATAAAGAAGTAGTAAGTGTTGTTGCTAGCTATATATGCTATGAGCTATCAATTGAGTCCCTGTAAAGTAAATTCAAAATATGCCTGAAGGCCATGTATGTTATTTCCCCAAGCAACAGAGCAGAGCTCGGTCGGTTAAAATGATATTTGAACTAGTTGGATACCTGCTGAAGAGGAGATGTGAAGCCACCATACATTTCTCTGGCAATAGCCTCCGTAACAAAACTGCTCTCATTGATAGACTCTTCAATCACTCTTCGCTTTGAGCTCAATTCTTTCAATTGCTCCAGGGTTGCAGAGTCACGCGCAGCATATACATCCTCAAACACCATCTGATTTAAATTAAACAATACTACTTTCGATTCATATATATATATATATTAATTACAAACCCTAATTCTATTCAATTTTTAATTTTTACCTTCTTAGTTTTCATCTTGACCAGGTCGGGAAACTGGAGCATCATCTTTTCACACTCTGATCTGATCTGATCTGATGATTGTTTCTACGATCACAGATACGAAGAACAAGTACTATTATTATTGAATAAGAAGAAGCATTGTTATTTTGAGATGGGATAAAAGTTTTGTGAGTGAGGGAACCAAACACAGCAGTAGGGAAGAAGTGATCATAAATCCAACTGTGTCTTTGTGGAGGAGTGAGAGGAAGAAGTGAACCATTTTTGTTTTTGTTTAAATATGGGTCGGGTCGGGTCGTGTCGTTTTCAACTATTCTATAACTATAATTCAGTATTCACTGTTTCTTTCTTCTCGCTTTCCGATTACTTCGTCGCCAAGTTTATCTCGACGTCAAAGTGGGCCTCCCGCTGTTTGTCATCAGACTCTTCCTTCGTTCCCTCATAGGACCCACTCCATATCAACCATTTTTCTTTTCCTTTTCCTGATGATATCCCCCATAAAGTCAGACCAATCACAAACTGACGATTATTTTTTGGCGAAAAATACCTTTTAGTCCTTATATTTTTTCATTTTAGTTCTTATATTTTATTTTTATCGCTTTTAGTCTCTATCCTGAAAAACGTTTTCCGTTTTAGTCCCTGCCATTACATCAGAAACGGAGAAATCTGACGTAGCAAACGACAGGAATAAATAATACTAAATTAATGTTCATGTGGCCTAATTAATAATAAAAAATATTTTTTGGCATTTAAAAATGTCACGTCGGCATCTAAATTAAAAAAAAAATTAATTTATTAATTTTAACTAAATAAAAAAAATTAAAATAGAATTAAAAACTAAAAATCATATGGATTGAGATCTAAGTGTGTCTTGAACAAGAACACAAACTCAGATACAAGAACACAAACCCATAAATTAAAAAAAAAAAAAAAAAAAAAAAAAAAAAAAAAAAAAAACCCAAACTCAAAATTCTGAACAAATCAAACTTAAATTCTCTAATTTCAGTCAAAGCACAGCCATGAATCAAAGCAGAAATTCTTAAACCCAAATTTTAATTTCTCTACAAACTCACCCAAACTCAAATTAGCTACCCAAAAAAAAAAAAAAAAACTCGATATTGGTAAAAACCCAGCAAACTCAGGTGGTCTTTCACAATTTTTAGCAAAACAAACCATGCGACTAAAACCCAGTGGTAGAACCCATATCGACATAGAAACCCGGTGGCAGAAACTGAGATCGGCATCCACAAACAATCCCAAAACCCATATCAAGGAGACAAAACCAAATCGACGGTGAGATTGGTGGACTCGATTGCCGCTGCAAACTGAGAAATCAAACCTAAGAACTAGTTGCAACGACGATGGTGGAGCCAGCGATGAGAGAGTCCTTGTCGGCGAGCATGGCAAGAAGAGCGGACGACTCAGATTCAAGGGCGGAGACACGCGTCGAGAGGGCGATAGATGTGATTTTGCGAGCCACATCGAGCTGTTCGAAAGGATCGAAGGGCAGAATTTGCAAGACCTCCTCGGGAAGATCGTAGTTTGAGGAGCCATGCCCACCAACATCCGACTCATTCGCTAACATTTTCCAAATTCCAACTTTTGTTTTGTTTTGGTTTTTTTTTTTTTTTTTTTTAATTTCTGGGTTTGTGTTCTTAGATCTGGGTTTGTGTTCTTGTTGTTCTTGTTCAAGACACACTTAGATCTCAATTCATATGATTTTTAGTTTTTAATTCTGTTTTTAATTTTTTTTTATTTAGTTAAAATTTTTTTTTTTTAATTTAGATGCTGACGTGGCATTTTTAAATGCCAAAAAACATTTTTTATTATTAATTTAGGCCATGTGGACATTAATTTAGTATTATTTATTCATGCCGTTTGTCACGTCAGCTTTCTCCGTTTCTGATGTAACGGTAGGAACCAAAACGAGAAGCGTTTTTCAGGATTAGGACTAAAATGGGAATCGCCTGAAAATGTAGGGACTAAAAGTGACTTTTTGCCTTTTTTAAAAAAAAATAATCCTGACAAAAATAAAAATTAGAAAACCAAAACCACGACATTTTGATTTTGTTTGTCACTTTTATACGATTCCAAATTTTCCAAGCCAGCCATATTTTGGTTACATTGATGCACATTTTTGCAAATTCTTACCCATAAACCCATAAGGAGGAAAGCTCATAAAAAATAGAGTCCAAATTTGGTAAGGATGGGGTGTAAAACTCATGTTCTACACCATCCAATAAGAGATTACCACATCAGTATTTTACTTAAAATTCAATACATCCTACCTCACCTAATAACATCTCAATAAACTCCTAATTTAGTTGGATTTATATATGAGTATTATACTTGACTGGGTGTGGTTATGCTTATTCTTAAATATGTAATAAGATGATATGGTATGTCAAGGTTGGAGGAGTAAAATATGAGTTTTACACCACGTCTTTACAGGATTTAATATCTAAAAAATAAGGCCTAAAGATCCACCAAAAAGACCAAAGAAACAAATAAAAGAAATAAAAGTTTATACTTACATCTGGGCTAAGGGAGAAATGCAACTGAAAGACCTACAACAAAATACAGATATTCTACAAAATATAGACCTTTTGCAGTATACAGATTTTCTGCAAAATGACTTTGGCAGATTAAGGAAAATCGGGCCTAAAACCCTTTTGACCCAATAAAGGGCAGCAAGCCCATAAAACCCATAACATTCTTATAAAAAGAAGAAGAGAAGCCAAACTTATCTTCAGTAAGAGACACGATAAAATAAAATAAAAGTAGCAGCAGTAGACAATGCATGGAGAAAGAAAACAAAATCAGAGAAAATACAAAAGTAGCAAGGCAGGTGAGTAAGGTAAGGTTTGGGTTTTACCCTTCTACATCCCAACCATGCAAGGGAGTAAGGCCCACGATCAATGAGGTGCAGAGGGTATGGTTTGGTGGAGGGGGCAAATGACCTAGATTTAGTATCCCGCCGAGACTACTTTTGGGAATATGTTTTGCTGGGAAAGCATCTTTACCAAAAATGGGAAGAAGGTAAGTAGGAACCATCTGATGCATGCTAGATAGTGAAGACAGAGAATTAATGAGAGCTTTACTATTTTGGAAAGAGAGAGAGAGAGGTAATGGTGTATGACAGATTGTCATTTACCAAAAAGATGAGGAAGTTCATTGTAAAGCCAAGTAGTGGGATTGAACCCACCTGCACATTGCTAGAACAATACGTTGTGGGTGTTGGCTGAATACCTACAGCAAACAAAATGGTTGGTGAAAACAATGGTGAAGAAGGAAAATCACATAGGCTTGATGTTGGGTATAAAAGGAACAATACCCATGAATATGGGAACAACAGTAACAAGGAAAAAGAACAACACAATAACCAATGAAATCTGAATAGTGAGTTGAAAGTGAAAGAAGAGAGAAAAGAGAAATAAAGTGATATTTGAGAAAAGAGAGAAAGTAGAGTATACATGGCAAAATTAGCAAGCATCGCTAGGAATCCTTTCCCTTCCTCAAAAAACACCAAAACACACTCTTTGCAATCTCCAAAAGATGACTACATAACTTTATAGACTTATTTGGTAATAAGGTTGTGTGAGTTGGGATTAAGATCTTTTTAGTCAACATCCTGCTGTGAATACTCTTTACCCAGGATTATTTCTATTGAAGCTTTTGTTATTTCTTTGTTATTACACACATTACTTTTAATGTGAACTAAATTATTCTGCCATATGTATATATACATTGTGTTCATATTCTGCAGAGTATATTTTGTATATTTATATGTGAATACGTATAAGTATATATACAATATATATATATATATATATATGTATGTATATATTTGAGAATATGCTAACCCATATAAACTAACATTTGCTTGATAGGTATTTTCTTTGGGTTTTAGAATTTATGTGCAAAAAGTGGAAAAATATTTCTGCAATAGAAAATGGAGAATGGTCACTAACGTTGCAGAAAAGTGTAGAAAACTTTATTGCACAGTAGAAAGTTAAGAAAAGTCAGTTGTAAAAGCTGGAGAAATATTCCTTTTGTGGTAGAAACGAAGAATAAGCCCAGTTTGCAGCGTCGTCCCCTGGACTTTGAACTCAATGTTTGTGCACAAATTGGCAGCAGTAAAATGGGACCTTGGAGCCCATTCTGCAGGAGCATCAGACCCAACTTCCTTCCTAGAAAAAGCCTAGACTAAACGTTATCTAATAACATCAAGACACATGTCTAGGGTACAAGAAGTAAAGAAACCACCCTCAATAGGTTCAATAACTCAAAAGATGTATTGAATATATTTTCCTCTTAATAAAGGTTCATTATGCTCACAATGTATTGAATTTATTTTCATCCTAATAAAGTTGTAGAATTTCTCACTAAAAAAAAAAAAACTATCCTACATGGTAGAATGTGTAATTTGATATTTGTCACTTTTATATGAACCTACCACTTTTTCTCCATCACTTACACATTATTGCGTGGATAATTGGAGACAAGTTGTGGATTTTTGTCTACTCTTAGATTTTTTTTTTTAGTATTTATTATTTATTTAATCTATCTATTATAAATATTATATAACCAAAACTTTTGACTTTTTATTGACTTTCTGTGAACTTGCCACCTCAACTTTGCAGCCTCCACAGTTTTACATCTCATTGTTTAAAAACAAAATTATTTAATTTTTGAATTAATTACACATGAAACCTTTGAAAACAAAAACAAAAACCCAACTGCTACCAAACTGAAAACCCGCACAGTAAACTTCCTTTCTCTCCCACTCCAGTCTCTATCTCCAATGATGCAGAAAACCCAATCACTGCTTTAAGGTACGCTTCATTTCCTCTTTCTCTTTTCTCTTAAATTTTTTTTTTCTTTGCAGAGTTTCCACATCTTCTTCTTCTTCCTCTAGATTGGATTTCAGGTATTGGACTTTATTTTTCCTTTTTTTTTAATGCAATTTTTATTGGATTTTTGCTTTCCTGGGATTCTTCTATTTGGTTTCAATTATGGCTTTGTTTTGGTTTGATATATAGTGTTTCTGTTGTCTTCATTTTACAATGGTATTCCCTTTCTATAAATTATTATAATCTTTGGGTGTTTTTATATGATAGCCTACATAATGTTATGTTGGGGCTGCTGCTATTTTGGATTCAGTGGGCATTTTATTTTTGTTTTGAAGGTTAGGGTTGGTTAGTATAGTTGATTGAAATTGCTAAACATATGTGTGATAGAATGCTGGTGAACTACACTCTCAAATGTTTGTTCTCTATTAGTGTTGGTAGTAATGGTTGTAATACATGCATTTTTTTTCATGCGACACCAGCCTCCATGAAACCAAGGGTGGTTGTCTCTCTACATGTACACAAGTTGTTTGATAAAATTCCTATGTGATTTTTTTTTTGTTATTCTAGGAGTCATAATACATGGAGATTGGTAAGGTAGAAGATAAGTAAAGAATGTGATGCTGTGTTGTTGATTTAATTAGGTTGAGATGTGTTTTTTGGACTTCTTTTTTCAATGTCATTTTTTGTGCGATGTAAAAACATGACTGGCTAGGTTTCTTATGCCTCTAGACAATTAAAGAATTTTGAACAAAAATTACCCAAACTCATGATTTGGATTTGGCTGCTATGGTTTTTGTTAGAAAAATATTGTGGAGCGAATAAGAAATTGACTCCTAATGTGTCCACTTGAACATGATATTGAAGTGGCGAGAATCCTTGAGTTCCACATAGAAAATGATAGAGAATACGAGTTTATATGCTTATGGGTTGGACATTAGGTTGGGCTTTAGGCGTGTGTAGATTGGGCCCTCTTGTCCAAATAATAATATTATTTTATTATTTTATTTTTTGAGTCAATAAGAGAGAAAGAGACATAGATTAGTTTGCAGAGCACGAACCTTGTATGCTTCTTCTCCGTACTGTAGATCATTTTATCCTGGGAAGCAGACTCCCGTGAGTCTCAAAGTATCACAGGTTGTGTGAGGGGCGAAATCTACTTTAAGGAGATTATGTCACACACAAGACTTGATCTGTATCATTCATCCTTCATGCATTTGGTCTGTGAGTTTTTAATTATTTTGCAGATTTCTTCTTATATATACAATATATTTTTTTTATTGCTTTTGCCTATCACATCTATTTGTGTTATTACTTATAATTAGATCTGTATGTTATTCCTTTTTGCTTAATTACAAAAGTAAATTATTGAAATATATCTAACAATCTTAAAGCAAATTTTTTAATTTATTTTTGTGATTACTGTTAAAGGAATTTTGTGGTTTTATAGATAACAGTTTTCTGCGAAACAAACCCATAGTGCGAATGGGTTTTCATTTTGAAACTTTGTTTTTCTCTGAAACTATTCTACAATTTCTGGTTCTTGTTAGTAGACGTTGTTTGCCAATGTATGAATATGATTGTTCTTAATTTGTGTGCCTTCGTTAATTTCTAGACATTTATTGTTTTGTGAAAGCAATATTATAAAATATATGTTGTGGGGATAAAAGCCTAAATTTATATATTGAGCCTTGGGCCCTATTTGAAGCTATGGGTTTGTCCGAGGAGGAGCAAATGATTGGGAAAGGCCTCGGACAGGAGAACCATGCAAGGAAGTGATAGAGGAATATAGTCCGAGAAGTATATCCTTCTCGGATACGAAGAATACTAGTCTAGCAAATACCTGGGTGGCTTGGACAATCTTCTAGGAAGTTCCAACGATAAGGATGAATTTCATACACGTATAAAGATGATAAGAACAAAGAAATATCTAAGGAAAAAGCTGCTACCACTGCATTAAATGTACTGCAGCAACTTTTTTGGCCGCATTTATGTGGAGAAGACCCCTGAACAGTGCAACCTCAGCTACCACCACTCATGGAGAACTAAAAAAGATACCTTATGGGACATATACTCAAGTGAATGCTTAGATGAAGAACAAGTGTACGATCAAGATTGACAAAAAGAAAACTATATAAATGTAAAGGACCTCTCATGAGAAGGGGGTCGGAAAAAAGAGAAGGAGAAGAAGAAAAATTTTTTACTGTAGCTCTAAGAACTGTACTAGCCTTTCAAACAATAATTTATCTCCTCGGACATCAGTTTATACAAGTTTCAAGTGTGTTTTAGTACTGGTTCATTCTTTATAATCTTGGTTAACTGTTGCTTAGTTCACAAACAGCCCAACTCTTTCACCCACTCTCTACAAATTCATTATATTGGGCTTATTGGGCTTACATCCCTTATCTTTTGGGCTTGAACTACAAATCTTAACCCTACATATGTAATCATCATATTGTATTCCTAACGTTATATCTATGCTACAAAGAACCAGATTTGATTTATATAAGTATCAATTTGGTTTATGTTTTTCTTTTGGAGTATAGCCGATTGAAATATAATTATTTAAAAATTATAGTTGCTTTTGGTTGATTGTAATATTACACAAACTTGATTCGTTCTAGTGTGTAAGATTTATTTACTATGTTTGCAATGGCCTACAAGAGGAAGCATTAAATCTTGGGCAGAATGACTTTTATAATATGATATCGTGTTTTTGATATTTATAAAATGCTTTCTTGATGAGATAACATGTCAAGAACAAAGCCATTCTTTTGTGGCGATGACCCAAGCCTTTGTACCGCTTTGGGTTGGCGGAGGAAAAGAAAGAAACAAAATCATTAAAAGGTATGATTCTAGACTTGTGCTGGTATATCAACTTTGATAGTCATGGTAACAAAGTTAATGTTTGACAATTGATGTAATCTATGAGTAATACACACATGGACACAATGGTTTATATCATTTGCTAATATGTTGTGTATTTGGGAATACATGAATATGTAATGAAAGTTCGCATGGATGTAAATGACCGTCAAACATGTCATTAATGCTATTAACATAGCCTTGGCCTTTTTAAGTGCAAAGGTGTACAGGTTAGATTATTTATTTAATAAACACACACACATATATACAGGGGAAAGGGGATGAGATAAGGGAATACACTTACATGCCAACACCAAAACTACATGCTAGCAGTTAGTGTCGCAGAGCAAGTGATAAACTCTTCTCAAATGAATTACAATCTAATAAGTGAAATATACAAGGCTTTGTCTCCTAAATTACAATCTAGTAAAAGATTACAAAGCTTTGTTTCCTAGATTACAATCTAAAAGAAAAGATAAAGCACTATCTACAAACCAAAGTCTAGATTCGGGATCTAGGTTATAGAATGAGAAGGTGTTAGGCACCCATTTCGCCCAGACGAAGTTTGATCTTCTAGACTCTAAATGACCATTTATATACCCATTCAGAAGATGCATGACATTACGATGACATACTGAAATCCCTAAATTCAATATCAATTCACTCTTTAAAAATTCAAAATCTGCAATTTTTATTTAAGAAGAAAACCATTTTTTTTTAGTATAAAATGTTCAGATCTGTCTTTAATGAAAATACAGATCAGTTTTTATATTCAGAAAAATCCAAATCTGTATTTAATGAAAATACATATCAGTTTTTATTCAGAAAAAATTCCAGATCTGTATTTAATGAATGTAGGGGGTGGATTCGAGCGCTCTCTACGGATTGAGAGAGTGGGCCCAAGCCCAGCTAACCCTTCAATAAATTTGTAGAGTATGGGCTCAAGAGCTAGGCCTCAGTAAAGAAGGCAACGGCCATGCATGGTTGTACGTGATTCCTAACAACTAAGACGTGGGTTCGAACACACAATGGGGCTCCTCGGACGTGCCTTATGGAGCTGGAAGTTCTTATTATCTCTTTTCAGAAGGGTTACAAGAGTTGAGAGAGAATACTTCGCTACAGTATTCCTTTTTCTCTGGTTTTTCGTCCGTCCCCTTCACAAGAGGGATTTTTACATTATATACTTCTCAATCAGTTGATCCTAGCCCTACATTTGTTGCTCAATCCGGTTTCCACTTGAGTGCCTGTCCCATCAGCCGCATTCCCATACCTCCAGTGGGTTGCAGCGCTCAAGACGGCACTGTTCAGAGGTCCTATCCTCATTAATGCGGCCAGAGCGTTAGTTGAGGGCATTTAATGTGGAGGTGACAGTTCGCCTGGGACTTGCTCCTCCGCCATGCTTCAATGTCCGGTGATTGGTTCTTGCTATTTGCTCCTTGGATGCTTGGGGAGGCTCCCCTTAAAGGTGTGCCGTATGCCCACTTTCTGTCCTCGGCATACCGAGGATGTAACCATCCTCGGCAATGCTCCTTGAATCATGGGCTCTAAACTTTCGTCCTCGGACCTCGGATCGTGGAGGCGTCCTCGGCATGGGCCTCTGGGCTTGGCTTGGAGTGGGCCGGGGTTGCCGACTTATTGTGGCCCCACAATGAAAATACAGACCAGTTTTTTATTCAAGAAAAATTTCAGATCTGTATTTAATGAAAATACAGACCAATTTTTGTTCAGAAAAAATCCCAGATCTGTATTTAATGAAAATACAAATCTGTTTTTGTTCAGAAAATTTTCAGATTTGTATTTAATGAAAATACAGATCAGTTTTTATTCAGAAAAAAATTTCATATTTGTATTTAATGAAAATATAGAACTGTTTTTGTTTAGAAAATTTTTCAAATTTGTATTTAATGAAAATACAGATCTGTTTTTTATTCATAAAAATTTTCAGATCTGTATTTAATGAAAATACAAATCTGTTTTTTTATTCAGAAAAAAATTTCAGATCTGTATTTAATGAAAATACAGATCCGTTTCTTTAAAAAAAAGTTTTAGTGATTAATTGTAGATCTTGAAATTTAAAGAAGAACTAAATCATAAGCATGTTAATCAACTTAAAGAAAAATCCAACTAAACATGTGAACATGGCATATATAAAGTATGAACAAGATTGTATTAACAATGAAATCAAACATATATTCATGAAAACCATGCAATGAACAACACACATATATCAATTAAGAAAGAGAAAAATAAACACAAGAATGAGATTAAATACCTACTTGCATGAATGTACCCTTCAATGAAATAATACTTTAGAAATCAAAGAAGTTTAACTTCTTTGAGATCTAAAATATGCTTACTTACAAAACTTAAAGCCAAGGCTTTCAGAATGTGTTTAACGTAAGGGGAGCAAAGAAGTCAGAAAAAGAAGTGCCCTGAATGTTGAGAGGCCTCCTTATAGAGGTGTTAGTTTCTTAGAAAATAAGCTAGGTTTGCTTAAAAATTAAGTCCAATCAGCTTAAAAAATAAGCAAAAAAACGCATGGGGAAAATCCTAAAAAAAAAGGAGATTTGGATAAGAGTAAGCTGATTTTTCAAATTAGAACAGGTTTTAGTATTTTGATCATATCTTATTACTCAAAATTCAGATTAAGCTGAAATTTTGACAGCTGAAGGGAAATTCGATTCTCTACAACTTACTAGAAATAGCCTAGTCCGAATTTTGAGTTCTACTATGCCAAAAGTGCCTTGGAACTTGAATACGAAATCTGCTACTTGATTAGCACGTTTTTGAAGTGTTTTCCAACTCTAAAACTGTATTTGGACGAATTTTAGAGTTATTTTCATGATAAACCTCATCCCAAAGTGATAATTAGGATTTTTAAAATAATTATTTTGAATATAATTATCCCAAAAGCCTAATTATCTATAGTCTTTAAATATTATCAGCTTATTTGTTTTAATCCCATGCAATAGATCTCACTTTAAGAAAAATACTTAACAAGTCACAAAAATTCATTTAATTAATTTTAATCATTAACCAATCAAAATTAATTTCAATTAATCACACATAATCGGCTTCACCCCTATACAATGCATGCAGACCGTGAACATTTGATCTTGTGATATCTTTCAATCCGACGGTCCGATTTGGGAATCGGGCATACCATTGCGACCGTTAAAATCTCAAGATTATTTTTATGATATGCAATAAATGATTTAATGCAAGTAATGCAAATCTAATTTTTGGGTATATGAAATGGTCATTCTACCCGTCTTCCAAGATTAAATTATGGGTGTAAAATCGAGTGTCTACACCCAATATTTGGTTGTGTTGAATTTGAAAAAGAATGAGGCAAATTGCACACTGGTGGGGCTATTTTATGGGGCTTCACTCTCAGTTAGAGAGTGTCTGTTCACCCCTAGGCCATAGATATTATTTTATTTATAAAGTTTAAGAGATTTTTTCGTATTGATATGGAGGATGCATGATTGTTGTATTTGAGCACGTATAGTTTTATTTAATTACATACATGTATATATATTTTGAGCATGTGTGAACTTGATTGGATATTAATGTGTTTAATCCCAATATATGTTTGTAATATTTCTTTGGATGAAATATATGTTACATGCCTTCATTGACATGCTTGAGTTATCAAAAATTTGGAATGCACAAGAGTCTGTTATGAGTGCTTGCTATGTGGCAAGGATGAGTTATTATAGATGTTCATTCATTATAAGAATGAACTTGAGAAATAACTCAATGAATGCGATAAGTTCTTTGACTGCTGTAGAACTTGTGGAGGGGAAGCTATTATTTCCACCAATTGTTTTTTCATTGAGACGCCTTAAAAGAAGACCACTAAGACACCTTGTGAATTATGGAAAGAGTGATCACCTTTGTAGGCGCAACACGTGGAAGAGTACGCCTCGGCCAAGTGGATTGGGGCAGAGAAAAAAATGTTGGAGTCACCACCTAGTTTAGGTCTAGGAACCATATATATAGTGCCCTTACGTGGAAAGACTAATTTTACTACCAAAGCATGGGTTTAGAGTTTAGGTATGGAGATGAGAAGGTGTTAGGCACCCAACCCGTGGGTCAGCTTCCACTCATTGTGTCTTTTGTCTTAATCTCATTTAAGGCATGTTCAATATTGCATCCTAAACTCACAGACACACACTAACATTCATCTAATAATCAACATGGCATCAATCATCCCAAAACCCTAACATACATCTATCATGGCAACTCACATCAAACCTAGCATACATTTATCATGCATATCATATTATCTTATCCAAGACAACAAACAAACAAGATATCACAAGGGCAGAAACATAGACATGGCAGCAAGGTATTAACATCAAATATAACCCAAACATCTAAGCATAGTATTAAAGCATCAAATAAACATATTCATTATGTCCATCATCCAAAATGCATGTTCATGTGAATGCATGACTTACCTCACTTACTTCACTGCATCACAACACCTATGCATCAATGCAAGATCATGTAAATGCGTGTTCATGGTATACTAAAGAAACCATTAAAGGGAAACCCTGATCTAACACATGAAGAATAAACAACAAGTAAATAGAGAAACAGAGACTCAAGAAACACAAAATAAGATAAAAACAGAATAAAGAAACAAACGCATAAAAGGTTTGAATTAGGGTTTCTGGGCTTAAGTATGCGTACGCAGCCCAGTTGTATGCATACGCATACTTCGAGTATGCGTACGCATACACGCCCAAACCCTAACCTAGAAACAACAAGAACAAAACAAAGCAAAAACTAAAACTATTAAATCTAACAACCTAACATGCTTAAGGGCAAAAAACTATGTAAACCTAAACTAAACAAGCATATTATAATGTAAACAGACAAAAGAAACAAGGAAACAAAGATCAAACCAAGAAAAGAAAAAGAAAAAAAGGACTTAAAGTATTACCTCAAAAACAAAGCTCCTAGGATTGATTTTGATCGTTCCCCTTAGTTAATCTATTCACAACCAAACAAAATTGATGTAAACTTCAAAGCTCAAAAATCAAGACCAGAAAAGGTCTCAACCAAAAGAAAATTAATTTGAGGATGTTTTGTGAAAAACTCCATCTTTGGTTCATTATTTCTAGTGAATTTTAGGTTTTCCCTTAGGATTTTCTGTGTCTCTTGAAAAGGTACCATGTATGGCTTTTTATATTGAGAAAATAGGGGCTTGGAACGGCTCCCAGATGACGTGAGATTCATTCCAAACCTTAGCTTTAATGTAGAAAACTTACCTTTCATAGTTTCTAGAACCCTAGCATGCATACGCATGCCTGTGTATGAGTACGCATGCATGAAGCATGCATACGCAGGTCTGGAGCATGCGTACGCATACGCGTGTCTACCTATGCATGCCCTGGGGTTTCCGCGGCCTTTATTTTCCAAAAGTAGTTTTATTTAGCTCATAAGAGTTATATTTTCCATAAAAACGTTCCTCAAGTCAATTTCAATCTGATCGGGCCCTAAACTAACCTTAGGCTTTAGAATTTTACCATCATTGGGAAACGGGGGCCCGAGTGGTAAGGAGTATAAAATGCAGTGTTTACAGTGACCCTCTTTTGATTCGTGAGCTCTGCTAATGAAATCAAAAGAATAAGAGACAAAACATTTTGTTTCGATGTACGGTTTAAGCCCAACCCACATACACGGCACACAACACTCATACATGGGGCGGGGTGCAACTTCGCAGAGTTGCGTGGGTTTCATATGTCTAAATTCCCACCTTTATTGCTTGGGAAATGAACAACGACAGGTTCACTGTCCCAGAACCTTTGCCAATTGCAAGCAAAAGACGAGTGACTCACTATCTTAGAGTCACTAAAAAGAAAAACAAACATGGCCAACGGCTGCAACCATCAATCAAACAAGCAAGGTGCTCTTACGAGTTTAAAAGGATACATCTTTGCGGTGTCCATCTAGGGCTCTTGCCTCAAACTCCTCCGGATGGCTTGCACCTCTTGTCTTCCATCTCTATCTCTACCTGTTCTGATGAGGCTCTTACCTCGGGGTGACCTTGGTCTCTATCTCTATCTCTACTTCTTCTATTGTGCCTGCATATTCAACTCCTTTTGGATATATAGGGTTTGTACTTGCACATTCAATTCCCTTGGGATATGTGCACAATTTATGTATTCTTCTCTTCTAACTGGTATGGGATCTGTGCCTGCATATTCAATTCCCGAAGGATATGTGCACAAGTGGCCTTGGTGTTCTAACTTACAAGGAAGTCCTTGGTGAAAGATCCACTAGGGAGAATGACTTGTTGAGGAGTGTATTAGTGACCCGCGGGGGAGCCTTCTTGGTAATTCGACCTAAGAGGAAGTCTTACGTGAAAGATCCATGGGGAAAAACATAAGTCGTTGAGGAGTTTCAATGGTGATTTTGACCTATGAGGAAGTCTTTGATGATGTGTAGTCCACTGGGGAAAATTTTCTTCTTCTCCTTTATGACTCACTGGGGAACTTGTGTTGATTCCACTCATGAGGGGGGTTTTATCAACTCTGTGGGGAAATTTTCTTCGTAACTCTTGTGGGGGTTGTCCTTGTGCCTTAGACCCGTAGGGAGTCCTTTCATGATACTGTACTTTACCGGGAATTTGGTTGATGGTCTTAACTCATAAGGGAGTTTCTTTATTGGTTTCTAATCTACCGAGGGATGTTCTTGATGCTTTTAATCCACTGAGGAATGTTTTGAGGGTCTTTGTGTCTTATACCCAACTAAGGGTATTTCTGTCATTTTTGGATGCATTCTTGAATTTTCTTTTGTACTTCCTACCTTTTGGGAACCTACTGCGGATATTTGAATTTTTTTTTAATAAACTACATGTAGTTTAGTGGAGAGGCCTAAACTACACATAGTTTAGCCATCAAACCTTCCCGCCTCTTCAAATTTTTTCCAATGGTTACCAACCGTTTCTTTTCTTTTTCTTCTTATTTCTCTTCATCTTTCTCATTTCCTCACATTCTCTCTAACTCTCCAACTTCCATCTTTTCTCTCTACAAATACTCTCTGCCCTTCTCTCTCATTTCCTCACAATCTAATCTTTTCCTCTCAAATTCTCTCATCCAAAACTCTCTTTCTCTCTCAAACTCTCTCATGTCCATAGCTCCCAAGTCTAAGAAGAGCTCCTACATGATTTCCAGTGATGTGTTCAACCTCACCCGCTAGAATGGGGCTATGAGGCTGAATGAGTCCCCTCCACTGACCCACAGGCCACATAATCATCTCTTAGAGAGCGCAAGGACCGTATTGATAAGTTTTTCAAACCTTTCTCATTTTCTAGTTTTTGCTTTGATCTTCCAATTTAATATGTTTTTGGACATGTAAATGCTTAGGTTTTGCTGTGGGATGGGTTTAGATGAAAACCTGACACTTTAGAAGGGGTAGGAACATATTTAGGATGAGTTTTGATCGAAATATGTTTAAAATGTCGAAGAACACTTCTCTGTCTGTGTTCATGCGTACGCGGGTATCGGCTTACGTGCACAACTTGCGATCATGCATTCGCATACATGACACATGCGTACATAGCTCCCTTTGTGCGTACATGTCGATGTTCTTTAATTTACACGGACACATGATCCAAATTGCATACGCGTGTGGCATCCCTGCGTATGTAAACGCAGGCCCACATGCGCACACTAGCACTCAGAAACCCTATTTTGATTGTTTTAACTTTTTTTTTTTCACTTATTTTCTCATTCAACTGCCATTTTAATGCTTTTTTTTTCATCTTTTTGTAGGTCTTGCCCGCCTTCTTGGGTAGAGGCAGCACCAACTGTGTTGCTGCATGGTATAGGGTCTTGACTGAGGAGACAAGGGGCCACATATGCGCTGCAGGCTTTGAGTCTATCATCCATTTGCTACCAAAGACCTCTGCCAGCGCCATTTTGGTGTAGTCCTTGGCTGAGAGGTGGTGGGATACTAAACATGGTATTAAAGTGGTGAGAATCCTTGAGTTCCACATAGGAAATGATAGAGAATACAAGTTTATATGCTCATGGGTTGGACATTGGGTTGAGCTTTAGGCATGTGTGGATTGAGCCCTCTTGTCCAAATAATAATAATAATATTTTATTATTTTATTTTTTGAGTCAATAAGTCCGTATACAACAGATATTTTCTGAAACAGTGTGTCTGTTCAATAACATATCTATTCATTTTCTATGGCCCAAAGTTTATACCCTAACCCATTATTTCCTTTAAAACATAGTTGGCTTTCATTGGCCAACTCCAGCTGCTAACCCTCACTTAGGTGAGCCTCACAATATTTTGAAACAACTGAAAAATGGGAGCCAATGGGGGGTTTAGTTAAGCCTTTCCCTTATTGATGATAAATGCAAATCTTCCTTTCATCTAAACAAAAGCAAACCTAAAAATTACTCATTGGTTGATACCTTAGGGTTCAACATCTCTTCTATTAACTAAAAACCAGTCACTAAGAGCACCCCAAACTCAATACAAAAGGCCCCAGTCAGATTTAAAGGGACAAGTCACGTTTTACCCATATAGTTGAAACTTTAGAGTTAAAGCCCATTCAGCTAGCAAACGTTCTCACAATTCTGAAGTTTGGGGCTGGAAATATTGGTACAGGGGAACCTTCCTTCTCTTTCTCTTGACCTCTCTCAATTTTCTCTTCTTACTATTCGTGGGTTGAAGTCTCAAACCTATTATTTTAAGCATTTTTAGTTATTGGCATTTTGATTTCTCTCTTGTGGTGCATCATTAGCCTCTATTAACTAAATATTGGAAATTTGAGCTTGACACTTGTAGACACTGCATTTTGTACCCCTTATGACTCGGACCCCCGTTCTCCAATAATGCTCAAACTCTAAGGCCTAAGGCCAGTTTAGAGCCCAATCAAATATCAAATTGACTTGAGAAGTGTTAAGATGGAAAATATAACTTTTTAAATGAGCAAAAAGCTATTTTTGGAAATAAATGACCAAAGTGGCCCTCAGCCCAAGTATGTGGGCAGTAGTCTGCGTACTTGGGCCAAAGCATGCGTATGCAGGCACATTCCTGCTTACATAGCTAGGGTTTTAGAAGTATGGAAAATGCAAGTTTTCTGCAATAATGACTGAGGTTTGGAATGAATCCCACATCATCTGGGAGCCGTTCCAAACCCCATTTTTTCCACTATATAAAGCCTTACATGGTACATTTTCAAAACACACAGAAACCCCATGGGAAAAACCTAAGATTCACTAGAAAATAGTGAATCAAAATGAAGTTTTTCATAAAACACCCTCAAGTCAATTTTATTTGATTGGGACCTTTTATGGCCCCAATCCTTTTAGTTTAATGTTGCTAATCGCTTATTTAATGACTTGTGATAGATTTGACTGAAAGGAATGGTCAAAATCAAAGCTTGGGAACTCCTTTTTGAGGTATCAAGTTTCAAACTTTCTTTTCTCTTTTTAGCCCTTCTATTGCTATTTAATCTATTTTTCTTGCTTTGTTTGTGTTATAACATGTTTTTTTAGAGTAGTTTTATGTTGTGTTTGCATGTTCTGAGCATGTTAGGTTGTTAGAATTAGGGTTTTCTTTTATGCTCTATTTTTTTCTGTTTCGTGTTTCTGGGTTAGGGTTTTGAACAAGTCCCACACATGCATGCCTTAAGCATGCATACACAGATTAAAACCGGCATACGCAGGTCTTTGGCTGCGCATACAGGTACTTGTCCAGGAACCCTAATCCAGATTTCTTATGTTGTTAGGTTTGCTTACTTCATATGTTTTGCCTTTGTTTAAACTCTTTTCATATGTTTATGCGTATCTGAGTCTCTACTATTATATGCTTGTTTGTCTTTAACATGCATAGATTAGGGTTTTATGTTCGTTTCTTGCTTCGATGCCATGAACATGCATTCACATGCCCAATCATGATGCCATAGGTGCTGAGGTGCTACAAGGTAAGTAAGGTAAGTCATGTATTCACATGAACATGCATGTTGATTGTTTAATCCTGTAATACCCCACCTACTTTTATTTGAGGTTATTATAAAATTTTCTTTTAAATTTAATTGATGGGCCATGGGCATTATTTTTTTTTTAGTAACTGCAGCCCGCTAACCCACTAAGCCCATATCTCTAATACAACTACAGGGTAGAGGAAGAGATAATCAGGGTTTTCATAGAAAGGGTTTTATCAAAGAGGCTAAGATGTGTTTTTCCTTGGAGTTTGGAACACATACAATTGAAGAGACAATCAGATTGTTCAAGGTATGATTTCCCACCATTGGAATCAAAGAATTAAAAAGGTTATAATTTTATCTGGAATCAGTTTGTGATGTTAGATTGTTCAACAAATTAGATACGGTCCTAAAATTCTACTTATACTTCTACGATCAGATTTACCCACTGTGTGTATCCGTGAACTAAGTCATGGAATATCAAATCTTAACTCGTGCCTGTTACGTTTCATTGGTATATATATATATATATATATATAATCCTAGATTTGAGCCACGAAATTTCAAGAATCTATGATTATGGCTTACGTCTTTCTTCGGATATGTACATATATAATATATAGTAAGTCAATGATTTTTGCCAGAGTTTCATTGAGGTTATGCTATCCCATTGAGGTGATATATTTTATCTTGGAATTGGCTTCTATGAGTATGGCTCTCACGTTGTCCTCTGTGGGTCCCTAGAATAAGTGAATGTTGCCATCAGGTCTTCCTTCAGATTTGTCTATATTAGGTCCTTTTAGTTTTGCCACGTTTCTTTGATTATATATGTTAGGATGGAATAACGTTTTCTTTGGGGTTTTATATTAAATCCTAGGTTAATGATATTTTGGCTACTGCCTTCCTCGTAGCAATCTGAGTTTCAATTAATGCTTGGGAGTATCATTGGTTTGAGAAACTTTAATTTAGTGTTAAGGTGTTATCAATTCAGCAAAGTACTTTTCATAGTGAGTCAGTTTGTATAATTCGATAAGTTGTATATTTTGTGGAGGATATTAAGTAAATTCTATGATTGATTATAGGTTCTATTTAAGAGTGTTTGGAGGCTTTTTGGAGGGTGTTTCAACTGGACTTTCAAAGTGATTCAAGTGCTGTAAGTAATTATGCATAATATGCACAATTTTGTTCATTAGGTTCTTAGATGTCGAAGGTTTTCAAAAGTTATGTTTTTAAGCTTATGTTTTCTAAAGTCTATTAAAAGTATTTTTACAACTTTGAAAGAGAAACTTCGACTTTTAAATAGTGTTTTAAAGAGAAACTTTGAATTTTAAATGCAGTTTTGAACATCTAAGTTTCATTTAAAAGATGATTTCTAATATAAACTATTTTCTAAAAATAATTGAGTTTCAAAGTAAGTTCTCTAAAAAGGTTCTTGTCCTTTAAGTTTGTTTAAAACTAAGCGATTCCAACGTCATATTCCTATTCTCCAAATGGTATTTAAAATGTTCTTTTAGCAAATCAAATTTTCAGATTTACTCAAGAATTGTAATATATTTATATAAACTCCTCAGTTTTTATTCATTTCCCCAAGAGAGTCAAGCATCCTTTGATTTATATTCAATTCGATATTGTGATATTCGCTATGCCTTTATATTTGGAATATTTGTTAATATTGAGAAAATTATTCTACTTTGTATATATTTTGTTTTGTGTTATGTGATTCAAAATGAATGTTTTTAGAATTGATCAGATAACTGTGTAAATCCGCTCACAGGATTGTATGTGGGAATATGTGTTGATCCCTCACCAACAGGGGTTAGATGTTGGTATCCGCTCACAGGATTGTATGTGAGAATATGTGATGTGTATATGTGATTGTGCTCTGATCAATTATATGTTTGTGATGGCAAATGATTTTAAAATGTGATTACATATGTATTAAGTGATTCAATATATGTTTTGAATAATTATTTTTGATATCATTGAATGAGTTTGTGAAAAAAAAAAAACAATATACTCGTGCTTTGCTTGACTCTACTCCGTTGTGTATTCTGTATAATTACTTACTAGATGTGGCTCACCCCATCAATTATTATTTTTCAGATTGAAGTGTAGTTGGGAATATAGGACCTTCTAATCGCTTTGTAAGGTGCAAGGTTGAGCGTGGAAGTTGTAGGCGATTTTCTATATTACTTGAAGACTTATAGAACTTTAGTTATCCTTATTTTGTAATTCATGATTTATATTTTGGAGATTATTTTCCAATTTTATGGAGTTTAGATTTTTTGTAAGAGGTTATTTATTAAGAGCATTGTTTCTTTGGAGTTTAAATTGTTTGGGATTAATTTTACTTTTAGTTATGCAAGATTAGCAAGTTAGTCATGCACCTAAATTCATGTTCCATGGATTTGGGTCGTGACAAATCCTCCCCTGATATATGTGTATGAAGTTGATGCCTTGTTTTAATTTATGATATGATTTGCTTTGCTGCCATGTTTGGGTTGCTACCTTGCCTTAAGATGTATGATGGGGTTTCACATGCTAGGGTTTCTCATATGTCTTTGGCTCTTTATTGCTTTATAGATAGATATATGTTTTGGGATGAATGATGCCATGTTGTATGTTAGATGTATGCTAGCGTGTGAGTTAGGATACAAAGTGATAGGGGTGTTTTAGACAATTTCAATACTCTTGTACACATCATCCAAAGGAGCCGACGGTGCCCATGGGCCCGTCAATTGCACGGACACAAAAAGGGAGACTTAGGGGGATAGTAGCACAAATGACAATCCCGTTATAACAACCCGACGGGTGCCATTGTAAGCCAACAAGGGACCCTTGGATAGGGAGAAGAGGTTGACTGGGCGAACAGGTCGATGGGTCTAGTGTGGCTTGGCTTGGCTCCCACGAACATCCATACATGGAAACATCTTGCGCAACACGTAAGACACCACTCACCCATATTACTCTCATATGGAAAGATATCTTGAAATATCGAAAACCCTAAGTGCCAAACCTTCCCAGCAATGAAAGATCCCTACTTTAAAGGGATCTCGATTCACTACTCACCACTATATAAGCGCCAGACCCCCACTTTTCTCAGGTACGCAGAAACTCTCTAGCTCTCTCACTATAGAGTTCATAGAGACTTCTCATTCACTAACTTGACCTTCAGAGGGTTTTTAATCGGTACCACATTGGTGCCTTCTGTTTGGTCCCTTTGTTCTTATTCACAAGTACCCATTGGAGTGACTTGGAGCCTACAACTCACTGAAAATTTTAGCACATCATCACAAAGTGTTGAACATGTTTTTAATAAGGCTAAGACATAAGACACAACGATGGGAGGCCAACCTTAGGGTTGGGCAATCTTGGGTGCCTAACACATTCCCAAGAACATACCTAAACTCCGAACCCATACTCTGGTAGTAAGATCAAAGTTCCTTCCTTAAAAAGACGCTATATATATGGTTCTTAGACCATTGCAAAAACTAGGTGGTGACTCCAAAAAGACCCCTTATGTCCACAACACTCCATAAATAATGACTTCTAAAAAACCCGAAGGGAGATTTAGGCCGTTCTTGCATTTTTTGCCCTTGTCGTAAACAATGTGTAGATAGTAGATCATCACTTTAATCATAACATAATCAACCTACTAATAATTGTTCAAAAAGATTAAAAAATATACATTGTTTATACTTTCAATCACCAGGTAATGACCTATAAAAAAAAATTCACTAGTTAATGATTTAAAAGAATTTAATCTTACGGTTTTTTTAGTTCGTTATTTATTTATTTATTTATAATCTAGTAACATTATTATGATTTAAGAAGAGTTCTAATCCCTTTTGAATTTATTGTATAATAATAATAATAATAATTAAAAAAAAAAGAAAAAGAAAAAGAACGAAACAAAGTTGCTTTGCAAGAGCTTTGTAGCTCAACTGACATTTTTTTGGTATTTCCAACTGGTGATGTCTTCAAAACTTTCCTGCAACTCAGTGGCAGTGCCACATGCAGCTTAGAAGACTTGCAATATATATATATATATATAGGGGTGTGCAGCCAACCCACCAACCCGCCAAAACTGACCCGAGCCAACCCAACCCAACCCGCTGGGTTGGGATACAAAATTTTTTTTGATAGAGGGTCGGGTTGGGTTCGGGTCATAAAATTTCAAACCCAACAAACCCGACCCGACCCACCCATATATTTAATATATATTTGTAGGGACCGGTTTTGGGCACTTCTACGGGTTGAGAGAGTGGACCCAAGTCCAGCTAACCCTGCAATGAATTTATAGAGAATGGGTTCAAGAACTAGGCCCTAGTGAGGAATGCAGCGGTCATGCATGGTTATACGTGAGTGCTTAATAACTTAAACATTAACTAGGATGCACAATAACGCTCCTCGGACTGGCCTTTCAGGGCTTGGAGCTCTTCTTATTTCTTTGAAGAATGGTTACAGGGTTTGAGAGAATGCAGGTCGCTACAGTACTTCCTACTTCTGGTTTTTCCGTCCGTCCTTTCAAGAGGGACTTCTTACATTATATACATCTCTCTCAGTTGATCCTAGCCCTACATTTGTTGATCAGCCAGGCCACCACTTGAGAGCCTGTCCCATCAGCCGCATTCCCATCCCTACTGTGGGTTGCAGCGCCCAAGACGGCACTGTTCAGGGGTCCTATCCTCATTAATGCGGCCAGGGCGTTAGTTGAGGACATTAAATGTGGAGGTGACAGTTCATCTGGGACTTGCTCCTCCACCATGCTTCCTTCGCTGGTGCTTGGTACTTGCTTTTTGCTCCTTGGATGCTCGGGGAGACTCCCCTTGATGGTGTGCTGCTTGTCCACTTTCAGATCTCGGAGGTCCGAGGACGTTATCATCCTCGGCACTGTTTCCTGGGCAACTGGGCCTTACACTTTCGTCCTCGGACCTTGGACGCGTCCTCGGCGTGGGCCTTTGGGCCTGGCTCAAAGTGGGCCGGGGTTGCCTGACTCTTTCTGGCCCCACAATAGCCCCTCAAAATCTTGCTGTCCGCATCCTCGGGCGAAAAGGAGGATTTTGACATCCTCGAACCTACTCCGTGTCCAATCGAGTCTTGTTCCTCGTCAGTGTCGGAGCCTTTTCACCTGCCCAAGGTGCGTTACTGATGCTTCGGTGCACGTAACGTGTTCTTCATTAAATTCAGGCGGCTCTGTGCTCCCCACATTCAACGGGCAGATGACAATCTAATGGTGGGGATTCGCCTAGCATTTATGGGCGGGAAAACCCGTGTGGCTCTTCGATCTGGGGTATAAATACCCATTCGAACTGCTTTTACTCTTCTTTCATTCGCAATCAAGAGCTCTTGCGCATACAGTCTGAGCCCAGCCAAACTTCCACCTACATCTTCAGCATAAAAAGTCTGTCCGAGGAGCCTCTCCTCATTTCTGTAAGTCGCTCTGTCCCTCTCTGAGCTTTCTTCCTCTCTATTCCTCCCTGTCTTTCATTTGTTCTTTCCTTTAGTTCTCTTAGGCGTCACTTGGGATGGGTAGACTTAAGAAGTATGTCTATACTGAGGAGGCGATGGAGAAATTCATCGCCAACTATAAGATACCTGCCAACGTGGGCTTGAGGTATTGTGAGGAAGGGGAGTGGCACCTCCGGAGGCAGGAGGGCGAGGTGGTGATACCCATCATCGCCTTCCTCGAAGGTGGCATGAGAATCCCCATGGGGCCGGTGACGAGGGGCTACCTTACATACTTCCGGTTAACCCCCACCCAGTGCGCCTCTAACATCTTCAGAATTCTGGGTTGTGTGGACGCTCTGAACGAGAAGATGGGGCTAAGGTTGACCCATCACGACGTGAACTACTGTTACAACCTTCAACACCTGAAGAACAAGTCGTACTACATGAGGACGAGGGACGATAGGGTCCGGCTTATCCAGTGCCTCCCTGAGTCCAGCAAGGGGCTGAACGAGGATTTTCTCATTGTGTTCGGAGGGTGGCACGATGGCCTTCACTGCCCGACGACAGAGGGGACACCAGGTGGGGCAGTGGGAGTAGGAGGGGGTTCAAAGATTCTAATTTGTTTCATGCGTCATTTCTTTTTTGCACTGTTTGGTTACTAACGTGAATGTGTCTTCTTTCTGCAGATCCGCACGCCTTCACGCGCCACTTCAGCCTGATCAACAGGGAGGATTTGCAGAAGGTGCTCAGGGCGGCGGTTTTCGAGAACGAAGCTGACCATCAAGTTAGAGCCGCTCACAAAATCTTGGGGTACACCCCGCTCCAAAAATCGTTCGCGGCCCCAAAGCACGTGATCAGAGCAAAGGATCCTCGGCTGCAGAAAATAACTGTGACCGAGGACGGGTTCGAGTTTCCCGAGGATCCCTCCACTTCAGAAGGTGTCACATTAGCAGGCCCCTTTTCCTCCCCTAGACTCGCAGAGCCCTCAGAAGAGAACTTAGAGAGGGAAGAGGAAGTTGCAGATTTTGGTCCTGCCGAGGACGATTTTGACGTGTTTGAACAAGTCCACCAGTCCGAGGACCCTTCTGGAGACTTGGGTGATCCTCGTCTAACCGAAGCAAACCTCCTAGAGAAGGGCAACCGGGGAAGTCCAAGCCAAAACTTCCTCCCCCTTCTCCTAAGACTCGTCCTGCCCAGACCAGGTTGGCCTCTACTCAATCTAGGCCTCCTCCTCCTCTGCCTCAGACGAACCCGCCGTCCAGGCACAAGCCCACTGATCCTAAGCAGAAAAAGGATAAGGGCAAGAGGCCTATTGAGGACAAGTTTGGGCCTACGCGGGAGGGGGATGACACCCGGCGGCCCTCAAAGCAGCTGAAGATAGGCTCCAGAGGCCAGGACAGCCAGGTCGATGCCCAGCCCGAGATTCAGGTCTAGCTTCCCGCCCCAATGCTCCGTGGGACACCTTTGAGGGATGACTCCTCCCTCAGGGATTTTAAAGAAGGCGAAGGCGCGTACGTGGCCGACGCGGTGGAGAGATGCCTGCTACTTCCTGCGGACATGGCGCAGCTGGGGACCATGAGGAGTAGGGAGGTCTTCCTCAGCCTCAAGCGGTACTTGGGGATGGTAAGACCCTCAACACTTGTGTTTTTTCTGGCTTCAGTTTTCTCTGCCTTTCTTTCTTTTTTGAGCTCGGCTTATTATGTATTCGTTTTGTTTGGCAGGCTGTACAGGCCACCTATAGGCTGGAGGAGGCAACCCATGACCATGGAAAGGCCATGGATGCAGAGCGTGAGAAGCGCTTGGAGGCCACTCAGACCCTCCAGACCTCCGAGGACGACCTTGCCAAGGCTAGAGAGGAGCTGAAGGCAATGACCAGGGCTCGGGACAGCGCAGTGTCAGGTCTTGAGGGTGCCCAGAAGTAGGCCGAAGCTCAGACGAAGCGTCTGGGTGAGGTAGAGGAACAGCTGAAGATCGTCGAGGATCTGATAGCTGGCCTGACGAAGAAGATGGCTGATGCTGAGGAGGCCAAGAGGGTGGTTGAATGGACCAAAGAGGAAGCTATGAGGGCCAAGTTTGAGGAAGACCAAGGTAGGGAGAAGGCCTGGGCCACTAAGGAGGAAGCTGAGGAGGCAGCTTATGCTGCCGGGGCAACTGAGACAGCAGCTGCCTACAAATCCCAAGTCCCTGAGGTATGCAGGCGCTACTGCTCCCAGACTTGGCGTGAAGCCCTTAAACAAGCTGGGGTGGAGGCCTCTTCTGACTTGTGGAAGGAGGAGAGTGTGCACTACCCCCCTGCCATCCACGAGGCTGCCCCAGATGGCTCTAAGGCCGAGGAGGCTGCTGAGGAGACTGCTGCTACTCCAGGTGAGGGGGCTTCGGACGCTGGACCCACTGGTGAGCCAGTTTAAGGGAGTAATCCTCCCGTGGTGGTTGAATTGAGTGAAGGCTCTAATGAGGAAGCGCCCCAGCAGGTTGCAAAGCCCTCCTCCGATGCCCAGGTTTCTTCTGCTGAGGGGGCAGCTATTCCTGCCGTGCCTCTGCAGGCCATCCCACTCAGTCAGAGCTCAGAGGATCCTAAGGCTGCCATGGGCCAGCCATCCACTGGAGCGGGCAATTAAGTGGAAGAAGTAGGCTTCTTGGCACCTCTGCTTTACCCCCTTTTGGACATTGCAAGGACGCATCTGCCCTGTCTTTGCTTCTGTTTTGCTATTCATTTTGTTCTTGTTCTCTTTTTTTTGAACGGTGTAGTGTGACTCTTACCATGTAATTTCTTTGGACTTAATGAAATGCGAGCTTTATTTCTCTATTTGTTCGTTCTGGCTTTTTATCCATTTTGCACGTTATCCCTTATCTTTTTCTTTGCATAATTTTAACTTCAATTGTATTCCGGCCAATCGCGGCATCAATTATTATAACGAGAGGGCATGTATGCTCGGGCGGACCCTTCGTGTCCTAAGGACCAGGTAGAATTTCTTCGAGTAGACACTTAGGATCCCTTCGAAGTAGTTAGTTTCCCCATAGGCCAGAGTCCGAGGACCATGCAGTGCCTTGGTTCTGTCTAACACTTAGTCTTGAAGTAGTTAGTTTCCCCATAGGCCTGGGTCCGAGGACCATGCAGTGCCTTGGTTCTGTCTAACACTTGGTCTTCTGAAGTAGTTAGTTTCCCCATAGGCCTGAGTCCGAGGACCATGCAGTGCCTTGGTTCTGTCTAACACTTAGTCTTCTGAAGTAGTTAGTTTCCCCATAGGCCTGAGTCCGAGGACCATGCAGTGCCTTGGTTCTGTCTAACACTTAGTCTTCTGAAGTAGTTAGTTTCCCCATAGGCCTGAGTCCGAGGACCATGCAGTGCCTTGGTTCTATCTAACACTTGGTCTACTGAAGTAGTTAGTTTCCCCATAGGCCTAAGTCCGAGGACCATGCAGTGCCTTGGTTCTATCTAACACTTAGTCTTGAAGTAGTTAGTTTCCCCATAGGCTTGAGTCCGAGGACCATGCAATGCCTTGGTTCTGTCTAACACTTAGGTATATTTGAGTGGTTAGTTTCCCCATAGGTTTGAGTCCGAGGACCATGCAAGACCTTGGTTCTGTCTAACGCTTCTGTTCTTCTGTAAGTAACTAGTTTCCCCATAGGTTTGAGTCCGTGGACCATGCAAGACCTTGGTTCTGTCTAGTACCCAGGTATATTTGAGTGGTTAGTTTCCCCATAGGTTTGAGTCCGAGGACCATGCAAGACCTTGGTTCTGTCTAACGCTTCTGTTCTTCTGTAAGTAACTAGTTTCCCCATAGGTTTGAGTCTGTGGACCATGCAAGACCTTGGTTCTGTCTAGTACCCAGGTATATTTGAGTGGTTAGTTTCCCCATAGGTTTGAGTCCGAGGACCATGCAAGACCTTGGTTCTGTCTAGTACTCAGTCCGGCTATCAGGACACGAGACACACAATCATGATAGGCTAAAAATCTGAATCAAAAGAGACTTCTTCATTAATAGTAATACCTTTTCAGGTTATTTACATTCCATGGACGAGGTACAGGTTTGTCATCTAAATCTTCTAAATAGTATGCTCCTATCCCTGCTACTGAGGTAATTCGGTAGGGCCCCTCCCAGTTGGGTCCCAGCTTTCCCCAAGAAGGGTTCTTAGCAGCTCCTACGACTTTTCTCAGCACCAGGTCCTCCGGTGCTAGTGGTCTGAGCTTTACATTGGCGTCATATCCTTGTTTGAGCTTCTGCTGGTAATAGGCCAGCTGGATCGTTGCTCGCTCTCTTCGTTCGTCTACCAGGTCCAGGCCCCGCCCTAGTAGTTCATCATTGCTGCCTGGGGCGAAGGAGCTCGTCCTTAGCGTCGGGAAGTTTGTTTCCAGGGGGATCACTGCCTCGGCACCATAAGTCATGGCAAAAGGTGTTTCCCCCGTTGATCGCCGGGGCGTAGTCCGGTACGTCCAGAGAACGTGGGGCAGCTCCTCTACCCATCTCCCCTTGGCATCATCCAGTCTCTTCTTAAGCCCGTTGACGATGACCTTGTTGACGGCCTCGGCCGGTCCGTTTCTCTGAGGGTAGGCTGGCGTTGAGTATCTGTTTGTGATCCCAAGTTCGCAACAGTACCTCCTGAAGGCCTTACTATCGAATTGGAGCCCATTATCCGAGATGAAGGACCCCGAATCGTGTAACAATGTTCCTCCAAAGGAATTTCTTTACGTCTACGTCCCTGATGTTGGCCAGTGGCTCGGCCTCGACCCACTTGGTGAAGTAGTCCGTGGCCACCAACAGATACTTCTTATTCCCTGGCGCTCTGGGGAAAGGTCCCACAATGTCCAAACCCCATTGGGCGAACAACCATGGACTAGACAAAGGATTGAGGACCCCTCTTGGCTGATGGATATTTGGGGCGAACCTTTAGCACTGATCACACTTCTTGACATACTCCTGAGCCACTTGCTGCATCCCCGACCACCAGTATCCTTGTGAGACGGCTCGGTGAGCCAGGGATCTCCCCCCTGTATGGCTCCCACAGATTCCTTCGTGCAGCTCCTCGAGCAAGAATTCTGCCGCTTCGGGGTGCACGCACAGTAAATATGGCCCAGAGTAGGAGCACCTGTATAGTTTGTGATCCTCAGACAACCAGAACCGAGGAGCTTTCCTTCGTATCTTTTCTGCCTCTGACCTCTCCTCAGGCAGGACATCATCTTTGAGGAATCTCACTATGGGGTCCATCCAGCTGGGTCCCATCTCCACCTGATGGACGGGGATCGCTCCTTTTGGCACTTCACTCGCCCTCTCCAGATGCTCCACAAGTATGATCCGAGGTAGAGCCTCTGCTGAGGAGGTTGCGAGTGTAGCTAATGAATCGGCATGGCTGTTCCCACTCCTAGGAATATGGGACAAGCTGAAGAGGCCAAACTCCAACTTTAAGCTCTTGACTTGGCTCAGGTATTCTTGCATTCTCGAATCTCTGGCCTCCATCTCCCCCTTTACCTGTCCTACCACCAACCTCGAGTCTGAGAACACCTCTATCGACTTTCCTCCCATCTTTTGCACCATGATCATCCCTTGCAGTAATGCCTCATATTCGGCCTCGTTGTTTGTGTCCGTGAATCCGAGCCTCAGGGACTTCTCTATGACATGATCTTCAGGGGATACTAGGACCAGCCCCACTCCGGACCCCATTTGGTTTGCCGCGCCATCAACATATACTTTCCAACATGGTGACTTCGGGATGGAGATTGCCTTACTGATTTCTCATCACAGCTCTTCTCCTCGGCTGTCACTTCTACGACTGGTTCGGCGAACTCGGCCGTCAAATCTGCCAGAACCTGGCCTTTTATGGAGGTCTGAGGCATGTACTTGACGTCGAAAGCCCCCAGGATTGTGTTCCACTTCGCGATTCTTCCTGTGTAGTCAGCGGTCCGGAGTACAGACTTCAAGGGCAATCGAGTTAGGACAACCACCGTGTGAGCTTGGAAGTAATGGGGGAGCTTTCTCGTGGCGTGGACCACAGCCAGTATGGCTTTCTCTAAGGGTAGGTATTTGACCTCCGCTTCGTGCAGCGACTTGCTGACGTAGTAAACTGGCTTTTGAACGCCATTGTCTTCCCGTACCAGTACTAGGCTCACTGCGTGGGGCGCCACAGCAAGGTATGCGTATAGGACCTCGTCGGCCTCGGGGTTGGACATGATAGGGGGTCGGGATAGATACTCCTTGAGTTGCTGGAAAGCTACGACACAATCCTCGGACCACTCAAATCCTTTCCACTTGTTGATCAGGAGGTAGAAGGGCCTGCACCTGTCAGCCGACCTGGAAATGAATCGGTTCAGCGCCGCGATCATCCCAGTAAGCTTTTGGACCTCTTTGGGGTTCTGCGGAGGCTTCAAATTGTGAATGGCCTTGATTTGGTCAGGGTCGACTTCGATCCCACGGTGGGTGATCATGTATCCCAAAAACTTGCCAGAGCCTACGCCAAACGAGCATTTTGAGGCGTTAAGGCGGAGCTTGTGCTTTCTCAAGACGTCAAATGTGCGGCCGAGGTCCCCCAAGTGTTCGGACACCAGTTTGCTCTTCACCACCATATCGTCAACATAGACCTCGATGCTCTTGCCCAACATCGGCTCAAACATTCTCGTCATCATCCTCTGGTAGGTGGATCCGGCGTTTTTCAGGCCAAATGGCATAACCTTGTAGTGGTAGTTCCCAATGGGTGTCACAAAGGCTGTCTTCTCTTGGTCCTCCAAGGCTAGTGGGATCTGATGATAGCCCTGAAAAGCATCCAGGAAGCTCATCTGAGGATGGTCTGCCGTCGCATCCACTAGCTGGTCTATTCGTGGCATTGGGAAGGGGTCCTTTGGGCATGCTTTGTTTAGGTCCGTGAAGTCTACACAAACCCTCCATTTCCCACTTTTCTTTTTGACCACCACAGTGTTGGCCAACCATTCGGGGTAAAAGACTTCTTTGATCACCCCCGCGCGCTTAAGCTTATTGACCTCTTTCCTGATTGCGTCAGCATGCTCCTTTGACGGGTGCCGGGGTGGCTGCTTCTTGGGGATCACGGATGGGTTGACGTTAAGGTGGTGACAAATGAAGGATGGATCAATCCCAGGGGCATCGCAGGGGTCCCATGCGAATACGTCAAGGTTCCTTTTGAGAAACTCAAGTAACTCCTCCTTCTCCCGGGGAGGCAGCTGGGCCCCGACCTGGAAGAACTTCTCCGGGTCATCGTCAATTACCACCTTCTCCAGATCCTCACATTTAGCATCCTCGGCAGGTGTATCAGGAGGCGTCACTAGGGTCTTTGATTGCTATAAACCTTCCTCGGCGGGGGCCGAGGGCTGTGCATCAAGCTGATAGGATATAACAGCCACCGTGCACTGCCCCGCTGTGGGCTGGCAATCTCGGATCTCTAGAACCTGATCCCCTGATGAGAATTTCACCTTCTGGTGCAAGGAGGAGGCAATGCCCCCCAAGGTGTGTAGCCAGGGCCTTCCTACGATGGCCGTGTAGGGGGAGTATGTGTCCACCACTACAAAGTTCACATCCACCACCTCTGGGACTGTTTGTATGGGCAGCCTGATCATGCCATTTGGGATGACGAGCTTTCCGTCGAAGCTCATTAGGGGGGAGCTATAAGGCGTCAGGTCCTCTGGTTTTAGCCCTAGCCTCTTGTAGAGGTCTGGATACATGACCTCGGCTGCGCTGCCACCATCTACCATCACCCTTTTCACGTCGTAGCCCCCGATTCTGAGGGTGAAGATTAGAGCGTCATTGTGGGGTTGGGTGGTCCCAATCTTATCCTCCTCCGAGAAACTCAAGGCTGGGGGAAAACTCCTCATGGCCCTCTTCGGCCCTGTCCGGGAGTCCTCGGCAGGCAGTTGGGCTACAGACAACACTCGCGAAGGGCGTGCGCCTGTTCTTCCTGGTGCCGCCAAGATTACATTAATCGTCCCAGCGGGCTGCCCCATGGCAGTGTCCCTCTGAGGCTCTTGATAGGTCTGGCCTTGCTGGCCGCTGGAATGGTGCAAAAGGTGCTTCAGCTTTCCCTCCCGGACTAGCTGGTCCAGGTGGTTCCAGAGGTTCCTGCAGTCCTTCGTGGCATGTCCGTGGTCCTGGTGGTATTGGCGATAACGGTTCTGGTTGCGCTTATCAGGTTCCCCAGACATCTTATTCGGCCACCTGAAGTATGGTCCGTTCTCTATCTTTTCCAGCACCCTGTGTACGGGTTCTCGGAATACGGCGCCGACAGTCTGGGCGTTGGTCGCCCTGGATTGCCCACCGAAATCCCTCCTCGGACGGGCGTTACTATACCGGTCCGACCTGAAATCCCTCCTCTCCTGAGGGATAACCTTCTCCTTCCCCTTGCCCTGTAGCATGTCTTCCTCTACCCGCTTGTATTTATCGATCCGATCCATCAATTGCTGCACGCTGGTGGCGGGCTTACCGGTTAAGGACTTCCTTAGGCCGTGCCCCATTGGTAGTCCATTCTGGAATGTATTGATGGCGACAGCGTCGTACTTGCAGTCCAGCTCGTTGTAAATCTCCCAGTACTTGTCCGAGTAAGCCTTGAGGGTCTCCCCGTCACGCATGGATAGGGACAGTAATGCGCTCATGGGCCGAGGAGGCCTACTGTTCGTGACAAAGCGGGAACCAAAAGCCTGGGTCAGATGCCTGTATGAATCTATGGAATTCGTCCTTAGACCGTTGAACCACCTCATTGCCATAGGTCCCAAGCTGGATGGGAAGACTTTGCACATCAGTGCCTCGTTCTTAAAGTGGACAGCCATCCTCTGGTTGAACTGGCTCACATGCTCCACGGGATCCGTTTTGCCGTTGAAAGCAGTGAAGGTTGGCTGCTGGAACCGCCGAGGAAGGACTGCCTCCTCTATACGACGCGTGAAGGGCGACTTGGAGAGCTGATCTAGCGCCTTGCTCATGGCGTCACCCCCTAAGCCCCTGGGGGTTGGGCTGGCACGCCTACGCCTCTGGTAGTGCTCCTCCTCGTGGGAGAAAGTCTCGCTGGGGGGTGTTCTTGACCTTCGCCTGTATTCGTCATCACTTTCGTCGTCAGAGGGCAGGTCAGGGCTGAGTTTGGACTGACTTCGCTGCGCACGGCGCAGCTTCCTCTTCAGATCATCTATCTTGCGCTGCATGGCCACCTTATCATCCTTTCTCTGGGAAGCGTGGCTATGGGCCTCTTCCGATCGCGTGGCGTGGCCATTGTCGCGCTTTTGGGGAACGTGCCCGTCCTGGCGGGTTTGGCTTCTGCTCGTTGTTGAGGTATGCACGCTTCCTTCTCGAAATCGTCCATTCTCGTTCTGACCGCCCCCGGGGTCGCCATAGTTACCCTGGTGCCGGGATTTAGCCGGTTCAGGTCGATGGGGATTTCCTTGGTGAGGGCCTGATCCTACCATGCTTGACTATTGTCCTTACTAACGCACAAGTTCTTCCCACAGACGGCGCCAATTGTAGGGACCGGTTTTGGGCACTTCTACGGGTTGAGAGAGTGGACCCAAGCCCAGCTAACCCTGCAATGAATTTATAGAGAATGGGTTCAAGAACTAGGCCCTAGTGAGGAATGCAGCGGCCATGCATGGTTATACGTGAGTGCTTAATAACTTAAACGCTAATTGGGATACATAATAATGCTCCTCGGACCGGCCCTTCAGGGCTTGGAGCTCTTCTTATTTCTTTGAAGAATGATTACAGGGTTTGAGAGAATGCAGGTCGCTACAGTACTTCCTAATTCTGGTTTTTCCCTCCGTCCCTCTTCAAGAGGGACTTCTTACATTATATACATCTCTCTCAGTTGATCCTAGCCCTACATTTGTTGATCAGCCAGGCCACCACTTGAGAGCCTGTCCCATCAGCCGCATTCCCATCCCTCCTGTGGGTTGCAGCGCCCAAGACGGCACTGTTCAGGGGTCCTATCCTCATTAATGCGGCCAGGGTGTTAGTTGAGGGCATTAAATGTGGAGGTGACAGTTCATCTGGGACTTGCTCCTCCACCATGCTTCCTTCGCTGGTGCTTGGTACTTGCTTTTTGCTCCTTGGATGCTTGGGGAGACTCCCCTTGATGGTGTGCTGCTTGTCCACTTTCAGATCTCGGAGGTCCGAGGACGTTATCATCCTCGGCACTGTTTCCTGGGCAACTGGGCTTTACACTTTCGTCCTCGGACCTTGGACGCGTCCTCGGCGTGGGCCTTTGGGCCTGGCTCGAAGTGGGCCGGGGTTGCCTGACTCTTTCTGGCCCCACAATATTTAAAATATATTATATAATTAATAATTTTTTTAAAATAACCAACTCTTCCTCCTATCCTATGTAAAAGCCAATATTAATGTATATTAGTTTATATATTAATGTATAATTGAGTTGGAATATTAGTTCATATATTAATATATATTTTAATTTATCAACTCAGGTGGTAGGTGTGATATATTTTTTTCTACTCAATTTAATAATAATAGTAATAAAAAAAATTGTCCAACTCATGGGTTCAACCCGACCCATGTGGGTTGGGTTGGACTTATGTGATGGGTTGGGTTGGATTAAATTTTTTTTAACCCATCATGGTGGGTTGGTTTAAAAAATTCTCTTAACCCGACCTAACCCGACCCATGCACACCTATTATTATTATTATTATTATATATTTTAAACTAACAAGTTTTGTACACTTACAACAAAATTTTAAATACCCTAATTTAAGAAAGCCTACGATTTTGGTTAGTTTTTCTTTCTTAACTTTGCAATTGTAGCAGTTTTTCTCTCTTTGGAGGCTAGGTTCACAGTTGCTACATGTATCATTTGCTGCTTTACGCCTCTCTGTCTTTCTCACTTTCTCATTTTTTTCTCCTCCATCATAATTTTAAACTCTCTTTCACTTTATGATTCTCATTTCAACATTCTTTTAGTCTCACTTCCTATAAATCACTTTTTGCCTTTTCCTTCTGTTTGTAGAAGAAAATTGATTTTTATTTTTTTATTTTTTATGTATATGTGTATTTTTTTAATATATATATATATATATATATATATTTTGTGATGTCAGATTTATTCAAATTCTTTTTTTATTAAATTTTGTATAATTTAAATTTATTAAATAACTACTTTAAAAAAAAAAAAATTCCTGGCAGCTATCGAATTATTAAAAAAAACTAGGGGTGTAATCAGTTCGGTTCGGTCGGTTTTTTTAGTTTTGGCCAACCGAAACCGAAATTTTCAGTTAGTGAAATTCTCAACCGAAACCGATCGAAATAATTGGAAATCAATCGGTTTCGGTGGTATTTCGGTTTTCGTCGGTTTTCGATTAAGCACATGGGGCTATCTATTTTTCCAAAACTCTTAAGTCAACATCACAGTCACAAAAAAGAAAATAACAACTCAACAGAAAATAACAACTCAACATCACATTTTTTCAATAAGAAAATAACAACTCAACATTAGATTCACAAAAAATAGCATTGATTCAGTATTAAACAAAACCCAAAATACAAAAAAGAGAGGGTTATCAAGAAATTAAAAAGAGACTAGAGGTCATCGTGAGAATGAAAAGATCAAGCTACGTGGGGAGGCGGGCATGTGGAGGCGGCAGCAGAGGCGTGAGGGAGATGGAGGCATGAGGCGTGAGGGGGATGAGGGAGACGGAGGCGTGAGGGAGATGACTCAGATGAGGGCGCGTAAGTGAAAGTGGGGTAGGTAGGATAAGGGTAGGGTTTTTATTTTCTTTATTTTCAATTAGTTTCTGTTTAACTTAATTAATTTAAGTTAATTAGTTTAATTTTAGTTAGTTAATCTAGATTATCTAATGGGCAGTGGGCTTCTTTCAAAAAAAAAAAAAAAAAGGGCTGCTTGAGTAATTTTGGCAAGGCCAAGCCCACGTTTACAAACTTTATATTATATATATTTAATATAAAATATAATATAATAATATATAATAACCGAACCGAACCGAACCAAAATTTTTGCAACGATCGGTCGGTTTGAATCGATTTTTTTGGTTTGTCGGTTTTTTGCACACCAAAAAAAAAAAAAAAAAAAAAAACACTCGACTCCAACAAAACGGACCGTTTATGGATCTGTGAAACAAAAGGCGATTGATACCATTTTTAAGGTAAGGTTGGCGTTATAGATTGAAAAGAAAAGAAAGAGAGAGAGAGAAAACCAAACCCACACACGCTAGTCGATCATTACCATACATACTGGGAATTCTTAACGAAACAAAAACCATGCACTCCTGCCTTTCACACACACAGAGACAGAGAGAGAACCCAAACACTATACGAAACTAGTCAGTCAGTCAGTTACTAGTCACAGCTCTCATCAGCTTTCCGATCTCACCATGGCAGAGAAGCAGCAGCTGATCGTGGCCGTTGAAGGCACCGCAGCCATGGGACACTTTTGGCAAACAGTCCTTTCTGATTACCTTGAAAAGATCATCAGGTCTAATCTAATTGCCTCACTTTCCATTTCTTATTTCTTTCTTTAATATAATTCACCGATTGTTTTGTATTTTTATTGTTCTCCAATTACTTGTTTTAGGGATTTTTTTTCATTGTTTTTTTTTTTTTGGTATGATATAATGGTTAGGCTTAGGATGATGCATGCTTTTAAAGGCGCTGAATTCGAGTTTTTTTATTTATTTTTTTTTTGTTGAAAAAGTTCAATTTTTAGGGTTTTGAAAAAGTTTTACTATGGTTTTGATGGAATTTTAGTTCAACTTTGAATCTATTGGCTTAGGAAGCTGAAAGTGGAATAGGAACTGGATTATCAAAATCCCTATTCTATGCAACGAAACACGAACTTACAACTTATATATATATAATTCTTGGATCAAGTAACTAGTTGCTTTTTAAAAAGATTTTTGAGTAGTTGTTAGTCATGGCTGTAATTAAGAAAGTTGTTAACTCATTAAAAAAAAAAAGAAGCAGTTAAATGCTATATATATCCCAAATTACAGTTAGTTTATCCATGCGGTCTTTTGACGAGAGGGTATCTGGTGTAACGACTATATGTAACGCAGGCTGTGCCGCACGCTTGTGGGGTCTGCTCCCATTTGAGAGGGGGTGTTACATACGTTTGTTATACACTATGCTTTTGACTTGTTCTTTGTACAACTCCCATCTACTAGGTTTGCACCCCTTTTTGTGAGTGTGTGTATTAAATTTTTTTCCTTAATACATTAGTTTTGGTCTCAAGGGGGAGAGGGAAAGGGAAGATTTGAACTAGTGATTTTTCGATTTTGATGAGACATGATCCCTAGCTGAATGTGCTACCTGGGGTTCCTTTTGGTACCTTTTTAATGAATTGATTTACATATTAAAAAAATACAAATTTTTGCAATCATTTTAAGTCAAGGTTGATTTGCAATCTGCATCCCACCATCTAAAATAAACAAATTATTTAGTTGATTGTAGTGGACATCGCACTCTAGGAGGAAATAATAATGAGAGCA
Organism: Quercus aquifolioides; assembly: GCA_019022515.1. Lineage (NCBI taxonomy): Eukaryota > Viridiplantae > Streptophyta > Magnoliopsida > Fagales > Fagaceae > Quercus > Quercus aquifolioides. The sequence goes on along the minus strand of CM032326.1, from coordinate 52,382,918 downwards.
CTCTAGCACTTAACCCAGTCCACCAATTTGTCAATTTTGACACTAATTTTAGATGGTAAGATGGACATTGCAAATTAGTCATGAACGAGGGTGTTGATTGCAAAAATTTATAGTTTTGGATGACTATTGTAAATAAACCCCTGGTTAAGGTGATTAACTGCAAATACCCCATAAATTTGCTTCTAATTTTTAGATTTTATGAGATGTGTCATGCTATATATAACTGTTAATGTTAGGAACTCAACCTTGAAAATTGGCTTGCAAAGGAGGATATCCAAGAGCTTATAAACACATGGTTAAGCTTACACTTAATTCATGTGGGATACTAGAATCATAACATACCACCACGCTCCGCAGCCGACGTCCACGACGGCTCACTCTATCGACAATGACCTGATAGTAGTTCTTTCTCTTTTTGGTGGTAGTCCTTTCTCTTTTTGGTGGCTCCACTCACCTATCAGTTTATTTTAATCTAGCCTCTAGGTCGCCCCCTCTGGGATCCACCACAAAACCATTCATCCTGTAGCCATGGTTGACACCAAATCTACAACAATTCTAAATGAATCCATTTCCAACTTTCAAGAAGTTCAAAAACAACTTAGTCTCATTTTGCAGAAATTATTTGATGCAGAAACAAGAAGACAACAACCCCAAACACCTCAGTCCAATGAGATACATCAAGCAACGCTCTACCCATAACTTTTCCAAAATCAATCAAGGTTGATTTTCCTAGGTTCAAGGGTGAAGAATATGCTACTTGGGTTTATAAAGTAAACCAATACTTCAACTATTACAAGACCCCATATCATGAACACTGGCGGCTCCACGATAGAGCCAGTGTGGTCACAAGACCACCCTGACCTAGAAAAAAATCATTATTATATATAAAATTTAAAAATTTTATGATTTTTTTACACTTTTAAGCCTAATATAATTAAATTTTGGACAAAGTTTAACAACAAATTAACTTGGTTGTAGACTAAGGATACAACTCTGCTCAATATATTTTTTATTGGATATGAATTTTGACAAATTCACAATTAGATTACATTTTTTTTTTATATCATTCATGCTTGGAAAACTTCAAGAAGATCAAAGATCAATAGCTTGTGTCATCAATCACATGTTTAAATTTCGAGTTTTTGTAGTCTAACATTATACACATAAATAAGTTTATGGATCAAATAGGAAATAACATCCGATTGACATGAAATTTAACATGTGTTTTAAGAACATAAAGAGTATACAATTCAACGGTTCAATTTTCAAAATATGTAGTTTTGTTAATTTGTTTAGTGAAAGTTGTAGTCTTAGGCTACAACTAAATTTGTAGTCAAATTTTATTCTTAAACTTTGTTTCTCTTAACAATATATTGAGCCCTTACAAACAAAAAGAAAAAAAAAAAATTTTATTTAACTAAAATTTTGAAAAAGATGTAGCTTATAGCATTGATAATGAAAATTATCATGCAACGATTTTAAAATAAAAAGATTTGTAGAAGGAAATTGTAAGACTTTATATATTTGTTTTTTTTTTTTTTTTTTTGCTTTTATTTTTGGTTGTTGTCAATATATAAATTTATCTTTTTATTAGATTTTGTTTAATTTAAGTTTCTTCATGACCACCTTGGGAAAAATTCTTGGAGCCGCCACTGATCATGAAAAGCTTCTAATGGCCTATTTTCACATGGATGTGGAAGCATTAGTATGGTTCCAAGATGTTGAAGATATTGGGTTAAATGTTAATTGGGATGCCTTTGTTCAAGCGGTACGAGTCAAATTTGGATCTACTGCTTATGACAATCAAATGAAAGCTACCACTCAAGAACACACTGCTCCTATGAGTGTTCCTGTGGTCATTGATGTTAGCCAAAATAATGTTGCACCAAATGGACCAAGACTTTAGGAGAATTTCGAGGCCGTGACTAAAGAAGAGTTATGGAGTCTTGAGGCAACGGAAAAGAAGAATCTTCAATGTGCCTCTCTGCAACCTATTGTTTGTGAGTATGATGAAGCTGTTGTTATTGAAGGGGCCAATATAGTTAGAGTCCAGCAAATTAACCGAGTGTTTAAAGTTGTGGAAGGGACCTTGAAAGGACAAAAGACACGGCTATTGAACTACAAGACATTGCTAGTTCTCTAGTTATGGGCTGTGATTAATTGCTTTGGAGCTGTTCGTGTGATCAATGGTCAAGATGCTTTGGCATGTTGGGTTAGTGGCCGGTTTCCCCTCATGAAGTTGTCATTTCTCAACAACACCTTGTGGGCAAGGTGTTTTGAAGGGGAGGGAAATGTTAGGAACCCATGGGTAAAACTCACCCTTAAAAACCAGTTTGCAAAGGGAGGGTGCCCAAGAGCTTATAAACACGTGCTAAGTTTACACTTAATCCATGTGAGACACTATGATCATAACAGTTTACAATTTATGAGAATCATTATTTAGATAAATACCATGCAATGCAATTAATTTGTTCCTATTTTTAATTATAAGCTGTGAGTGGTGATGAGCTTGGTGAGATTGAACCATTATCAAAGTAAGGAAAAAATTAGGTTAAAATGCAAAACTCACTATCTATGTTTCACCAAAATTCATTTCAGTTCTCTAACTTTCAATTTTATTCATTTAAGGCTTTTCCATCAACTTTTGTCAGATGTTGTGGTTAAATTTTCAATTTTTTAAATTAAAAAAATTCAATTAATGATTGAAAAATATATTCTAGATTTAATTTTTTTTAACAAAAGTTGATGAAAATGCCTTAATTGAATAAATCTGAAACTTAGAGGACTGAAATGAACGAAAGCAAAGTTAGAGAACTGAAATAAATTCTGAAGAAACTTAGAGGGTGAGTTTTACATTTTAGCCAAAAATTTAATTAGAAGCTCTGGGTGGTTATGAGTTTAGTGATTTTGAACCATTGGCATGTTATTGGAACCGAAGCAAGCAAGAAATTAAATATAAGCTCTGGTTGGTGATGATCTTGGTGATGTTAAATCGTTAGCATATTATGGAAATCAAATTTATTGCTTACCAAAACATTATGGTTGTGTGCATACTTTAATGAGTACTTTGAGGCCGTATCAAATAGATAAGTACTGATGAGGCCTGGCTCAAATTGCACCTTCCCTTGTAAGAACAACATGGAGGGTAAGGTTGTGGGTTCAAAAAACCAAAAAGGTGAGTGTATAACTTACCAGTAAAAAATTCAAATAGATTAGTCCCAAATATCATCATTTAATGTGAACTATTTTGTTCTTATACTAGAAATCAGAAATAACCAGACAATATTTCTGTTTATTTCCCTTAATAGTGGTTTATTTTGGGTTTAATCTAGGAATGAAAATTTGTTCCAAAATTTTAACCAAATTGAATTCTAGGAGTGAAGTTTCATTATGAGATTCTAGTGTTGAGGTCACTTTTTTGGTTTAGTTGGTAGAAACTCCTTTAAATGTCTGATACTTATGGTTTGTAATCATTATGGTTTTGATCTTTTACATTCTGCAGAGGCAGGTCCATCTGGTAGCAGATTTTCCACTAGCTTATATGTGCCATAAGAGGCCATATTAGGTTGTTATACTGGGTTGATAAATGCTAATTCTCTTACTGAGGGGGCCAATGACTTGTTAAAAAAAGAAAAAAAAAAAGAGAGAAGTTCAATGGCAATTCCTCTGTTAAGATTACTGGTTATGAAATTGGTAAGGGTTTATACACTAACCTCCCTAGAGGTCTGAGAAATTTCAGAACCTCCTCGAATTTTTAGAAATGACACATCCATCCTAAGGTTATTACTTTTATTTTCTCTCTCTCTTGATTTTCATTATCATATAACCGATATGATTAGCAAAACATGACTCTTTTATTATTATTATTATTTATTTTTTATATTTGATAGGTTGTAAAACATAACTTGAGGTTATGTTGGATGTGATTTTAATTTGGAAAATGTGTATTTTCACTCAATTTTAATGACACGTAAATGGTCATAGGGGTCAATGTTTATATATATATATATATATCAAAACTTCAAGGGGTGGAGTGTTATATATGAACATTGGAGGAGGTTTTTGACATTTCCCAAAACCTTGAGGGAGGTTAGGGTAATTTACCCCAATGGTAATGTAAAATTCTCTCTCTCTTAGATTGGTAAGTTACGCATCTGGTGGGTCTTGAACCAAAAAGTAATAATGTTTTTGTCTATTTTTATTTTTGTTACAATGGGATACTAAAGTTATTTTGTATGTCTTGTTTACCACTCAATTTTTGTAATTGAGGACATGAACTGAAATTGGCTTGAATAATTATAAGGTCTGACAGATAAGGTTTTCATTTTCAAAGGTCTCGCCTACATAAATAGAAAAAGCTTTAATAGGATCTTTATTGAACCTTACTGTAAAATTAAAATAGTAACTCGAATATTATATTTGAAAAATGGCCAATGAATTTTCATGCTAGACAGCAGCTAGAAACTTTGCTGCTGGTCTAATTAAGGAGGAATTGTTGATTGGGTTTGTCTATTCATGAGTTTGGTCTTCATTGGGTTTGGATTTGGGCAAGGTCTACTACACTTCTGTCTTGGTTATTTCTTAATCTTCTTATAAAACTCCAAACATGTGGATCAATCACTTTACATCCTAGAAAGCATTTGCAAATTGCACTTTGGCATTTTTAAGTGTGTTTGGGGCTGTAATTCTCAACTTGAGAAGAAAAGCATTACATTTGTTTTTGAAACGGAAACTCTAATGTATAGGTGTACTTGTATAGGTATATTCTCTAGATATAGTATAGGTGTACTTGTATGTTGCCCGTATTTGTGTAGAGTTTGGTATATCTGAAAAAAAAGAAAGAAAAAGAAAAAGAAAAAGGAGTTTCCTATCATTAATGTGTTGATAGGAGTGGATATGAATTGCTGACTTTGGGATATTATGTTGAAGCTATAGCTCAGCTTGCACTTTCTTCTCCCATAATAATTGGTTGGAGGGTGAGGTCATGGGCTTAAGATCCACTAAGTGCTTGTGTAACTTACCCAAAAAAAAAAAGAAAAAGATTTGGAGTCCAATTGCAATTGAATGTTCAATCAACTGCATTCTTTTATAATGGTTTTATTTGTGTCATTTCATCTCCATCGACCAACCCCCCAGTGGCCGGAAGCTGGCAGCTAGGTTTATGTCTGCATGTCACTGATTCAGTGTTGGAAGCCTGTTTAAATATCCATAAACTTAGAGTTTCTCCACTAAGAATTAATTACAATGGGAATATTCAAAAATAAATATATTGTAATCTGAGTTTTTTCCCCCCTTTTTCACTTCTTGTTTTTAGGTTCTTATTTATGTGTCTTTTTATTTATTTAATTTTTAAGGGATGCTAGTTGATCACCTCTTGCTTTCAGGAAATCATGGTCCTAGTCTTCAACTTATTTAGCTGATATTTTTGCTGACTTGATGTTTGTCCCCTTTCTTGATACTTTTGATTTTGAAACCTTGTGTTGTTTGAGAATAAATATATATTTTATTTCATTGGTATTGTTTTTATACAGGTATTGTTTAACTGCATTATCATTTACTCAGATCACATCGTAGACATTATATTTAATATTTTATGCCAGTTCTGATTTATTGTGTTTCAAATGTAGGTGTTTCTGTGGAAATGAGTTGAACGGGCAGGTAAATCCTCTTTTTGTCATGATGCAGTTATTAGAATCTTTTTCTTGCCACTGATAACTCATCCTACCTAATTAGGATTTATAGTCTCTGTTTATGAAACTTGATAATAAGGCATATGCCAAGAAATGCCGATTATTCATCTAATTCATTGGCAGCAAGCACCATAGTTGAACAAATCAGGCACATAATGATTTCCTTTATATGGATTTATCTATTTGATTGAGCATGATATTATGCATTCCTTTGAACTTCCAACTGCTGTTGGTATTTGTATATTTTTCTTATTTAATTGAAGATTTCAGTTGTAGAAAGTTTTGTAATCTTTTCTGTAAGCTTTGGTTTTATAGCTTTCTAATTATTGCCTTCTTAATGCTGACGTATGTGTATATATATATATATATATATATTTTTTTTTTGAAATACAGAAGCCCTCTAGTTCTAATGTTGAGTTCTCCTTGGTCACTTTTAATACCCATGGATCCTACTGTGGTATGTATTTTTCTCATTCTTCTTAAACTGTCTTCCAGATTATATTTTGGTTAATATATATGACATCTTGGAAAAATAATGTAATGCAGTATTACTACCATCCAACCCCTCTTTTCTTCTTCCTACATTATTGTATCTGATACAAGCATATAAACATCATAAAGTTAAATTAGAAATTCTTCCATTCATGGTTTTGAAACCTTTTAGTGGTTTTTGCCTTTCTGGACTAATTCCACTTTTGCATCTCTGGCATAGTAGAAGTTTAATACAACTTTGTATCCATGTACTTGATGTCCGTTATAAAACTTCCTTGACATTTGAACTGAACTGAACTCAACTCAACTAAGCCCTAATTCTAAATTGGGGTTGGATTCATGGACAATGAGAATCATGTTCATAAGATGTGATAAAAGTTCTATGCTGACCATCATCCTACTACAAACCTTCTCCTTTATTCAGGCTTGGGACTGGCTATGCAAAAGGATATGTCAATAAACTTTGCATGCACGAAGTTAACTTTCAAACTCATCTTAAGATGTATTTTTTTCTTAACCAAGCTTTTTTCAGGCTTGTTTTTTTGTACAAGAATATAATGTCTTGGATGTTATGAAGCTTGAATTGCACCAAGCTTACAATATGCAATAACTTCTATGTTTGCATATCAGTTGCTAAGTGTATATTTTGCCTTCCTTCATGCAGGGTGCCTGGTACAGCGGACTGGCTGGACAAGAGATGTAGATAATTTCTTACAGTGGCTTTCATATATACCCTTTGCTGGTGGTGGTTTCAATGATGCTGCAATTGCAGAAGGGCTTGCTGAAGCTCTGATGGTGTGAAGTGTTTGATCTTCTATTCTTTTTTTCCCTCCCATATTCAGTTTCAGTTAACAAATATATGTGCGATCTTGTTATATATATGTCTGCCTCATGCATACTTCTTACATACTTTTTAATTGTAAATTTTCTTTCGGTTATGGACGTAGTCATACAGACTCCAGGAATGTTTTGAGTCTCTTTGTTATTGCCACATGGTTTGATATTTATGCTCTCTGTTTGAAGTAAAATATTTTCCGTAAATTTTTTTTCCCATTTTTAGGTGTTTTTTTGCATATAAAATGTGGTCAAACTTGTAAAATATTTTCCATTAACAGTAAATCTTTTATAAAAAGTTGTAAAATGTTTTACCTTTAAAAACTTGATAAAACATTCACAAAAACACATAGTGCTTGCCCTCTCCCCATCTGGTGGCTAGGGGCAGGGCAGCTGGTGCCTGCAGTTCTGTTGCCACTTGCCAGAGCCGGTGGTCCGGTCACCAGAGATGTTGTTCTGGCAGTGGTCGCCGGCAGTCCAGCACAGGAGCCACCTTTCCGATTGCGAGTTCCGGTGGTCCGGTCACTGGACCGCCAGCGGCTCCAGTGGCTAGGCCACTGGTTTTTGTGGTTTGATTGAAAAATTTTACATCTCACACAAAATGCCTAAAATATTTTACTGAATATTTTACATGAAAAATATTTACATTGGAAAATATTTTACTTCAAAACAAACAGAGCCTAAAATCAGGCAGAGGCCTTGGTTTAGGTCCCCCTAGGGTCTTGAAACTATCTTCACATTGACACCCCTCCTATTCCTACCGTAGAATAAAGCAGGTCTAGAACTTGCTACAGGTGAACAACCAAGGAGCTGCCGGTTAAAGGTTTTGCTGATGATGATTGCAACCAACACCTGGTAGAATTTCCGTGATTGCATTCCGTGATATCTTTCCCTCAACCTAGGTTATGCTGAAAATTCTCATCAGCACTTGTCAGTGCTTGCTATTAAACAGATGGGGGTGTGAACAAGTTTTAGGCAATAAATGGTGGTGATACTCAACAATTTACTGTTTATAACATAACTCAAGTTGTACTTATGCAAGTTTGGGAGACGTCTGTGCATTTTGAAAGGGCTTGTAGCATTCTCTTCATCCTGTTTCATCAGTTTGCTCTAATGCTACATGCTTTGTTAGATCACATATCTTTGTTTTTCCTACTTGTAGTTTTTGATAACTTGGTGTTCCCCTTTTCCTTGTAGCATCTTCAACTTGAATCAAATCTCTTTTCTGGGTTGGTGATTTTATTATACAAGAAAAAACCTCATAAGTGACTTCTAATTTTCTTGCTCAATTGTCCCATCTCTTTGTTTTCATGAATATAATTAAAATTCGTGCAAGGGTTGGTTACTGATCCTACTCCAAGCTCTCACTTAAATAATCCTTTCTTGGTCCAGAATTTTGGACTAGCTATGCATTGTGATTGTGTTGGTCGCTCTAAATGATCTCACCATATCCTTGTTAGTATGGGCTTTGGTGAAAACATTCAGACAAGATAGATTTTTAATCATTATTCATGCTGATCCTTCCTTTTTCATAGTGACACTGTTGCATTAGATACACTCCTTCATGTGATGAATAGTTTCGAGTACGTAAGTGATTTGCGATTGTATTACTAGTGACTATCGATCCTTGACTATAAAGATGCATCTAATTTGGTTTATTTTCAAAGAATCTAAAGCAACTAATTGGATTTTACTAAGCACAAATTGCAAAGAGCGTGCCTTGTGATCTCCAAATAAAAGTTCATAATTTTCATCATCTTATTGGCACTGTTTGTTATGTACACTCCTTATTGAGTATATACTGTTTCTTTTGATGCTTTAATCAGATGTTTCCTATTCTGCAAAATGGAAACCAAAATCAACAAAATATGGATTCTCAAAGGCATTGTATTCTTGTTGCTGCTAGTAACCCTTATCCCTTACCAACACCAGTTTATCGGCCACAGATTCAAAATTTGGAGAAGGGTGAAAATATAGAAGAACAAACAGAAAGCCGTTCGTCTGATGCTGAGACAGTTGCTAAATCATTTGCCCAAGTACATTTAGCATTGCTTAGTCCTTATTTACTGATGGTTGTTTGCATTTTTTTGAGGGTTCCCTTGTCATGAAGTAACAGATCCTTAATTTTCCATGCAGTGCTCTGTTTCTCTGTCAGTCATTTGTCCAAAACAGCTTCCTAAACTTAGAACAATATTCAATGCGGTAATGACGATAATTTTACTCAGTTTAATGTTTCATTAGTGTTTCTTGCTTTGAGCTTGCCAAGAATTTCATATCTAGGTTACCCAATACCTCAACTGAACTATTCTCTATTCAACGATTACTCTCTAGAGCTTGACTTCTCTGAAACTAACTGCTTGGTTTAGAATGAATGTATATAGCCTATGCTGGTTATGTGATACTTATCTAGATGAAAGCACCAACTAAATCTATAAACTAAATTTTTTAATAAAAAAAAAAACGTTACATATTAGGCTAGAATCTATATCATGCTCTATTTTTGGAGCACACCAAAGGGAAGCACCAACTCTTTTTTGCTTACTGGAAGCTGGGTATGTTACTTACTACATCAATTTATTAATTTAGGCAAGGCGCAATCCCCGGCCTGCAGATCTAGCAGTAGACAATGTGAAAAACCCTCAGTTTCTTGTTCTACTATCAGAGAATTTTATGGAGGCCCGTGCTGCTTTAAGTCGTTCTGGAATTACAAGTTTGCCTTCAAATCAGAGTTCTGTAAAAGTGGACATGACTCCTGTTACTTCAGTCACAGGACCGCCTCCAACTTCTATTCAATCAGGTTATGCATCCATTTAATATGATATTTGGTTGCTTGTCTCTTTTGAAGCGTGAATGAACTAATTCACATGACCTATTTGTTTCTTTTGCCTTTTCCCCCACGCATGTTAGCCAACTGGGCTTGTTTAGAAAGAAAAAATAGAAACACATTAAGCAAGATTTTCTTAATACTGCATTTGCTCCACCCACCTTCCAACATATTTATTTATTTATTAAGGAAGAAAGCATATACACTTCTGTATTTTTCCAATGCAAACTTCCAACAAGCCTTTCTCACAACAATACTAGTCCCACTTTGGGGAAAAAAACGAGAGAATGATGTTAACAATTTTTTTACATATAGATGGGCTATTCTTCCCTTTAATCTTTTATTCTTAAGATGGAAACTGTCCCACATTTGATATTTTATGCGACAATTTCCAATAACCAAGGCTTTGTAAGCCTCTATCCTACGTTAAAATGAAATGAAAATTTAAGAATAGTTAGTGTTGCAAGTTAATAAGCTAAGCTAATGTATTTTATATTAAAATTTTATCATCTATGACATCACAGTTCAACTATAAAACCCAGAACTACTCTCTTTTCTGATTCTGTTTGGTTTGGTTTTTAAAACTATGTTTCCACCTGTCAAATTTTATACTTGAATTTTCAGAGTCCAAATTCATCATGATCAAGTCTCTGCATGGTTGGTTATATCATATTTGCATCATAGAGGAAGTAGTTGCTAGGTGTTAAAATAATTGGTTAAGTGATTAATAATAATTTCACAATTTTCTAATAGTTTAAGTTTTGGGGCAAAGTGACCCTACCTCCCATTTATAAGTTAAAAATTCCACCTATTGGGCCCCCACTAATTGGGGGGAAGTCTCGGCCCACACGTGAGGGTGAGTGTTAGAATAAATGGTTAAGTGATTAGATTCATCTTTTCCTATTAATTTAAGCTTTATAGACAAATGGTGGTATATCACTAGATTTTGTAGAAGATTTATTGCCTTATTGCTATACTTTTGTTATTTGAGAACTAATATGAAAAGTACAAGACTGGTAACACTTCTTCCAGACCTGGTAGAAGCAGGAAGCGTTGTGCATTGGGTATGGCCTTTTTATTGGGCATTACAAACTTTGTAAGGAATACAATCTGCTTAGCAAGATTCAAGCATTATTGGAAGAATCAAAATAGTAATACTGTTTCACCTGAGCATCATACTCTCCCTATTTCCCTCTCAAAACTATTTATTTGATGAATGAGTAGTTTTATGTCAAAGGAAGTTATCAATCAATAATACATCCTACCAAAACAGAAGCAGTAACACTGCTAGTGATATTATATCAACAATTATTATTCTCTTTCGTTTCTTGATTGAAGAATTCTCAATGGTCAAATTTCAGTAATCTCTGCTGAGTGTTTAACTATTCTTGGAGAGTTAAGAAAAATGAAGCCGAAAAATAACACACATAATACTCTAGCTCTGGGGAAAATTGTGTCTGTGCAAGAAGTGCATATTTATTTCTAATCTGAAAACTTCTCTTTAGTGGATTGTGAATTTTAGCCACAGTTGAAATGGCAGGTATATGCCTCAGATGGTAGCTAATAGTTTGGAAGGCTAATCGCAACTATTGGTTAATATTCTAATTGGTGGACTTACTTTCCCTTTATTGATTTTCAGTGAATGGGTCTATCATGAATAGGCAACCAATATCTGTTGGAAATGTTCCCTCTGCTACTGTGAAAGTTGTAAGCGTTGCATATCCTTCACTATGGTTGACTTATTCCTGGGAGTTGAATGTTCTTTGTATAATATGTGGAATTGGATTGTGTAAGCAGTGTTGAATTCATAATATATTTTTCAGGAACCAAGCACTATAACTTCCATGGTAGCTGGACCTGGTTTTTCACACATGCCACCTGTTGCACGTGCTGCTTCTCAAGGAGTCCCAAGCTTACAAACTTCTTCACCATCTTCTGCTTCTCAAGAAATGATCACAAATAATGACAATGTCCAAGATTTGAAACCCTTAGTAAGTGGCGTGTCACAACCTGTACGTCCTGTTGGTCCTGCTCCAGCAAATGTGAACATTTTGAACAATCTCTGTCAAGCACGACAAGTGATGAACTCTGCAGCTTTAACTGGAGGATCCTCTATAGGACTTCAACATCAAACTCCTATATCCATGCATATGTCAAACATGATATCCAGTGGGATGGCATCTTCTGTGTCTACCGCTCAAAATGTATTTTCATCTGGACAATCTGGCATTACATCGATAAGTGGGTCCGGAGCCCTTTCAGGGACTGGACAGGTTGCACAAAACTCAGGTCTTGGTTCATTCAATTCAGCAACTTCTAATGTGTCTGGAAATTCAAACCTTGGGATTTCTCAACCAATGGCTAATCTCCAAGGAGGTGTTAGTATGAGTCAATCAGTACCTGGTATGAACCCAGGGAATCTTTCCGGAGCACAAATGGCACAAAGTGGGATTGGCATGAACCAAAACATGATGAGTGGCCTTGGGCCATCAGTTGTCTCTTCTGGAACTGGAACAATGATTCCGACTCCAGGAATGCCTCAACAAGTACAATCAGGGATGCAATCACTAGGCGTAAACAACAACTCAGCAGCTAATATGCCATTGTCACAACAAACATCAAGTTCTTTGCAGTCATCACAATCCAAATATGTAAAAGTCTGGGAGGTAAGTCCAGGATACATAGGATTAAGGATGGATTTGCAAATTGCATGTGCCTAAGTTTATTAATTTCACCCATGTTCTACCTTCCCTTACAGATGGCCGTATTTAGAAAAAAAAAAAAAAAAAAATCTTATTTTCTATGCCTGCCCAAGCTAATGGAACAGAGAGTATCTATAGTAAAATATCCTGTCCATGTGAAAGTTAAGAAGGTCAAAACACCCTTATATATTCTTTTTTCCTGAGAACACCTCCACCTGAGTTGTGTATCGCTGTAACAGTTTTTTTTTTCCCCTTTAGTTTAGTAGAGATCAAAGCCCCATATCCTTAAGTGGTACAATCTTGACAATACTTTTGACTGATATTATCAATCAGAAGATAACATATCTTTTTTTGTAATATTAAATTTTTGGATATTTTTTTTTTTAACCAGCAACCTTTTTGTACATGGTTGTGACCAAACACCTCTTTCTCCTGGGCTTCTGGCTGAGAGAAAGAGCCACGGGGTGTGGGGAGGGTAACACTATCAACAACATCATCTACCTTGTGATTTTTTATTTTTTATAAATTGTTATTTTTGTAACTGCTTATTATAAATCAAATTCATTCATCAAGGAGGTTCTGAACTTGTCCTCTGAAACTGACTTGTGGTTGGCTCTTTATTACGTTACATGGTATAGTTGTGTAATCACTAATTTTTTTGAACAATCAAATACATGCAGGGAAATTTATCTGGCCAGAGACAAGGGCAGCCTGTCTTTATCACCAGACTGGAAGTATGTTTCTAGTACCTGACAAATTTTATTTAATATTGAGGAACTTTTTCTTCTTTAAAAGGTTTTTGAAATTGCAGTAATGTATGATATTTTTAACTTTCAAGCACCTGATAAAAAATTATGCAAATATATTGTGTACTTTTTCTTTTTTGTTTTATGTTTGTTCTAATGTGTTGATATTGTTTGATGATCTTTTTTACCTATGTTATCTTATTAAAATTGTAAATCTCACAGGCCAATTCTTTGTGACAGGGTTACAGGAGTGCTTCAGCTTCTGAAACGTAAGTCCTGGAAATATTTTCTTATTTCTGCCCCAAAAAAAAAAAATGCTCGGAATATTTTTAAGCACTTAGCTACGTGCTTTGACATCAAACTCAATTTTTATTCTTAACTTAAGAGGAAAATTGAGTCTAGTGATTTGCTAATGCTAATTGCTGGATTAGCTCACTGACTAGTAATAAGTTTCTCATTTGACTGATGATCAGTAAAGGATTATACTTTAATTAAGCCTTCATCATTTGAAATTAAAAATATAGATCGTAGGGAGATGGTTCAGCATTGGTTTCCAGCCTTTTTAAAAAAGAAAAAGAAAAAGAAATTTAATCTACAGTGGCATGATTAGTCACCTGAAGCAATGTTGGCTTGTGGTTGAGTTTTCTCTTCTTGTTGTGGAAGGAACCACTGTAGATGATGATATTCTATCGGAGAGAGAATTATAAGTCTCAATTAGATTTTAAGCATCCGGAAGTACTTATAAAAAAAAAAGCATCCAGAAGTAGTTTAAAATACTTTAAATAATTTCTGCTGTTATGTTAGCACCTATGAATGCATTATCTAGTATTTTAGTCATAAACAAGGTGGATGACCTCAATCAAAAGCCAATATGTAAAGGATGACTCAAAAATCTTAGTATTTCTTTTCAATACCCTGACATAGACTATGAGGTGGTATTAGTTCTGTATTTGGGTTTCAGTCCTTCCTGTTTACTTATTGAAAATAAAAAATAAAAAGTTCTGTATTTGGGTTTCCTACTTTATGTGTTTCCCAACAGCTACATCTTTTTGGGGGAAAAGTTTTGGATTCCTTGTTTAGCACACCGTAGAAGATTAATCTTTTTTTACTGGCATGTATATCTCCTGTGCTTTTCAGGCTTGCAGCAAACTGGCCGCCAACAATGCAAATAGTTCGGCTAATATCTCAGGACCACATGAACAATAAGTAATTCTTCTGAGTGAAAATTTTGATTTTGTCTACTTGTGCTTGTGTCTCTGTCCATTTATCTTTCTGGATTTGTTATATTTTTGAGCTTGTTAACTTCATTGTGTTCAATATTAGGCAATATGTTGGAAAGGCAGATTTTCTAGTTTTTCGTGCAATGAACCAGCATGGATTTCTTGGACAACTGCAAGAAAAGAAGCTTGTAAGTTGTCTTTAGCTATTTCTTCTCTTCCCCACACCCCCCCCCCCCCCCTAATATCACAACAAAAACCCCCCAAAATAATTCTTTTTTGGATAAGTGTAGCCAATTTTCTGTAGTGTGACCTTGTTTTTTCAAAATTTGTCTGTTGAATTACATGCTATAATATCTTCCTCTCTCTCCCCCCACCCCCCCGCCCGCCACACACACACACACACAAAAAGGGTCAGCAACTATGTGTATTACTTCATTTTTCCTCTGTTGTTCAGCATTAATATCAGTATAATTTTCTTTTGTGGATCTAGAACTAATCTTTTACTAGGTTAGCATAATGGTGCCAACTCTGTGGCTTTGGATAAGTGGGAATTCTTGAAAGTATGATGATTTATTGGGAACATTCTCTAGAGTAGCTTTCTTTGTTTGGACTGCTGCTTTAGGGAAATGCTTAACGATTGACAATCTACGGAAAAGGAAGGTTTGGATATTGGATTGGTGCTACATGTGCAAGTGTAATGGTGAATCGGTTGATCATCTTTTTCTTCATTGTCCGGTTGCAATGGATCTATGGGCTATGGTGTTCGGTTTGTTTGGAGTGAGTTGGGTTATGCCGCAATCTGTAATGGGGCTTCTAGCATGTTGGCAAGGCAGTTTTGGTCGTCATCGAAATGGGTATATATGGTTGATGGTTCCCCATTGCTTATTGTGGTGCCTGTGGAGGGAGAGAAATAGTCGGTGCTTTGAAGATAAGGAGAGATCCATATCTGACTTGAAACTATTTTTCTTTAAAACTTTAATGGATTGGTTGGCTGCATTGCGGAACCAATCATTTTTATCTTTTCTTGATTTCTTAGATTCTTGTAATTTTTGTTCTTGATTGTTTCAACCCTTGTACACTTCCTGTGTACTAGGGTGTTCCTACTTTTATTGATATCAATAAACTTATTACTTATAAAAAAAAAAAAAAAACATTCTCTATAATACCAGATTTTGCACAAGTTCAAATGTTTACACAACTGGGAAAAGAGAGCGTAGGAACTGGGAATATGTTCTACACTAAGGACTACAAACAGCCTTTTATTAGCTAATTAGATGTTTTATTTAATTTTCTAGAGTCTAAGTTATTTTTGTAATTCAATAATTGGGTTTTGATCTAAGTCAATTAGGATTAACGTTTTGATCTAACTCATTTGGAGACAAGTTTATGATAATAAAATTTCAGTTTGAGTGAGGAGCCTTATAGCTCAGCTGGCACGTCTTGATGTTTCCAACGTAGATGTCTAGGGTTTAAATTCTCCCTCCCTGACCTATAGAATTATCAAAATAAAATTTTAGTTAGAATTTTTCAAATGACTTTGTGCTAACTCCAACCAACCCTAGCCGTTGATTCCTAGGTTTATCTTATTTTTCTGTTTTGGATGTTCTACAATTTTCTTTAGAAAATTTTATGCTGCATCAACTTTGGTATCAAGCTCATTGTTGTCAGTCATTGAACTATCCCAACATTTATACAGTTAGCAGGCGTTTAAGGTGGAATGAGCTTTCTCAAATCTGATATTGAATATATATTCTACAGTTGATCTGGGGTTTGAACTAATTTAACTTGCTGTGAAGTTTCCCCATAATGAAAATAATTGCCGCTTAGATTTTAAACACCAAGAGCCTTGTAGCTCAACTAGTTAGCACCTTCTTGTGTTTCCAAATGAGACATCCAGGGTTCAAATCCCCCCTTCCCCCTACTATCAAATTATCAAAAAAAGATTTTAAACGACATTTGAACCTTTTTAACTACTACCGTTTGAAGCCTGCCAATCCCTAAAACATGTTTTAAGAATATTCCAAGGGTCTTAAATCCTTCAATTCTGAAGTGTTATAGAACAACTGCTTTGATTCTTCAAGACACACTCAAATAAACCTTGTCGAATTGTTTACTTCAATAAGAATTAAGAAGTCATATGCTTTAGAATTTGGATGTGTGGAACACTGTATCTCTATGTTTGTTGACATGCATTTGGAGGGAGAGAGGTATGCATTTTTTATGAAATTGGGTTCTGATTGCTTAAACTAAGATTTATATTTTTGAGATCACTTTTCAATTGGATAAGGTCAAATAAGGAAAATTGGGGATATTGCTTCTTGCTCTTTTTGGGAATGCTTAGATCTTTAGGGGTTTTAGACCACATAAATTCTTTTCTTGTGCATCTCTTTTATGCTGACTGAATATTAGGGCTATGCCCTTTTTTCATACAAAATTATTACTTAAAAAAAAAGTAATATGCTTCAAAAATGCTGTAATATTACTTAAAAAAAAAGTAATATGCTTCAAAAATGCTGTAATGAACAATTTCATGAATTATTTATTTTTAATTTTGGCTGGATAAGGGTTTTGAACCCCTGCTGCTTTGACCATGCATCATGAAGCTTTACCACCTAGATAAGGTGGCATCTTTGCTTCCATTTGATATTTTAAACAGTTTAAGTTTTATGTCTTATTTTGTAAATTTGAAACCACAAATGTATGTCTGCTGGGATCTTTTAGTGCTGAAGTTTTCAATTTTTATTATTATAGTGTGCAGTCATTCAATTGCCATCTCAGACATTGCTGCTATCTGTTTCTGACAAAGCCTGCCGCTTGATTGGAATGCTTTTTCCTGGGGTAAGATTTTTGTGAACTTCAATTATTATGAATTAACTGAGATTTTGTTTAGTACATGGTATCTGGAAAATCTTATAGCCGCCAACTCTGTGCTCTCACATTAACAAAAAATTACCAGGTTCATCAAAACTAAAAGAAAGTTGCAAAATAATTTGTGACCTTGTTTTCTCGAAACTAACTTTTACAGTAAACTTTAAGTAGCTTTCCACAATGTAAAAGTTGCTTTTGCATCTTTGCATTTCTTTTTTTATCTTTAATGTTGAAGCCAGTGAGTTCAGGCTCCAAAACAAGTTTGTGGATGAACCATGTAGGATTACTCAGCTTTGCAATTTACTAAACCTAAACTATTTGTGGAATCAGGATATGGTTGTGTTTAAGCCACAAATATCAAGTCAGCAGCAACAACAGCAACAAATGCAACAGCAGCAGATGCAATCTCAACAGCATCCACAGCTGCAACAACAGCACCTTCCACAACTGCAACAACAACAGCAGCTTCCGCAACTGCAACAGCAGCAGCTTCCACAGATGCAACAACAACAACAGCTTCCTCAACTGCAACAGCAGCAGCAGCTGCCTCAACTGCAACAGCAGCAGCAGCTGCCGCAACTGCAACAGCAGCAACCACTCTCGCAGCTGCAACCACAACAGCAACTTCAGCAACTGCAACAACAGCAACCACTCTCACAGCTGCAGCAGCAGCTTCCGCAACTGCAGCAATTGCAGCAACAGCAACAACTTCCGCAGCAACAACAAATGGTTGGGACAGGGATGGGTCAAGCTTACATTCAAGGTCCAGGCAGGTCACAATTAGTTTCTCAGGGACAGGTTCCATCACAAGGGCCACCAAACATGCCTGGAGGGGGCTTTATGAATTAATTATTGTATTGACTCATTCGGGACTTCAGTATGTTAGGTTATATAGAGCTTTCTTGAAAAGTAGTTATACAGAACTTTGTTTGCTATCAGATTGAACCTACAATGGGCCTTATCAACTCATTACAAAGACTATAGTCAGCTTACGGATAAGAGTACCTGTAGGTTTACATCGAAGCAGAGGTTTTTATGTCAAAAAGCTATCATAGCAGGACTGTTAATGGATACTTTATTTTGGTGATTAAGATTAATTTTCTTCTACTGATCACAAATTTGGCTTTGCAAACTCACGTGTAACAAATAAATATTCATGCTGACATATGTTTTAGGGGCAGTATATTGTTGATCTTTAAGCTTCTGTCTATCTATCTATATATCCACGTTTTAGAGATTGTCTAGTGTCATGTATTCCAGTTGGGGAAACCGTGATGAAACTCATGTAATGCGCTAGGCTAATATGGCAAAAGCTTTGATCCTGGGGAAATTTTTTGCAGACTTTTTGTTTCTCAGAGGACCACCCAATTTTGGTGAAGATTCAGAACCACCAAGGAAATCATGAGCAGGTTTATTAAATCTAGAATTCCCAAGGCCCTAACCTGAAGTCTAGGGATTAAATTAAAGGAAGAAAGGTACTAGTTTGATATACATTGATGATTTGTAAAAATTTTGGGGAGAGAGATTGGAAGCTGAAGACAGCAGCTTTTCCTTTCCATATTCATTTGCAGTGTGAGAAAGATTCAAGCAAATCTATATATATCTAAAAGCTGAAGCATAGAGTTTAATGTTGCCGTGTTCTTGTTGAGCCACATTAGCGCCACACCAACACCACATCATCAATCTATTTTCAATATTTTCTCTCTTATTTTTAATTTTTTTTTCTCATTAATTTACCACTTTACAATTATACATTTTTCAACATTTATTTATTTTAACCTTTTTATCTCCCCACTACTCTACACCTTAACCTTACACTTTCTCCATCCCTTCATCTTCCTTTTATTTTAACACTTCTTCTCCCCATTTTTTGATTATAAAAATTTGTTATTTCTCTTCCATTCAATCCATATTTTGCTCATACAAAAAGGTGAATACTCTCTCTCTCTCTCTCTCTCTCTCTATATATATATATATATATATATATTCTTTATTTTGGTGGATGTTTGATTCTTTAGATTGATAAATTTTTATGTTTTACTCTACTTTAGATTGATATGATTTGGTTATATTTTAATTTATTATCTTTTTAATTTTATTTTCTTTATTTGTTACATGTTATCCTTTGAAATTATAGAATGATTTACTATTATTCTATTACATAGCATGGCTTGGATAATTTGGTGTTTAGAACTATACATTTTTCTTTTAAATATTTTTATACTCATCTTATTTTATATAATTTTATTATTTGTCTCACATTCTCTTCCAAAAAAGGTGACTGTTCTCTCTCTCTCTCTCTCTCTCTCTCTCTCAATTGTTAATTCTTTCTTGCACTTGTAAATTTAGATTAATAAATTTTTTTGTGTCTACTTTTGGATGATACACTTTGGTGGTGTGTTTTTGGAGTAATTTATCACATGTACTCTCTATCTTATAGTTTTGGTTTGAGTTAATTTTTAGATATTTAAGAAGTGAGATGATTATGTATTTGAATGTCTATAAATTATTTGTTTAATATCAATTGTAAATTTGCAATGAGGTTTGGTTATCATGATAATCTTCTTAAGAGAATGAGAAATTCAAATAATTAATTTTGGAACTTAAAAATTTTAGTTGTAAAAAAAAAAAAAAAAACCATAACACACTATACAAAAGTTTGAATAAAATAGATCACTTGAAAAAAAAAAAAATAGTATATCTATCTTTCATCTCAAAAAATATAATAGACTATACTAATATCAATCAAATGAACCTAAGTTTTTTAATAATAAAAAAACTCAAAATAATAGAATGATATATTTGTAGAGATGGAGAGATGAAAATAATTTTAGAAATAATATTTCCAGTACGTTTTATAGAATAAATCATATATTATAAAATGTTACAAAATAGTTGTATATTCCCATGCATCGCGTGGGTCTGCGACTAGTGTGTAATTATTGCCGAGAATTGAGGTTCATGGGATGTCCTAGTGGTTTTAACACCTCTTGTGGTGCGTGAGCAAGTGAGAATTCACATAGCAAAAAAAGACAATATTGCCAAGAATTTTTATGGAAGCACAGGCTTGAAAGCATCCTGTGATTCCGGTCTGCCATCTTCTTGCAAAATTGAATGAGAGGTTCTGGCTTACATATTCGATTTTGACCATGGAAGTTCAACCTGAATGCAAGTCAGGGTCAATTCTAAATCCATGATTAGTGAATGTGATGTATATATGACGACAATGTAAGATTAGCCAAAATACGATAATTTGTGTATAATTTTTTTGTGGAATGCAGTGCCAAGCAGTTCCCTTTCGGTCTCCAAAGCCACTGGGGACACATCACAAATAAAGATAAGATGCCCACCAACTTTGACATAACAAGCAGGTAAGCAGCTTCCTCGCTTTAATCATTATTCCTGAAACTAATGTCCCTTTTCTGTAAAGCTACTGCTACGAGTAGTGAAATGATTAAAGGATGGATCCAATTCATCAACCAACAAAATTTCCCATGATTGGTTCTAGTGGAAAAATAAGAAATTCCCATCAATTCCCTCTGATTCCCTGGTCTGGACCATGAAGTAGGTATTGTATTTTTCACAACCCTTGCTGCACTAAGTCACTAACCCAAAAGTTAATCTTGGTGGACCTGAATGTTCACACATAAGATAACAGGTTCTCCTACCATGTAGAAAGCCAGGATTAGTGACTAGGTACAATGACAATTAAGAGTGGCAAGACAGTGCTTGGGCAACACTCAGCCGTTATCACTATTTACATGGTTGAGTGGTAGGAAAGTTTAATATCATTTTTCCAAATATCTGGAGTGATTTGTTACTTCAATTGTTAACCAAAGCTTTTATTTTTTATTTTTGATAGTTGTGGGAAGAGGATTTAAACCCTAGACATCTCTGTCTGAATAATAAGTCTAAGGATACACCCTATTTTATATTCAACTAATGTGTCAAGTTGTGATTTGTGCATAACAAAAAAGTGTCTTTGATGGATTCATGTGAATGTGACGTTACTCCCATCTTAAGTTTACAACTCCACTAGATTTAAAATTGAGTGTGAAATTGGTTGTGTTCATAGGATTGTTGCTGCTAAAACTACCAAAAAAAAATTGTCAATTGAGCTATGCCCTAAACAGCCAAAACTATTTTCAACCAAAACTATTACTTTATCCATCATTATGGCTCTCTCATTTGATTATAGCCTTAAAGAGCACGTTCCACCTCAGGAAGCAGCAAAAACAAATACTAAAAATTAAAGTGGGACTAATCAATGCAAAATACCCATTTTTCACTTTATTCACTCGCACACTTTGAGTCACCAACCACAGCCACTACATATACATGACGACCATCAAGGAATTACTCATATTGAAGGGAGGGGTCTGTCTGAGTCCTTGCTTTGGCTGCAAAAATGGTTTCAACTTCTCCTACTAAGGTGAGAGAGCATGACCACCCTTGTTACATATTCATACTGACTATTTTCTTCACTATATTAATTGTAGATTCCTTAGCTCACTGTTTGTAAATTTTGAACTCTAGCAGGAAGTTGCTAATTCAGACGGCAAATGGATAGAGGAGGACACCTCACGCCGTGCCAAATGGTGGTACTCAACTTTTCACACTGTCACAGCTATGATAGGTGCAGGAGTACTCAGCCTGCCTTATGCCATGGCCTACTTAGGATGGTACATATTGGACTCAACTAAACTCAACTTATATATATTCTCTTACTCTAATCTGCACACGCCAAAACTACTATAATAACTGTCTTTTTTTATTTTTATTTTTTATTATTATAAATAATAACTCATATCCTTGTTCAGGGGTCCAGGGACACTGGTTTTGGCAATATCATGGTGCATGACCTTGAACACAATGTGGCAGATGATACAACTCCATGAATGTGTTCCAGGTACTCGTTTTGATCGATACATTGACCTTGGTCGACATGCCTTTGGGCCAAAACTCGGACCTTGGATTGTGCTTCCCCAGCAACTTATTGTCCAGGTTGGGTGTGACATAGTGTATATGGTCACTGGGGGAAAGTGCCTCAAGAAATTTATGGAGATGGCCTGCACCAATTGCACACAGCTCAAACAATCTTACTGGATTTTAATCTTTGGAGGCATCCATTTCTTCTTGTCTCAGCTACCCAACTTTAATTCTGTTGCTGGTGTTTCGCTAGCAGCTGCAGTCATGTCACTAAGGTACCAACTAATGCATGCTTGTTCAGCTTAGATTTTGGGTACATGGTAGACTTAGAACACCTTCTGGGAAATTAAGTAATTTTTAACTTTCATTTCTAAGCCAAAAGAAAAGAATGGAAAGAAAGTATTATGTTAGGTTGGGAAATGATGGAAGGCCTAAGTTGGGTGGTACTGGGACCGACTTATCTACTGTCTCAACTCAGATTGAAGTTGGTTTGACATAGAATTAAACAAATTAAGGGCTTAGAACTGCATCAATTGAAGCAAAAACAACCCAAGTTCTGTAGATAAAGGTTGTGTTGCTTATATTTGAGTTGGTTAAGCAACACTTATTGTTTTAGTTGTTCTATACTTGTCAGAAAGTGACAAATTTCATTAAATAAATTAGTTGGTCAAAGCTTCGCAATCCTTAAAGAATAAATTGGTAATTTTAGTGGCACAACGTCCAGCCCTGGTTCAAGCATCTAAATCTTGATATATCCGGCAAACTAAGACATTATTAAGCCACCCGATTATAACTCCTCCCAGCATAAATGAACTCATAGGCCATGCCTCCCCTGAACTATGAAGTATATATGAGAGGGTGTTCCCCCCCTCCCTCTATTTGTTCTTGGCCATTGAATGATATATGACATCGAAATTCAACCATCCTTACTCAGATACCAGACAAGGAAACTACTGTTTGGGTCATAATTTTTTCCCTTAACATGGACATTCTATAACTATAATATTCATGTCTATAGGTACTCGTTTATATATACAAAAGAGAGAGGTTATAATTAAAGGCATCCACGTGCTTGATGAACTTTTGGTGAACCATGCACAACAAATCATGAACCACTTTGAGAAAAATAGGCAGCTCTAGTGGCAAAAAGATGCATCCGAGAACACTAGAGGTTCATAAACTAGAGCAATTTTCCAATTTTTTATCCAACTTACTTGAGAACCATCATTCCTATGAATTTCTGGCTATTTTGTAAAGCAGCTTACTCTAGAAACAATCGTGTGGAATATTGAAAGATAGTGGATTTAAATACATCTTTCTAAATTGCAGTTATTCAACTATAGCCTGGGTGGGTTGCTTGGCTAGAGGTCAGATAGATAATGTGAGCTATGCTTACAAAAAAACTAGCTCAGCTGATTACATGTTTCGTGTCTTCAATGCATTGGGACAAATCTCTTTTGCATTTGCTGGGCATGCTGTGGCCCTTGAAATTCAGGCCACAATTCCATCAACTCCTGAGAGGCCTTCAAAGGAACCCATGTGGAAAGGTGCACTTGGAGCCTATTTTGTCAATGCAATATGCTACTTCCCGGTGGCCCTTATTGGATACTGGGCATTTGGGCAAGATGTTGATGACAATGTGCTAATGAATCTCAAGAAACCTGCGTGGCTCATTGCCTCTGCTAACCTAATGGTGGTCATCCATGTCATAGGCAGCTACCAGGTACAAATTTATAGTTCTCAGCTTATATGGTATACATGCATGGTACACATGTACACGTCTGCTTATATTTGTCTCTCCATCTAAAATCGACTCATTCATAGTTTACATTAGATATTACAAATCTAAAAGCGTATACAATGTCACTTTATTTAAAATTTTAAATGTCGTTTTAGTCCGTACAATTTAAATCCAAAAAATAAAATTTAAACTATGAAATTGACTCTTTATGTTCCCTTATATATTTATACACACACACTACACGAGGATTGCAGCAACATGTAATGAAGAAAGATGTGTAGGTCTATGCCATGCCTGTATTTGCCTTGCTGGAGAGGATGATGGTGAAAAAGATGAATTTCCCACCAGGAATTGCACTCAGACTCATCGCTAGATCTTCTTATGTAGGTGAGGTTCTTCTTGACATTTCAAAGGACCAGAGCCTGAGAGACAGAGATAGGCAGAGAGAGATAAATTTCGTCACACTCTTTTAATTAAAACCACTAAGAAGTTCCTGAAATATTGCAGCATTTACATTATTCGTTGGAGTCACCTTCCCTTTCTTTGGGGATCTTCTTGGTTTCTTTGGCGGATTTGGATTTGCTCCCACTTCCTATTTTGTAAGCTTCTCTTCTGTTGTTTCATTCCCCCCCAATGACACACTACAACTGAAAGAGTAAATTAATATTGAGCACTGTTGCAGCTCCCCAGTATTATGTGGCTAGTGATCAAGAAGCCAAAAAGATTTAGTGCCAAATGGATCATCAACTGGGTAAATCATATTGTGCAAACAGTATCTATTTTCTGCTTTTGGTGATTATCCACTGATGCAAGTCGTTTATGTGTTGCAGAGTTGCATATTCGTTGGAGTTTTTATTATGTTGGCATCCACAATTGGCGGCTTCCGGAATATTATCGCTGATGCATCCACATATAGCTTCTACACATAAATTATGGTGATTTTATGTCATTGGATGGAAAATGTAATTGAGTTGGCTAAACTCATTTTTCTGATGACCTTTTCTCTATATATAATGGAGTGGAAAATGTAATGAGCTGAAAAAAAAAAAAATATATATATATATATATATATATTTCAATAGAGGGGATCCATTCTGCATAATAACATTTTTTTTTGCATACGAAATTGGCCTTAAAAAAATTCCTTAAGAAAAGAAATGGAGAACTAGGAAGCCTAAAACTGGCTTTTTTTTTCTCTTCAGAAGTCGTGAATGTGCTTATTGTCATGGAAAGTTGGAAACCGATGCAGCGAAATTTGTATAATCAATACTGATCAATAATTTATGTCAACTTGAAGTACTACACATTTACTAAAAAATAAAATAAAACAGAAGTGTGCTCTATTTTTTAAGGAACAACACATAAGAAAATTTTAAAATGGATCATAAAAGAGTTCAGTTGTTTTAAATGTTATATATAGCTAAATTTCCACGGAATATCCAGCTTTATTTATTAAGAAATTGTGGGGTCTGGTCTGGTCAATGAGAAAAGGACTACCGGTGAGTTTTCTTTATCAGACTTGCAAAAGCAGAGAAAAGAAAAGAAAAAAGGCTTATTAAAAAGGCTAGCTTTTGTTTGGTTACGGAATAACATGTGATAAGAACATTGACACTATGACACTCTAGTTTTGTTTTTGTTTTTTTCCTCCCTTTTTTTTTTGAGCATCTTACTGCTACTAGTTAATTGAGCCTATTTCCCATTCTACTACCACTAAAATTTGTGGTTATCCATTAATTAATTTAAAATTTCTTCATTTAAATGTTGTTGGTTATTGCTGAAAGTATTGCAGCTTAATTGGCATTTCCTATATTCTAAAAGCCGACCTAAAATAGTTTGAGACCTAAGGTAGAAATTTTAAAGAGACATTTTTATATTTAAATATCACTTAAATAATATTTAGTTTATTTTTTATATTATAATATTTTTATTTCAAATCTATTATTATTTCTTACCTTTTAATATGACTAATTAACCTAGAATGAAATAGTGATACTTCAAATTTTACTATATAGGTTTTATAAACTAGTGTGTCACCAATAAGAAAAATTTATTCAAGAGTGTCATGATGTGTCATTTATTATATTGTTTAATTGGCACCAATCATATTCTTGTCACATCAATTTGTAATTTTTTTTTTGGTTGTAAAATGTGTAGTAGCTTTAACATTTTTCATTCACTTAATGGTAATTGGGTTGAATTTCTATTAATTCTTTTGTGTGTGTGTGTGTAGAGAAAATGGTAAAATTACTACAAGTTTTACTAAAAAAAACTTACAAACTATTTGGTAGAGACTAGAGAGGTGACACTTCAACGAATGAATAAATGAATATTTAATCACTTCTTGTGATTAGTTACATATAAATTTATAAAACTAATGTAGTAAAACTTGTAGTGTTACTAACATAACTCTAACATTTTTGGGCCTTCTTAAGAGCGGGGAAAAAAAATCTATAGCATAACTCACTTATATATTTTTTAAATAATAATTATAAGGGCACGTTTTGCTCCCCAAAGCCCAAGTAAAATGGACAAAGGCCCAAAGAGCCCAAAACAATGAATTTGTAGAGAGTGGGCTAGAAACTAAACTCCAATGAGTTGGACAACAATCACGGTAGGCTAAGTGTTGCTGGAAAGTATAAATAAACAGTTTTGTGCAAGGAAAATCCTCCTTGGCAAAGTTCGAGGAAGGTTGTTTTCATATATTTCTCTTGGACTTAAATGAAATTACAGTTCTTGAGTGTACAATCCTTTTTCTACAGATTCTTTGATCATCCCCTTTGTAATGGGGTTTTTCTTCTTTATATTCCCCTTCTTCACTCCATCTCCACCCTCCACGTGTAGATCAGGTTACTGACTTTGATACTTGTCCCATCAGCACATTCCTGAAGTTTTTGTAGGTAGCTGTAAGGCTGAATGGTACTGTTCAGGTATCACCTCCACATTAATGTGGTCAGGGAGTTAGCTGCAGAGCATTCAATGCGGTGGTAGTAGCTTTCTTTCCAGATATTTCCCAGCTCTCTTTTATCTTATCCCTATCTGATGCTTATCCTTGCCAGCATGATTGCTTGTTGCCTTGTTCTTGACAAAGGGTCGGACCTTAGACCACTTCTCTGCTTAGCCAAAGAGATGTTTCTCCTCGAACTACACTTCCAATCCCTTATGACCAGACTTCTTCCATGGACCACTAACTTATATGCCCCCATTAGTATCTACCTATCCTCGGACGATTTAATGTCCTCGGACACGGCTTACGGTCCAATACCCATTTATGGGCCCTTTATCCCTACAATAATAAATAAATAAAACCTTATTGCCCCCATATTTCGGGGCCTTTCTATATTAGGGGGCTCTAGGTCATGGCCTAAGGCCGGCCTTAGGTGTTTCTAATAAAGACATCTATGGTTCAAATCTCCCACCCCCATTATAATTATTGAATTATCCAAAAAAAATTATTTGATACTCTTAAATAAATAAACCTACCTTTGTTGATTTGTTCTATCCATATAAATGAATATAATTTTTATCCGCTATAAATTTGAATTTTACATATAAAATTGAGTAATTAAAAGAATTTTAATAGTTATATTGGTAACTTCTTCATTAAACCTTAAAGTTCTTAACTCTTCCATCCAGGGGCGGAGCCACGCCCCCCAAAATGTCAAATTTTCTCTACAACATATATAGCAAAAAGATATAGGTCCCCTTAAAAAACTATAAACCCCCCCCTCCAATTTGTTTAGAAGACTTTGTTGATGCCCACTTTTGACAAATGGCCCAATAGCAGAAGAAGCCCAACAATATGAAGAAAGTGAGAAGAGAAAATAGTAAAGCAAGGCAGGCTAGAATGGCAGGAATAATGGCCAGCAGGCCCACAAG
This sequence comes from Quercus aquifolioides, assembly GCA_019022515.1. Classification (NCBI taxonomy): domain Eukaryota; kingdom Viridiplantae; phylum Streptophyta; class Magnoliopsida; order Fagales; family Fagaceae; genus Quercus; species Quercus aquifolioides. The sequence goes on along the minus strand of CM032326.1, from coordinate 52,354,996 downwards.
AATAATAAGAGGTAAAGAGGAAGTAAATGGACCGAGGAAGCCTAATGAATGAAGTAGTAAACCCATGGGAACAATAAGAGGTAATGAGAAAGTACGTGGGCCGGGGAAGCTCAGGAAACGAATTAGTAAATTCATTGGGTTGGCTTAAAGGCCAATAATCCCGAAAAGTAATAAGAGGTAAAGATGTGGTAATTGGGCTGAGGAAGACCAAATGATTTAGCAAAAAGCCCATGGGAGTAAAAGAGGAAGTAAATGGGTCGAGGAAGTCCGAAGAATGAAATGGGTTGGTACAGCAGGAATGTTGGCCAATAAAGTCCAAAAGAGATAAAGATGTGGAAAGTGGACTGGCATGGTAGGAGCATCAGCCCGTAAGCCCACGGATAACAAGAAATAAAAGAGAGGTAATGATATAGCAGGAACAATGAAGTGGCATGGTAGGATCCCTAGCTAAGAGGCCTACGGACACAAAAAAATAAGAGGATATGGGCTAGAAAGGTGAGGGCCTTCACCCAAGCAATACCCAATCTAGGAAATGAGTGAAAGTCATGAAACATGAGCCCAAAAGCCCATGTATCCTTCACGCCGCAAGAGTTAAACACCCACTAGAATGTACAACAGAATCAGACAAACACAAAGGCAGCAAGAATGGCGTGAAGGCCAGAAAGGAACGGATTCAGACGGAAGTGAAGCATACATAAAAGGCCCAGGCACCACCTATTTGTACCCAGCCAATACATGGGAGGTGGGACACGGGTCAAGGGTATTAGAGAGTGTGGTCTGACGGTAGAGAGAAAGAGGGGGTCTATTTTGGGGTTCCTTCTCAAAATTCTTTGGGAGAAATGTCCTGCTGGAATGACATCTCACCCAAAAGAAGTAAGAATGAGTTGGGACCACTTGATGCATGCCATAGAGGTAGGTGAGGGAGAGGCTTAATCCTTGATAGGCCAAAAATGTATTGACCCCTTTGGTAAATAATTTAATTAATTAGCCAAGTGAATTAATTAGATTCAATTACATGCAATAAGCGAGGTAGCACAAACAAATCACCAAATAACTAAATGCAGCGGAAATTAAATTTGACATGAGTGATTTGTTTACGAATGGGGAAAACCACCGAGGCAAAACCCTACCGGGTGAATTTAAGGTCACCACTCCCAAGAATCCATTATTATCAAAACAAGTGGTTACAAGTAAAAGAATTCCAGTACCTTATACCAACCTACAGTTGAACTCTTACCCCAATATACAATTGGACTTGTAATATAGTGACAATCTCTCTTTTCAATGTACGGCTCCAAGTATGTGACTAACCAATCGATGCACGGATCCCAGTATGTGACTAACACACCAACTTAAGATAGATGTTGGCTGCAAAGTTCTTTAATTCATCCACACGATGAAGATTAAGAATCTCCTTGGTCACAACCCTACGATGTAAAAACGCAGCAACTTCTTCAAGAGAAAGATGAACTAGGGCAGATTGTCTCTAGTCACAACATGCATGTAACAACAAGTGCAACAACCTTTTCATCCAGTGAGACGACCCTTAAAATAATCCTTATATATGTCTAGGGTTGTGAGAAAAGAAAACCTAAACACATAGCTTGGATATGTGTGAAAACAGATCTGGAAATCTGAATTTCGTAATTCTCGATAGATAGGGTATCTGTCGAGCAGCTGTCAAGCATCGGGCTAAGATTGCCTTTTAAACCTTGATAGATACAATTTGTCGAGATATCTATCGAGTTTTAAAATATAGCACTTCTTCACTTGTTTCTTGAACAGATTTGCATGGCTTTAACTCTTGACTTGAACAACATGTTTATTGAAGACTTAAACCATCCTAGATCTACCCAATTACAAGTAAAGTGCGTTTTGTCAAAGGATTAGTCAATTCTAAATGACATATGTTCATAACATGTTCCACATATGTCCTAACAATCTCCCCATTTTTCAATCCGTGGCAAAACCACAACAATGAAATGAAATATGAAAGAAGTCATAAATCACTCAACTCATAATCAATTGTTGAATACAATAAAATCTAATCCTAACACAGACTCTTGAAAAACTTTGCAAGAAGAGAGTTCATGGCATGATAGATTTTGATAACCTGTATTTCTGAAACACTTTAAACAAAACTGATCAAGGCATCTTAGTGTGAAACAGAAATAAAATATTGCATACAATAATATGAAACATATGTATAAAGAGAGAAAAGAAACAACATATGTAGAGATAGGTGAAAATGTGATAACAACATCATCAAATATATATATATATATATATATATATATATCAATAATGAATACAATGTTTGCTATCACTAAGTGGTTACAAGACCAATGTACAAGAAAAATGTATCTAAAAGAGAAAGAAAAGAAAAGATTCAAAAAGTCCTCACTACGTCCCTCATAAACAAAAATCACTCCCCCTAACAAAAATGTCCTATGCTAACTCTTCCCCTAAGTATATGGCTACTCTCATACCCAAAACTACTTCCCCTTTTTATCACGAATGACAAAGGGCAAGTCATTGAAAGCAGTCATCTCTTCATCACCGGAAGAGCTAGCATCCTCATCCTCATTAGCATCATCATCACCATTATCACCCTCGTCCTTTGAAGCCTGTGGAGATGGAGATGGAGACACAGTGAAGCCACCTATAACAGCTTGCCATCGTGCGATACGAGCAACACGAGTGTTCACTTGACACAACTCATCACTGAGAGTGTCAAGGCGAGCATCCATGCGCTCAAGCTGTGTCATGTTGGCCTCGAGAGTCAAACCACCCACGGAGGAAAAAGGTGCGAAGGTGGATGGAGCGGAATGGGCTGGAGGAGTCGTCGTCGTCTTGGTTTGTGGACGTTTCGATCGAAGCTAGGGCTCGCTTCGTCTAACGGACACTGCGCTAATGGCACCCATAATGGAGAAATGAGAAGACTTGAGATAAGGAACAGAGGAGTGGCGAATGATCCTCGTGATAGCAGAAGGGAAGATAAGCTTATCACGGGTCGCCATGTCTCTATACACATCGATGAGAGAGAGAATGAAGTGAGAAGGGAAGTCTATGGTAAGATCCTCAATAAGGGCAAGCAAAAAGCAAGCATGAGGCTCAATAATAGAGTTATAGCAACACAAAGGATGAAGAACGAATGTCACCATGTTAAGGAACCTCGGACATTTTGCAAAACCCGAACAAGGGGTGTTTTGACAGTCACCCCAAGATGAAGATGTCTCACAAAAGAGAAACGAGAGTTCGTCCTTGGAAACAATCCGCAGACAAGGACAACTGGGGTAATCAGGATATGATACCCTCGAGACATGTAGCACATTGGAGATAAGCTTCGAAGTGACTATTATACGGATACCTTGAACAAAAGTGATGAAATGAGGTATAGAATAATCAAATCCGTGCATATTGGAGTAAAACTCCAGTATGATCACGAAGGGACAACTCACCAGGATCTCACAAAGAGACTCCTAACCCCGATTGTGAATGACAGTGGGAAGAGTGGTATCGGAGAAGTCCGATAAGATAATGTGGCGTTCTGAATGAATGCCACGTTTGGAGAAGTTCTTCGAAAAATCCTGACGGGCTTTATCATCACGGAACTTGACATGGAGTGGAGTAGAGTCAGAAGAAGATGCCCCGGAATGAAGAGGGTTTCGAGATGGAGCAGATTTGCGCTTAGGTGCCATGCGCAGACTGTTCGAGAGAGAGGGAGAGAGAGAGAGAAATAAACAAAAAAGCTCCAATCAATAGTTATACCAAAAAGAGAGAAAAGAATGGTACGTATGCATGAAAAACGCATGATCATGTGACGTGTAACAAAAATATCATCATGGGCTCAGCCCAATCCAAACCTACTAGTACACAAGGTTTCAACATAGAAAACACACATCTATAATGCATGAAACATTGTGAAAATGCAAATGTGATGCAATGCATGAACAATAACATCATTTAAGTAAAACCTAACACAAAAAATTTCACAAATAACTCATCAATTTCCAAAAACCCCAAAAAAATTTCAAAACTCAAAAACCTAGGTCTAAATGTATGAAATGCATGAAGAAAGAGAGAAAACAAGATCATACCAGTGAAAGAAGGATCACTCTAGGCCGAAAATCAAACGGGTTTGAGGTTTAGAGAGAGAGAAAAGTGTTTAGGAGGAGAAAGGACGCAAGTCTATCGAGAGAGATCGAAGAAAACGAGATCTGAAATCGCGTTGGATCTATTTATAGAAAATGCGTCTCGATGGATTGAGAGCTATCGAGAATCTGTCGAGCACTAATTCTCGACAGATGAATCTGTCAAGGTGCTGTCGAGAATCTGTCGACGGCAAAATACCTCGATGGATCGAGAAGCTATCGAAAATCTATCGGCCAGACAGAAACTTCCTCGATGGATCGAGTTTGTGGAGAAGCTATCAAGACAAATTCTAGAAAACTTCGATGGATCGAAGATGCGATAAGATCTGTCGAGAAAAGCAGTCCAAGGGTCTCGATAGATGGCTATCTGTCGAGAAGCTATCGAGCTTGATAAAATCAGTTTTTCAAAGAAGAGAAAAACACAGAAATGAATGCAATCAAGCAAGCTACTTAACCAAAGATCCAAACAACATTTTAAGCTCTCAAAAACATCTCTCAACAAGAAAAATGTAAAGCATTTAGATCCAAAACACACACACACACACACACACACACACACACAACAAGTCTAACCAATTTTATATTTCAAAAACAAGTCAAGACAGTTTAGTGAGCATACATTAACACATGTATTCTTTGTGATGGCCAAATCACTTTGTACCTACACATGTATCAAAAGTAGCAAAGAATTTGCGTGTTGTGTGTGAAAAACATCACAAGATTGCATAAGTGTCTACATGTTATGACGATTTGAGATATGAGAAAATCAATTTAACTCACACATAATCATAACTGCTTGATGGAGACTATCACCTTTGAGGTACATCCCATAACTCCCACATCTCCTAGAAACACGCTTGCAACCATATTTAAAGCACTTTGATTCTTTTTGCTTTTGATTTTTCTTTGCATATATATTTTTTCTTTTGAGCATATCATGCATGGGCATATAAGAGAAAGAAGAAATACCCAATTTTGTTAAGCTTTAGACATTGCAATTTTGCTATGCCGGAGCATACAGATGTCATATCATGATTGGCGGGCTTTAGTGGTGAGATGATTAGTTATGCCTTTCTCTTAGGATTTTTTAGTCATTTCCGTCAAAAAGAATGATATGAGTGTTAAGTACAAGAGATTACTTAATCTTACTCATCACAAACATGAGCCACAAAACTCACTTGCTTAGTTGTGCATAGAGATGCTCATCTAAGCTACAAAATATACAAAATTTAGAAAACTTTGTTTTAATGGCCATCAAAGGTACACAAGTACCAATGTACACAAAAGACACATTGTTTTTGTATTTTTCTGATTTTTCAAAAAAAATTTAAAATTTTTTATGAAAAACAAAATAAAGCAAAACTAAAAAAAAAACAAACAAAAATATGTTAAACAAAGCATAGCATAACACTAGACTGACTCAAAACAAGAAAGCAAAACACACAAGTAATGCACAAACAAAAAGAAAGGGTGAGAAAGTGACTAAATCACTTTGAGCATTTTTCCTTCCACACCTTGGAAGAACCTTTCCGTTTGGCATACCCATGATCTGGCAGTGAGGGGGAAGAATTGAAATCGTTTTGAGAGGAACATAAGGGCCTTAAGAAGATCTCCAAGATGAGCAAAAGAGGATGGAAACTAATTCTGGTTTCCAGCTGAGATCATATTGTTGCTTTGTTGAGTGGCTAACCACTTGTAGCAATTAGGTCGAGTATGTCTGGAAGCTCCACAGTGATGACAGAGATGCTGCTTCTTTTTTTTAGACTTTTGGTTTTTACCCTTCTTAGTCCTAGGGTTTTTAGTCTCTTTCTTTTCAAGCTTAGGGGGTGCTCCTAAGATAGATTTACCCTTGTCTATGTTCTCACTAGCTAAAACAATTTTCACATCATTATTCTCAAATTCAATATTATTAGCAGGTGAAACAAACATAGTAGTACTAGAAGAAGTAATATTAGGAGAAGAGAAATCATACCCTAAACCGGTTCGATCAAAAGCAGATTTTTGAAAGCTGAGCATCTCATCAAGTTTTGCATTGGAAGTCCTTTCCAATTGAGCTCTGATTTGGAACAGCTCCGCTTCAAGCTTCTTGGTCTTCTCAGCCAAGAAATTGTTTTCAAACCGCAAAACTCCAATGGTCTGATTAGCTTCATCAACCTTTGTGGAGAGCTCTTCTCGGTCAAGTTCCACATCACTCAGCTTCTTGGTGGCCAACCTATACAATTTCTCATGCTTTTTAAAGACCTTGTACAACTTTGCATAGGCAGTATGGATGTCATCCTGTTCATCCATTTTCTCAAACTTAGACTCCACCAAGTCCTCTTCTTCATCTACCTCTTCAACAATCCCCTTAGTAGGATTTACTGTGGCAGTGAAGGCATTCAAGATTCCCTCGTCATCATTATCTAAATCATCCTCAGGCTCGGTGTCACTCAAGGTAGTACCAAGGGCCTTGCTTTTCCCAATAATCTTGAGATAAGTTGGACATTCTTGTTTCATGTGTCCAAAACCTTGACATCTGAAGCATTTTGGTCCGGACGGAACAGTGTACTGATCACCATCCCTAGCATCCTTCTTCCCTTTATCTTGGCTCTTGAACTGTGAAGAACTGGATTGCTTTTGGTCCTTGTCAAATCCTTTTGCATTGGCATTCTTCATGAACTTTTTAAATTGCCTAGTGATGTAGGATTTCATTTTAGAATCTTCATCATCGGAAAACTCATCGGTGTCACTGCTTTTGGCCTTCAGTGCCATGCTCTTATTCTTGCTTGATTTCCCAATTCTAGTCAAACCCAATCTTGCCACACTTTTTCATCCAATGACTGCAAGAAAACTCTCATGCGTACTTTCCAGTATGCATAGTTAGTGCCATCAAATAAAGGAGGGATAATTAAAGATTGTCCTCTATACATGACAAACAATGGTCAATGGATCACATAGCAAAGATTAACTCTAATCAGAGTGTGCCCGCTTTGATACCACTTGATAGGCCAAGAATGTATTGACCCCTTTGGCAAATAATTTAATTAATTAGCCAAGTGAATTAATTAGATTCAATTACATGCAATAAGCGTAGTAGCACAAACAAATCACCAAATAACTAAATGCAGTGGAAATTAAATTTGACACGGGTGATTTGTTTACGAATAGGGAAAACCACCGAGGCAAAACCCCACCGAGTGAATTTAAGGTCACCATTCCTGAGAATCCACTATTATCAAAACAAGAGGTTACGAGTAAAGGAATCTCAGTACCTTATACCAACCTATAGTTGAACCCTTACCCCAATACACAATTGGACTTGTAATGCAGTGACAATCTCTCCTTTCAATGCACGGCTCCAAGTACGTGACTAACCAATCGATGCATGGATCCCAGTACGTGACTAACAAACCAACTTGAGAAAGATGTTGGCTGCAAAGTTCTTCAGTTCATCCACACGATGAAGATCAAGAAGCTCATTGGTCACAAAACCCTACGACGTACAAATGCAGCAACTTCTTCAAGAGAAAGATGAACTAGGGCAGATTGTCTCCAGTCATAACATGCATGTAACAACAAGTGCAACAACCTTTCCATCCAATGAGACGGCCCTTAAAATAATCCTTATATATGTCTAGGGTTGTGAGAAAAGAAAACCTAAACACATAGCTTGGATATGCGTGAAAAACGGATCTGGAAATCTGAATTTCGTAATTCTCGATAGATAGGGTATCTGTCAAGCAGCTGTCGAGCATCAGACTAAAATTGTCTTTTAAACCTCGATAGATACAATCTATCGAGATATCTATCGAGCTTTAAAATACAGCACTTCTTCACTTGTTTCTTGAATAGATTTGCATGGCTTTAACTCTTGACTTGAACAACATGTTTCTTGAAGACTTAAATCATCCTAGATCTATCCAATTACAAGTAAAGTGCATTTTGTCTAAGGATTAACCAATTATGAAAGCTCGAAAATGTGTTGAAAACACAAGAGCAATTTAGACCCCCAAATTAAACTTACGACTTGGTTGATTTTACACTAACTTAATACTAAGTGCAGAATAGTGTAAACACAAGCGTATAAACAAGACAACTACTCTAATCCATATTTAAAGCAACACAGCAGTAAAAATGAAATAAACAAGAGTAGGGAAGAAGGATGCAAACACAGATAACACCGAGACGTGTTATCGGAGAGGAAACCGAAGAACTTGGCGAAAAACCCCTCCGCCGCCCTTCAAGCGGAAATCGATCCACTAGAAAATCAGTTGGGATACATGGGTTAGCAAGAGACCCTCCAAGCCTAATCTACCCGATGTACCTAAGTCCTCCAAGTTCCTACTCCAACAAGACTTCTCGGAACCATGTCTTGTCTAGCTCTCCGGATCCCGCAAAAAGCTCCATGTTGCATCTGCCATCCTTGGCTTCTTCCAATGCTTCCCAGTAGCACCAAAACGTCACACAACACTCTCAAAGGGTGTGGTAAGTGTTTGGGCTATCAACCTCTCAATGGTATGGAAATGGAGAGGGAAGAGTTGAGGAAATACCACAAGCAAGTGTATAGAGAAAGGTGGGGATGACAATCTCTAATTCTCAACGTGTTTGGCTAGGGTTTTCTCTCTGAAGCATTCCTCAACATTTGTGGGTAATGAGGGTATATATAGGATAGACACAGAAAGTATGAGTCATTCAGTACAGGCTGGCAGAACAGATTGCCTCACGGGTGTCTCGCGGGAAGGCCTTACCCGCGAGATACTTGCAAGACACAACTGCCTCCACCTGGCCTGACTCTTCGCATTCCAGCATGTGCAGGGCACATGATTCACTTTACGGGAAGCTAGGTCGCGACATACCCGCGAGAATTCTTCAGCCTTCAAATGCTTGAGTCTTCACACTCTCTCTCTCTATCACACAACCCTTACAACAAATCCCACAATAGATACAGGGTATAAACGATTGATAATAATTACAATCAAATTTGGCACGGAATAAAAGCCAACAAAATACATAGTTGTAAATAACAACTTTACAATCTCCCCCTTTGGCTATTCCGTGACAAAACCCTAAAACAGACTCTAGACTTAAACCTGAGTATGGGAACAAAGGCAAAACTCACTCACACCTAATTCTAGATTCTGATAAGCTCTTGAAACATATGAACAAGTATCTACTGAAACACAATAACACAATAATATCATTGTATGCAGAAAACTTGAAATGCATATGGAGCAAATATAATGTGATCAAGCAAAATGGAATAAAAACAATAGACCATGGCAAGATCAAACAAGCAATCACTATACAAAAGTGATCACTATGCTCATTCACACACGGAATGAACATCCGGACATGCAAGATGATAAGCTCATTTGAAGAGTATCATTTGCAAATCCAACACTCAACCAATGCGAAATACACGAAGTATTTGCATCTAGGAACAATCCTACACGGGCACAAGAGTGTTCATCACTCAACCAATGCGTAGAACGTATATGCATCTAGGAACAATCCTACAAGGGCACAAGAGTGTTCATCACTCAACCAATGCATAGAACGTATATGCATCTAGGAACAATCCTACAAGGGCACAAGAGTGATGTATTGAAGTAAAATGTATGACATTAAACATCAAGTACACAAGCATAAAGGCTGCATAATCAAGGTACTGCATATGCATGGCACAAACCATAAAAGCCTACAAACATGCAATGAAACAAACCCTAAAAGCTTACAAAAGCAACATGGGTACAAACAAGATATGCTACAAAGCATAGAGATAATCACAAAGACTGAAATGATACTTAAATTAAAACAGAAGCTTTAAACCAAAAGCAGTAGCAGTAAATACTGTAATCATAAAGCAGATAACAAAACATAAACTAATAAAACCGTCTTTGAGTTAACAACCAATAACCAATGAGACTAAGTCTAAGGCTATGCTCCCCCTAACACTGTGCAAGCTCTTCTCCAGTTCCCCCTCAAAATTTTCTTCCCTTTTTTGACCGGAATGGCCAAAGGGCTAGAACTGGTCGGACTCGGAGTCTGATCCATAAGCGGAGAACAAGTCCTGAATCTGTGATGATAATGCGGTGATCTGTCCTTGGAGGTATGCGAACTGATCTGCTGTGTGCTGCACATGGGAGTCAAGCACTGTAGACATCTGATCCATTTTAGCTAGTAACTGATCAAGTCTGCTTAAACCCTGTGTTGGAGCAGAAGACGATGGCTGTGCTGACGTCTCTGGAGCAGAAGTGAACCTATCAATCTCCTCTTCAGTATCTCCTCCCTCATCTTGTACAACACGAGGCTGTGGGATGGTATGCATACCAGTCTTGGAACCTCTGATGTGGGCTGTGCTCCTAGTCAATGTATTAGCACCAATGGGATAGTCCCTCTGAACCACCGTAAGACCACTTGGGAATTTCAGCTTCGTCTTTGCAATGAATCCCATGATCAGTGAGGGAAAAGGCATTATGGTTCTTGAATTCTGCTTTGTAATGCTCTTCTTCAGAATGTGGAAGATGTGGCTGCAGATATCAATCTCCCTGTGAGTGAAAAGGTTGTATAGAAACCTCGTCCTTGGAGCTGATAGTGTGGTGAGGTTGGTGACTGGATACAAGTTATGGATCATCACATAACTTAATGTTCTCATCTCTGGAGAAAACCTGATTGTATCCATTGATGACTTCTTTGGTGATCCTCCAAGAGTCGTTATCATTTCCTCAATCGAACCCAACCTTTCGTCATATTGAACTGACATAGGCTGAGAAGGAGGACGTATCTCCAACAAGTCTTGAATACTGTTCCTTGTGATCACGAATTCCTTGTGCCTCACCCAGCAAATTATCTTGTCATCTTCCGCATCAGCATTTGAGAAAAACTCTCTAATAATTTATGAGTACACAATCCCAACTGGATTCAACAACTTGGTCCAAGTTCTCTCTTTGAGCGCATCAGGAATGAAGGTGTGCTCAAGAGCCTCTAATTGAACTACCCGTTCCATGACAATGGTTGCTCTCTTGTAGCAGTCATTGAACTTCATATCAGCTTCAGCAGACTTGAAGTGATCAGAATCAATACGTGCTCGCTTTGAGGACGATTTCTTCTTAGCTGCATGCTTGGTGGGAGACATCTACAAAATTGCACAGGACGGATGGGAAACAAGTGCACAAAACACAAAACTTGATTAGATTCAAGTTAGCCCCTAAAACAAATGAAAGACCTTAAAACAGAGCATAGTTAACTTTGAGCAACATGCTTAAACCACCAAACCAATAAAACATAAACTCAATGCATGAAAATTAGTGACTGTGCATGTGTGTGTGTGTGTCTATGTGCATGTGCTGATGCATGTGTGTGCATGTGTGTGCATGTGCTGATGCATGAGGGGTGCCTAGAGGGTGCCTAGGTGTGTGCCTAGTGTGTGCATGGCATGACATTGAGGCACAAAATGGGCAAAGTGTGAAAACCACATAGCCATTGATAAAATCATGATAAACATGGGACAAAAGACCTAGACTAATGATTGGAACTAAGATTAGTCCAATTCAAAGCACAAATGTCATTTAGACATTTTGTCAAACACCTAACATGCACAAATGCAGATATAACATGAATAATGCATGAACAAAGTGAAATCTTGCCTAAATACACGTTAAAATGCCACAAGGGGCCAACACAGATACACAATAATCAAATGGGACTTAGCCCAATCATAAATTTTGAAAAATTTGCACCCAATGTAGAAAAAACACCCAACTTTCCGAAAATCCCCAATGATCAAAACCCTAAAAAAATCTGCATAATCTAAGCAAAAACTTAAAAAGAGTTGTTTATAAAACATACCTTGAAGAGGAAAATGCAGAAAAGATGCTTGGATTGAAGGGGTTTGAATGAAATAGTGATTTGGGTTGAAAAGGATTCGAAGGAGGTTATGCGAGGGAAGTGTTTGTGATTTGAAAAACTGTCACATTAGCAATATAAAACTGAAAACACGCATTTTTCGTGGGTTAGAGAGTAGCGATACAGTCGCGAGACAGCCGCGAAAATGGCCACTGAAGCACATAAGCTTTCGCGAGAAGCTTTAAGTCGCGAAACAGTCGCGATACCTTCTGTCTGAATTTGGAAAAACCCCAGTTTTTGCCAAATAGCATTTCGCGAGAAGCTATTGGTCGCGACACAGTCGCGAGACAATTGCGAAAGTCTCTGTGTAAATTTGCAAAAAGTTTATTTTCCTCAAACACTTTTCGCGGGAAGCTCTAAGTCGCGAGCTTCTCGCAAAACAACCCCTGAACTAGATTTTGATGAAAATCACACAAAATGCATTAGACCAAAAATAAACACACGAAAGAATAAAATCACTTTCAAAAACATATAAACCACTCAAAAATCTTTTTGGGTTTGATCAATAAGTGCTTGAGCATACACATCACATTTGAACATATACAATCACACAAATGAGATAGGCATTGATTGGATCAAAGTCTTGTGTGTGAGTATCAAATGTGGAATAGTCTTTAGACTAGAGCGAAGCTTCAATGATCAATTCAATCGAGTCATACACAACTAATACGAAATCAAGTGGACTATCTCCATTATAGAAATGAGTATATATGACCTCCCACACATTGAATACATAACTTAGAAGCTTTTCATTTGGCTTCTGCATAAGGCATAACAATTGGTCCATTTTATTTTGTTTGGACAAAAACATCTCATTTTGAGATTGGTGCTTGAAATTTATGATATTTCAACATTGATGATTAGCCTTTGGCTTTTTGAGCACCATACAAAACACATTAAAAAGAGTCGCTTTCCCTTTTTCCTAGTCAAATACTAGTGTGTGCGACAGGCTTTTGAAGCTCAATATCTCTTTTCATTTGGAGATTTACATTTGGTGAGCTCTTTTTGCAAAAACATAAAAATAAAGTGGGAAGAGATATAGACACAAGTCTATGCAAGTATCAAGACCAACAAGACTATTGACCAATCATTCATGACAAGCTTGAAGATCTATTTACAACAGTCACACATAGTGTTCAAGATTTCTTCCACATAGAAATGAGTGCATACATAACAAGCCAAGATCGTAAATGCACTACGCCATTAGTACGAAGGTACTAGGCCAAACTCACATGTGACATACACAAAACAAGTGATCAAACTTTTGAGATTTTTCAATTTTTATGGGTTTTTGAATTTTTGAACACACCCAAAACAGAACAAGAAAAGTAAGATTAAAAAAAAAAAAAAAACAGCTAGTACAAACCAACCAGATAAAAGAACAACAGTAAAATGAAAGCAATGCATGATATGATGCAATAGCAAATGTCCCTAAACATTGAAAGAATTTATGCATGGACATGTTATAATGCTTATGCATGAGTACCCCTCTTCACCCACACGTCACGTGCGTTTGGGGTGATATCCTTGACGGATTGGGTACGAGAGTTTGGACTTTCAAACCTTCTGGTGAAACTCTCCAAGCAAGTGGTGAAGGCGCCGATCATCTTCATCACGTCCGTCATTCCGGGATCACGGTTTTGGCTTCTTGATTGCTCACCACCCCAAGCTCTATTGTCATTTCTTCTTCCTCGTGATCGAGGAACGCTTCCATTGTTGTCTGATCTCAGCTTTTGACAGTTGGGTCTGGTGTGTCCTTGCAATCCGCAATAGTGACACACATAATCCGTCCTAGGACCCCGTTGTGATCTTGGGAGAGATCTTCCTCTGGTTTCATGTTTGACCACAGATTGATTTCGGGGCTTATTCACCATTCGTTGCTCAGCCACATTCTTCTTCTTTACATCCTCAACTTTCTCAGGAATGGGCTCTTCTACAACTGTTTCGTTTGCCTTCACAAACTTTACTTCTTTGGTGACTTTGGCTGATGAGCAACTTCCTCCGGTGTATCCCAACCCGAACTTGTCTGAGGATGGTTTTTGAGATGATATAACATATTCTAACTTCCGAGAGGAAACTCTCTCTATCTTGGCATGAGCTTGCACTACCTCTTGCTCAAGAAACCTCACCCTCGTATAGGCTTCAGACAGCTCACCATTTAGTGTCTCAATCTCACACTTAGCCTCTTTATATCTGACCAAGAGACTTCTGTGGTCCTCCTCAGCTCTTTTCATCTTCCTCACAGCCGCCTTGGCTACCCTTGCATACTTTCCCGACTTCTCAAGTAGTAAGGAGTAATTTTCTTGAAGATTAGCTGTATTCTCTTCCTCTTCAGCATCTGATTCTTCCACAATCCTAATAGACTCTGAATCAGAATGCTCACCAAGCTCCTTCACAAGTGCACCCAAGTCATCCGAGGAATCCACATGAGCAATGGTCATGAAGGCGGAGTAGTTTCCCTCTCCGTCACATCTCTCTTCCGAGTCAGAATCAGAAGAGTCTGAATGACTGAGCGTTGTGGCATAAGCCTTGCCTTTTCCCCTCAGAAAATTTGGACACTCCTTCTTTAGATGTCCATGGCCATTGCACTCATAGCACACAATGTCTGAAGGAGGTTGAGAATCATTCCCTTCTTTCCTCTTAAACTCTTTCCTATCACCTCTTGAAGATGAAAACTTCCCTCTGTTGAACGGTTTACCACTGTTCTTCATCTTCAGAAATTTGCGGAAGTTCTTTGCAAGAAATGCTACTTCCTTCTCCACTCCATCTTCTTCAGAGGAATCATTTGTTCTTTCGGTGATGGTTTTAAGAGCAAGCGATTTACTCGTCTTATAGGAAGGCAGTCCCAGCTCATATGTTTGGAGAGACCCAATTAGCTCTTGGATTTTGATCTCATCCAAGTCTTTACTCTCTTCTATGGCTGTAACTTTTGCTCTAAAACTTTCAGGCAAGGACCTCAATATTTTTCTCACCACCTTAGTATCTTTAATCTTCTCCCCAATATTGAGTTTAGCAATTACAATTTCATTGAGCTTCCCATAGAATGAATCAAACGGTTCATCATCACCCATCTTGAGCTCTTCAAATTTGGTGGTAAGCATCTGAAGCTTTGTGTCCTTAACTTTCTTTGTACCCTCATAGGTAGTCTCCAAAATCTCCCAAGCTTCTTTGGCTACTGTCATATGAGAGATCATGTGGAATTCATCAGGAAACACACCATAAAAAATAGCATTTAAAGTTTTACTATTAGCATTGGCTGCTGTGAGAGCTGCCTTATCCCAAGTGGACTTAGGAGCCTCCAGCTTAGTCCAACCTATCTCAACCGCATCCCAAACGGCATCATCTATAGAGCATAAAAATGCTCTCATTTTGACTTTCCAGAAAGCATAATTGTTCCCATCAAAAAATGGTGGAACATTGAGCGATTGAGACCGGTCCATCTCAAAATAGGGTCAAGGATCACACTCAGGTATTTAAACCACAGCGAGTGTACCCGCTCTGATACCAATTGAAAGCTCGAAAATGTGTTGAAAACACAAGAGCAATTTAGACCCCCAAATTAAACTTACGGCTTGGTTGATTTTACACTAACTTAATACTAAGTGCGGAATAGTGTAAACACAAGTGTATAAACAAGACAACTACTCTAATCCATATTTAAAGCAACACAGCAGTAAAAATGAAATAAACAAGAGTAGGGAAGAAGGATGCAAACACAGATAACACCGAGACGTGTTATCGAAGAGGAAACCGAAGAACTCGGCGAAAAACCTCTCCGCCGCCCTCCAAGCGGAAATCGATCCACTAGACAATCAGTTGGGATACATGGGTTAGCAAGAGACCCTCCAAGCCTAATCTACCCGATGTACCTAAGCCCTCCAAGCTCCTACTCCAACAAGGCTTCTCGGAACCGTGTCTTGTCTAGCTCTCCGGATCCCGCAACAAGCTCCATGTTGCATCTGCCATCCTTGGCTTCTTCCAATGCTTCCCAGTAGCACCAAAACATCACACAACACTCTCAAAGAGTGTGGTAAGTGTTTGGACTATCAACCTCTCAATGGTATGGAAATGGAGAGGGAAGAGTTGAGGAAATACCACAAGCAAGTGTATAGAGAAAGGTGGGGATGACAATCTCTAATTCTCAATGTGTTTGGCTAGGGTTTTCTCTTTGAAGCATTTCACAACATTTGTGGGTAATGAGGGTATATATAGGATAGGCACAAAAAGTGTGAGTCATTCAGTATAGGCCGGCAGAACAGATTGCCTTGCGGGTGTCTCACGGGAAGGCCTTACCCGCTAGATACTCGCAAGACACAGCTGTCTCCACCTGGCCTGACTCTTCGCATTCCTACATGTGCAGGGCACATGATTCACTTCGCGGGAAGCTAGGTCGCGACATACCCGCGAGAATTCTTCAGTCTTCAAATGCTTGAGTCTTCACACTCTCTCTCTATCACACAACCCTTACAACAAATCCCACAATAGATACATGGTATAAATGATTGATAATAATTACAATCAAATTTGGCACGGAATAAAAGCCAACAAAATACATAGTTGTAAATAACAACTTTACAAATTCTAAATGACATATGTTCATAACATGTTCCACATATGTCCTAACAATCCTTATCCAGATGAAAGTAATGAGAACAGAGGAAGGTAAAAAAAAACAAGACAAGCCACTTTTTTTGGGAATGAGGAGTGGTGCAACCAACACATTCAGTGCAATGGTAGTGGGTGGGCAATCGACTGGCTAGTGGGTAGTCTTGGAAGGACACCCATAAGGAGCCAAAAGCGATTGAGGGGTAAAATGGTAAATCCCATCGCGGCAGATAGTATAAAGGGCAGTAGCTGTGAACAATAGAGGATCATCAGAAGAGGAGGTATCATCATCACGAAAAGAAATAGAGGTAGAATAAGGAAAATAAGAGAGAAAAGAAAAGAAAACATAACAAAACAAAGAAAAGAATGAGTCATAAGAATAGAGGCATGCATCAATAGGCTACCCATTTCTCTCCCTCTTGACAGACCCACTATCTGAAAAATCAAGAGTTAAAGTTTAAGTCATCTAGGTTCTTTTTCCAAAGTGTGTAATCTCTGTGGTAGAAGCCTTCTTTGAGATTACTCGCATTGGGGATCGGTTCCCTTTTTGGACTTGCATTTACTAAAAAGATAAGCTCATTTTTCTGGTAGACGAGTTTTACTTTTGTGATTGATGAATGATTAATTTGTTACCTTATTATTGAACTCTTTACTACAACATTGTTCCCCGTGGTTGTGTTATTCTGCCATGACCCCATCGGGTTTTCTTTTTATTTAGGCGTTAGTATTACTTGTCAAATGTTATAGATATTCTGCCGTGTTGTATTTCCTACTGTAGTATCTGTAATATTTGTTCCTGCCGTGGACACGTCGTACGCTTAATACTCCAGCCGAGGTGCATCTATATTGGGGTGGCCCAACTTGTGCACAAACTGGTCTAAGGTGTGTTTCACTTAGGCCAGCCCCAAGTCTCCTACACCAGTATCACAAGTCGTGGTACAGCAGAAGAAGTTAAAGCCCAACAACACAAAAGGCCCACCACATTTAAGTTGGCGACTCCATTGGGAAGTTGAGAAAAAGACAGGGAAAGCAGATAGATCCCTTGAAAGTTATGCCCCCAAGATCAAAGACGATGTGAAATATGAGTACCGTGCCATCGCAGGTAGAATCAAGGCCAGCCACGCCATACTAGCCCAATTTAGAAGAAGGTACTAATGGAGCGGGGGCTAGGCCATAACAGCAACAAAGGATCCCCGCTGACAATACTAACTTCTTTATTGAAGTGTTACAGTCCGTACAACATTCCCAACAGGAGCTGATGGAGGAAACTCACTAGCTGAAGGTGGACAAGACTAAGGAAAAAGGAAGCCAACATGACCCCGAGCATGTGGCAGACAAGGAAGAAACCCCTGTGGGCGATGGCCCTTAGAACACAGAGCAGCGTTTCGTCATGATGGCTGACATTGCAACACTGTTAGAGCAAGAAAGGGCCTTGGCGCCCAAAGAAAGGTTTTATGCACGAAGACCCCTCTATCCACTGAGGATACTCAGCAAGTCGTATCCCGAGAGATATGAGTTGCGAACCTTTGCACAATATGATAGCAGAAAGGGCAGTGCTATTAAGCACGTAAGTAAGTTTATTGACACTCTTAGTTCCTTCGCAGCAGACAAGGACTTTGTCTTCGAGAGTTCTTGAAGTCCCTATGTGATCGGGTATACAGCTGGTACACTGGCTTGAAGTTAGGATCAATCCCGACGTGGGATGACATGGTAAAAAATTTTGGACCAATTATTTCCACAAAGTGGAGATAGTAACACTTACAACTTTGCAAGAAACTAAGCAGAAAAATGGTGAAGAACTAATGGAGCACATCAAGAGGTTTAGGGACATAGCCCTCGATTGCTATGACCATTGTGAAGAGAAGACACTGGTGGAAATGTGCACGGGTCGGGGTGGCAAAATCTGACACGACCCACGAACCCATTTATAAACAGGTCATGGGTTGAGGTTAAACGGGTTCGGGTCATATTCGGGTTGACATGGCTGACCTGTTTATTAAACGAGTCGTGTTCGTGTTCAACATGTTTAACCCGTTTGACCCGATTAGCTTATAAAGTTAATTTTACCATTTTACCCTTATAACCTAGGTATATAAGCTTAGATATTTGGTCTTCCCCTCAGAACCAGTCACCAGACCTCACGCCTCTCTCAAATCTCAATCTCAATCTCGTGTCTCTTCATTTTCGTCGTCAATCTTTACTTAGTCTTTGACTCTTCTTCTTCTCCTCAAAACTCCAACCGCTCCTCTTTCATCTACACTACACTACAGATACAGATCTACAGATTACTTTAGACAGAAGCTTCTATACACACAGGTGAGAGACTACTTTCCTTTCATTTCCGATGGTGATTAAGCTCAGTTCCAATTTCCATTTCACTCTTTATTTCGTATTTCTTCATTTCTATTTTATTCAGATCTCTTTTTTTTTTTTTTTTTTGAATATTCTAATCTAGTTGTTCGATCTGTTCCTGTTGTAAATCTAGGTTTTTATGTTTCAAACTAGCTTCTATTTGTTTTCATGTTTTTTCTTATGATGTCTTGGGTTTTGATCTATTTTGTATCACTGTTATCATAAGTCAATATTTACAAATTACTTTAGACACAGTTTTTTATTCAATAATTCCAAACTTTGTCACAGTGATTCTGAAAGTGCATAAACACCAGGAAATGATTTTTTTTTTTTGAAATTGATTTGTCAAATTAATAATTACTTTTAAATAAAAGTAGAGCTTTTTGTTTTTTCTGAGTGTTTAATATTTTAGGAATTTTCAATGGTCCTCCTTAAATCTTTAAATTGGTACAAGGTTTTTTTTTTTGATTGAATATTTTTGTTGAAATAATGGTTTGAGAGAGATTCTGGGTTGTTGGTTTTATTATTTGCAATGCAGAGTCAGGTGTGGTGACCCAGTAGGCTTCTCTGGATGGTTGGACTTGGATTTTGCCATCAAGGATATTTTGATATGCCATGTAATCATTTTGGTTTTTTATTCCCTTAATCTGTAATGTCTTTTAGTTTTTGATATGGAACTTGGATGCGATGTAACAATCTTGGTTTTTTATTATGGAACTTTGACATATTATTGAATTTGATAGTATGGAGGGTGGAACCTTTTGGACTAGTAATTTTATTTTGAAGGAATGAAAGAATTATTTGCTTTTGTTATTTTTTGAATTTTTATTACTTGATTTATGGTTGAATTATAAATTTAGATATATGGAAGTTGATAACAGGTTATTCAGGTTAAGTTTAATTAAACAGGTTGTTCAGGTCATAATCAAACAAGTTGTTAACAGGTTATTTTTGTCGTCCTTAACATGACCTACTAATTAAACGGGTTAAACGTGTCGTGTCAGGTTACCCGTTTAATAAACAGGTCGTGTTAGGAGTCCTGACTCGTTTATTAAACAGGTCGGGTTCATGTTGACCTATATAACATAATACTTAGAGCTCAACCCGACACGAACCCGACATGTGAACACGAATTGCCACCCCTATGCATGGGCAATATGATCATGGAATATAGAGCTGTCCTGGAAAACTTGGAAATCTCACGGTTTGTGCAGCTATTGTAAAAAGCCAAAAAGACCACTCAATCAGTCAGGCCCAGCTCTGACAAGGCCAAGGAGCAGAGATCCACGCCATAGGCCATGACAGTATCCACCAACAAGAAGAAGAGGAAGTCAGATATGAGGGAGTACGAGAACCCTCCGCCAATACCATGTACACCAAATGAGCTAGATGTGCTCCTGGACAAATGATCGCAGATGGGGTTTTCAAACCCAATCAAGTTTCCAGAAAGCCCACTGTGGAAGAATGGAAGGACCTACGTTTCTGCCGTCTGCATAATTATGTGCAGCATGCCACAGTAGAATGCTGGGCACTTTACTAGTGCACCGCAGAATTAAAGATGGAACTCTTGAGTTGTGCCAACCAGAAGTTTAGAGAAACCCATTCCCAAATCATAAAGGAAAGGGAGTAGCAGCAGTTGTCATTTGTGTAGATTTAGGAGAGGACAAAGAAGAAAGGCTGGTTTTGCCTACTGCAGCCATTACTACCTTACAAAGGAGTTCAAGGTTCAAGAACTTGTTTGACCAACTGGAGCTCAGGGCCAACGAACGAAGGATTTCCACAGAGGCTTTGGTAAGCATTGCCTCAGGAGCAGGAGTAGAATGTCTCATAGCAGAAACCAGAGCTGATAAAACTTTCCTGTAAGACGCCAATGAGATTACTCTCAGTGATGAAGACATGAAGGTGGGGTACTCAAACCACAGAAGGCCCTTCTACTTGGTAGCCTCTATAAACCAAATTCCCATTAAGAGATCCCTGGTTTATTTGAGCGCTTCAGTGAATCTTATCCCACTCGGCACGCTGCAAGTAGCAGGAATTTCAGAAAGCAAGATTTAGGGATGCCCAATGGAAGTAATAGGGTTCGGAGGAAGAGGTGAGTATACCTCAGGCCACATACAATTATGGTTGAAGGCGGGTCCAATGGCCTCCTTGACTCGTTTTCATGTGGTAAAGATTGAAGTTTCCTATCATATATTACTGGGAAGACCTGGTTGCACAAGCATCGCCTAATTCCGTCTACCTATCACCAGTGTGTGAAAGGGAGATTGAATGGCAAGATGATACGGATAGCAGCAAACCCATCACCATTCGAGCAGGCAGAAGCCCATCTAGTAGAAACCATGTTCTACAACGAATGGGCACCATCTGGAGAAAGCTCAGTGTCCAAGCCATACGGCACCTTTGTCCCCAAGTAGGAGGACATCCAGGACGACCCAAAGCCTGACTTGATAGAGTTGCTGATGCGGAAGAAGAAAAGGAAAGAAGCGCCAACTTCGAAGCTAAAAGGTACGCCACAATGTGTCAGGCAAACACCTAACGGCAGGATAGCATATAAATTATGGAGGTGCACAGAACCTACCTGCGATATGCAAAAGGGTCCCAGAGGAGGGCCACAACATAAGAGCCTAGTATTTTGTGTGGCGCAGGATGGTTCAGAGGAGGAAAGCGACACTGAAAGTGAAAAAGAGATTGTAGCAAAAAAGGACGCACAAGTAATGGTAGAAGAAAAGCTAGAAGAGATTGACTTGGGCACAGACCCACAAAAGCCAAGACCAATTTCAATAAGCTCAAAGTTGTCAGAGGAAGAAAAGGCCGAATTGATCCTGCTGTTGAAAGAATTCAGAGATGTCTTTGCATGGGACTACAGCGAGATGCCTGGGCTAGACCCAGAGCTAGTGGTACATACACTAAATGTGGATCCTGAGGCTAAGCTAGTGGCTCAGCCTACCAGGGTGTTTCACACTGAAATAGAGAAGCAAATAGTAAAGGAAGTACAAAAATTATTAGTTGCCAGTTTCATCAAACTGAACCAACACCCACGGTGGTTGTCTAACATTGTTCCTGTGAAAAAGAAAAATGGGCAGATACGATGCTACGTTGATTTCAGAAATCTTAATCGGGTCTGTCCCAAAGTTGAGTTCCCACTACCCAACATGGACCTACTGATAGATTCTGCAGCAGGAAATGCCATGTTTTCCTTTATGGACGGGTTCAGCGGGTACAATCAAATTCAGATAGCACCAAAAGATGCAGAAAAGATTGCTTTCAAAACGCTTATTGGGAAATTCTACTACATAGTAATGCCCTTTGGGCTAAAAAATGCAGGCGCAACTTATCAGCGCACAATGACTGCTATATTTCATGACATGATGCACCAAGAATTGGAGGACTATGTGGATGACGTAGTGGTGAAATCAAGAAGGTGAGAAGATCATGTCAAGGTATTTGAAAGGTGCAGACTTTTAAAGTTAAGAATGAACCCTCTAAAATGCGCCTTTGGAGTGTCTGCCAAGAAATTTCTGGGGTTTCCGGTCCACAGCAGAGGGATAGATATAGATCCAACCAAGGCAGTGGCAATAGCGACCATGAAACCACCAACCACAGTCAAGGAGTTAAAGAGTTTTCTGGGTAAAGTCTCCTACATCAGGAGGTTTATTCCTGGCTTAGCATCAATCACTTTGGCTTTTATGAAGTAATCGAAGAAAGGAGAAGGCTTTGAGTGGGGGGAAGCACAAGAGGCAGCTTTTCAAAAGCTACAGCAGATCATGATGAACCTCCCCACGGTACAAGCCCCAGTCTACAGGAAACCGTTACTGCTTTACTTAGCTTCAAGCCCGTCTGCCATTGGAGCTTTGATAGCCTAGAAGGACATAGGTGGCATTGAACAGCCAGCCTATTACATAAGCCACACCCTGAGGGATGCGGAGACTTGGTATCCTAGAGTGGAAAGGGTATGCTTGGCAATTGTCTATGCATCGCATAGACTACGCCATTATTTCTTAGCCTACGAGGTACACTTAATGACGAAGGCCTATGCGATTAAAGCTATTCTTCGACAATCCATTCTGTTTGGCAGGATATCACAATGGCTATTGCAGCTAGCACAGTATGACTTGAAGGTAGGAACACCCAAGGCAGTGAAAAGTTAGGCCATAGTGGACCTGTTAGCTCAATTTTCGAGAGAAGAGGAATTCTCACTAGATGATGAGGTACCAGGAGAGGTGGCTACAACAGAAGTGGCCGAAGAACAGTGGATCTTGAAGTTTGATGGTTCCTTTACAGCAAATTCAAGAGGCACAAAATTGGCCCTTTATCACAACAGTGAAGAAACCGTGGCACTCTCATTCAAGTTGGAATTTCTGTGTTCAAACAATACAGCAAAATACGAGGCTTACCCGATGGGGTTGGCAACAGCCCTCGAGATGGAAATCAAGCACCTGAAGGTGATAGGCGACTCCAATCTGGTGGTCTGCCAAGCTAAGGAGAGTTTTTCTTTAAAGGAACCAAGTCTGGCTCCGTACAGAACACTGGCCCAGAAAATGGAGGAAAAGTTTTCCACATTTGAAATAGAGCACACTAAGAGGAGTGAAAATCAATATGAACGGTTTTAGACCCCTTAACACACAACCAGATTGAGTAGCCTAGTTAATTAGCCAAGTTGTTACTTAGTCAAATTATGCAATACTAGGTTAAAACAATCAAACAATCATATCATGAAAATATATAGCAGCGGAATAATAAATAACACATGATATGATCACCCAGGAAAACCAAACCGGTAAAAAACCTGGGGAGGATTTTACCCACCGATCCTCAAGGCAAAACTGAATTCACTATGAAAGAATTGAAGTTCTTACAAAAGGACTTACAAGCTCCTCGCTCGACTTCCTAATGCTACCTACCAGTAGAACTTACTGACACGACCCCGTGCAAGCTTCGAATCCACGGACTCCTTCTTTCTTGAATTCTTCAATCAAGTACAAGCACCCACGCTTGTTTTTCTTTAAGCTTCAATGGCAGCAACTTTGTTGATCATCAAGATGTAGATAATAATCTCTATCTAGAAAAGCCTAAGTTTATGTGAAGGAAAGCTCCTTAAAGATCTCACAAGAGATTCACATAAACAGCAAATATGAGCAACAAAGACTTAGAGAGGTTTGGGTACAAAACCCTAAAAATAAAAGGAGGCACAAGAGGCACTCTAATCTCTCTCTCCAAAAGTCCCAAAAACGTTCTAGGGTTTTCCTTATATATAGGAATGTTTTACTTGATCCCCAAGACGTTTAAATAGAGTTTGGGCTGAACTGGAACTCTGCAGAAAAATAAATCTGTACGTGGTTCGATCGATTGAGTCTAATTTTCGATCGATCGAGCCTTACAGATTTAGTCCAATAAATCTGCAATCACTCGATTCCAGTTTTACAATAATTAATCAACTTTGAGCAAGCCTAAACAAGACTAAACATATTTTTTTGATCATGGTTTGCCAACATTACACATTAGAGTTCTAAATACATAAAATCCTAAATCTTTAGAACCTAACACAATATGTGGATACATTGGCCACATTGGGCTCACAGATAATGCCAAAGTTGAGATCAACAAGCGAAGAGAGTCCATAATTGAAAGACTCCAAGAAAAGTTTTAGGAGAAGTAAGGATGTGAAGAGAATTGGAGGGTTCCCATCAGGGAAGCCCTGTTAAAAGAAGAAGACATGGTAGAATTGAAGACATTAAAGGACTATGTCCTGATGAAAGGGGAGCTTTATCGTAGAATGTCAAGAGGAATTCTATCAAGATGCGTGGGGCATGAAAAGGCCTAAAAAAGACTGAAGGAAGTACACAACAGAACTTGTAGAGTCTGCGGCAAGGTTAACTTATACAGAAGGTTGCAGAGAGCAGGTTTCTATTGGCCAAGCATGGGCAAGGTGTAGACTTGACCCAAACTCAGTGTGAAGCCTGCCACTTGGCTATAGACAGGGAAGAGAGCTATGCCGTGTTTGCCACCGAGGATTGGAGAAGTCCATTCATACAATACCTGACAGAAGGTGTCCTGCCACAGAAGCATAGCCAAAGGTATAAACTCAGGAAGTTGGTAACTCGTTATTTCCTACATGAGGGAATTCTTTTTAAGAATGGATATGATGGGGACCCACTATGATGTTTGGGTCCAGAAGAAGCCGATGAGATGTTAAAGGAAGTGCACGTAGGAGAATGCAGAGAGCACCAAGGAAAGAAGAAGCTATATCGATGCATACTGCAGATGGGCTACTATTGGCCCACTATGAAAAAGGATATAGCAGAATTTGTGAAAAAGTGCCATAGTTGCCAAGTGCAAGCCAATTTGATCCACACTCACCCATAAAGCTTACATAGCATGGTCACTCTATGGCCCTTTCACACTTGGGGGCTCAACTTGATAGGACTAGTCAATCCACCTTCCCATGGGTACATATGGATCCTTGTGTCTACAGAATATTTCACTAAATGGGCAGAAGCTATACCACTCCGCAAATCCACCAGAGGAGCTATGGGAAATTTCATTAAAGAAAATATAATTGTCCAATTTGGGGTGCCTCACAGAATTATAAGCAACAATGGTACTCCATTTGTCAACAGAGAAGTGAGGAAGAAGTTGGAGTTCTATCAGGTGAAGCATCACCGGTCATCGCCCTATTACCCCGCAAGGGAATAGGCAGGTGAAAGCAACAAAAAAAACCCTCATCAAGATCATTAGCAAGATGAACCAGGAGTACAGCGGAGGTTGGGCAACGCATCTGCCAGACGCACTGTGGGCTTACCGAAGCTCGCCCAAATCTGCCACAAGATTCTTTCCCTTCTCCTTAGTGTACTGGACAGAAGTGGTGAGCCCAGTAGAAGTGGTGATACCATCTTTGAGGGTTATGCATGCATGAAGGAAGGAAAAGGAGAAGGAAGTCTTTACGGCAAAAAGGTGCGAGGACTTGGAAGGGCTAGATGAAAAAAGGGAGGAAGCCCAAGAGTGTAGTTGCAGATATAGACAAAGAATGACTGAAGCTTATGGCAGGAAAATTAAAGAAAGAATGTTTATAGAAGGACAACTCGTGTTAAGGATAGTAGACCATGTCAGGCGAGGTATGGCAGGACTATCTAAATTCTCACCAAAATGGGAAGGACCCTTAATGGTAAGGGAAGCATATGCAAGTGGGTATTACCGTTTAGCCCAGATGGATGGAAAAGATTTAATGGACCCCATTAATGGCAAGTGGCTATAATGTTATTATGCATAGGAAATACTATGTAATCATTCCTTTTCTTTCTTGTTTTTTTTCCTTTCCTTTAAGTGACCATCCTTGCAAGGGATAATGTCACAAGAAAGCATTGCAGCATGTTTTACTTGGAATTCATGATTAAAAGCAAAAGTAGAAAGTAATGAAGATCATGAAGTATTAGCAAAATATACTGTATCACAAAGCATAATAGTAGCTGTAGCAGATGTAGCATAATAGATTACAAACCCAAAATATATATAATTCGTATCAAACTCATCAAAATAAGTGCTAGAAAAATAAAGTGTACTATGTAGAGAAAAAAGGCTAAAGAAGGAAACACAGGGAAGGAAATAAAGCTACATAGTAGTCTAATCAAAGGCTTGAAATAAGAGTCTGATCCTCGAAACGGCTGGAGCTAGCAACGCCAAAAAGAAGACGCTCGCGGCGTGCCTCTAATTCTGCCACCTCCTACTTCAAACTCTCGATGTGAGCATCTATAGCATCCACAGTAGGCTGGACCTTCTTCGTGAAGAGAGAAGGCCCGAGCAATCTCTTGTGAGTGATCCAACCAAAACTCTACGGCGAATCCAACTCTGATCAACTTCTGAACCGCAACCCTTCACTGCAAGATCCTCTTCACAAACATGGAATCAATGAAGTTATGCTCAATGTTGTTCATCACGCTCCCCAACAACTTGAGGAAGTGTTCCCTCACAGAACGACCAAAGAGGAATCCCTGCAAGAAATCTTCGCGGCTGCTATAGACCGCCTCCAAATGGGTGACGCACTCCTTAGGAACCCAGAAGCCATGAAAGTCAACATAAGGAGCTCCAGCACCCCAGAAGTCCTCAGGATCGTGGTCATTAGTCTCAGCCTGGTCGAATCGAGTAAAGAAGGTAGCAGCCTCACTCACAAGGTTAGGTATGGTTGCAGAAGCTACCAACCTCAAACCGAGAGGTCGGAGCCACCTTAGCAGGAAATAGACCTGAAAAGGAACACAAGGTATAGCATAAGTCTGTGAAGAATTAACAAAGTAAAGAGATGAATGCAATGGTGAAGGCTTTAATTGAAGAAAGTATGAGGGTAAGGAAATTACCAGGACCCATAGGAGTGAAGGCTGCGGGTACTGCAGAAACAGGGGTTGTAGGCATTGTGGGGTCTGCTACGGTCTTAGGATGCTCGGGTATGTCCGTTACTGCAAGGTAAAGATGACATGCGAAGTGAATGAATAGAAATATTAAGAAGTAGCAGGAAGAAAAGAAAAAGAAGACTTAATAAGAATGAAGGACATATACCCATAGCCTTGGCCTCCTGCTGATCACCATCACTATCCACGTCGGAATCAGAAACTCGCATCTTCATGACGGGTTCATCCTCAGAGTCCTCAAGGACCTCTTCCGACCCCTCATCTGAAGACAAGTCTGCATTGGGTCCTCAGGTGGCAGAATTGGGGATAAAAGATAGAGTGACCACCAAGGAAGAACCATCCTTCACGACCTGGGAAAGGGCAATGAAGGGGTCACTAGCAAGAAAGGTACTCTCAGTCTGGGATGCGCCTGTGGAAGTAACTTCCTTTTGTGGAGTGGGGGTCTCAGCAGAAATAGGAGCAAACTCACCACTAAGAGCTCTCTCGGCTTGGGTACTCTCCCCGGCAGGAATAGGCTCAGATTGAGGGACTAGAGTCTCGGCAGGAGCTCCCTGTGTAATAGCAGCAGAAGCAGAAGCCATAGCCTCAACCACGACATCTGCCCCATCAAAGAAGCCCTCCATAGGTGCACTAACAGTAGTAGGAGCCTCTTCACTCGTGGGGTGATAAACAGAGAAGGGTTCGGGACCAACCTAAAAGAAAAGCATTAAAACAGAGAAAGGATAAACAAACATGCAACAAAAAAAAGGAAGAGAAAGAAAGCACATGGCAATATGTGATAATGACAAAAAATGGAGATGCATGCAAAGGAAAGGAGTATACCTCAAACTCGGGCTCGTCAAGCAGTATAAGGCGAGTGGCTGAAGTGTCCTCCTTGTGCTTAGACTGCCAAGGAAGGAAAAAAAAAAAATATATATATATATATATATATATGGAGTTAGCCACAGGAAAGCCCCATAAATAATTAAAATAAAGAAAGGATGAAATTTAGAGATAACATATTCTCCTCTTGGCAGTGGCAGATGGCGTTGGAGGAGATGTCTTCCTTTTGCTGCCACGGGTCCTACTGGAAGGAGGAGTAGCCACGGATGGTGTTGGAGCGAAAGGCTTGGGCTTAGTTGCAGTAGAGCGCTTGCTAGAACGGGTATGAGCAGAAGGAGGAGGAGGGATCTCGAGAACTATGTTGTCGATAGGGGGAAAGCCTCCCCTATACAAAACAAGATCAGAATAAGTCTCGGAGGAGTCATCACCTCTCTTAGCAGACTTAGGCTTGGTGGCCTGAGACACTGAGCCCTTCTTTGCAGGAACAGGAAGGTTCACCACCTTCACCTTCTTCTTTTAACCTAAAGGATACTCACCAGCATCCAAATACCATCCCTTCTCCTTCTCCTGCCACTCAAATATAGCATACCATCTTTACTTCCTAGCATACGCCACCACGGACTTGGTAGGAAGCAATAACTGTAGGTTGACAGAAATAATGGCATGAAGGCTTTTAAGAGGGATGAGAGAAAACCCACGGCCACCCAACAATTCCTGGTTAAAAGAAGTCATCACAGCCTGCCAATATCCATGCATCTAAGCAGTGCAAAGACCCTCTCTCTAGGAACTCGGAATAGTGATTGTTGTGAAGCGCCTACTCCAAAACTCAAAGGCACTAGGGTGCAATAAAGGCCAGACAGAAGTGGTAGACTCTAAGATAGCACTGAAGTCATCGGGTATGTCCTGGTCCAGCCCAAATTGCCTCCTCACTCTGTTGGCAGAATAATGAACATAGCGGATACCCTTATCATCCAGATAAGGCAACCACCTAGTATTGATGGCTGCTAAGTACGTAATCCCCCTCTCATCAAAAGTAGTCAACGGGGTGGTGGTCCCAGTAATGGCCATAAAGGGGCCCATAGATGAATCAGCACAAGTAAACCCACTACCCAAATCTCTGTAAGCCTTTCAAGAAAAACCAACTCCCTTATCAAAGAACACAACGGCAGGATGCCCAAACAGCTTTAACCCAACCTAACCCAGCGGTAGGCCAATGGTAAATCAGAAGCAAAACAACCATAGAAATCAGTAATCACTCTCAGACAATACTGGTACTTCTCCTTGGCAAAACGAACTGACTTGCACTTAGCCAAATGCCTGGCACAATGCTCCCACAGCAGGTGCTGCAATATGGTATTGTGGACGAAGGTAGTAACTATAAGACAGGAACCTGCCTGCCTCTCATCACTCTGTAGAATATCAAGCTGTATGTACAAATGACCCAGAAACATAGGGGCCAATGGCAGACTCACCCCGGTAGAAATCTTTATGGCTAACCGAAAGTAAAGAGGTTTTATAGCATAATGGGGATGAGAGCCAAAGATAAACTTACAAAGCTAAAACGCGAAAAAGGTTGCACGGCGGACGGCTGTGGAAGCCTTGGAGAAAGCCCCAACCCAATGAGACAACTTCGCGTTCCCACTCATCCCTTTCCTCAACTTGGCTTCCACGGCCTCCTCCTCAGCAGAAAGCTCGATATCGTTCGGGTCCATATCACCGAGGATGGGTAGCAACAGTAGGTTCGCCACATCCTCTAAGGTCACGGTGATCTCACCGCAAGAAAGGAAGAAGGTATGGGTGGCGCTACACCATCGGCGGACCAAGTGGCGGAGGTTGAACAAATCTCGATAGTTGGACAAGCACCGGGAAGAGACGATGGCCTTCAACACACCAGCCTGCTGTAATGCTGCCATGAAATCCATATCATACAACTCCGTGTCCACCCATTCTTTCCAACCCAAAGAAGTACCCGACCCAAATTCGAAGAGAATGGGCATGGGTAATGAAGTTCCTTGGTGAATATCAAGGTCGGGAATGGTGGAAGCCAAAGAGGCCCAAGAAACCTCCGTGTCACAGCGACAAATAGAAAGCCACACGTAGCCCGACGGCGAAGGAGAATAATCATTGGGTACTACGGGGAAGTGGATATGGGTATTGTACCATGGGTCAATGAAAGGAGGACACTCACTACCTGGATCGCGACCTCCCTCCTCCTCCTCGAAGCGGTCCAATTCGAAGTGGGGAGCCTATTCACCCACGATCTTGATAGGTGGATCGTCAGTGGCAATCTATTTCCCCTTACGGCAAGAAGAACCTTCACCTTTGGTCAGTGACATGACGAATTGTTTGAACGAAGAATATGGGTAATGAGGTTTTGGGGAAGATGAGATGGTGAAAGGAAAGGAAAAGAGGATTTATGCGAGAATGATGAGAAAGAGAAAAGCGCAAGGACTAAGGACAATAAAAGTAACATGAAAGGAAGCAACGGGTCAGCCGTCAAAAGAAGCATTGTATTAATGAAGCAGGGCTGTGTTCCAAAATAACTTCTAAACTGGGAAATCCGAAAAGACAAGCCTGTTCATGGCAAGAAAGGAAATAAGGCGGAGTCAATTATTTAAAAAAACCCGCGGAAAAAATTATTATGTAAGTATTTGCATATGAATTGCAGGAGCAACTCATATGCTCAGGGGGCTGAATATTGATGCCTACTTTTAACAAAGGGCCTAATAGCAGAAGAAGCCCAACAATATAAAAAAAAGTGAGAGGAAAAAGTAGTAAAGCAAGCCCAGTAGGTCAGAATGGCAAGAATAATGGCCAGCAGGCCTACAAGAATAATAAGAGGTAAAGAGGAAGTAAATGGGCTGAGAAAGCCCAATGAATGAAGTAGTAAACCCATGGTAAGAATAAGAGGTAATGAGAAAGTAAATGGGCTGGGGATGCCTAGGAAATGAATTAGTAAATTCATTGGGTTGGCTTAAAGGCTAATAAGCCCGAAAAGTAATAAGAGGTAAAGATATGGTAATTGGGCCGAAGAAGCCTAAAGGATTTAGCAAAAACCCCATGGGAGTAAAAGAGGTAAAGAGGAAGTAAATGGGCCAAGGAAGCCCGAAGAATGAAATGGGCCGGCACAACAGGAATGTTGGCCAATAAAGCCAAAAAGATGTAAAGATGTGGAAAGTGGATTAGCATGGCAAGAGCATCAGCTTGTAAGCCCACAGATAACAAGAAATAAAGGAGAGATAATGATATAGTAGGAACAATGAAGTGGCATGGCAGGTTCCCCAGCCAAGAGGCCCACGGACATAGAAGAGAAGAGGATATGGGCTAGGAATGTGAGGGCCTTCACCCATGCAATACCCAATCCAGGAAATGAGTGAAAGGCAAGGAACATGAGCCCAAAAGTCCATGTATCCTTCACACCGCAAGAGTTAAACACCCACCAGAATGTACAGCAGAATCAGACAAACACGGAGGCAGCAGGAATGGCGTGAAGTCCAAGAAGGAACAAATTCAGACGGAAGTAGAGCATGCACGAAGGGCTCAGGCACCACCTACTTGTACCCAGCCATTACATGGGAAGTGGGCCACAGGACAAGGGTATTAGAAGGTGTGATCTGGTGGTAGGGAGAAATAGGGGGTCTATTTTGGGGTTCCCGCTTAAACTTCTTTGGGAGAAATGTCCTGCTGGGATGGCATCTCACATAAAAGAAGTAAGAATGAGCTGGGACCACTTGATTATGCCATGGAGGTAGGTGAGGGAGAGGCTTAATCCTTATCCAGATGAAAGTAGTAAGAACAGAGGAAGGTAAAAAAATAAGACAAGCTATTTTGTCTGGAAATGAGGAGTGGTGAAACCAACACATTTAGTGCAATGGTAGTGGCTGGGCGACCAGTAGGCCAGTGGGCAGTCTTGGAATGACAACCATAAGGAGCCAAAAGCGGTTGAGGGGTAAAAATGGTAAATCCCATCACGGCAGACAGTATAAAGGGTGGTAGCTGTGAATAGTAGAGGATCATCAGAAGAGGAGGTACCATCATCACGAAAAGAAATAGAGGTAGAACAAGGAAAATAAGAGAGAAAAGAAAAGAAAACATAACAAACCAAAGAAAAGCATGAGTGATAAGAATAGAGGCATGCATCAATAGGCTACCCATTTCTCTCCCTCTTGACAGACCCACTCTCAGAGAAATCAAGAGTTAAAGTTTAAGTCATCTAGGTCCTTTTTCCAAAGTGCGTAATCTCTATGGTAAAAACCTTCTTTGAGATTACTCGCATTAGGGATCGGTTTCCTTTTTGGACTTACGTTTGCTAAGAAGATAAGCTCATTTCTTTGGTAGACGAGTTTTACTTTTGTGATTGATGAATGATTAATTTAATTATTGAACTATTTACTGCAGCATTGTTCCTCGCGGTTGTGTTATTTTGCCATGACCCCGTCGGGTTTTCTTTTTATTTAGGCGTTAGTATTTCTTGTCAAATGTTATAGTTATTCTGCCATGTTGTATTTCCTACTGTAGTATTTGTAATAGTTGTTCCTGCCATGGACACGCCGTACGCTCAATACTCCAGCCGAGGCGCGTCTGTATTGGGATGGCCCAACTTGTGCACAAACTGGTCTAAGGTGTGTTTCACTTAGGCTAGCTCTAGCTCTCCTACCCTAGAATCAGGGGCCATGGTACTGCAGAAGAAGTTAAAGCCCAACAACACAAAATGCCCACCACAGACTTAAACTTTTTCTAACAGGTAAAACTTCTCCTCAAATAAAATAATAGTTGAGCTCTTCAATTATCCAAAGACTTTTAATCCAAAGATTTGTAATCTATATATATATATATATATATATATATATATATTAATAGGTAAACCTTAGAGAAAATCCAATTAGATTCTACAATTGAAGTCCAATTTTGTGCCATGTGTCCTAAATTATTTATTTTTAGAGAGAGTTTTATTTCTTAATTTTGGAGTCAAATGTGGGACCACATCATAAATATCCATCCAAGTGAGTTATTGCATACAAAAACCAAAGAGTCTAGAATTAATGAACATAAATTTTTTTTTTTTTTAAATGGACAATTTACATTTTCTACCTAATAATATTCTTACAAGACTTTTTAAAGAGTTAAAAACTTATATAATATTTAAATTATATTTTAAGTATATCCATGCATATACATAGAGTTACAAGCTAGTTAATCTAATGGACAATTACCTACTCTCTCCAAATAGAATAGATGTCAGACCATTTCAAAACAAAGCTTTACATTTTCCTCTTCATTCTCATTCTCAAGCTACGTGCCTTTCGCATTTTTCTCCTCAATGTTGACGTCAGCCTCTTTGTTTGGTTATTATTAACAAAACAAAGCTCATCTCAACATAGCCACACAAAACTAAAAATCCTCACAGCTTGTAAAAAGAAATCTGTCCCTTTTTTTTTTCATAAAGTAGAGTGAACTTGGAAGTGTGTGAGGATTTGGGTTTGTGTTAGGGGATATTTCATTAAAATATTTTAAAATATATATAATAAGAATGATGAAGTGGATGTTGCTTAAAATAATAGTGGAATTGGTTTTTCTTTAATGTGAGTTAAATTTATATAATTGAGAAAAAAAAATTAAGGTTCTTTTTAGGTTAATTCTTGAGTCATATTAAAGCTAAAACAAATATGAGCAAAGCCAAAAACAATTGATGCATTCCTTAAGAAAAAGGATAATAGTAATTTCAAATTTAGTACACATGTAACAACAAATGTTCTTTTTTAATGCAAAATGTTCTTCTTTAATGATTTGATGACAATGGATGAATTTAAGATGCTACATTTAGAATTTATAATTTGATGATGATAAATTAATTTTATTCTATGAAAGATTGTCGTCATACATAAATTTCATGCAAAATATATATATATATATATATATATATTGGATATTTTGTATGTCTATAGTAAACTAGACAATTTATGGATATATTAGAGTTGATAACTTTGAATTCAATATATCTATGAATTATGATTATTGTATAAATACTATAACTCGGCCCCCAAGTTAAAAATCCTAGCTACGCCCCTGCTTCCATCCAAAACAAAGAAAATAAATCATATTTTATTTTATTTTTCTTAGTTGGTGTATATCTAAATTTAAGTAGAACTTTTTGGGTTAAAATAAGAATTTTTAGATTGTATGCTATTAGTACTTTAATTGCTATTACTAGTTAGTTGCCCATGCGATGCATGGATAATGTTGTAATATTTTATGTAAGATGGTTTTGGAGAATGTTGTACATATATTCTAACATAATTGTTATATAATTTTGTTATTAATGAGTTTATCATAAGAAGAAACAATTATAAATTGCATACACATATCTATTATAATTATTCAATTTAAATAATGAGAAATAAAAAAACCTTTAGAGCGTAATTGCCACTGTCACTTAATATAAAATGCAAGCCCCCCTTCCCTAATTGTAGCCAACTCATACAGGTTAGAATTAGATGAGACAATAATGTTAGAGTTAGGTGTCGTCAAAAGATTGAAGGTAAATAAAATCATTTTTGGTCTATCGTATTTGACATGGGATGACATGAAGGGCTATAAGTAGATATATATAAAGGAGTAGAAGTGCAATATGCGAAAATTGTGAATTGCAATGAAAAAAAAATTGTGTTTATGTGTGAAGGAGGAAAAATCTTGAAACATTGAACCAAAGGATACAAAGAATATCAACTTTTTTTTAATTAGAAAAGTTTTGAAATATTGAACCAAATAAGACAAAATTTTAATATTTAATTCCTTTTTATCTCTGATGTGGCACTTAAGAATATTTCAATTCTCTTTGCCAAGAATGTGCCACTTGGCAGAACCTTATGTTTTCCCACATGAGGTCTCTGCTTATATATACATACATATATATATATATATATATATATAATTTGTACGAAATTTTTTTTTTAGTTTTTATAATTTATGTACTTTGAAAATATAAAAATATGTTAAATCATTTTTTTTCATATTTTTTAAACGGTTAAAAAATATGTCACATCATCTATGCCAATGAAACAATTTTTTTTTTTTTTTAAAGTGCTAAAATGAGTTGAGTCTATAACAACTCAACACAACTTGTTTATTAAGCATGTTACATTAGTCATGTCTTATCAATCCACTTAATGAACATATCACGTAAGAATTGAAGGATTTGGATTGATTGTTAAATGGATTGTGTTTGGGTTAACCCATATAGTCAAATTTTCTACTTGACACATCAAGTACATGATCCACTAACACTAATTATAAACCATTTGGTTAAAATGGTCATGGTATAGGAGCATTCTCATCAGGTGTTGTATCCCAAATGCCATTTTCACACATAAAAACCTACTTTTTCTATTTTAACACACCACTTTACAATACACCATTCATCAGATATTCTATTCTTCCCTTCAACACATTAAAATAATATATACAACATATTAAAATAATCTAAAAAAACTCCTACACATTAAAACCCCACCGCCCACAGATCACCCCACCACAGCCCATAACCAACAACCACCCCACAAAATCAACCACCGACCACCAATATTAGCCACTGCTACAACCAAAAAAAAAAAAAAAAAAAAACACCATAACAACAACCACCACAACCAATATCAGCCGCTGCACAATAATAATAATAATAAAAACAGCACCACAACCACCACGACCGAGATCTTAAGGAGAGGAGGTTGGGCTAATCGGTGGCGGCTTAGGGAGAGAAGGTTCGGTGAATAATAGCAACTGGGTGAGGTTGGCAGCTTGGTGAGAGACATTTGGTGAGACTAGCGGCGATGTTGAGACTGAGATCGGCCGCGGCGTTGGTGAGACCAGAGGAGTACTCAGGGGCGTGTTTAGAGGAGAGATTGACAGTGAGATTGGAAGCGAGGTCGGATGTCGGTAGCGGCGCGAGGCGGACTTTAGAGGACGAGCAGGGAGGACGGTGGCGGAGGGACGAGTAGGGACAAGCAAGAATGAGTCACGAGTGAATGATCTTGGTTGAGAGGCTGAGAGAGTGAATGAGCAGGATTGGCAAAGAGGAAGAGAGGCTGAGATGTCCGATTGGGAGGATCAATGAAGAGGAAGAGAGGTTGAGAGAGTGAATGATCTGGGTCATGGGTGAGAAAAGAGAGAGAAAAGTAGAATAAAAAATATTAAAAAGTTTTAGCATTTCTATCCGTACAGGTGTATATTTAGAATTGTACTGTTCATCCATGCCAAAACTGTACAGGTGTATATTTAGAACACATCATGAGAGAGGTTTTTTGGTGTTTGGTGTGCCAAATGCCAAATATTTGACATTTGGCACACTTGATGGTGATGATCTAATTACCTATATTTAAATTATTCATGAATTACAATATTTTATCTCCTCTATGCACATAGATTAATTCCAATTCAATGACCAATAAAACATTGAATGTTTTAAACATAAATCTATTCCATGCTTTCTAAAATCCAAACGAGTTTAAAAGGAAAACTGGAAAAGTAGAGAAATGCCTAGTTTCATCTGATGAAGCTGGAATTCGTCAGTCAGAGTGTGCAGACAAGAGCGGACTCCGGCCTGCAAGAACGTGTTCCCGAGGATTGGTCACCGGTGTGGTGCCTGCCACAATGCCTCCGATGCCAAAGTCAGTATCAATTGTTATTTGAGAATGAGCAATGTAAGATAATAGAGCAAAGGAAATCTCTTAATGTGTATGTGTGAATGTACCTCCTCTTTGGCAATGTGGGGGCTATATATATATGTTGCTGCAGCCTCTAGCCGTTGGGGCAGTTATGGTGGCTTTAATCCCTTCCTAGGTAATGCCTTCTGGCCTCATAATGTTGCTTTAACTTACTCCCAACGGTCTGTACAGTTGGCTTTGTAACCATCCGGGGTGTTTATTGGCGGCATTGAATGAGGTGTTTACCATCGTCAGTGGAGTGGATATTCGTCCCTGAAAGCTATTCTCGTCTGTACAATTGGTCTCGTCTATACTTGATTTCGTCAGTCCCATCAGCTGCCCCCGGATTCAATGGTCGTCGTGACATGTCATGACGACCAGGGAAGGCGAACAGTTTTGGGATTGTAAGCGGTTGGGTTTTCGTGCCGCATTAAATGTGTTGCGGCAGTGCCTTTTGGGTTGTGGCCTACGTGGCACATTCTGACTGGGGGAGTTAATGCTTCAGATGATAGGACTATTGGTTTTCCCGCTGGTTCTTTAATTTCCCAATTCTTGGTTTTAAACTTCCCCTCTTTTCACTTTTTCCTTCTCACTTTTTTCGAAAAATCCTTCAATCATTGTTCTGACCATCTTCTCCGGCGACCTTACTCTGTTATTTTCTTCCAACCTCGTTCACGGCGCGGTGGTGCTCTCCCTGTTCCTTGCTTTCTAAAGGTACGCCCACTCTCTTGTTCCTTTCCATGTTTTTCCTTTCTTTGCTGTTACAATCTCGTTTCTGATTACTTTTCTCTCCTCTCTTCTTTCTTTGTTTTGTTCTTGCTTTCTTGGGGGTTTAGCTTAT
This sequence comes from Quercus aquifolioides, assembly GCA_019022515.1. Taxonomy (NCBI): domain Eukaryota; kingdom Viridiplantae; phylum Streptophyta; class Magnoliopsida; order Fagales; family Fagaceae; genus Quercus; species Quercus aquifolioides. The sequence goes on along the minus strand of CM032326.1, from coordinate 52,317,243 downwards.
ACGGTGTCTTCTCTTTGGTTTTCATGGTTCGTAGTTCTGAGGTTAGGACAGTCTGCCCATCAATTTCTTTTCTGTTTGCTCGCTTAGGGGGGTCCCTAGGTGTTTTCTCTCATATTGAGAACTTTGTCTTTGAGGGCAATTGTTTGAGCGTAGCATTGGCCGATTTGTTGCCCTTGCTTCGTCAGTCACTAGATTGGTTTGCCAACGAGGTGGGGGAGCGAAGGAATATGTCCGAGGTTAGGTCGAGCGAGCTCGAGACTAGGTTGTTGTCTAGCGGCGGCCCAGCGGAAGGGGATACTGCCATTTCTGCCCCTCTTGAGGTTAGGGCTTTTTATGCTCTGGAAGAGAGGTGTGGGCTGGACGCTGACACACTTAAGAGATTTCAGGATAGATATCAATTCCCAGATCGGGTTAGGGTTCGTCTGCCCAACGAGGAGGAACAGGCTTGCCACTTCTTCCCAGGCGAGGTGTGCTTTTACGAGTCTGCCTTCGTCTCTGGGCTGAGGTTTCCCGTCCATCCCTTTTTGATGGAGTTGCTAGACCATTTTGGTATTGCTCCTGGGCAACTCATGCCAAATTCGTGGAGAATATTGGTCAGTTGTATGGGGATATGGCTGGCTGCCATGGACGGAGATATGCTTAAGGTCGATGAGTTCATCTATTTGTATCGCTTGAAAGCGTCAAAGGAGCACGGGTACTATGAACTGGTGCCTTGGGAGAGGAACACTAGGATCGTCAAGAAGTTACCCTCGTCCTTTAGATACTGGAAGTCCAGGTTTTTCTTTGTGTCTGGGGACGATTTTGAAACTCCCTCGGGCGAGGTTTAGGGTGATCTCCCGAGGTTGCATCGTCGGTGGGGAACCCCGACCTTAGGTGCGTCAATATTCCCTTTCATGCATTAATTTTCGGCGTGCTTGCCTTTATCGTTATTGATTCTCTTGTTTCTTCTTCTGTGCAGTTAAGAGACGGCCCAAATTGAAGAGCGGGTATAGGAAACGGGTTCAGAAGGCGATTGAATACGCCCAGACGATCGAAAATTGGGATGAGCTCGTAGATCCCAGGACACTTGCCTTCCACTGTCTTGGGCCAGATCCGTCCAGTTACGTTCTGCGAAATCTTGAGATTGAGGGAAAAAAGAGTAAGTATTGAGTTCGTCAGTATTTAGCTTTTGCCCGTCTCTTCATTTTTTATTTTATTATTATTTTTTTTTTATAAGTGTTTCCTTCTTGCAGAGATGACGACAAAATTCAATAAAGACATGTATGCCAGGATGAGGGCCTAGAAGGACGAGCCTCTGTCGAACTTGGGAAAAAAGACTGTGCGCGTCACTGGGAAGAGTGGCTCTGCCCTTCCTGTTTCTTCCGTCAGCCCAATTGTGTCAGGGGTTGCGACGACGAGGACCGCTTCTCCCACGACTTCGGTGGAGGAGATCGAGGGTACTCCCGTTTCCAAAAGACTGAGGTTGTCCGAGAGGGAGAAGGAGAAAAGCGTTCCTCGTCCATCTACACTCTGGACTGATGAGAGGCTGGCCGTGGATAGGGCTCACGAAGTGGTGACTGCAGCGGATCTGAAGGTTTTATCCGGTGTTCCGTTTAATGACGTGGCGACTCGCCACGTCCACAAGCTTGTACAGGTTAGTTTGTTTGTGCCCCCTTCTTTCTTCGTCTTCTTCTTCCTTTCATTTCTTTCATTGACGACTCTTTTCTTTCTCCAGGTACTGGGAGAGAGCATCCATATTACTTCTGAATATCTTACCCAGGACACGAAGGTGGCATCTCTGACGTCCAGGATGGAAACTTTGGAAGCGGAGAACTCCACGTTAAGAAAGAATCTTATTGATTCTATGGGCGAGTCTGCTTCCTTGAAGGAGAAAGTGAAGACACTGGATGACGAGCTTAGGGTTGAGCGCCAGTTGACGCAAGAGAAGGATGAGCAGCTCTTAAGTGCTAGGGAGATGCTGAAGACGATAGCTGCAAGGTCGGTGGAAGCATTCCAGACTACCGACGAGTATAGCACCGTCTTGTTCAGCTGGTATTTCAAAGGATTTAAGCTCTTGAGGAGGTACCTACTGAAGCATCCTTCTGGGGTGGACATGGAGAAGTTGGACCTGGAGGAGATAGACCAGGAAATGGCTGCTGACGAGGCCGCCCAATCTTCTGCCATTGTGCCCTTCGCTCGTGAGGATGTCTCTGCTAGTGACGCTCCAGCTGGTGAAGACGATGCTGCCAACGCCTGATCCTGACACTTGTGAAAATTTCCTTTTTCTTTTGGTGGGTGCCCATCATGTTTTTGGGCCAAATTTTTTGAACAATTGCTGCTTATCTTATTTTGATAACGATGTTGGCAACCCAGTGTTTATGGGTTTTATGTAAAAACAATGGTAATTGCCCTTGGTTTTGGGACTTTAATTAAATTGGTCACAAACTTACTTGTACTTCGTGATTGCCCACGCGTTTGATGAGTTTTGTCTGGCTCCATATGTTGTGCTTAGTGAAAGTCCCTTACTGTGACTTTTCTTCTCTCTCGTCGGTAGCTTTAGCTGTTTCCTTGCAACTAGAACTCCTTTGGTTCAAGCAAATGGGCTGGGCGCCCTGGTTCAGCTCTTAGTTTCAATTCGTTGTGATACTATCATCGGTACTCGTGATAACGAAATTTTGTTACTTAGCCACCTTTTTGACTTAAACCTTTTTAAGGGATTTTGTCATCCTTTATTGGCTTCGTCCGTAACTTACATCCGTCAAGGTGGAATCTTGTTACTTAGCCAATTTTGACTTACACCCACTAAAGGGCTTTCGTCATTTTTAACTTGATCTCCTTTGACTTCACCAACCTCATTCTCCGTTGGGAATTTTACCTTCAGGTAGTAGGTTGACGTGGACGATTTCCACTTGTTGAGTGCTGGTCTTCCAATGATTACGTTGTAGGACGAGGGGCAATCTACCACCAAGAAGTCCAAATGACTCGTCAACTGTTCTGGGTAGGTTCCCACTGTCACCGTCAACGTCACTATGCCCTTAGGGTATACTCTATCACCACTGAAGCTGACGAGGGGAGAATCAAATGGAATGGACGTAGTCTTTTTGGATCTAATTTCAACTGTTGAAACGCAGGGAAGTAGATGATATCAGCCGAGCTACCATTGTCCACGAGGATCCTTTTTGTGTTAAATCCTTCTATGGTAAGTGCGACGACCAAGGGGTCATTGTGAGGCTGCTTCACTCCTCTAGCATCTCCTTCGTTGAAAATCATGTCCTCATCCGTTCGTCTGTACTTCAACGGGGGTGTCATGTAAACACTGTTCACCTGTCGTTGATATGTTTTCTTAAGGGACTTGAACGACCCTCCTGCGATCGTCTGTATTTCCCCTATCACAATTTGGGGAGGCTAGAACTGACAGTCACTGCCCCTGGATGAGGACTCGTGCTGGCCCTTGTTTCCATCCCGGAACTTACTGAACTCCCCTTTCTTCACAAACTTCTGTAGCTTCCCCTTCTTTATCAACTCCTCTATCTGCTCTTTGAGGTCCCGACAATCTTCGGTGTAATGGTTGTGGTCCTTGTGAAATCGGCAATATTTATTCTTATCACGGACGTTAGGAGATAAGTGCAATGGTCGCGGCCATTTCAGGTCGTGCTCGTCCTTAATTTGTGTTAGAATTTTATCAACTGGCATAATAAGAGGGGTAAATTTTACCGTTTGCGGTCCCTTATCGTCCTTCCTCCTGATCCCGTCACTGGTCTGACGATTTGGGCGCTCCCGCTTTTGCCCCCTACGATCGTCATCTCTCCTTTCTTTGTCCCTGGACTTCCTGCATCCCTGATGGCTGCTAACGCGTCTTCAGCGTTCATGTACTTCTGTGCTTTAAGGAGCATCTCGGCCATTGTTTTTGGGGGATTCTTTGCAAGTGACGTAACGAGCTCTCTGGACCTCAATCCTGCCTTGAAGGTCGTCAGTTGCACTTTATCGTCCGCTTCGTCTACCTCCAGTGTTTCGCGAGTAAAGCGTTTCACGTATGACCTTAGGGTTTCCTTTTCTCCCTGCCTGATGGTAAGTAAGTGGTCCGCGGTCCTCTTTGGACGTTGTCCTCCAATGAAATGATGCAGGAAGGCGTTGCTCAACTGCTCGAAGTTTTCAATGGACGACGTTGGAAACTTTGTGAACCGTTCCCTTGCAGCCCCTTTGAGAGTAGTTGGGAAGGAACGACACAGTGTTTCGTCTGGGGGCTGCTGGAGCCCTAGGGTCATCTTGAAGGTGTTAAGATGATCCTGTGGGTCTTTTAGCCCATCGAATGGTTCAAGCTGGGGCAACCGAAACTTTGACGGTACTGGACATTCAAGGACTGCTGGAGTGAATGGTGAATCCGTCGCCCTGACCAGTCGGTCTACACTCCGCTCTGTTTTCTCCTTCATGGCGGTCCTAAGTTCGTCCATCTCCCTCCTCATCTCTTGGAGAAGATTTGAGTTGTGCTCGGTTAGAGTAGCAGGCCTTTGATGGTCACTTCTTCTGTGGCTATCTCCCTCGTCGTCTCGGTTCCCTTTAGATCGATTCTTCTCCTGCTAAAGTCGCAACTTCATTTCTTGATTTTGCCTGGTTAGTTCTTCTACAGTGGCTGCGAGAGCCTGAACCTGCTGAGCCAAGGATGTGGAATCTTGATTGGACTCCATCTGATAGTGATTGTAGATTGGAAACTATTTTTTCGAGATTGAAAACGAAGATGTCGTCCCCACAGACGGCGCCAAACTAATGAAGTTGGAATTCGTCAGTCAGAGTGTGCAGACAAGAGCGGACTCCGGCTTGCAAGAACGTGTTCCTGAGGATTGGTCACCGGTGTGGTGCCTGCCACAATTCCTCCGATGCCAAAGTCAGTATCAATTGTTATTTGAGAATGAGCAATGTAAGATAATAGAGCAAAAGAAATCTCTTAATGTGTATGTGTGAATGTACCTCCTCTTTGGCAATGTGGGGGCTATATATATATGTTGCTGCAGCCTCTAGCCGTTGGGCCAGTTATGGTGGCTTTAATCCCTTCCTAGGTAACGCCTTCTGGCCTCATAATGTTGCTTTAACTTATTCCCAACGGTCTGTACAGTTGACTTTGTAACCGTCCGGGGTGTTTATTGGCGGCATTGAATGAGGTGTTTACCATCGTCAGTGGAGTGGATATTCGTCCTTGAAAGCTATTCTCGTCTGTACAATTGGTCTCGTCTATACTTGATTTCGCCAGTCCCATCATCATCAATACCTTATCCCCTTCATGTTCAATCTCAACATTTTTATTTTTTATTATGTTTCTAATAGTGATTTTTTTGTTATTAAATTATGATATCAGTTATCAGATTCGTTTAAATCATAAGTAATTTTTTGAATAATTTTGATTTCATTGTGTAAGTTACATTAAAATTTAATACGTGTTGGAAAAATTTGTTTGATAATACATTTCTACGGAAAATTATTGTGTACTCTCAGAGTACCATAAATGCGTACTCCCTCCTCTCACATAAATGGTGGGACCTACCATTCATGTGAGATGGGAGAGTACGCATTTATGGTATTTCGGGAGTACCTAATAATTTTCCCATTTCTACATATCCAACGTTAGCAATTTTGTTAGAAAAATTCAAGATGTAACAAATTAATTAATGTAAAAAGCATGTGTCTCTTAGTAATTAAACTACAAAGAAGCTGTTTTCACATGTGGGTCAAATGTACCCATGAAATATGCTTCAAAAGAGAGTCAATTTTTTACTATTCCAACCGTGCTCCACATTTGTTATTGGAAGGGTAATTACAAAAGTTATAGTGCTTATTAGTTTTAATAATTTAATATTGATGTGAAAATTTTTTAATTTGGCGACAATATTAGATTTAGACGATGCATAAATGCATCATTGAGCTCAAAGTATGAGAGAAGTTATATTTATTGTTTGTGAATGTATCCCACTCCGACGGATTAGTGATTAGTGAATTTTCTAATATCGGAAAGCAGTATGGTTATAGAACCTCTTTTAGTTTTAGATAGTAAGCCTAGTATAGTGAATAGTGATAAGACAAACCAAAAGACAACTTTTTTGTTCATTGCCTGAATAATGTGTGCATTTTATTAGACTTCGGCCGCTGCGCCGGCCGCCCGAGAGGGGGGGTGGTGGGTTGGGGCAATCAAAGCTTACACGTCTGTTCTAAGTTTTTTACTAATACTTTCTTAAAAGAGTGGGATTTACAGTCAGAATTCATTATTATTAGATGAGTTAGTTGATAATAACATAATTGAGCCTTTTGGCTGAATATTGCAAAAAACAGAGTTTATTGGTGTTATAGGTATTGTTCAAAGTTATTTGGCAAAATGAGGAAAGAGACTGAATTTTGGCAACACTGTTGCTGAAATTGTAAGAAAAAGTATGAGAGAGAAGAAAGATAAGTGATGTGATGGGAGGGAGAAAAAATTGAATTTCGGTAATGAGATTACCGAAATTCTTGTCTTGCCCAAGCTCTGCCCGTGAAGTGCCCTAGTGCATGCTAGGGGGAGTGCCCAAATGATTTACCAATTGTGGCAACTAAGTTTCCGAAATCTTGGGGAGGAATTTAAAAAAAAAAAAAAAAAAAAAAGGTGGCAATTGATTTGTGGCAATGGCATTGCCGAAATAGAAGGGGGAAAAAAAATTTGTGGCAATGGCATTGCTGAAATAGAGGGACAAAAAAATTGTGGCAATGGCATTGCCGAAATAGAAGGGGGAAAAAAATTGTTGCAATTGATTTGCCGAAAATGGGAGGAGAGAGAGAGAGAGAGAGAGAGAGTTTTGAATAAATTTTTTTTTTGATATTCTAAAAAGTACATCTTCAGTAGTTTTTTTTACTTGGTTTGTGTGTATGTCATGTTCTTTCCTTTTGTATTGTAAAAGTACCCTATGAAACAAATAATAGTAGATTCAAGTACATTGATTCTTATTCTACAAATAAAGTACATAGATTCTTATTCAGATTCCTGTCCATGCATGAAGAAAATTATGGAAGAAAAAAATGATTTATGCGCATGCTATAAACCAAAAAAAAATATTTGTTGCAATGGCTTTGCCGAAATAGGAGGGGGGGAAAAAAATTGGCAATGGCATTGCCCTTTTCCTCTGATTCTTATTCTCCGTACTAGAAATATATTCTTTGATCATTCCCAATAGAACCTAATCTACTGAAACATTGCATCACCTCACAAAGTTTCAATTTTTTCTTCCTCTGATTCTTATTCTCCATACTTAGAATATATTCATGATCATTCCCAATAAAACCTAATCTACTGAAGCATTGCATCACCTCACAAAGTTACATTTTTTTGTCTACATCATGGATTCTTTTTTGTCTTTTCATTTCCCCTCTTCGTTATAAAAGACAAGCACCATCACTAAAGCACTGCATCTCCTCACAAAATTTCATTTTTCCTATTGCTTCACTTACCTCCGATTGTTCAATTACTCTTCTGCTTTGCTTCAGTGTGCACAACTAAGGATTATAAGTTTTGGGTTAATGTGAATTTTTTTGCTTTGCTTATTAACTTACAACTCTAGAAATTAACAGATTTATTATTATTGTATAAATATATGCTTTGTAAATATTAGAAGCTAATACATTATAAAATATTATGTATTGTTGTAGTCAATATTGTTTGTATGCCTATGATTATGATTATTGTTGTTGTTGTTATTATTCAAATTTTAGATTAATGAATTTTTTATGGTTAGGACTACAAGCATTTTTAGTTATATTTGAAATTTACCATAATAAATTGTAATAGTCACCATATATGAATTTGATTATTTTGTAGCTGAAAACATATAATCAAACTATGATTTAGGTGCTTCTCAAAAAAAAAAGATTATGCTTTTATGCTAGGAATACTACCTTATTTTCACTCATTGCAGAATATTGCATTGCATATCAAATCTCAAGTATCTTGTTGATATCATTAAAAATATAATATCTTGAACTTTAAGGGTAAAACTGATTCACATAAACTTTTCAATATTGTTGTTATTTTGTATTTATTTATTATTATCTGATTGTGATTTTTTTTTTTTTTTTTTTTTTTGCAAGTATCACTCTATAATTCTCACTCTTTCAGTTGGTATCACAATTGTGGTAAGCATCTCGACTCTCTAATTAAAAATTTATGCATGTGTTTTGTTAATTTTGAAATTATTTATTGTTATTATTAGTATATGACCACAAAAATTGTAATAAATTGTATTATTGTGATCTTTTTATAATCAAATTTACTTTGTTATTATCAATTATTACATCTATTACTTGGAAAAAATATATTGCATAATATGTTTTTTGGTTTATAATAAAGATATGTATGTGTATTATTATTATTATTTTTATTTAGTACAATAAATCGTACATTTGTCTTTCTTTTTCTTTAAATTTTAGTTGGTATAAAAATTTATTAAGTTTCTTGAATCTTTTCTTTTTAGGGTGGTTATAGGTTGGGAAATGAAAATTAATTATATGCTTTATAAATATTATATGCTAATATATTGTAAATATTATATATGGTTATTGTGGGGTCCGTGGGCCTGGAAGTCTCGGCCCACCTCTAGGCTGGCCCAAGGCCCATGCCGAGGATCGATGGCTGCCCCAGGCAGCTGTCTAGGGGCTTTTTAGCCCTCTGGGCTACGCCGAGGACGACCCTATCCTCGGCATACCTATCCTGATCCCAGGTGGGGGACAAGCCCAGTATAGGCGGTCACATCCACACTTAATGCATCTACCTAACTCCCCTGGCAATCTTAATGCTGAGAGGACTCCTGAACGGCGGAACCTTGGGTGCCGCGACCCACAGTAAGGTGGGGAACGTGGCTGATGGGACAGGTCCTTAAGTAGTGGACTAGATGATTGACAGTTGGAAGGCTAGGATTGGCCAAAGAGGGTATATAAATGCAAGGAGCCCTTCAGAGGAGGGGGCTCCTCGGCCATCCGAGGAGCAACCCCCAAGCCAAAAAGAACAGGGTAAAGTCCCCTCAAAGAAGGAAGTCTCCGGCGAGCCGGTGGCAAGCCTGTCAGCGCCAAACCCTTCGTCCCACTCTCTAAAGAAATGTATTGTTGGGGGATCTACGACAAAACGAGCCCCTAGTGTAGTAGTGGTACACTAACTCTTGCCCCAGAGGCTTATAAGGGGTTAGTGGGAGGGAACTCTAACCGATGTGGGACTAAGTTGCCTACAAGTCCAAGCTAAGCGCTTGCTTGGGTGAACGCCTGCACTCGGGGACGAGCCAATAAACCGTGAGGGCCTGGCTCCCCAAAGCGGATAATCTCCTGATAATGGCGGAGTCATGCACCCACAGTTATATTTAGTTAATACTAATTATTGTGTGTATGATTATTTTTACTAAAACTACTATTATTATTATTAAAACATTTGCTTCATAAATCCAAGCATTGTGAGTTATATTTAATATGTAGCATAAAAAACTGTAGTAGTCACTATATATTAATTTTATTATTTTTTATTAGTGTTCTTTTGTTTTTATTATTTTTTTAGAAGATATTTATGATTATCTGATTGTGTTTTTTTTTTTTTCTTTTCTTTCTTTTCTTACAAGTATCACTCTATAATTACTACATTCCTTCACTTCGTATCGCAATTGTAGTAAGCTTCTCGGCTCCCTAATTTAATTGGAAATTATTTTCTTAGTTTGTAATTTTTTATATAGATGGTTTGTAAAAAATATACCTTCAGATATTGTAATTTTTTAATCTCAGTGTTTATATATTAAACATACTGTGAAAATGTATCTTCACTTACACTATACTTTATATTATGTGTGTATGAATTTAAGAATACGATAATTAGGGTTGATTCCATTCCAATTATGAGTATGAGTATGATTATGATTAATTTCTTATATTCTATTTAATTTAGGGTTGACCAAGATGTTAATAGTACTTTATTGTCAATTCATTAATGTCATAGAGGTTATCTCAATAATAAAAAAAAAGGATTTAGTTTGATTTATAGACAATTTCCTACTAATATAGAGGTAATGGATGTTGCATGGTTTAACTCATTGTAGCATTTAATGTAGGATATATTTGAAATGAAGCCTGGGCCATTCGATCATTCTCTACTAACCCAACAACAATATCACATCTCTAATGATGCAATGGAAGGCAGTGTACGGTGCGAGATCAAAATTTATTAATGTCCTAATAATATCTACAATTATTCAATTTACATGAAAATAATTTCAACATTAGCAATATAACATTGTACATTTTTTTTTAAAATGTCAAGTTTCCACCTTTCGAGTGTGACCCCAACCGTTTGCACCCCCCCCCCCCTCTCCCCGCAGTTAGGCCAGCATATCACCCCATATTTGCATCAATGTAGACTATACCGTGTTACCCGCCTACCACATATAGATATTGACTGGGGTCTTATCACTTCTTTGGTGAAGCGGTGGCGATCTGAAACCCATACATTTCACCTACCTACTTGTGAAATGTCGATCACTCTAGAGGATATAGCAATCATTACAGGATTGCCTATTGATGGCAATGCCAGTGGGCCCACTAATTTGGATTGGGGAATAGTTTGTGAGAATTTACTTGGGGTGACACCACTTGCAACAGCATTGCCATATGGTGGCTGTAAAATAACATGGGTAAGGAATACATTCTCAAACCTACTAGAGGGTGCCAATGCTGTAACAACCCAACAATATGCTAGGGCATACATGTTCCAGGTTTTGGCTTTACTATTTGGAAATAAGAGCCAAAGTAGATTGCATTGCTGCTTTCTCCAACTGTTAGCGGACTTTGGTGTAGCTGGGGAATACAGTTGGGGTAGTGCCACACTTGCTTTCCTTTATAAAGAGTTGTGTACTGCTGCTATTAAAAAAAGCACGGAGGTTGCAGGTCCTGTTTTCATATTACAATTATGGGCGTGGGAGCATCTTCCATATCTGACCCCAATTCCAATAAATCCAACAAATTTAAATGGTGACGACCCATACGGTTGCAGTATAATATTTACTTTCTATTTCTATACAATATTGTATACTATAGTGTTTATCCTTGATACTTCCAAACCCTAAAATCAGTGGCAATCATTAATTGTGTATAGGTGGGATACCAAGAGAACGTTTACTCACACACCAACGCATGTTCTACAACATACCAATCTAATCACGACACACATAATAATGAACAGGTAATATATGTTGTCATAATGCATCAATGGTTAATTTACTAGTTATATTATTGTCTTGATCGATTATAACATAGTTATTGTAATTGGAATTGCAGGTTGTTTGGACACCGTACGATAATTATTTGCATCCATGGTGTCTTGTAGAAAAACATATATGGACTACAACAGCGCCATTGTTATGCTTCCAAATTTTGGAGTATTACCATCCAAAAAGAGTCATGCGATAGTTTGGGTTGTTGCAAAGATGTCCAAAGTGGCCTACTAACAATTTCGATAAATCTGTGCATTGTGTAAAGTTAACAGTAAAGTCCGGTGTCAATTGGCGTAGGTAGCATGCACAATACTACCGGCTTTGGAACGAGCGAGCTGAAAATGTAGTTGGGGATGACAATTTCCATTTAGGTGTGGACTACACAACATGGTCACCTATTCACGACACCAGAGGCGGCTGCCCATATATACCAGGTTATTATTTTAGCTTTTTCAATAATACTACACTAATATTGATAACAAATTATTTACACAAAAAAAATACTGCACTAATATTGATAACAAATTATTATTTTAGCTTTTTCAATAATAATACACTAATAAACATTTTTTTTCTTTTTATGTGGCAGCAAATTGAGATCAATAATATGTTAAATTTGGCTGTTGCAAACCAACAGAGGAATGATCTCACTGCATAACAAATCCTTCCAGCAATAGTAGAGGGCCTTAGTCGAGTGAAGTTATCAATAGAAGCAAATATTTCCTCAATCTCTACTGAGAGGGTGACACACTTCGGGCGACGACAGAGGCACCAAGGAAGACAGCACCCACAAACCTCTACTGAAACCTGCTCGTCCACCTCTACACAACATGGACAACGCGAAAATGATGAAGCTAGACCATCCACCTCTACACAGCACAATATGTACAGCTCTACCTAAGCTGGGCCATCAACATTTGCCTGTAATGAGCCAACCACCTTCAATGAGTATAATCCAATTAGTGTCAACGAGTACTGCATGTCTTTATATCAACAGATTGGATCATACACTTCCCTAGGACAATGATTTGAGGGTTTGTTTAGCTATGACCATTATCCCCAACCTAGTTCAACACCTCCCTCCTATCACCCATCGCCACCTCCATCCTATTCTGGGCAATACAATTATGGCCAAGATAGCCAGTACAGCTAGGAACAACATTCCCCAACCATCCCCTCATGTTGGTGATTTCTGCACGCCACCAAATACATGGGCATGTGCTCCGAACTCTGAGGAAGAGGCCTCCGTAACAGACTTTGAGGAAGATGCCTCAAATGAGGACAGTGGGGAAGATGCAGAAGATGCAGAAGATATGGAGGTGTCATCAGATAATGAAAGTGATGAAGGTGGTAATTATCAAACAGATTTTGATATTAGAACGCAGCCAAGGCGCATGGGGAAAAGTCTTGTGCAAGCACGAAGGTACCCTCAACGAGTAAATAGGCATCCTCCATGTTGTGGAACACAACAAAAACTTCATGTACCCCATCGTGGCAATCACTAATCAATATAAAATTACTGTTTATTAAGAATATATTAAAGTATTATCGTTGTTTATGCATCATTGTAGCAAAAAATATTATGCCTAGATAGTATACATATCACATTATACTACTAACCGTAAGACCTTTGCAAAAATAAGAAATGTGTACACATATTTTGGTATTTGAAATTAGTTCCCAATTAATCTAATCATACATCTATTTAATATAATTGTCCAATCCTACAAATCCAACATAGAATCTATATGTGTAGCCACAACTATAGGCGTAGAATAGGCGGAAAAAAAAAGGTGTCAAACTTCTATTTTTATAGTTGATCTTTTTTCCTTTGCATGATGGCTACCGTGATGTACATTTCTATTTTCGTTCTCCACAGCCTCTCTTCCAAACCCTCGTAAAAGTGTCAAAGAAAAATAAAACTTTCACCATCTAATTTTCGTCCAAATTTACAGCAGCAACTTGCGAGTTAATTTCGGCCTTTAAAAATTGTGAATTTCAAAAAACTCAAAACAGAAAAGTTGTATATATTTAAGTCATGGTTCCAGCCCATCCAGCCTTGAGTCAATTGGAGTTTTGAGGAGAGAGATACGTCTAAAATACTGATTAGTGCTCAAATCTGATTTTTCCTTTTCAGATTGTGGCCCTTTGATTTCTTTCCTTATTTGAAGCTTTCAAACATGGTAAATGACCCAAGCACTCCATAAAAAGTATACATTTTAAGGTGTTATTGAACCCCTAACTATAATACACAATACACACACACACACACACACACACACACACACAAAATAAATAAACGTACACCCCAATCCAACTTGCAGTGATAGAAAACATCATAGCATATGGAATTAGTACCAACTTGTTCTTTCAAATAATACAAACTAACAATATGGTCCAACTCCTAAAAAAAAAAAAAAAACAGTCCAACCAATCCACTGAAGTAGATTGAATACTTATATTGGGTCATTCAGTTTGGCCACTAGTGAAGCCAGCCACAGTTCGAGTGGGGCATGTTCTTCTATTATGGTCTTCTTGCCTACAGAGACTGCACAATGGCCTTGGTTGATTCTCTATCCCTAAATCCATTTCATTTTGAAGCCGAGTTGATCTTGGTCGACCTTTTTCATGGCACAGCTTGACATTAGGATACAAGACCGGGAAATCAGGCTCATTCCAATGTACACTGTCTGTAACCATGCGAAATCTAGGTGCATAACAAGCAACTTGTTCTTCCAAATGGTAGCAGCGGTCGATATATCACATTGCAGAAATGTCTTGATATTTACACATGGCAATGACATGTAAGCACGGAATCTTATAAACCTGCCATTTTTGACAACTACAAGTGCTCTGCCTCAAATTTACCTCATGACGATGATTACCCCTATATGTAGAGTTAGGGTTTATTGGTGTTCTGACTTCAAACAGACCATCTTCATGACTGAACACAGTAACCGAATGCTTTGGTGCCTTTTTTTCCCATTTATTGAATTTATTCTTTGCATAAGCTATAATGAGTTCACCAACTGTAACCTTTGCGCATGCCTTAGTATACCGATCGGCAAAGTAGGCTACACAACGATAGTATGTAAGTTCGACTAACGCATTTATGGGTAGATTTCTAGCACTCTTTAGAATACCGTTGAAGCTTTCAGATAAGTTTGTGGTCATTGCCCCATAACGATGTCCACCATCGTGTGCTAACGTCCACTTTTGCGCCGGTATGTACCTTAAATGCTTATCACCATCTGCACTTAATTGAGTAATTCTATCCCTGGTTATTTGATACTTTTGTAACTAATTCTCCATGCCTGCCCACATTACCATAGCCTTCAAGTTTTTATTCCCAATTTGTTGATTGAAATTGCTAGCCACATGGCGAAGGCAAAAAGGATGATACCAACTTGTCGATTGACATATAGTCTGTATCGCTGCCATTATACCAGGGTGACGATCAGATATGACACATAACCCTTCCCGATTAGTGACATTAATCTGAATATAATGCAAAAACCAATACCAGCTATCATCAGTTTCCTTCTCCATAATGGCAAAGGCAAGTAGAAAAAGTCTATTGTCACCATCCCACATTGATGCAGTTAGTAACGTACCTCTGTACTTACCATATAGGAAAGTTCCATCTATACTAATCACTGGCCTACAATGTTGAAAACCTTCAATTGATGGACCAAAAGCCCAGAACACTCTCTCGAATATCGCACAGCCTATACATGTGTGTGGACCATTGTATTTCCTAACCTCAAACAACCCATGTGTAACCCGGAAGCATGCTCAAAGACGCCAAGAACAATGTTTGCACCTTACAAACCAACATGCTGGGTCTGACTTTTTTACACTAAATGTTTGGTTCCTCTTGATGTGATAGTGTTTAACAACAGCTTGTAGTTCATCCTTATCAGCAAAAAGCAAGCCCACATAAAACTCTTGGGTAGGGTCCCAAATACTCTGAGTGGGCTTTTCAAATGGTGGGGTTGGATCAATCATATTATCCCACGTGTTCTGTGAAAAGCTTAGTGATGATGGTTGATGGAATGCCATTGCTAGACTGCTTTCATAATTAGGTTCATTGAGAGGCTCCTATTCATCTCCAACATCATCAAGGACCTCATCGTTATCAAGTTGGTCATCACTATCCATGGCCCGCATCCTTTCTGATAATGTATGGACCGCATTTTCAGTAGTAGCAACTATGTGGTGTGTATCATTGGGATCATTAGCAGCTCTCTGAATGGCGGTTTGGTCATACTAAGCTTTAAACTCAAAACAAGTAGTCTCTTGTGCGACATGCTCAGTTGGATTATCATAGTTAGCATCACTGGTGTTCATTGGCCGATAAGGAACATGTTGGTCCTCAGTTGCAACATGGGTATATGGAGCATGATAGTCAGCACCACCAATGTTGATTGGGGAATGAGCCGCATTTTCAGAATAATGACCAATATGAGTGGCATATAGATCATGAAAGTGCCCGCCATGTGAATAACTAAACGATGCACTCGGTCCTTTGTTGGCATATCGAATGGGAAAAACATCTCGGTGGCTTCTTATGGGCTCTACACCCACGTACAACTTTGCACCTACAAATCCATATTGGCAGCCTAACATATCGAATATTGCATTCACACCATTATCATCTTCTACCAAAACTTGCTGGTAATCACAGGATGTGGATGACATTGAAAAGGAAATCTATACCAAATAGTAAGTTTTGAATCTTCTCTGTTTATATGAAGCGTGGATGCTACTCTATCACATAGATCTTCAAATGTAACACCCTGACTTAATGGAAGCATAGAAGGAGGTGGCCCTTCGTAATAAATCTCATTTTCGCCAAGTTTAATTATTCCACCAGAATGGATGAGAAAAATGAACAACTTTTCTGCCATCTACACTAAAACATAACAATAGTATTAATATATTAACACCACACAACCATTAAAATGCAATCCAAGAAGGTAATCCAGTAAAAATATTCAAAGTATAATAAGCTAGAGCTAGGAGAATTCTATTAAAGAGGATTGGTTCAATGATAATTTATTACTGTCCATCATAGTAGTTAAAATTATTTTTTTGTTTTCCTTTTCTTAAGTAACTTGGCATAACATTAACATTTAGAAGGATATGTTATGGTTACGTTAATTATTTTATGTAGTTCTTCATTTTGCTTCTTCTAAAACAAGACAGATTATATAATGTTCTCATGCATCCATACAATAATAGATAAATATTTCTAATATCGTACAATTTTCTTTATTATTATTATACCTAAAACTTAGATATTAAGGTTTATGAGCATATATATATATATATATATACACTAACCTTTTTCTTTTTCTTTTTTTTTGGTTTTCTTATAGCATACGTGTATATTATAGGCTAACAAATTAAGTATTTCTTTAAGGAAATATATGTCAATTTTGAAATATATTTTTGCTATATGAAATTTTAGGCAAGAATTCATGGACAAATAATTTAAAACATATCATACAAATCAATTCATGTTGCAAAACACATAATACAAAAACAAGATTTGCATGAATAAATAATTTAACAAAAACAATATTTTCATGCTTAGCTATGCCCCTAAAACATATCAACATGAATATTATAAAAAAATAAAAAATAAAAAAAAAAGTAACTACTTAAGAGATGTAACTCACCTTGTAAGAGATAAAGAACAGATAGATATTTGCAAGTGTTGTTCCTTATAGTTGTTTGTAAAATGTATGACATGCATGAATTGAAAATGGTTGGTAGAATTCTGAGGGGAATAAGAGTGGAGAAGAAGGTTGATGGAATTTTTAGGGGAAAAAGAGTAGAAAATAAGAACCGTGGAAACTTCAGTAATATTAGTGCTGTTTAAATAGGATGCAAGTTTCATATAAGTTAAATTCTTAGATTTTAAACTGTATAACTAGATACGCCAATTAACCAAATACACACAACACAGACCAAGATGGGACACTCTGATACAAACAAATTACTTAACTATAAACATATATTCACTGCAAAGAATCTCTGCAAAAATCTCAGTTTCCCCTTCTATTTCAGCAATGCCATTGCCACAAATCAATTGCCACACAACAAGATGGGAGACTCTGATACAAAAAAATTACTTAACTATAAATATATACTCACTGCAAAGAATCTCTGCAAAAATCTTAGTTTTTTTTTTTTGTTTACAGTGTGCACATCAATCATTTTTTTCTTCCATAACTTTCTTTCATGCATGGACAAGAATCTAAATAAGAATCTATGTACTTTCTTTTTAGAATAAGAATCAATGCACTTAGTGTACTTGAATCTATCATTATATGTTTCATAGGGTACTTTTATAATACGAAATGAAAGAACATGACATACACACAAACCAAACTACTTCGGTAAAAAAAAAAAAACTACATAAGAATATGTGTACTATTTTTTTTTTTTATTCAAACAACTCTCTCTCTCCTCCAATTTTCGGCAAATCAATTGCAACAATTCCCCCCCCCCTTCTATTTCAGCAATGCCATTGCCACAAATTCATTCCCACAATTTTTTTTCCTTCTATTTCAGCAATGCCATTCCACAAATCAATCGCCACAAAAAAAAAAAAAAAAAAAAAAAAAAAATTTCTTCTATTTCGTTAGTGCCATTGCCACAAATCAACCACAATTTAAAAAAAAAATTAAAAAAAATTTCCTCCCCAAGATTTCGGCAACTTGGTTGCCACAAAAAAAAAAAAAAAAATTTCCCATTTTTGGCAACTTGGTTGCCATAATTCATATTTTCTCTCTCCTCCATTCCCTACAATTTCGGCAACTTGGTTGCCACAATTGGTTTCCCTTTCGAGCACTTCCCCTAGCATGCATTTTGGGCACTTCACGGGCTAGACAAGAATTTTGGTAATCTCATTATCGAAATTCAATTTTTTCTCCCTCCCCATCATATCACTTATCTTTTCTTCTCTCTCATACTTTTTCTTACAATTTCGGCAACGGTGTTGCCGAAATTCAGTCTCTTTCGTCATTTTGCCAAATAACTTTGAACAGTACCTATAACACAAATAAACTCCGTTTTTTGCAATATTTAGCCAAAAGACTCTAACATAATTAGTCCAAATTCATAAGTGATATATAGGTATATACAAGGATAGGTTGTAATAATGATATAAGGTTGGGAGTACTCATTTGTAAAATGAATAAAGTGGAAAATTCGACTGCTAGAATTGTCTTTGTGAAAATTCAAATTCCATATATATATATATATATATATATATATATGAAAAGGTGTCTATTGAAAGGACATAACCTTTCATATTGGATATATATAAAAAGTACATTTTGATGAAAATGTGTCTATTGAAAGGACACAACCTTTCATATTGGATATATATAAAAAGTGCCTTTTAACCAAAAGGTACCTATTAAAAGGTTATAATCATTTAGGTATAAATAGTGGCTTATATTCCCTTGATAACTACTTTTTCTCTCCCAAAAGTTAGTTTCTAAGAAACACAAGAAATCCTGTGGGTATTTTCCAAAATTGCTATTTGTAGAACCCAATAAACTTGGTTGTATCCTAGGGACAAGCTTGTAGAAACCCTTTAGCAACTTGCATATGGGGACAAATATTGTCTAAGGATAACATTCAATTGTGCCTCCAAGTCAATCACTAATTTCTATTTACTTGATGTGTTCATTTTACTCTTTTATTATTGCTCCTCGATTTGGTAAAATCCCTAACAATCTTAGACAATATTTGCTACAAGACAATGAGTGAATGATGGTACAACTTTGAAGATGTTGAACTATGATTTGATGAAATTGGATCACTTTGATGGAACCAATTATACTCGGTGGAAAGAGCAATTGGCTTGGATTTGAAGAGGTCCTCAAATGATGAATCGATCATAATGAAGATTCAATGGAACAAGGCTTAAAGAAACAAAGTTTCATTGTTGGCAACGCAAGGTGATGATTTTTTCATATTGTGGATGCATTAAAAGCCATGTTCTTAGTTTGAACATTGAAGGTACAGATTTCCTGTTCATAGGCAATTTGAATTTCAAATTGATTAATGTGTTTCTTTGTTAGAATATTTGCATATGTTGCAAATTTATATGAATTGAGAAATAAGAATGAACTTTTGACATGTTTAAATGTTATAAAGTGAAGTAGAAAATCTAAAGGATGAGAACTTAAACTTTTAAAGTGATAGAGTATGTGAATATTTTGCTAAGTGATTTTTCAAATTATATGAAAACATTAAATAACATATCAAAAGATCTCACTTTAGATCACTTTAGATCAATTCAAAAGTGATTGTGAACAATGTTCAAAGTGGAAGCTCTAGTAAGACCAGTAAGCACTTGAATGTGAATAAGAGTGTGAGTGGTTTTAAAAGAACAACTCCAAGAATCCAGGGGCGGTGTTATGTAGAGTTTAGGGGGTTCAAATGAACCCCCTGAGTTGGCTTTTTTTTTTTTTTTATATAATATATAATTTTTTTTATTTTTTTATTTTTGATTTGTCCCTCCTAAAATGAAAATTTGAACACCTTGCCTATTTTTTTTTTTTTTTTAGTGCAGTTGAAATAAGCTTAAATATGATATTCTTAACAATATTTTGGTCTTTTTAAACACACAAAAAAAAAAAAAAAAGCCCAACAACAAAAGTAAAAATTTGTTCATCTTAAACCTAAAAAAAAAGCCTATTTAGATCTCAACAAATTTGAAATAAACTAATAGAAATTCTTAGTTTATATTGTATATATAAGATTCACACTATCTCTAAACAAATGTATATTGTACATTTTTTGCAAATATGTATAATATTACACACATTTGTTTAGTCTACGATATAAATCTTACATTGATAGGACAATGTTAACATATCATTGTCCTAAACTAATAGATAAAAGTATTTTAAATAGTAATAACTAAAGTTCACTTAATGAAAATAATTAATATGTTCATTGTATTAAGAAATAGTGTGCTAATTGAACTTATAGTTTATATTTTATTCTTTTACACATGCATACTATGGGCAAATTTGTAACAAGAAATCTTTGTAAAGTGCAAAATAAAGTGCAAAATTCATCTCTTACCCAAGATATATCTTCTTACTGACCTCCCTAAAAAACAATCCTGGAGCCGCCACTGCAAGAATCCCAACGATGACAAGTAGAATATGTCATGTTTCCTTTGTGGAAAGAAAGACCATTACATTTGAGAATGTAAGTTCTTAAAAGAATAAGAAGGATGACGATAAAAATGCCAATGAAGCAATTGTCATTGAGGACATTATTGCTATAGTAATAATATGATCACTGTAATTCATATGGCTATAATTACAAATCCTTCCAATTGGTGGTTTGATTCGGGTGCAATGTTGCATGTGTGCAACTACAAGACATATTTTAAGACTTATGAGGAGTCTTCCATAGAACTAGATTTGCTTGTGGGCATCCACAGTAAGACAAAAGTTCATGGAAAGTGCATTGTTAAAGTGCAATAGAGTTTTGGCAAGAAGTTCTCGTGACCAATGTTTTTCACGTACCTAATATCAAGAAAAGCCAATATGTTATTTAAGAAAGGTCTTTTCCAAGAATGGGATATTGTGGGCGCAAGGGAAAGGGAAATTGAAATGGAGTCACCACCTAGTTATATGGTCTAGGAACCATGAATATAGCGTCCTTTCGAGGAAGGTCCTTTGATTTTACTACCAGAGTTTGGGTTCGGAGTTTAGGTACGCTCTTGGGAAGGTGTTAGGCACCCAAGATCGCCTAACCCTAAGGTTGGCATCCCATCATTGTGTCCTATATCTTAACCCTATTAAAAACCATTTAAATACTTGTATTCTAGACTCACACACACACTAACATGCATTTAGAAAACAACATGGCATCCTTAACCCTAAACACAAACTTATCCATCTATCCAAACAAAAGGGAGCCAAACATATAAAGGAAAACCCTAGCATTCATCTAAAACAAAACAGCAACTTAAGCATGGCAGCAAGCATATCATCAAACAAAACGTTAACATATTAAAAACCCTAATCATACATCTAAAAACCTTAACACAAATGCATGAACATTGCTAATGCATGACTTACCCTTTACTTACCTCTCAGCAACACAGCACCTATGACATCAATGCATGACATGTGAATGAATGACATTAAAACTAAGAAAAACCCAACCTAAACCCTAATCTAAGCATGTGATAACAACCAACATGTTAAAAAGGTAAGCAAACATTTTTATAGGGGTTAAAAACGTGTGAAAAAAGGCTATGCAGACAAACATGTGAAGGCAAAACAAAACAAATAAATAATTAGGGTTTTCTGGGTAAGGCATCACGCACACTAGAACATGTCTGCATACGCATGAGTCCAGCCTATGTGCCAGGCTAGATCATGCGTACGTATATCCTTACCCAAAAACCCTAATCAACACTGAAATAGAGCAGAAACCAAAAACGTAAAATCTAGCAACCTATCATGATTGAATACAGAAAGAAAACCTAAAGCTAACCTAAAAAAACAAAAGTAAACACAAATTAAGAAAAAGAAACAGATTAAAACAAAGATTAAGGCAGAAAAGAAAAAGAAAAGTTTTTAAAACATACCTTAAAGCAAAAGCTCCTAGGCTTGATTTTTTACCGTTTCCTTCAGTCAAATCTATCACAATTCAATGAAATAGTGATTAGTAATCTTAAACTCAAAGGATTAGGACCAAAAAAAGTCTCAATCAAATAAAAAGAGACTTGAGGGTGTTTTGTGAAAAACTCCCTTTTGATTCACTATTTTCTAGTGAATCTTAGATTTTTCCCATGGGATTTTTGTGTTTTGAAAATGCACCATGTAAGGCATTTTATAGTTGAAAAAATGGGGTTTGGAACGACTCCCAAATGATGTGGGATTCATTCCAAACCTCAGCCATTATTGCAGAAAATTTCTCTTTTTTATGCTTCTGAAACCCTAGCTGCGTACGCAAGAATGTGCCTGCGTACGCATGCTCTAGCTCGCGTATGCAGGCCAAGGGCTACTTTGGTCATTTTATTTCCAAAAATAGATTTTTGTTCATTCAAAAGGTTATATTTTCCATTTTAACACTCCTCAAGTCAACTTAATATCTGATTGGGCTCTAAACTAGCCTTGGGACTTAGAGTTCAAGCATCATTGGGGAACAGGGGCCCGAGTTGTAAAGGGTACAAAATGCAGTGTCTATAGATATTAGTAGGCAATGGATATGCTACTAATGACATGTTCAAACTGAGTGTTATTAATTAAGATGTTTCTGGTTGTGCTTATATTGTTGATTCTTTTATTTGTGGCATGCTAGACTGGAACATTTAAATTTCAAATTCTTGAAGTTTATATCAAAGCATGATATAATTTTATATAAGCATGATTTGAGTTGAATGGTGTTGAATGATGTATTAACTAGAGATGGTGAACATTTCTAAATGGATATTCTTCTTTGTGAGGAACATGTCATAATACACCAAAGTACAATCCCTTATACACCTTAATAAATTGTTTTGGTCAAAAAGAAAAGGGAAGAGAACTCTAGTTGATATGGTGAATGCCATAATCTTGAGTGCAATAAGCTAAATTCCTATTTGATCAATGGGAAGAAGCTTTGCGTAGTATATACTATGTTCATAATAGAGTTCCATCTCAAAGGTATTTCATGTGTTATGAAAAGAGAAAGTGACCAAATGCTTATCATTTTAAAATGTGGGGGTGTTTAATCTTTTGTAAAATGATAAACCAAAAAGGACTAATTAGTCAAAGAGCTATATAAAGTGTATATGTAGGTTTTGTGTAAATTTGTGGGTATATTATTTATTAGACTTAATGTCTAATATAAAAGTGAAATCAAAAGAGATTGAATTTATTGAGTTTAAATTCAAAGATGATTTCAAGAATACCCCAATATCTACTTAAACACGAGTAAATGACTCCAATGTTAATGTTAGGTTCTAAAGACTTAGGATTTTATGTATTTAGAACTCTAATGTGAATTGTTGGCAAACCATGATCAAAACAGGTTGTTAGTCTTGTTTAGACTTGCTCAAAGTGTGGGCGTTTTATGTAAAGTTGGAATCGAGTGGCTGCAGAAGTATTAGTGACTTTCGGCCTGTCTCGATCGATTAAAAATTAGACTCGATCGATCGAATCTCGGGCAGAACGTTTTTCTGCAGAATTTTCCAACTCAGCCCAAGCCCATTAAGGATTAGGGTTTCAGATCTACTTCTCCCACTATATAAAGGAAACCCTAGCCACGTTTTTAGAGTAGCTTTGGATGCTCTTGTTGCTCATATTTGCGGTTTGTGTGAATCTCTTGTGAGATCATTGAGGAGCTTTCCTTCACATAAACTTAGGGTTTTCAAGGTAGAGATATTATCAAAACCTTGATGATCAACTCAGTTGCTGCCATTGGAGCTTAAAGAAACACAAGCGGGAGTGCTTGTATCTTGTGGAGAATCCAAGAAAGAAGGAGTCCGTGGATTCGGAGCTTGCACGTAGTCGTGTCAGTAAGTTCTACTGGTGGGTAGCATTAGGAAGTCAAGCGGGGAGCTTGTAAGTCCTTTTGTATGAACTTCGATTCTTTCATATAGTGGATTCAAGTTTACCTTGAGGATAGCTAGGTCAAATCCTCCCCAGGTTTTTACCGCGTAGTTTCCTGGGTGATCATATCTTTGTGTTCTCTATATTTCCGCTGCTTTATATCTTGATATGATTATTTGATTGTGTTAACCTAGATTTGCATAATTTGACTAAGTTAATCACTTTGCTAAATAAACTAGGTTAATCCAATTGTTGTTTTAAGGGGTCTAAAAACCTAACAGTTAAATATCACATTAAGTGGTATTAAAGATTTAAATGTGGTTCACCAAGTAACAAAGGTGGAGTCAAAGTTTATTTCATGAGAAGCTCTTGTTTACATTGTTGAAGGTAATTAAAGTGTAGTCCTAAACAAATGCCTATAGTATTCTTTGAGGGAAGTGGTCCTAAACTTTGAGAAAGCTTTGTGCTTCTAAAAGATGTAGCTTTCTAATATAAAAGCTACTAATGTTGAGATAGACTCAATAATATTTAATAATAATTGGGTCTTAATGGATCTACCTCTAGTTTCAAAACCAATTGGTTGAGAGTGGGGCATTAGAACAAGATATAAAATCTTTTGGCCTAAGATTAGTTGTAAAAGGTTTGAAACAAAAGGGAAAAGATAGATTTTGATATCTATGCACTAATAAATATTTGTATTATTAGTTTGATATTTTCTAAAAATCATTCATATAATTTTAAAGAAATTCACTATGTTTGATTATTACATTTTGATGTATGTAATAACAATGTGTATATATATGTGAATTTTGGAATGGTTGAAAACCCAAATGGGGGGGTTTAGAAACTCAAATTGTAGAATTATGATATCCAAGAAGTGAGGGGATATAACCCTCAAAAGAGTCATGGACTCATAAGGATGCTAATGTGCATCAAATATGTGCTTGTTAAAGATATTGAGAATTAACATCTAGGGATGTTAAATTCATTGTGATTAAATTCTACCATGTGTGGTAGATGTCTCAAGTGTAATCATGCACATGTGGTGATCCTATTTTGAAAGTATCTCTTTGTAAAATAAAGAGAGTACAAGTGAGTTCATTAATTGAACATTCAATGATCAATAATGAAATATTGGATTGTGTCTCCACATATAATTTGAGTATGCATCATATAGATGTGAAGTGACTTTCTTAAATAGTGATCTTAGTAAGGAAGTTTGCTTGAAAGACCTGTGGGTTTGTACTTCCTTAAATAATTAAATGAAAGTCTTTTATGAATGAGAATCAAGCTAAGAAATATAGTGAATATGTACACTATATTAATCTCATTTTGAGATTAATGTTGTCTCATTCTATTGGGAATTGTGTTGAGATTAGTGTTGAAAACTTGCTTCTTAGATTTTAATATCATTAGAAAAGCAAAGCCACTCTAATTCCAATAATAAATAAAGAGATTACTAGAAGGGCGGATGCATGGCTCAAGTTTGTTAGTGAATTAAGTACATGTTGCGTGTCATGTATGAAGCAAAACTAGACATTGCCTTCACAGTATATAGACTTTCAAAGTTTCTAAAACTTAAGGTTGATCACTAGAAAGTAATTAATTGTAATGAATTTCTATTATATAGAATATTTAAAGTTAATTATATTATTGATGTGAGTGATAATATCTATGTCTAGTTAGATAATCACTACAGGTGGGGGTGCTATGTGTAAGCATTAAAGAAATAAGGTGTATTTCTTACTCTACTATAGAATTAAATTGAAAGCATTGATTATAATGGTAATGGACAAGGAAGGATAATGGCTAAAATTTTCATAAAGTGTCATGGCCACGACCTTAGTAAGCCATTCCCTATACTGTAGTTGTGAAACCACAATGCGTATGGTATACATAAGGTGTACACAAAGTGAACTTAGACTTAATAGTCTAAGACAAGAATACGTAATGCAAGTCAAGTGTGGTTGGACTAGTCCATTGCCTACGTAAATTCAAAATAGGTCCTTTACCGAAGTGTGTTTCGAGACTTGGTAAGGATAACACCCATTGGAATGAGATTAAAACCCTTCTTTTAAGAGAATCACCAATAGTGGGAACCCAACCTCGACTTAATTTAATCCAAGAGGTTTAAAGGGTAACAACAAGCTATTGATACGTGGTTAGTAAGAGCACTAAATTTGTGTCTCATTCAAGATGGATTAGTGCAGACTATTACGATGAAAATAGAGGATGCGTTTTAAACTCTTAATGAAGTTCATAAATCATAAATGTTTGTGTAACAAGGACATAAGAAGGAACTTCACCTTTGTGAACATAAGAGTGGTGCGGCTTCTAGCAAGAGTAAAAGGGTTTTCTCTTGTACATTTCACTAAACCGGGAAAAGCACAAGGCCATAATAGTGCTAACAGCATGGATTTCTAAATATGTTGTGGATATTCTCATGTGTGTGTTGTTTCCGATTTCAACAAATAGGATTTTTGGTTTAAGCACCAAGCCACCATTAACTCTATTGATTTCTTGAGCAATTACATTAAAGGGAGGTTTAAGTTGAAAGATACCTTCCACTATGCATGATAGAATATCAATCAAGTGAGACATATATTATTACAACCTAGTGGGGGATTGTTGTGTGTGTGTGTGTGTATATATATATAGGTATATATAAGGATAGGTTGTAATAATGATATAAGTTTGGAGAGTATTCATTTGTAAAATGAATAAAGTGGAAAATTTGAGTACTGGAGTTTTCTTTGTGAAAATTCAAGTTCCATATATATATATATATATGAAAAGGTGTCTATTGAAAGGACATAACATTTCATATTAGATATATATCAAAAATACCTTTTGATGAAAAGGTGTCCATTGAAAGGACACAACCTTTCATATTGGATATATATCAAACATGTCTTTTGACCAAAAGGTACCTATTAAATGAAAATGTACTTATTGAAGGGTTATAATCATTTGGGTATAAATAGTGGCTTATATTTACTTGATAACTACTTTTTCTCTTCCAAAAGTTAGGTTATGTTTGGTAATAGTTTTTATTTTTTATTTTCAAAAACTTGTTTTTGGGAATATAAAGAAAAAAAATTTCTTGTATTTCTAAAATCAAAAACATGTATGGTTAGTTGAAATTAAAAAGATAGTCTTTTGAAGAAAAAAATAGAAAATACTAAAATATGTTGTTACTAGGATTTGAACTCTAATGCTAACTCATTAAATAAGATAGATTCATTAAATTAAATGCGTGTTTTCATTTACTTTTGAAAATTAGAAACTGAAAATAGACTTTTGCATGTTTTTAGTTTCCTTCACAAATTGAGTTTTGAGAACAGTTTTTGTTTTCTGTCCATTTTGGGTTGCCAAACAAGTTTTCTAGTCTCAAAAATAGAAAATTGTTTTTGGAAACAGAAAATAAGGGGAAAAAACAGTTACCAAACATACCCAGTTTCTAAGAAACACAAGAAATCCTATGGGTATTCTCCAAAATTGCTATTTGTAGAACCCATAAACTTGGTTGTATCCTAAGGACAAGTTTATAAAAACCCTTTAGCAACTTGCGTATAGGGACAAATATTGTCTAAAGATAAAATTCAATTGTACCTCCAAGTCAATTACTAATTTCTATTTACTTGATGTGTTCATTTTGTTCTTTTATTATTACTCCTTGATTTGGTAAAATCTCCAACAATAAGTGTGAACTTGAAGTTGAAGATGGAGAACCCAACCCCCAATCCCCATATTTGTGTGTTTTCTCTCTCCAACACATACTTGATTCCCCAAATAAGAATTTTTTGCCAATGCCATAGGCAATTAATTATTGAAAAAAAAAAAAGGCACCTCACATTAGCGCTAAGTTGATGTTACAAGATTGACATGCACTAGCCTAGCCTTAAAGCTATTTTTGGGGGGGTGGGTCCTTCAAAATAGACAGCCACTCAAAGTGACGTAACACTTTAAACTTTAGTTTGGGATAAACGCATACTTTAATTTTTAATTGGAACTCCCTTTCATTTATTTACCTTTAGACGTGTTAAAGAAAAAGTTTTTAAGTGGTTGTGGAAAGTGATGTAGCCCCTATATAGATTAGGATAATTGAGTAATGGGAATCAATATCTTAAGCTCACTTGTTGAATGTCTTTCAAGGCTTTAAGATACAATTGGTACGAAGAAGAAAAAAGCATAGGAGTGTCTTATATGAAATTGTGGTTTCATTTTTAAGTGAGCTTTCAATTTTTAAATGAAGTTGTTATAAAGTGATTAGGATGGAAACCGAAGAAGAAATAAAAACAACACAAGATGAGTACAAGCCAAACCCATAGCCTATTCCTTTGTGTGCAACAAAATTTGGCCATAACTTTTGATTATGATGCATACACATTGTAGACACTCGATTTTGCACCCATGATTTAATCAAGGAAGATGACTAGAGTGACCAATCATATACCCAAAATTCATGATTGCATTACATGCATTAATTCATTCATTGCATATCATAAAAATGATCTTGAGGTTCAAACGGTCGCGGCGGTATGCCTGGTTTCCAAATCGGACCGTCGGATCAAAAGATATCGCATGATCAAGTTTGCACGGTCAACATGCATTGTGCCTAGATAGAGTTGACCATGCATGATTAATTTAAATTAATTCTAATTGGTTAAACAATTAAAATTAATTAAATAATTTTGTGATTGGTTGATAGTTAGTGTCTAAAATAAGATTGCTTGCATAGGAATAAAGGGGATAGTTGGATAACAATAAAATTGTGGATAATCTAGACTTTATCAAGATTTATTTTAGAATATTTATCTACAAGATAATTGTTGCTGAAAAGACTTGAATTATCCAGAAAAGAGTTAAAATTTTAGAATACGGATTTAAAAAACATGTCTAAGTGCAAGTTCCGACTCAAGAAAACCTAAAAAAGGAGTCCAAAATGCACCCGAACACGAAAGCGCGATTGGCATCCAAAAGTGCCATTCAGCACTTTTGGAGTGCCGATTGGCACTTTCAAAGTGCCAAATGGCACACATTAGGGTTTTGGCCCGACGGTCTTCGGGTGACGTTAAAACACATCCTTTTCTACTTTTTAGTGGAAGGACGCATCCCGGTTCGTATCCTAATTGTCCAAGCTATTTTTTCGAGTCTCCCAGCCTCTATAAATAGAGACTGCATCTCAAAATTCAGCATACTTTTTCACGCTCTCTGATTTCCCCTCTTTTTTATTCTTCTTTTCTATTATTTTCTCTCTTACGTTAAAGACGTTTTGGAGGCCCTAGCCTTAAGCATTTCTTTTTTGTAAGCAAGGTATTTTAGGTTTCAAAGATAATTGAATAAATTTCTTTGAATAAGAAGAGTATGTCCATGCAAGAGGTTGTCTTTCTTTACCCTTCTTTCTGGTTTTTTTATTTTTTTTTATGATGCATGATGTAGATATTCTTTTAGTTTCAATTTCTAATGTTCATGCCATGTGTTGTTAATATTTTTGTTGAAATATGTTCTTAATGCTTTTGTTGTAATGATTTACCTATTGAGTTTCAAAAATCTACACATTATCACATTTCTTTCAAAACCAAAAACTTATCTGTATCTTCCTTAGATGCAGATTTGAATTTTTTCTAACATGAAAACTGATCTATATCTTCCTTAGATGCAAATCTGAATTTTTTCTAATACAAAAACAGATTTGTATCTTCCTTAGATGCAGATCTGAATTTTTTTAACATAAAAACTTATTTTTATCTTCCTTAGATGCAGATCTGAATTTTTTTTAACATAAAAACTGATTTGTATCTTCCTTAGATACAGATCTGAATTTTTCTAAACATAGCAAATTTTGAAATAAAAAAGAAAGTCATAAGTAGTGATGTTTTGTTTGTTTGATTCATAAGTAGTGATATTTTTTTTTGTTTTGTTTAATGCAAGTAGCGTAGGTTTGTTTCATGAGTGTAGTCCTTTTATAAAAAAGAAATCTTTTTCTTATTTTATTTAATATAAAAAACAGATCTGATTTTTTTACAAATCTTGATTTTCTGACTTACAAAACAGATCTAATTTTTTTTACATACAAACCAAAAACCAATTTTTTACTTTACTTCAAAACAAATCTGATTTTTTTTAAGCAAAAAATCTTGTTTTGCTTAATAAAACAGATCTAATTTTTCTTCACTAAAAACTAATTTTTTACCTATACCAAAACAAATCTGGTTTTTTTTAATGAATCAAATCAAAAAAAAAAAAATCACAAAAACAGATCTAAATTTTTTAAAGAAGAGGACACATTCATGAAGTAGATTTATGTGATTTAGTTTTGTTTATGTGTGCAACATATCATTCATGTAATGCATAAAGGGGTACATTGGTCACAAGAGTCTAGAAGACCAGATTCTGTCTGGGCAGAATGGGTGCCTGACACCTTCCCATTCCGTAACCTAGCTTCCGAATTTAGTGTCTTTGGATAGGTAGACCTAGATTTTATCTTTGTTTTTTTATTTTTGGTCGATTGTAACTAGGACAAAAACCCATGTATCTTTGGTAGATTGTAACTAGGACCCAGAGCCATGTAATACTCAATTTATCAAACGTGTATTCTTTTTTATTCAATCAATGGGAATGGAACAATTCAGTCATGTATTTTGTATTTAGTTTTTTTCTTTTTTTCTTTTGTATAAAAAAAATAAGTGGCGACTTCACACTACTTACCCAAAAAGAGAGGTGTCTTTCAAAGCACCCAAAAATCTCTTTTTTGAGAGACACTTTTGAACGGTTTTAGACCCCTTAAAAACAACCAGATTGGTTAGCCTAGTTAATTAGCCAAGTTGTTACTTAGTCCAATTATGCAATTCTAGGTTAAAACAATCAAATAATCATATCAAACATATAAAGCAACAGAATAATAAATAACACAATAATATGATCACCCAGGAAACCACACGGTAAAAACCTGGGGAGGATTTGACCCACCGATCCTCAAGGCAAACCTGAATCCACTATGAAAGAATCGAAGTTCATACAAAAGGACTTACAAGCTCCCCGCTCGACTTCCTAATGCTACCCACCAGTAGAACTTACTGACACGACCCCGTGCAAGCTCCGAATCTACGGACTCCTTCTTTCTTGGATTCTCCAATCAGCTACAAGCACCCACGCTTGATATTCTTTAAGCTTCAATGGTAGCAACCGAGTTAATCATCAAGATGTTGAAGTAATCTCTACCTTGAAAACCCTAAGCTTTGTGTAAAGGAAAGCTCCTCTAGATCTCACAAGAGATTAACACAAAACAGCAATGTATGAGCAACAATACAACTGGAGCAACTCTAAAAACGTGGCTAGGGTTTTTCTTTATATACCTAGGGTAAAAACAGAAAACCCAAAACGTTTAATGAGTTAGGGCTGAGTTGGAAATTCTGCAGAAAACGCATCTGGCCCGTGATTCGATCGATCGAGTCTTTCCTTCGATCGATCGAGCCAGACCGAAATGCCCCAATGCATCTGCAGTCACTCGATTCCAACTTTACAATATTTTATCAACTTTGAGCAAGCCTAAACAAGACTAAACACATTGTTTTGATCATGGTTTGCCACCATTACACATTAGAGTTCTAAATACATAAAATCCTAAATCTTTAGAACCTAACAAACTCCCCCTTTGGCAATCTGTGACAAAACACAAACAATAAGCTCAAAGTTTACAATTAAAAAGCCCTTTACAAAAAAAATGCTCATAAAAACTGAATTCAATCCTAACTACTATCCATCAGTTGCAAGTGTAGACAGCAGCTCAATTGAATCAACCTGTATATTCCTAAAACACTCAACAAACGCATAAACGCATGTGTGACAGAAAAGAGTAAAACAACAGGTATATCATTCTTGTAAGATTCATGTAAAGTTGTGATTTACAACTATGTTTTATATTGGCTTTATTCCATGACAAAATGTGTTGTAATTACTTTATTTCATTTCCTTGTATTTTGTGGGATTTAATTGTATTGGGTTTAGTATCAAGTTGGTGAAGACTCAAGCTTTATTGAAGATCAGTGGATCTCGCGGGTGTGTCGCTGGAAGCTAAGCCGCAAAAGAGCCATGTGAGAAGCACGAAGCACATGACTGGAAGCTGAAGAGTCATGCCAGGTTGTCGTTTTCGCGAGTGTCTCGCAGGTAAGGCCTTCCCGCGAGATAGTCGCGAAACATTCTGCCTGGAGGATTTTAATGAGTGACTTTCTTACTCTTCACCCATACTATATATACCCTCATTACCCACAAATGTATGAGAGGCTATTCAGAGAGAAAAACCCTAGATAGGTTTTCTACAACACACACACCCTCTTTTAAGAGAGAGCTACTCCTCCTTAGTGAGAAATTATTGTAGCCTCTTCTCCATCCCTCTCCCATTATCATACCTTGAGAGGAGATTTGTACCCAAACACAACCCACACCTATTCAGAGTGTAGAGAGTGTTTTGGAGTTGCTGGGAAGCATTGGAAGAAGCCAAGGATGGCAGATGCAACATGGAGCTTGTTGCGGGATCCGGAGAACTAAGACAAGACACGGTTCCGAGAAGCCTTGTTGGAGTAGGAGCTTGGAGGGCTTAGGTACATCGGGTAGATTAGGCTTGGAGGGTCTCTTGCTAACCCATGTATCCCAACTGATTGTCTAGTGGATCGATTTCCGCTTGGAGGGCGGCGGAGAGGTTTTTCGCCAAGTTCTTCGGTTTCCTCTTCGAGAACACGTCTCGGTGTTTTCTGTGTTTGCATCCTTCTTCCCTACTCTTGTTTAATTCCATTATACTGCTGTGTTGCTTAGTTTATGGATTAGAGTAGCTTACTTGTTCATCCGCTCGCTTTTACACTATTCCGCACTTTGTATTAAAGTTGTGTAAAATCAATCGAGCCGTAATTTTAATTGGGGGTCTAAACAGCTCTTGTGTTTTTCAACACATTTTTCGAGCTTTCAATTCACACAACACATAATAAAGACATATATCAATGAACAACTCATAAATATAAATCAATAAGCAGTGAATCACAAAGCAACAAGAATCAAGTAAAAGATCATGTATATCAATCAATGTTACTCCTCCTAACATGAATATCCCAAAAAAAAAATGATATACAAAGTGAAGCACCTAGATACAATCTATAAAACTCCACAAGCTCCTCAAAACAAAAAAATCTCCCCCTAACTACAAAAACCCCTCCACAAGTCAACTCTACTCCCCCTTTTTGTGACGGAATGCCAAAGGGCAATCACAATCCATCATCAAAAGGAGGTGGTGAGGGCGAACGCAGATGCGCCAGATCAGCACGCAAAGCACGGATCTCATCAAATAAGTCCACCAAAAGCTGACCATGAGCCGCCTGAACGGTCATGACAGTCTCCAAAGTACGACGGATATCAAAGTCATCCGATGGAGGTGGAGGGACAGCAGCAGCAGCAGCAGCAGCATCAGGATCAGGAACAGCCTCACCAGCAGGACCTGTAGAAGAAGAGGGAGGAGGTGCGGACCCGGAAGGCTCAGACCTAGGGTGTTTAGAACCAGCTCGAAGGTGAGCAGCCCTCTGTCTAAGAAAAGACGCACCTATAGGAGCAATCACATGAACAGGCTCAGAGTAAAGGAAGCCACCAAGATCAAGATAAAGTAAAATCCTATGAATGAAAATAGGATGAACAAGAGCATGAGCAGAAGATAAACTCCTATAAACATCGTTCAAAGAACGAAGAAATAAATGGGGAAAACTGATAGGAGCATCAGTAACCAGAGCGTACAAAAATACACACCTCTCGAGAGGAATGGTGTGAACATGAGATATGGGCCAGATAGAATGACAAGCTATCCTAAAGAAAAGATAGTGCAACCCAGAAAGCTCAGCATAGGTGATCCTAGGATCAGAACCCCACTGGATAGAAGTTCCAGTGATATAAGACAAGACATCACTCAACTTGGGAGACACATCATAAGGAAAGACAGGATTCTGGACCAAAGGTACCCCTAGAGCATCAGCCACTACCTTGGGAGTAATGGTGTACTCTACGCCTCGTATCCAACTCTTTACCAAAGTGTTGGAATCATAAACGCGGATAGAGATGTTCGAAAAGAATTCTCTAATCAAGGCAGAAGGTGGAGGAGGATCAGAAATATCCACCAAGGGTAACCAGCCCCGACACTCAAAGTTTGCCCTAATGGCAGGATCAAGTTCATCTAAGAGAACAGAACGCTCAGCCCAAATCTTTCTCCTAATTTTTAGCTTCTCATAAATCTCTTGGTTTTTCTCACTTGGAAACTTCTCACGGTCAAAAGAAGGAGGGGGTGGAGAAGGTGAGGAAACATTCCTACGGGTTCTAGTCTTCCTAGGCATAGTGCTAAGGAAAGGACAGAGACACAAAGAGAAAACCAAAAGAACAGAAGAAAACAAAACCAAGGGCAGACTGCAAGTTAGCACAATAAAAATATAGAACAAAAATCTATATGATGCATGAACAATAACAATGTTGTGATGCAGGAACTAATGCAGTAAACACAGTTCAAATTAGGTTCAATTACACAAAATTGGCTCGAACATAGAGTTTCTAACAAAAACCCTAAAAAAATTTGAAAAACCACTTGAAAATTTTGAAACAAATTGATGAATTGATCATTACACAAGGTTGAAAACAGATTAGAATGACTAATTACATCAAAACAACAAGCCAATTTCATCAATTAAACCCAATTGAACAAAAATCCCAAATTCGGATCAATTACAAGCCCTAGAAATTTCAATTTCTCACAAAACCCAAAATTGATCAAATTAAACTACCAAGATCATGTTTAGAGCATGTCCCCACAAAAACCCATTGATCAATTACACAAAATTGGGCTTGAATCAACAACAATCCCAAAAAGAAAAAGGTTCGAAATTTTAAGGAAAAATGCATGAAAAATGCATGAAAAGTGTAAATAAACTCAAAAAGGAAGGGCAAAAGGGACTTACCGGCTTGAGGAAAGAGATTCTTTGCAAAAATTTTGGAGGAAAACGACAAAAAATCACTGTAGAGCCTTGCCAAGTCGGAGAGAGAAAGAAAAGTTTGAAAAACTTTTTTGTTAGGACATATATGTTTTAACTTGTTTAAGAACATATGTCACTTAGTTATGTAAATTGGCTAATCCTTTGACAAAACGCACTCTGCTTGTAATTGGGTAGATCTAGGTGTTTTTAATACTTCAAGAAACAATGTTTCAAGGTCAAGTGTTGAAGTCATCAAGTCTGTCCAAGAAAAAGCAAGCTGAAGTGCAAAGTTTTTAAAGCTCGACACCTCTCGATAGCTACCTCGACACCTGCTATCTGTCGAGATTTAAAAAGTCAGAATTCCAATCTGATTTTCTTGGGATTCGTGAATATGTTTTTGGGACTTCTTTTCTCCTAACCCTAAACATATAAAAGGATTATTTAAGAGCCGTTTTGGGTGACACAAGTTGCATTATCATTGAGCAATCTCTGTTTAAGCAAATTGTGATCAACAGACGAAGTTCTTGACCTAGTTCATCCTTCATCAAGAAGTTGCTGTGTATTTGCACCATAGGGTTTTGTAACCAAGCATCTTCCTGCTATTCATCAAGTGGATGAACTGAAGAACTTTGCAGCCAACCATTCTTCCTCAGTTGGTGTTCTGAAGTCGCGTACTTGGATCTGCGCATTGGTTAGTCACGTACT
Source organism: Quercus aquifolioides (assembly GCA_019022515.1). Taxonomy (NCBI): domain Eukaryota; kingdom Viridiplantae; phylum Streptophyta; class Magnoliopsida; order Fagales; family Fagaceae; genus Quercus; species Quercus aquifolioides. The sequence continues at coordinate 52,281,723 of CM032326.1, read as the reverse complement.
TGGGAGCCGTGCATCAAAGGTGGAGACTGTCACTACAGATCAAGTCCAATTGGGTATTGGGGTAAGGGTTCAACTGTAGGTTGGTAAGGTACTTGGGATTCCTTTACTTGTAACCGCTTGATTTGATAATAGTGGAGTTTCGGGAGTGGTGACCTGAAAATCACCCGGTGGGGTTTTTGCCATTAGGGTTTTCCCCATTCGTAAACAAATCACCGTGTTATTTATTTTCCGCTGCATATTTAGTTGATTGGTGATTTGTTTGTGCTTCCATAAAATTGCATGATTAATTGATTAATTAATTACTTGGCTAAATTAATTAATTAGGGTTAATCACAAGGGGTCATTCACATTGTGACCTAACAAGTGGTATCAGAGCAGGCACACTCTGATTAGGATTTAATCTTTGCTGTGTTGATCCATTGACCCCTGTTTGTCATGGATAGAGGAAAATCTTTAATTATACCTCCTTTATTTGATGGCACTAACTATGCATACTGGAAAGTACGCATGAGAGCTTTCTTGCAGTCTTTAGATGAAAAAGTGTGGCAAGCTGTAGAGATTGGCTGGACTAAGCCAACAGAAGATCCGGCCGATTGGGATGATGCTAAGATCAAGGCGGCTAACTTCAACAGCAGAGCGTTAAATGCCCTATTTAGCGCAGTCACAAATGAGGAGTTCAAAAAGATATCCTCAACTGAAACTGCTAAGGAGGCCTGGACCATCCTCCAGACTACCTATGAAGGCACAAAGGCTGTCAAAGACTCAAAGCTTCAGAGGCTCACTACAAGCTTTGAAGAAATTAAGATGGAGGAGGATGAGTCATTTGACGAGTTCTATGCCAAGCTCAAGGACATAGTGAACTCAGCCTTCAATCTTGGGGAAACCATCCCTGAACCCAAGATTGTAAGGAAGGTGCTCAGATCTCTACCTGAGAGATTTCATGCCAAGATTACGGCAATTGAGGAGTCAAAGGATATAGACAAAATTCCTTTGACTGAGCTGGTTGGAAACTTGCAGACCTATGAAATAGGGTTATCTAGGATTGGCAAGTCCAATAAAGGCAAAAGCATGGCCTTGAAGGCGAAAAGCAGTGATACAGATGAGTCTTCTGATGATGAAGATTCCAAGATGAAGTCCTACATCACTCGGCAGTTCAAAAAGTTTATGAAGAATGCCAATGGAAGGAACTTCGACAAGGACCGCAGGCAGTTCAGTTCTTCTCAGTTTAAAAGCCAAGACAAAGGGAAGAAGGATGCTAAGGAGGGCGGTCAGTATACTGTTCCCGCAGGACCAAAGTGCTTTGGTTGTCATGGGTTCGGACACATGAAACATGAGTGTCCTACATATCTAAAGAGCATTGGGAAAAGCAAGGCCCTTGCTGTAACCCTAAGTGACACTGAGCCTGAAGATGATTCCGACAATGAGGATGACGGAATCCTAAATGCCTTCACTGCCACAGTCAATCCTACTGAAGGGATTGTTGAAGAAGTGGATGAAGAAGAAGAATTGGTGGAGTCCAAATTTGAGAAGATGGATGATCAAGATGATATCCATTCAGCCTATGAGAAGCTTTACAAGCTCTCTGAAAAGCATGAAAAATTATATAGGCTGGCCACCAAGAAGCTCAGTGAAGTGGAACTCAATCGTGAAGAGCTGTCCACAAAGGTTGATGAGGCGAATCAAACTATTTGAGCACTGAGATTTGAGAACAACTTTTTGGCTGAGAAGACCAAGAAGCTTGAAGCGGAGCTGTTTCAAGTCAGAGCTCAACTGGAGAGGACCTCAAGTGCAAAGCTTGATGAGATGCTTAGCAATCAAAAACCTGCTTCGGATCGAACTGGTTTGAGGTATGGTATTTCTTTCTCTAATACTGCTTCTACTAGCAATACTGTTTTTGTTCCTCCTGCTAATAACACTGAAATTGAGAATGTTGATGTTAAAACTGAATTAGCTAGTGAGAACTTAGACAAGAATAAATCTATCTTAGGAGCACCCCCTAAGCAAGATAAGAAAGATGCTAAGAACCCTAGGGCTAAGAAGGCTAACTCTCAAAAGCCCAAACAAAAGAAGCAGCATCTCTGTCATTATTGTGGAGCTGCCGGTCACACTCGACCAAATTGCTATAAATGGCTAGCCACTCAACAGAGCAATGGCATGATAGCATCTGGAAGCCAATCTCAGCTTCAATCCTCTCTTGCTCCTCTTGGAGATCTTCTGAAAGCCCTCATGTTCCTTTCGAACTTGAATGGTTTCAATTCTTCCCCCTTACCGCCGGTTCAAGGATTCAATCAAAGGAAAGGTTCTTCCAAGATGTGGAAGAAAAAGGACTCTAAGTGATTTTATCACTTTCTTTTCCCTTCTTGTTTTTCTGTTTGTTGCATTGCTTGTGTGTTTTACTTTTCTGCTGAGTCAGTCTAGTTTTTGCTTTGCTTTGTTTAACATGTTTTTGTTTGTTTATTTTCAGTTTTGTTCATTTTGTTTTTAATATAAAAATAAAATAAAATAATTGAAAAATCAGAAAAATACAAAAATAGTGTGTGTTATGTGTATTTTGGTATTTGTGTACCTTGGATGGCCATTGAAACAAAGTTTCTAAACTTTGTATCTCTTGTAGCTTAGATGAGCATCTCTATGCACAACTAAGCAAGTGAGCTTTGTGGCTCTTGTTTGTGATGAGTAAGATTAAGTTATTTCTTAAACTTAACACTCATATCACTCTTTTTGACGGGTAGGACTAGAAAATCCTAAGAGAAAGGCATAAATAACCATCTCACCACTGTTACCCGCCAATCATAGTATGACACCTGTATGCTTCGGCATAGCAAAAGTGTAGTGTCAAAGACATTCGTATGCTTCGACATAGCAAAAATGCGATGTCAAATGCTTAACATCTTGGGTATTTCTTTTCTCTCTTTTTATGCTCATGCATGATATGCTTAAAAGAAAATATGCAAAGAAAATATAAAGCAAAAAGATTAAAGATGCTTTAAATATGATTGCAAGCGTGTTTTCTAGGAGATGTGGGAGTTATAGGATGTACCTCGAAGGTGATAGTCCCCATCAAACAGTTATGATTGTGTGTGAGTTAAAGTTATTTTCTCATATCTCAGATCGTCATAACATGTATACACATATGCAATCTTGCGATGTTTTTCACACACAACACGCAATATTCTTTGCTACTCTTGATACATGTGCAGGTACAATGTGATTTGGCCATCACAAGTGTTTACATATGCTAATGTATGCTCACTAAACTGTCTTGACTTGTTTTTGAAATATAAAATTGGTTAGACTTGTTTAGTGTGTGTGTGTGTGTTTCTGAGGATCCATGTGTTTTTAACTTCTTTTAAGAGATGTTTTTGAGAGCTTAATATGTTGTTTGGATCTATGGTTGAGGTGTGAGTTGAATTGCATTCATGTCTGTGTTTTTCTCTTCTCGGAAAACTGCTTTTCACTGAAGGCTCGACACCTCCTCGACACCTTCTCGACACCTGGTCATCTGTCGAGCTTCTCAAGCTTTTCTTATCGCAATCTCGACACTTCCCTCGACACTTGGTGGATCGATCGAGAAAGTCTCTGTCCTCTCGATAGATTCTCGACACCTGTTGGATCGATCGAGATTCACTTGTGCTGTTTGTGTCTTCTTTCTCGACACCTGCATCTGTCGAAGGCATTTTCCTCAATACCTTCCTCGACAGATTCCTCGATACCTCTCGACACCTCAGCTGTCAAGATTTACTGAGGTGCCTATTTAAGAGCAGATCGCGATTCTCTTCATTTCTCACTCGATCTCTCTCGATCTCTCCGTGTCTGTTCATCTCTCTTTCACTCTCCTTTCACTCAAATCCTCCAACCCTCTTGGATCTTGCTCATTCCTTGTTTCAATCACTTGGTAAGATCTCTTTTCTCTTCCTTGTTCATGCATTTCATGTTTTGAAAACCTAGTTTTTGGGATTTTTCATAAAAATTTGGGGTTTTTCAAAATTGTTGAGTTTTTATTGAAATTTTGGGTTGGGTTTGGACTTAAATGATTTCAAAATGTCATACATTGCATTTCATGTGCATTATAATGATATTTTCATGCATTTAGATGTGAGTACTTTGTTTATATGCTGATTAGGATTGGATTGGGCTGAGCCCATGATGATATTTCTGTTTTGCATGTCAAATGTTCATGCATTCCCATGCATACGTACTCTTTGTTCATATATCTGTCATATTTTGAACTGATTTGGGACTTTTCTGTTTGTCTCCCTCTCTATCTCTTTCTCATTCTTTTACGTTAGTAGTGTCTATGGCACCCAAACGTAAATCTACTCCTGCTCGGAACCCTCTGCGTTCTAGAGCATCTTCATCTTCTGATTCTGCTCCTTTTAACATTTGGTTCCGTGATGGAGATGCCCAAAAGGCATTTACTGAGAACTTTTCTAGACGAGGTGTTCATTCGGAACGCCAAGTCATTTTGGCGGATTTCGCCGACACTGACCTTCCCTCTATCATTCACAGTAGGGGATGGGGGTCACTGTGTGACATCCCGGTCACTTGCCCTCTCGTGCTGATACAGGAGTTCTACTCCAACATGCACGGGATTGATCTTTCAGTACCTCATTTTTCCACTCGCGTTCGAGGTATGCGCATTCCTGTCACACCGCAACTTGTTGCGGATGTGCTTAGGGTACCTAGGATAGAGTTTCCAGATTACCCCTCTTGTGAGCGTCTGCGGACTGTGTCCAAAGAAGAGCTCATCTCTGCCTTCTGTCAGCGTCCTGCTGATTGGGGTGAGCATCAGTTCACATCATGTAGGCCTTTTGCTAAAGGTCCTAGATTCATGAACATGGTGATGACTTTCGTTCTCCATCCTCTTTCTCACTATAACTCTATCACAGAGCCTCGTGCTCGATTTTTGCTTTCTCTACTTGAGCATCTTACCATAGACTTCCCTTCTCACTTCATCCGGTCTATCATAGAGGTTTATCTTGATTCGGCGTCCCGTGATAAGCTCATCTTTCCTTCTGCTATCACGCGGATTCTACGCCATTTTTCCGTTCCCTTTCCAGTGTCCGACCATTTCACACACATATCTGCCATAGATGCCGCTACTGTAAAACGTAGTGAGGTGCAGTTCAGGTCGAGACAGCCAGGTGCCACTCCTCCCTCCCGTTCAGCACCATCCAGATCAGCTCCATCTACATCTGCTCCTTCTTCCTCTTCGAGCGATGTATCCCTTGGTGATATCATGGCGCAGCTGCAGCGCATGGACACTCGTCTTGATACACTCTCTGCTGAGTTGTATCAGGGTGAATGTTCGTGTTGGTCGTATTGCACGACGGCAGGCGACCATGGGTGGTTTTGCTCCAGAGGCTACTCCTTCACCACCTACTCCAGCAGCTTCAGATTCTGAGGATGATGATGATGATGGAGATGCTAGCTCTGCCGATGAGATGTCTACATGACACTCTACCCTTTGTCACTCGTGACAAAAAGGGGGAGTAGTTTTGGGTTATGAGAGTAGTCATCTTAGGGTGAGAGTTAGTATAGGACATTTTTGATAGGGGGAGTGTTGATACTTTTGAGGGATGTAGTGAGGTTTGATGTATCTTTTCTTTTCTATTCTTTATAGATGCATTGTTCTTGTATATGAGGTCCTTTGACCATTCTTACATACATTGTACTTATCTTCTCTCTTATATGTTGATGTATGTTTCTTTCACCTCTCTCTTCATGTGTTGTTTCTTTTCTATCTTTATACACATGTTCTTTATACTTGTATGCAATCTATTTATTTCTGTTTCACAAGGTGCCTTGATGAGTTTTGTTTAAAGTGTTTCAGAAATACAGGTTGTCAAAGTCTACTTATCATAAGCTCTCTTCTTGCAAAGTTTTTCAAGAGTTTGTGTTAGGATAGATTTTATTGTATTCAACAAGTGAATATGAGTTGAGTGATTTATGACTTCTCTCATATGCTCATTTGTTTGTTGTGGTTTTGTCACGGATTGCCAAAGGGGGAGATTGTTAGGACATATATGTTTTAACTTGTTTAAGAACATATGTCACTTAGTTATGTAAATTGGCTAATCCTTTGACAAAACGCACTCTGCTTGTAATTGGGTAGATCTAGGTGTTTTTAATACTTCAAGAAACAATGTTTCAAGGTCAAGTGTTGAAGTCATCAAGTCTGTCCAAGAAAAAGCAAGCTGAAGTGCAAAGTTTTTAAAGCTCGACACCTCTCGATAGCTACCTCGACACCTGCTATCTGTCGAGATTTAAAAAGTCAGAATTCCAATCTGATTTTCTTGGGATCCGTGAATATGTTTTTGGGACTTCTTTTCTCCTAACCCTAAACATATAAAAGGATTATTTTAAGAGCCGTTTTGGGTGACACAAGTTGCATTATCATTGAGCAATCTCTGTTTAAGCAAATTGTGATCAACAGACGAAGTTCTTGACCTAGTTCATCCTTCATCAAGAAGTTGCTGTGTATTTGCACCATAGGGTTTTGTAACCAAGCATCTTCCTGCTATTCATCAAGTGGATGAACTGAAGAACTTTGCAGCCAACCATTCTTCCTTAGTTGGTGTTCTGAAGTCGCGTACTTGGATCCGCACATTGGTTAGTCACGTACTTGGGAGCCGTGCATCAAAGGTGGAGACTGTCACTACAGATCAAGTCCAATTGGGTATTGGGGTAAGGGTTCAACTGTAGGTTGGTAAGGTACTTGGGATTCCTTTACTTGTAACCGCTTGATTTGATAATAGTGGAGTTTCGGGAGTGGTGACCTGAAAATCACCCGGTGGGGTTTTTGCCATTAGGGTTTTCCCCATTCGTAAACAAATCACCGTGTTATTTATTTTCCGCTGCATATTTAGTTGATTGGTGATTTGTTTGTGCTTCCATAAAATTGCATGATTAATTGATTAATTAATTACTTGGCTAAATTAATTAATTAGGGTTAATCACAAGGGGTCATTCACATTGTGACCTAACATTTTTGAAAAAGTGTTTGAATCAGTCAATAACACTGTTTTAAAAAACCTGATTCACGACTCTCAATTGATCGAAAATCACATTCGATCGATCGAATCAATCAGTCATTTTTAAACAATTTAAAGCACTTTTTCGATCGATCGAAAATCAGAATGGATCGATCGAACTGGGCAGAGGCTCAAAATTTTTTTTGAGAAAAATCACAATTTTGAACATCACAAACCATATTTTGAAAACAACTCCTCAAAGCATTAAACTTACTGAAACAAAATGTATGAGTATGAGATGGAATGCTTTTTCAAAAACCCAAGTTTTAATCCCAGTTTCTCCAAAGAAAATTTCAGCCATTCTTCTTTTTAAATTCTCAAGCAAAAAAAAATGTTTTGCATAATTCTCAAAGTATTTTCAAACTTGGTTGGTCAGACCAAAAACACACACAATAACATGTACAAAGTTTAGCAAAGAGTAACTTGTGTAGTGTGTGCAACTAGCAAAAACTTGAGATACATGTGAGGTGATATGTGAATAGCAATCAATCACAAAGTCTACAAAATTCATCACATAGAATTTAAAAGAGACTATCACCTAAAGAGTTACATCATATAACTCCCACATCTCCTAGAACATAAGCTTGCAATCATGTAAGTTTCTTGAATTTAGCCTCTTAATTATGTGAATTGGCATCAAGCCTAATAGTACACACCAGTTTTAATTAAGTGAATTGGCATCAAGCCTTATAGTACACACCAATTTTAAGCATTAAGCAATTAAGCCGAGGCTACACCTTATGTTCTTTTTGTGCATGTGCTACACTTTCTCGAGCACAAAATCTTATGATATGCACTAAGGTGTTCATGATTGGCTAGTGAACAGTGGTGAGATGGTTATTTATGCCTTTCTCAAAAGGATCAAGTCCGACAGTCAAATAACATGTGACTTCAAGATTAAGACAAAGTGATAAACACCATAAACATCTTTCCCACACAACATGCACTACAAAGCTTCAACTAGTAAAGTGCAATAAATAAGCTCATCAAAACTAAACAAGGTACATAAGACATGTTATGTGTAAATAAATTAACCAACCTTGTTTTCAAAAACCAAGAAAAAATAGTGCTTATCACAATTGGATTTTCTCCTTTTTTTTTTTTTTTTTTTTTTTTTTTTTTTTATAAGAGAAAACAAATAAATCCTAGAATGAAATGCATGAATGTAATGCAATGCAAATCCTAGAAACAAAACAAAAAGCACAACAACCAAAGAACAATGGTCACAAAGGAATGAGCAATGAAGCACAAGGACCATGTCAGAAAGACTCAATTAGGTCGAGTCTTTTGCATCCAAAACCTTTTAGATGCACCACGAGCATTGGAGTTCTTATTCACATTCGAGTGATTTCCAACTCCAGGATTGGAATAAAGGTTCAACGCCTTTACCAATTCACCAATAAGTGTCATAGGATCTTGTGCTTGAGGCACAGACACTTTTGGTTTGTTTGCTCTCTTAGAAGCTTGAAGCTTGTAACAGTTAGGACGAATGTGTCCAGACTTTCCACAATAATGACAAACCCACGCAGGTTTACCATGCATCTTGTCCTTAGAAAAAGTAGAATCCTTAGGTTTAGACTCTCTCAGATCAACCCTAATCTTCCTAAGAGGTGAAACTTCTACAGGTTTGATAACCTCACTCACAGGGCGTTTGACAGTTTCACTCACAACCTTACTCACGGAAGGATCAGAAGAAGAAGAAGGAACAAAGTTCGTGGAATGTGGTGCAGAATCAAAGATGCTTTCAACATATCCTAACCCAGATTTATCAGAAGGATACTTTTGAACATTCAGCATGTGATCAAGTTTAGAACTAGCAGATCTAGCAACAGATAAATCATGTTCCAAAGTTTTAACTTTATCAAGCAAAAGCATGTTCTCAGATTTAACATTGTTCAAAAGATCATTAGCATCAAACAGTTTAACAAGCAAATTTTTCTTTTCAAGCTCAAGAGATTCAATTTTCTTCAGGCCAAGTTCAACATTCATAGCATCCTTTGCAGCAATTTTGCAAAGTTTATTGTAGGCCTTTTGAAGATCTGCATCCTCAGAGAGTTCCCCATCAGAAGGGTTCTCTTCAACAGACACGCTTTCATTGACTACAGCTATAGCAGTGAAAGCAATGAAGTTTCCATCCTCGTCACATCCAGACTCATCATCAGAAACCTCATTATCACTAAGGGTTACAGCCATAGCTTTACCCTTAGACCTCAAGAATGTAGGACATTCAGATTTCACATGACCATACCCTTGACAGCCAAAACACTGAGGACCCAAAGAATTATTTGAAGATTGACCAACTTTTTCTCTAGGTTTTTCAAAGTTATTAACCTTAGTGGGATCATTCTTCCTAAAATTTCTAGGTTCAGCAGTGTTTGTACCTCTTGCCTTTCTATTGGTATTCCTAAGAAAGTTTCTAAAGTTCTTGGCAAGGTACGTAATCTCTGTAGCAGAGAGCTCATCATCAAATCCACCACCATCAACATCATCAACTGACTTAAGAGCCATTGATTTGGATTTGTTCACTTTGGATAGGTCAGGCTCATAGGACTGAAGAGATCCTACAAGCTCATCAACAGGGATGGAGTCAACATCCTTGCTTTCAGTAATGGCAGTCACTTTGGGTCTAAAGTCTTCAGTTAAAGATCTAAGAATCTTCCTAACAATTTTAGGTTGATCATAGATTTCACCCAAATTAAAAGCAGAATTAACAATGTCATTCAATTTAGCATAGAATTCATCAAAAGATTCATCATCAGACATTCTAATGCTTTCAAATCTAGAAGTCAATTATTGCAGTTTATTGATCTTAACTACCTTTGTGCCTTCATGCACAGTTTGGAGGATTTTCCAAGCAATATGAGCAACCTCAACATTAGAGATCCTTTTAAATTCCTCCATAGAAACAGCATTGAAGATGGCATTCATAACTTTGCTATTGAAGCCTGCTGCTTCTTTTTCAGAATTTTGCCACTCACTCACAGGACTAGTGGGCTTCTGCCATCCATATTCAACGGAATTCCAAACCCTCTCATCAATAGATTTCAGGAATGCTTTCATCCTTACTTTCCAATAAGCATAGTTATTCCCATCAAAGTGAGGAGGAACAACAAGAGAGTGTCCATGCTCCATGACAACAAGGGTCAAGGATCAGCTCAGAGATCAAAAAATCTCTAACAAGAGAGCAACCCGCTCTGATACCACTTGAACGATTTTAGACCCCTTAAAAACAACCAGATTGGTTAGCCTAGTTAATTAGCCAAGTTGTTACTTAGTCCAATTATGCAATTCTAGGTTAAAACAATCAAATAATCATATCAAACATATAAAGCAGCGGAATAATAAATAACACAATGATCCACACAGTAAAAACCTGGGGAGGATTTGACCCACCGATCCCCAAGGCAAACCTGAATCCACTATGAAAGAATCGAAGTTCATACAAAAGGACTTACAAGCTCCCCGCTCGACTTCCTAATGCTACCCACCAGTAGAACTTACTGATACAACCCCGTGCAAGCTCCGAATCCACGGACTCCTTCTTTCTTGGATTCTCCAATCAGCTACAAGCACCCACGCTTGATATTCTTTAAGCTTCAATGGTAGCAACCGAGTTGATCATCAAGATGTTGAAGTAATCTCTACCTTGAAAACCCTAAGCTTTGTGTAAAGGAAAACTCCTCTAGATCTCACAAGAGATTTACACAAAACAGCAATGTATGAGCAACAATACAACTGGAGCAACTCTAAAAACGTGGCTAGGGTTTTTCTTTATATACCTAGGGTAAAAACAGAAAACCCAAAACGTTTAATGAGTTAGGGCTGAGTTGGAAATTCTGCAGAAAACACATCTGGCCCGTGATTCGATCGATCGAGCCTTTCCTTCGATCGATCGAGCCAGACCGAAATGCCCCAATGCATCTGCAGTCACTCGATTCCAACTTTACAATATTTTATCAACTTTGAGCAAGCCTAAACAAGACTAAACACATTGTTTTGATCATGGTTTGCCAACATTACACATTAGAGTTCTAAATACATAAAATCCTAAATCTTTAGAACCTAACAACTTTTGTGGTCTCTCACACACATGGCACATATGATATGGGTGACCATCAACCTAAAGTGTTCAAGTTCATATATCACAAGTACTCAACGAAACAAACTCTATTGGATAATTCACGGAGTGAGGATGTATCCTACCTATAGGCCATGCATAGCTCATTAATTTGAATAAAGTGTTTTGTTGTCACAAGAAGAAAAGAAAAAAGAGAACAACAAACTTATAATTGGACAATGAATTTTAGTTTGCTCAACTGGAAATCTATTATCGTCGAACAAATTATTCGGAATTCAATCCCCGTCTACACCAAAAACCAATTGGTATCTGGACTTGATGAAAAAGAATAATCATCATAAAATGACGTGTGGGAAGAAGCTAAAATAACCTGCAAAAATGAGTGTTAATTTGGTATTGAATTTTCAATTTAAGCAATTGACTCACTAAACATTAGGTTTGTCCTTTGTGATAAACAATGTCGACTTATACAGTTTTATGCCTAAGACAATAAATTTAAGAATTTTTTTTAATATTTAAATATCAATTGAATTATAATATTTAACTTTCTATGTTATTATTATTTATTTAAAAGCTCTATTGCATTCTTTTGGAGATGCAAAATTACTAAGTTTTGCTAATATCTACTTTTCAATAGATAAAAATGAATCAACTTAATCTTTTTATGACATAACCATTTGCATTCTTTTGGAGATGCAAAATTACTAATTAATTTTTGCTAATATCTCTTTGTCAATAGATAAAAATTAATTAAATTAATCTTTTTATGACATAACCAATTTTAAGTTGAATTTTATCATTTTTAATTTAAAAACAACCATAACAAGAACTGCCAGTGCAAGTAAAATTTTATAAAATTATTCATGCATTTGAAAAAACTTAGTCTTTTTAAAAAATCAAGATTTTTTTTAACATATGCGAACATCATTATGATAATTTTCATTGTCATCATTTTGTTGTATTAATTAATCATTTTCTAATTCCTTTTGATAAATTTCTTGTCCATTTATGAGATTTATAGATAAATTGTTTGTTGGATTTTTCATTTAAAAATTTTCATATCCATATTGATATTTTCTACTATATATTTATAAGGGTAAAATATCATTTTCGTCCCTAAACTATCACAAAAGTTCGTTTTTCGTCCCTAAACTTTCAAAAGTTCTATTTTCGTCCCTAAACTATCACAAAAGTTCGTTTTTCGTCCTTAAACTTTCAAAAGTTCTATTTTCGTCCCTAAATTTTCAAAAGTTCTAACGGAGTGCTGACGTGGCTTGACAGAGTGCTGATGTGGGAGGGACGAAAATCAATACGTTTGGAAAAGTTTAGGGATGAAAATAGAACTTTTGAAAGTTTAGGGACGAAAAACGAACTTTTGTGATAGTTTAGGGACGAAAATAGAACTTTTGAAAGTTTAGGGACGAAAAACGAACTTTTGTGATAGTTTAGGGACGAAAATGATATTTTACCCTATTTATAATTAATAAATAACTGCAAATAAAAGAAAACTATTTACAATATATAAAAAAATGATATGGCAAGAAATAAATTTTAAAGCACAAAATAATATAATCTAATTTATTAAAGGCATTATTGCAAGTTTACATAGCAATAAAATTACATAATGACTTAATAGTCTCAACCTGCCAATATAAAGGTGGATTAAACACGTAATTAATACTAACCAAGACAAGATTATTTTCATATAAAAGATCAAAATATCATGGTTCATTCATAACATTTAACAAATAAAGATGGTCTTTGAAAAAGAAAGTTTATTTTATCCCGGGTAAGACAATGCATGGTTAAGGAAGGTAGAAATCAAATTTTTAATTTTTGATTTTGGTGGAGAGAGAGAGAGAGATTGTTTGGTGTGTTGCCATGTAAGAGACTAGGTGATTAATATTGACAATTTACCACATGAAATAATGGTTTACAAAATTGAAATTGATGATAATTTAGAGTATCATATTCACATCATGTGATGTGCTCAGGCTTTATATCATGCCATAAGTAATTTTAAAATGTCATTATTATTGTACGCATCATGTGATAGATAATTACACCTCAACTAAAAAATATTAACAAAAGATTTGGTTCACACCTCTAAAGTTCATATGGATTCAAAGTTTAATGCTGATCTTTGCAAGAACTACCTAAGGACCATAACTTTAACTTTTGAACAGATTCTATGAAAAAAAAAAAAAACTTTTAACTTTTTTGACGAGAGTACAAAATAGTATCTTAAAAAAAAATGAATGATATAAGGATGACCTTAAAATTACGTAAAGGTCGTGTATTTGAATTTTTTTAAAAAATGTCAAAAGTTTTGTAACTCAACTATTACTTCTATTATGTCAACGTTTAGAATTTTAATTCTTCACTCTAGTTACGGATTTTTTAGAGGGTTGTTTGTTTTATATATATATATATATATATATATATTATGTTTTAATAGGAGAGATTGGTTAATTAGGTAGTTCGTAGAAAACAAAAGAAGTTGTTTAAGATAAACTAATTGTGTGTGGCACAAACAACATCTCTTTCATTCAGTGGCCAAAATTGGGAATTAACATTGTTTGCCAAACAATATAATTAGTAGGCACTGTTTTGAAAGTATATTTCATAGTAACATCTCGAGTCTAAAAGACTCGATTTAGGGCCTATAAATCGAGTCTTTGAGGCTCGGTTTTCATGTTCTGATCAAGTCTGAGTTGGCACTTTTTCCACGTGGCGTCCACCTGGAAATCGAGCCTTAGAGACTCAATTTATATCTCGACCCTTAAATACTCGATTTGTATGTGACGTGTTCATCCACATGGAAGCCAGCTGATCCGTGGAAGCCACCTAGAAACCGAGTCTCTGAGACTCGATTTCTAATAGAGCTTTTTCAAAATTAAACCAAGTCTAACGCCTCTCCACTCTCACGCCTCTCTCCCTCTCACTCTCACACGACTCATGCCTCTCTCCACTCTCACTCACCCTCTCACTCTCACACAGACCCTCTCCACTCTCATGCCACTCTCACGCCTCTGTCACTCACCCTCTCACTCTCACTCTCACCTCTCTCACACCCTTTCCACCCTCACATAGACACCCTTTCACACTCGCACCTCTCCACCCTCACACAGACACCCTCTCATGCTCGCGCCTCTCTCACTCTCACACCTTTCTCACTCACCCTTTCCACTCTCACTCAGTCTCCACTCTCAAGCACCCTCTCCACTCTCACTCAGTTCTCTCAAGTATGATTTTCTAATTGTGTGATTTTTTCATGTGGGTTTGTGGTTTTTGTTCCAAAATTATGATTGATTTGATTGTTTCATGTGTTACTTTGTTTGGTTCCCAAGAAAATGCGAGAAAATTTTTCTATTTTGTGCTGAGATTGTTGTGTTTGAGAAAATTTAACATGAGGAAACTAAGAGGCTTGAGGAATAGTGGTCAAAACTTGATTTGATTTGATTTTGTTTTCTGTTTTTGTTGTTGTTGTTGTTTCTTGCTATTTAGATGGATAAGCAGAGGTTTAGGGTGCAGTACATTAAGTTTACGAATTAAATTTAAAATGCTCTGACCCATACATGAGATACATGGTTGCATCAGAAAAACTAAAGGCATGTTTAATACACTGATAATGATTACTTAGGAATAAGGGTCGTCAATGGGCCGGGTTGGGCTGGCCCGGCCCATTTTTACTTGGCCCAATGGCACAATAGGCTGGGCATAATGGGCTATTAACTAGTTAACGGGTCGGGTCGGACTGGGCCAAAAGAAAAAACCCCAGCCCACAACCCTGCCCATGGGCAATACCCATTTTGTCTTTAACGGGCTAGGCTACTAGGTTGGGCCTAATGGACTACCCATGAGATTGTGTTAGCATATTATTTTATTATTTTTAGAAATAAATAATCAATTTTTAATAAGAGAATAATCAATCTAGTTTTTTTTAAAGAAAAGAATCAAAGAATTTAATACTTAATTACAATTTTTTTTATCGTTAAATCTATTTAATTTTTTGTTTTATTGATGGAAACTTATTTAATTTTTTTAAATAAGGCTTCAAATAGTTTTTTATTTTTATCTTTAATAAAAAAAAATCAAATGGTTAATTCAAATTTGCTGAAAAATATATATTTAGTAAACTAAGTTTAACACAATTACTTTAAGTATCTTAGTGGTTGGGAGAGTTCTCTTAAGAAATTTTATTACAATATCTCAAGATCAATCCTTCATACACTTATATTTTTGTTAAAAATTCTAAGTTATTGGACTGGACAACGGGTTGGGCCAACGAGCTGGGCTACTGGGCTAGCCCACCGGGTGCCCATGGGCATAAAAACTAGCCCATGGCCTAACCCATTGGGCTAGTGGGCTACCCATGGGCCTCAATAACAACGGGCTGGACCGCCTATTAGCCTGATGGGCTACCGGGTTTTGGGTTGGGCCGTGGGTCATGGGCTATTTGATGACCCTTACTTAGGAATGGGAATAAGTATTGCAAGGAATATAAGAAGTTGTAACCCCCTTTGTAGTAGTTTTTTCTTTGAATGAAGTATTTTACTGATCGAAAAAAAAAAAATATATATATATATATATATATATAAAAGAATTAGTAAAGGAATTACTATTCCTATGCATCTGTTTTGGTGGTAAACATGAATAGAACCATGAATCTGTAATTCACAATATGGTATAACATGATTTGATGATATAATGGAGTTATATTCCAATCAAATGTCCTAAAATACCCTTTTATATTATATTTATACTCATTGTGGGTCTTGTTTATTGTGTATAATTTAATTAATATCATTGACCTTTGATCAAAATTTTCTATCTCCATAGCTGCTAAAAATAAAAACTGGCAGCTTCTTCCCTAGATATTAAATTCTAATGAACGATAAATTTACACACTTGAATAAAATGATGAAATATAAAAAAGCTCGACTTTTTTTTATCTTTTCTTCTTTCTTTAAAGAAATAATACTTGTTTCACAAGTTAATACATAGTTATTTTTGAATTCCGTTGCTGTCTCCATCTTTGTGCTTCTTTCTCTCAAGCGTGATTATATGTTTAATGCATGAATTAATGCTGCTGTCAGATCAAACATTGCTTTTATGGCTTGCATAATCAGTTTGGGCATGTCTTACATATATAGGCTAGAATATGATATTCCTGCTAGATTTTCATTGCTGTACTATTGATTTTACCAATAAGGCTAATTCTTTCACTTCTATGATATTGATACCATTTCTACATGTATGGGAAATTTTATGTAATTTTCTTGTCATAAATTTCTTGAGTAATATATATTTCTTAGAATTGAATGCTAAGTAATGGGTTGCATCATTACAGCCGTATATATGTTATCTTATATATGACATTTATATTTGGCAACCCAATGGTGATTGGGTGGTTTCTAGAGCAATTGCCAAGGCTCTTCTAGGCATTTTTCAATAAGGTTTACAATTCCATTAAAAAGTGAATCCTTCTGAAAAGTAACATGGTTTCCGGTGATTACTTACCATATTTTTATGATTAATCTAGAGAATATGACATTTTGTTCTAGTTTCCTGGTGATAAGTTGAGTAAAGTGTATTTTTCCTTGAATGGTTGTCTTCCTACCCTATGTGACCTCATAGGAACTGTGTTTTCTCTTTAGGCATATGACTGCCATTTTGTTGAATTTTTTGTTTTCTGAGAATCTTTGTTAGATTGTTTTTGTTTTTTTTGTTTTTCAATAATGTCTATTACATGCTAACTGCTTATCATTCTTGTGTAGTATGGCTACTGCAAATGCTAGACAGATTGACCATGCACAGCCTGGACCCATTGACGGGTCGGTGTTGACACAGCAGGCCGACCATCGATCTGAAGCTATTTGGAATGGGCAGGTAAAACACAACACTAAAGATTTAACCAATTTAGATTTGAAACCTATGGCCAGTGGCATGTACGTGCTTACTTCACATGCCCTTTTTTTAAATGTTTTCTATGCCTGCGTTTGGATAGCCAGTTTTCCTACTCAAAGTAAAGTTGCGTTTTGTGTTTTTTTTTTTTTTTTTTGCCGCACTTGTTGACTTTGGGGGACAAAATTTACTGTGCATGAATAGTGCGTGCACTGTTCACGCACTGTTCATGCACTGTTTATGTATTAAAAAATATTAAACATGGGTCCCACGATACTATTTACACATTTAAAAATTATTTTGCTACAGTGTTTTCAGCAACAATCAGTTTTCAGCAACTTTCAGTAACAATAAGTTGTATCCAAACAGACCCTATATATGGATTGCACTTGGTTTGATTTTGTATTCTAATGGAAACTACTTAAAACGGTGATTTTAATATTTAATTATTTGTCTGCTTTGATTTGGTAATGAATTTTTCATGCATTGAAGCTAAATAAATTAATTCATAATTTATTCAGTAAAAACAAAAATTTATTAATTCATCCAAGCCAAATAAAAAACATATCTGTGATAGTTTTCTTAATTAGTTTCCTTTGATAGTTTGCAGCTTGCTACTGCCTGTGATTTGTAATACTGTTGTAAAGTGGTTTGTCCAAACTGTAACATGGGTTAATATAATTGGTTGTATCGAGTTGCAGACTCTGAAGAACTTTAATTGCATGTGAACAAGGGATCTTAATGTTTTGCCACTTTCCACAACCACATGTTCTAGCAAATATGTGTATTTCATGATTGTGGTTTTCCCCTCCACCTCTATGGTCGTTGTACGGGGTAAGCACTTGATATACACTAGTTTCATGATGAAATGCCCTCATAGTGTGTCCTGAAGCTTTGTGCACATTTTTGGTATAGATCCCCACGGCATAATCACTCCACACCTTACGATCAGAAGTAATTTTTTTATGTTGATCATGGAAATTTGCAACAAGTTTGCACCAAGTGAACTCAACCATTGCAGCAATGGGCAAACCGCAAGCACCTTTAAGCACCTCATTAAAGCACTCAAAGATATTGGTTGTCATTGGCCCGTAACGTCTTCCACCATCATGTGATTGGGTCCATTTGTCTAGATCCTCACTCATTAGATATGTGTATGGCATATAGCATTCAAGTTTGTCATCATCAGGGTCTATCCTCCTAAGAACATTAATCTTGACATCCTTAATGATTTTCATTATGGACTCAAATTTAGCTTTATGAGTCGCATATCCAGTTTTCAAGGCCAATGCCTTTAGAGTTGGGTCATTAAAGTGTGTGTTGAAGTTGCTAGCAACATGTTGAAGGCAATATCGATGAAATACCCGTAAGCTTCCATCATCACCTCTAGGCCACTCTGCAATGGCGCATTTGATACCTTTATATTGGTTAGAAATAATGCAAATGCCCTTGTCAGGTATATCACACACCCTATCGACATCTTGAGACACTTTAAAAACCACGCCCAACTAGGCCCTGACTCCTTGTCCACAACAGCAAAGGCGAGAGGCAAAACCTTTTGGTTAGCATCGGTTGCCATTGCAATCATCAACACCCCTCGATATTTACCATACAAATAAGTCCTATCAATACTGATCACTGGCCTATAATATCTGAATGCAGCAATGCATGGAGCGAATGCCCAAAATATATAGCACAATAACGTAGTACCAGATACGTTTCTAGGTATGGTGTAATAGTTGTACTGGGTGCTCGGATCCTAATCCAAGTATGCCAACAACAACTTTCATAACCTTTGGTAAGACTGTTCCCAATCTCGGAATATCTTAGCAATTGCCTTTTGTTTCGCGTCCCATACCTTATAGTAAGAAAGCTCATGATCATACTTAGCATACTTAGTATGTATGATGTCCCAGAGCTGATTAATACAAGCAGTGTGATCCTATCGCAATTTTCCCACAATTTCTGATGCAGTAAAATTAGAATCCATCATTTTACCGTCTCTTCGCAAGCCAAAGGGTATACAACTATGTGGACCCACATAAGACGTGACCATCCATAGACCATTAAGTTTAGCCTTCATGAATGCCCCAACGTACCACTTGCAGTTGGTGTCAATGCATGCGGTGCACAATTTAGTTTTGGTCGACCTCCAGATTATAAAATTTCTATTCTCCTTTGCTGCGTATATTATCAATGCACGCTTCACCGTCTCTTTATTTGCAAAAGGCAACCCTTTACTAAAATGCATCCCATCTTCCCAAGTAGAAACAAATGGTATCTGAAGACGTGAAGGATCAACCATATTTTCCCAAGTATTTGCATAGAATGACTCGGCAGGAGGTGTGTAGGCAGTGGTCATATTTGTATCTTGCTGGACGCCAATATCATCATCCACATCACCTTCATCATGGTACTCTATATTTTCCTCTGTAAAATTGGGAACAAGTTCATGGTCATCCACATCCCTATCAAAGTCGCCTCGCTCAATCCTCTCTTCGTACTCATCCATATCATCAAGATTTTCACCATTATTCGCAGCATGATCTTCGTCTTCGTCTTCCTCCCTAAAATGTGTCTCTTGAGGTTGGAGTGTTTCACCAGTATTGGCAGCATGATCTTGAGATAGGAGTGTATAATCTCCCATTGTATAGCCTCCCATTGTAGTGCATCCATCATCTAGGGCTGTAAATTGTAAAGATGTAGTTGTTTGTTGCACCTCCTCGACATCAACTTCTGCAAGCAGCTTCGAACTTATGTATAACTCAGCAGCATTTACTTGAGGCATTTTATGGATCCTATTAAACATGATCTTTACATGTTTGTCTTCTTTGATCGCCATATACCCGTAATTTATCCGTTCATGAAGGACTTCTTGTGGGTAACGGTAAATAATCTTTATGTCATAACAAGCAGTGTTCAAATTCAATTCTTCCATTATTTTCATCTTCAAATCATTTAACGTCTTCAACTTGCGACGTATCATCATGCAATAGCATTCGATACCCGACCCTCTAAATAGGAATTTGTCAATCTCATCAGGATTGAGAAGGGGTCCACCGTAGTATACATTTATATCAATATTCTTCAGAGATTGTGAACCTATTAGAGTCAAGTGTAATATGTTAGTGACATATTTTATCTCTTTCATTTAACATCAATTACAAAACCATTTTATCTACTCAAAGTACAAAAATTACAACTTCTTACATCATATGCATATACTCACCCCACATCACATACAAACACACTCAATCATTGTCATTTCGTACTCAAACAAATAAAAAAACTAAAGACAAAACTCACCCCCTTACAAAATTTCAACTCATTCTAACAAAAAAATAAAGAAAAATATTAAACCAAACAACAACAAAAATAGCCTAACAATACAAATATATATCTACAATATTTTTTACTTTTTATAAACACTAACTTGTTACATCATATGCATATACAAACCCCACATTTGCATATACTCACCCTATCACATACAAACACACTCAATCATTATCATTTGTTTCTAAAATAAAAAATCATTAATCATACTCAAACCAAAAAAAACTAAACACACAACTCACCCCATTACATCATTCTATCAAAAATATAAAGAACAATATCAAACCAAACAAAAAAAAATAGGCATGATATACATACCCATAAAAAAACTTAACAATACATATATATGTAACTTACAACTAGAGAGAGTGAGAAACCTTACCTGACATGAGAATGTGAAAAAATGGAGGGTGAGTTTGATTTGAAGTTTTGCAATGGGGTGAGTTTTGTATGAGAGTGAGAGAGAGAGAGAGAGAGAGTGTGAGAGAGGAAGAGAGAGCTGCTGGGTTTTTTGGAGGAAAAAATGAAGAGACCCCATACCCACATTATGAGGACTAAGGTCAATAACTGCCCTAACCACGTGGAAGCTTGTGGACCAAAGATTGCAAATCGAGTCTCTAAGACTCAATTACTCTTTTTAAAAACTGAGTCTCTAAGGCTCGATATCTAGCTGGAATCCACGTGGGATGGAGGTATGAACATAAATCGAGCATTTAAGGGTCGAGATATAAATCGAGTCTCTAAGACTCGATTTTCAGGTGGACGCCACATGGAAAATGGCCAGCTCAGATCTAATCAGAACATGAAAACCGAGCCTCAAAGACTCGATTTATAGGCCTTAAATCGAGTCTTTTAGACTCGAGAGGTTAATATGAAATATACTTTCAAAACAGTGTCTACTAATTATATTGTTTGACAAATAGTGTTAATTCTCAATTTTGGCCTTCGTTCAGTTGTCTGGTAGCAGGGGTGTCAATGTTCGACCTAACCTGCGAACACGACACGAACCCGACACGGGTTTTTACGGGTTAGGGTTGGGCCTTAATGGGTTTGGGTCATAAACGGGTCGACCCGAAAGCGACACGATAAGAAACGTGTCATAGACGAGTCAACCCGCGTAACCCGCAATAGACACGTTTGACATGCCAATTTATTTGTGTCAACCCGAAATGACCCACTTAACACAACCCGTTTAACTTGTATAAAAAATAAATATTCATTTTATTTTAGATTTGTCAAATACCTTTTATATCCAACATATATTTTAAATTTAAAAAGAAAAGTTAGTAATTACAAAATCTTACAAGGGATATAATTGAAAATTGAAACTTTACAAATTCTAGATCTCTAAGCCCTTCAAACCCTAAATCTCTAAACCATTTTATAAATATCTTACTTTATTTTATTTTTTTATTTCAGCCGTACTACTCATTCTACTATCTTATAGTCTCATGCCCAATTCTCAAACTCAAATTCTCAAATTGGTTATTGCTCTCTCTCTCTCTCTCTCTCTCTCTCTCTCTCTCTCTCTCTCTCTCTCTCTCTCTCTCTCTCTCTCTCTCTCTCTCTCATGTGTTTAGTGAGTTTTAGAATTAAAGAAAACCGTTTTCTTGGTGTTTCAAAATTCTGCATTAATTTTTTCTACATAATATTTTTGATTTATAAACTTGAGTCTACTGTTTGCTTCAATTCTTTCAATATTGACACTTAGCATTTGGTGAGTTCCAATGATATTATATTTTTGTTGAACTATGTTATTTTATTTTTGTTAAACTTTGTTATTTTGAATTTAGGTTGAAGTGTATGCACTTCTTTTGGAGTGTAAAGAACTTATCTCTAGATAAATGTTATATTTTTGTTGAACTATATTATTTTAAATGTGGGTTGAAGACTTGAAGTGTATGCACTGCTTTTGTGATGTAAAAAAAATTATTTCTAGATGGATATTATATTTAATATTATGCAAGTTAAAATGGGTTGTGTTACATTCGTGTTAACCCAACACGACTCGTTTATTAAGTGTGTCAAATGGGTTGGGTCAGGTCAACCCACCTTATTAATAGGTCGGGTTGGGGTTGAAGGACCATGACACGATTATTAAATGGGTCGGGTTAGGGTTGAGCCATTTAGTCGAATACCCCTACCTTGACACGACACGAACCCGACACGCTAACCCGAATTGACACCCCTATCTGGTAGTTCTTTAAGTCTCTGTTGTAAAAATAACCACCCGTTTATATTTATATATTTTATTTATTAATTTCATTAATGGCCAAAAAGAAAAAATAAAATAAAATCCAGAGAAGAAGAAGAAGAATGAAGAATATCCAATTTCCATGATTGAGATAAAAAGTGTGAGAAAAAGGAGATGGAGACTGCTATATGTGGCAGATTGTCTCTCTCACCCAACCAAGTCTTCAACTCCAAACCTGTTATTTTTTTTTTCCTTCAAATTCATTGTTTTTGTGTATGCTCGAATTCCAAATGCTCTCTTTCATTGATCTTCTATCTGGGTCAGATTGCTTTAATTCACTTTTAAATCTGAAACTTGATCATTCTGATTTACGTTTTTTGTGCTTAATATTTGTTCTTGTGGGGATAAAAGCCCAAATTTATATATTGGGCCTTGGGCCCTATTTGAAAGTATGGGTGCGTCCGAGGAGGAGCAAAAGATTGGGAAAGGCCTCGGACTAGAGAACCATGCAAGGAAGAGATAGAGGAATATAGTCCGAGGAGTATATCCTTCTCGGATACGGAGAATACTAGTCTAGCAAATACCTGGATGGCTTGGGCAATCTTCCGGGAAGTTCCAACGATAAGGATGAAGTTCATGCACGTATAAAGATGATAAGAACATAGAAATATCTAAGAGAAAAGCTACTACCACCGCATTAAATGTACTGCAGCAACTTTTCTGGCCGCATTTATGTGGAGAAAACCCCTGAACAGTGCAACCTCAACTACCACCACTCATGGAGAACTAAAGAAGATACCTGATGGGACATATACTCAAGTGAATGCTTAGATGAAGAACAAGTGTGCGATCAAGATGGAGAGAAAGAAAACTATATAAATGTAAAGGACCTCTCATGAAGGGGGATCGAAAAATCACAGAGGAAGAGAGAAGAAAGGTTTACTGTAGCTCTAAGAATTATATAAACAAAAGTTTGTCTCCTCGGACAACAATTTATTCAAGTTTCAAGTTTGTTCTTGCACTTATTTATCTGTTGAATCCTTGTTAAACGTTGTTTAGTTCACTATAAGCCCAGCTCTTTTACCCACTCTCTACAAATTTATTGTATTGGACTTGTTGGGCTCATATTCCATATCTCTTGGGTTTGGACCACAAATATAGACCCTACAATTGGCGCCGTCTATGGGAAGAGCTTGAGCGAGGGTGGAAGCAACCATTGACGATGGCCGAACCAAGGCAACAACCAGCAGAATCTAGGGCATCCCAACACGTTGATCCTTTTCTCAACTTGGAGCAAAGACATGATCATGAAGGTAGTGTACATACTACGCATACTGACCGAAGTCATCCACAAGGTAGAAGTCACGTCTCTCATGCGGAGAAGAACAAAAACATGCAACTAGAGATTGACCAGTTGAAAAGGGAGTTGTGTCATGCAAAGCGGAGGCGGACTTCTTCATACTTTGATGATAATTTTGACGACGAACAAGACGTCACTTATAAACGGAGATCTCGAACACCAGTTAGTGAGTCTTTTTCCTATGAAAAAGAACATTATCGTAAACGGCAACCTCGAAGTCCATCACATGGAGGCGTAGGGAACGATGCTATAAGCAAGGCCTTGAACCAAATCTCCAGATCGCCATTCACACGTAGGATTGAAGAGGCAAGACTTCCTCGTCGTTTTCATCAGCCGATGTTCACTATCTATAATGGTAGAACAGACCCTGTGGAGCATGTGTGCCACTTCAACCAAAGGATGGCTGTCTATTCCAAGGATGAAGCTTTGATGTGCAAAGTTTTCCCCTCCAGTCTGGGACCGATTGCAATGAGATGGTTTGACGGCCTGAAAGCAGATTCCATTAGTTCCTTCAAAGAACTCACTCAAGCATTTGGTTCCCATTTTGTCACCTGCCGAAGAGTCACTCGGCCCTTAGCTTCATTGCTATCCTTGAGCATGCAAGAAGGTGAGACCTTGAAAACGTACTCAGATAGGTACTGGGAGATGTTCAACGAGATGGAAGGCGATTTTGATGGAGTGGCCCTTAATACATTTAAGCTCGGCCTTCCGTCCGAGCATGGTTTAAGAAAATCCTTAACTGGTAAGCCTATTACTAACATGCGTCAGCTCATGGACCGTATTGACAAGTATAAAAGAGTTGAGGAAGATCAGCAGCAAGGAAAGGGAAAGGACAAGGTTATCCCCCAAGAGAGGAGGGATTTCAGGTCGGACCGTTACAATAACAATAAACCGCGAAGAGACTTTGCTGGACAGTCTGGATCGGCGAATCCTCAAGCAGTCAACGCAGTATTCCGAGAGCCAGTGCATCAAGTTTTGGAGAAGATTAAAAATGAACCATTCTTCAAACGACCGAACGTGATGGTGGGAAATCCTGAGAGACGTAATCATAACCTCTACTGTCAGTATCACTAGGATCATGGGCATACCACAAAAGATTGTAGAAGTCTGTGGGATCATTTGGAACAGCTTGTCCGCTTGGGTAAGTTAAAGCAACTCTTGCATCACTCTAGTGGCCGAGGAAGTCAGGTGAACTCGGAGCCCCGAAGGGATGATTCTTCAAGGCCCCCTTTGGGAACTATCAATGTCATCTTTGCTGCACTAGGGAGAACAGGATCCTGGCCGTCTAGGGTAATGTCGGTAGCCCGTCTACCCACAGGAGACGTTAATCACGATCCGAAGAGAACCAAAGTGAGTATTCCACCAGTTTTAGGATTCTCGGATGAAGACAAGATTGGAACTATCCAACCCTATGATGATGCTTTAGTAATCACCCTCAGAATTGGAGGGTATGATGTGAAGAGGGTAATGGTGGACCAGGGCAGCACAGCAGAGATAATGTACCCTGATCTCTATAAGGGGCTGAACTTAAAACCTGATGACTTAACTCCATACAGTTCTCCCCTGATGAGTTTCAAAGGAAGAGTTGTTATCCCAAAGGGTCAAATACGATTACCCGTGCAGACTGGTACAGAGGTAGTAGAGGTAGATTTCATTGTTGTAGACGCGTATTCGCCCTATACTGTAATTGTGGCTAGACCTTGGCTTCATACGCTAGGGGCTGTTTCCTCTACTCTGCATCAGAAGGTTAAGTATCCATCTGAGGGTCAAGCTAATGAAATCCTAGGAGATCAATCTATGGCGAGACAATGATTAGTGGCTGCCATCCAGCATAAACCCGAAGCTGAGTCCTCGGCCCATGCTGGAAGGGGTTTATAGCAATCAAAAACCCTGGCACTACACATCAATGATTCAGCCGAGGGTGCGAGGTGTGAAGATTTGATAAAAGTTACTATCGGAGATGATCCAGAGAAGCTCTTTCAAGTTGGATCTCAATTACCTCTTGAGGAGAAGGAAGAGCTTATAGAATTCCTTAAGAAAAACATCAATGTATTTGCCTGGAATGCTTACGAAGCCCCGGGGTGGATCCAGAATTCATATGTCACCATCTGAAGGTCAACCCATTAATCACCCCTAAGAAACAGCCTCCTCGGGGCCCATCCAAGGAACACGTTGACGCAGTGCGAGAGGAAGTAACAAAGCTCAAACAAGCTGGAGTTATTAAAGAAGTTTTTTATCCTGAGTGGCTAGCGAATACTGTGGTGGTAAAGAAGAAGAATGGGAAATGGCGAGTATGCGTAGATTTCACTGACTTAAATAAGGCTTGCCCTAAAGATCCATTCCCTATGCCTAAAATAGACCAGCTAGTGGATGCAACTGTTGGCCATCCTCGGATGAGTTTTCTGGATGCTTTCCAAGGTTATCACCAAATACCATTAGCCCTGGATGATCAGGAGAAGACTGCCTTTGTCACCCCTATTGGGAACTACCACTACAAAGTGATGCCATTTGGTTTGAAAAACGCAGGATCCACCTATCAAAGAATGATGACGAGGATGTTTGAGCCACAACTGGGTAAAAGTATTGAGATTTACATAGATGACATGGTGGTGAAGAGTAAGATTGTTTCTGAGCATGTGAGAGATCTTGGAAACATTTTTGAAGTTCTCAGAAGATACAAGTTGCATTTAAATGCATCCAAATGTTCGTTTGGTGTGGGATCAGGCAAATTCTTGGGTTACATGGTCACTTACAGGGGAATTGAGGTCAACCCAGATCAGATAAAGGCTATTAACAATTTACAACCTCCTCGGAATCCCAAAGAGGTCCAGAAGTTGACTAGAATGGCTGCTGCTCTGAACCGATTTATCTCTCGATCAGCAGATAGGTGTAGGCCTTTCTTCTCTCTTATCAATAAGTGGAAGGGATTTGAGTGGACTGAAGAATGTGCTGTAGCTCCTTATGCTGTAAGCTTGGTGTTAATACAAGTGGATTGTGGTGTGCAAAAGCCAATTTATTATGTGAGTAAGTCGCTGCATGAAGCCGAGATTCGTTACCTGCCACTAGAGAAAGCTATCCTGGCAGTAGTGCTTGGTACACGGAAGCTGCCTCATTATTTCCAAGCACATACAGTTGTTGTTCTTACCCAACTACCACTTAAAACCATACTTAGAAGTGCTGACTACACAGGGAGAATAGCCAAATGGGGCACTATCCTATGGGCTTTTGACATCAAGTATATGCCTTGTACCTCTACAAAGGGACAAGTCCTCGCAGATCTAGTAGCCGAGTTCACTGAGCCCTCGTTAGAAGAATTAACACCAGCACAGAACATGGATGAAAAATCAGTTGGCGTAATCTCTCAAAAAGGCCCTTCGTTATGGGAGGTATATGTAGACGGTGCAGCAAACCAGAAAGGATCTGGAGTGGGGCTAGTGCTAATATCCCCAGAGAAGATCATTATTGAAAAGTCGCTAAGACTAAGCTTCACGGCTACAAATAATGAGGCAGAATATGAAGCTCTACTGATGGGAATGACAAAGGTCCAGAGAATGGGAGGAAAGTCAGTGGAAATGTTCTCGGACTCAAGGCTAGTTGTCGGCCAGGTACAAGGAGAATTCGAGGCGAAAGATGAAAGAATGCAAGGGTACTTGAGCCAAGTTAAGTGTCTACAGTCAGAGTTTGAATCTTTTAATTTGCTACACATTCCCAGAAATGGTAATGCACATGCTGATTAGCTGGCCACGCTTGCAACCTCTTCGGCACAGAATCTGCCTCAGGTTATTCTTGTTGAGGACTTGTATAAACCCACCGAGATAAGAAAAGAGGCAGTCCGCATTCATCAAATCAGAATTGAGCCAAGTTGGATGGACCCTATAATTCAGTTCCTGAAGGAGGATGCTTTGCCGGAAACACAGTTAGAAGCGAACAAAATTCGGAGGAAGGCTACTAGATTCTGGCTATCCGAGGACCAGAAATTGTACAAACGCTCCTATTCGGGGCCGTATTTATTGTGCATACATCCTGAGACAGCTGAATCACTCCTCGAGGAGTTACATGAAGGAATCTGTGGAAGACATACTGGAGGTAGGTCTTTGGCACATAGAGCCATTACCTAAGGCTATTGGTGGCCAAATTTGCAAAAGGAAGCCCATGAATATGTTAAAAAGTGTGATCAATGTCAACGGTTTGCACTAAACATACATCAACCAGGTGGAGTCCTTAATCCATTATCTAGCCCATGGCCCTTTGCTCAATGGGGCTTAGATATCATGGGTCCATTCCCTAAAGCAGTAGGAAACAAGAAGTACCTTCTGGTCGGCACAGATTATTTCACAAAATGGGTTGAAGCTGAACCTTTAGCTAATATCAGAGACGTAGACGCAAAGAAATTTTTCTGGAAAAATATTATCACTCGGTTTAGGATTCCTCATGCCCTCATCTCGGACAACGGTCTTCACTTTGATAGCAAAGCATTCAGAAATTATTGTCGCGAATTGGGAATCACAAACAGATACTCCAACCCTGCTTACCCCCAGGGGAATGGGCAAGCAGAAGCTGTTAACAAGGTCATAGTAAATGGATTGAAGAAGAAGCTAGATGACGCGAAGGGTAAATGGGTGGAGAAACTGCCACACGTACTCTGGACATACAGAACTACGCCTCGTAGGTCTACTGGAGAGACCCATTTTTCAATGACTTATGGGGCTGAGGTTGTTATCCCTCTGGAGATTGGGTTCCCAACATTGAGAACCAGTTCAATCAGTCCGAATAGCAATAATGAACTGCTAAAAAAGAGTTTGGATCTAATTGAGGAAATGAGGGAAAATGCAACGGTCCAATTGGCGTATTACTAACAAAAGCTCAGACAGGGTTATGATGCCAACGTAAAGCTAAGGCCTTTAACAGCTGGTGATCTCGTGCTCAGGAAAATGGTGGGCACTGCAAAGAACCCAGCCTGGGGGAAGTTAGGACCCAACTGGGAAGGGTCATATCATATTACTTCAGGGGCTGGCATTGGGGCATATTTTTTAGAGAACTTAGATGGTCATGTAATACCACGTCCCTGGAATGTAAACAACCTTAAAAGGTATTATTATTAATTGAGTTTTTTCCTTGTTCAATATGTTTGTGTATTACATAAAAGTTTCGGGGAGGGTTGGGTAACACTCCTTTCCAATTCTTATAAGTGTTTAAACTTAAATCCAATCATGCCTGAAGTCCTCGAACCAGATGATATGGGTTGGTTAACACTCCTTTCCAATTCTTATAAGTGTTTAAACTTAAATCCAATCATGCCTGAAGTCCTCAGACCAGACGATATGGGTTGGTTAACACTCCTTTCCAATTCTTATAAGTGTTTAAACTTAAATCCAATCATGCCTGAAGTCCTCGGACCAGATGATATGGGTTGGTTAATACTCCTTTCCAATTCTTATAGGTGTTTAAACTTAAATCCAATCATGCCTGAAGTCCTCAGACCAGATGATATGGGTTAGTTAACACTCCATAGCAGGTCTTATAAGTGCTCAAACTTAAAAATAGTCGTGCCTGAAGTCTTCGGAAGAGAGGTATAAATTAGTTTACACTGACTATTTTCACACGCTGAAATAGATCTTAAATCATACTGGACTTCTCGGACCATGTACTATACATGATCCAGTTCAAGGTAAGTGTCTAACCATTAACTTTAGTACTTGAGACTTTCTTATCTGTTATTATTCTATAAGTACGGCAGCAATTCTTATATGATTCAATGTTTGCCTATACTTATTTAAGTTATTTGCATCATTAGCAAAGTATTGTTGTTGAGCTTACTCAGATTAAGATAAATGCAAGTTAGCATTACTTATAATGACAACAAATTTTATAAGGTAAGTAACGAAAATGTAGAGAATAAAAAAAAAAACAACAACCCACGTTCATTGATCAAAAAGATAGTACTTCTTAGTTCCTTACATAGTAAAAATAAAAAAAAAATAAAAAACCTAGCTTCTAAGCCTTCTTTATGACAAGGGGATCAATAGTCTGGCTGGACTGGCCGGCAGCAGCATCTTGGGCTTGGCCCTTGGGTTCAGGAGGAGTTATCTTCTTACCCAAGTCCTTACCCTTGTCCTTAGGATCCTCAATTTGCTTACCTTGATCACCAGCTGTACCAGGCTCTTGGGAAGCTTCAGGAAGGGCAGGAGGAACTTGGCTTACCAAAGGCTGTTCTGAGACCTCCGGAAGCAGTTTGGGTGGGGAGGAGTCCAGACCTGGGAGTTCGCGAATTTTAGGGTCGTAATAGATGCTCCCAGGTTGCCTCAGGTCAGATTTTGCAGGGACTCCAGCAGCGTCAAGGGCTTTACCCCAGGTTATATCACAATAATCTCTGCTAACTGCGGAGAACTCCTCTGTGAGTCTGACTTGGGTCTCCTCCACCCCAAGCTTGTATGCTGCCTGCTTTTCAGCCTCAACTGCCTCCTTGGCCAATTGGGCAGTTTCTTTGGCTTTCCGAAGTTCAGCTCGAAGACCTTTCACCAGTTCTCTCTCTGTCTCCAGATTAATCTCGGTCATGTGCAACTGCTTGCGTTGCTCTTCGGCCTGCTTCTCAGCACTTTTAAGGCCTGCATCAAGGCTATTCATTTGCTTGGTCACTTCTTTTAACTGCTCGGACAGCTTATCATAGTCCTCCTTGAGACTACCCATCTTCCTTTCAACCTCAGACCGGGAATAGGCCTCCTCCTGGGCTTCATTGCGAGCGTTTTTATTCCACTCCTCAGCCACATAAATTTGTTAGGTAATCTACATAGTAGAATGGAAAATTTTAGTATAGAGTGAAGAAAAGGGACGAAAAGAATGACCAGCATTTTAATTAAAGAAATGGATTAATTCACTTACCATGGCTAAGTCCCTCTTAAGGGACAGAAATAGTTCATGCTAATTGAAGCGCCTGTAAGCCTCCATATCCTTTGACAGGAGAAGGGGTTGTTCCAGGGCCTTAGCAATGAGACCTGCCTTCCCCCCTTGGTAATTTCTAATTGTGGTGTCCCAAGGGAGGGGAACACCATCCAACTCTAGCTTTGGGGACCAAGTGCGCTGTCCTCGGCGCACATCGATGATGAGAGAATCATCTCGGCTCTCAACAGATGAACCCCTTTTCCCTCGATGGTCCTTGGCCACTTTCTGTTGTTTAGTTCCTTTTGGAGGCACCATCTGACCTTCTTCAGTGTCGATAATGGGCCTTTTCTTCTTCGGATCAGGGATTGGCTTTAAGCCGAGGTCAGAAGGGATCTGAGGAGGTGGTGGAGGAAGGTTAACAACTGGTTGAGATGGACCGGTCTCTTTGGCCTCAGTTGCTTTTTTCCTGGCCTTCATTAAGTCCCTTAAGCTTGCCATGTCTTCTTCTTCCGAAGAATCGTCTGGAAGGGCAGTTATTAGAACAGGTTCGCGGATGCTGGACTGTCTGTCAGTCTCCTCCTCTGCGTCCGAAACTGGAATCACCTGAACTTCTCTTGGTGCCTCTTCTTCAAATTGGAACTGATCAATCTGTTCCTCAAGTGAAGAGGCCGAGGAAGCAACTCTTTCCTCTGCTGCGACTGGTTCAAAGGGAACCTGTTGAACCGGTTGGATAAGTAGGGGTACACCCTGCGGGTTTGGATGTGGCATAGGAGCAAGATCGAACGGAGACAAAAAATTTAGCCGAGCAACGTCTATTCGATTTATGCGAGGGTCTCCCTACCTTATCGCGTTGCCGACCGGTTGAAATGTGTCCGAGAGTGGCTTGAAATCGAGAATGAGATGTGCGGCCCGAAGTTGCCTATCTTCACTTACGAAAATCTCTGATCTCAGTAAGTAATTGAGCGCAGCAACGTTGGTTAGACTGAGCCGAGGAGATACGTGCCTTTTATCTGTTAACACCACAACAGAATAAAGCAATCAGAAAGTAAAATACGAAGATAAAAAGAAAAGGTACAACGCTAATGATGAAGATCCTAAATCTATTTCTAGGGAACCTAGATCTGGGATATCCCACCTGGCTCTCCTGGTTGGGTTGGGCAATGAAGACCGTCATGCCACGCTCCCGAGACGATCAGATAGTCGTCTTTCATCCCCTTGTTAGATTTGGGAAGACAGGATATGAGCCTAACGATGTCGGGCCGGGATTTAAGATAATATCCCGCCCCCTTTTGTCTATGGCACTCGTACATATGTACTACGTCAAGCCAGGTGAGTCCCAAGCCTAGATGTTGGTTCAAAGCATCGACTGCTCCTAGGATCCTAAAGACATTAGGTGCACACTAGTCGGGACTAAGCCTATGGTTACGAAGGTAATCTCTTGTAATGGACCCCATAGGGAGAGTCATTCCCCCTTCTATGAAAGCTATGACTGGGATTATGACTTCTCCCACTTCTCGGTCAGTTAGTAGTCTCTCGGGGGAGACAATACCGCAAGTGTACGCCCTGTGGTATGTGATACGTTTCTTTAAATACCTCTATCTGGGCAGGACTATCCACCAAATACCTAAATCTACCCATTTCGGACAACTAGAAAGAAGGAAGCACTAAGAACAATAACAGGGAAACGAGAATCTGAAGGCCGAGAAAGATGGCTAAAGAGAGAAAGATGGGTGCAAAGAAACTGGAACTTACACAAACTGAGTTGGGGAGTAATCCTTAAGTCCTTAGTAAGATTCTTGTGAATTTATGAAGAAATGATACTGACGATTTGAAAAGTTTTGTAAGTTGAATGCTTGGGTTCGCTAGAGAAATTGAGAAATCGTGAAGTAAAGGAGAAATGATCTCCTTTGAGACTTTATATAGGGGCTAGAAAATGAGTGGGAATTATCCCGCCTAGATTCTGAGGAAAAATATCATCTGTCTGATCAATGGCTCACCGTTGGATGCCAGAGACATAGCGCCGCCTGGAGCAATTAATAGCGCTTCGTAAATACCGAAATGTCAGTAGCAATGATGAAGCGCCTAAATCTATGCTCCCACGCGTGTAAACTCAGGTTGTTTTTACATTATTAGCCTTTATTTTTGTGGCAGATCAAAATCCTATTTTTTCTCCTCGGATGCGAGGGAAAAATTAAAATTTTGAAGGGCTATTGTAGGGATAAAAGCCCAAATTTATATATTGGGCCTTGGGCCCTATTTGAAAGTATGGGTGCGTCCAAGGAGGAGCAAAAGATTGGGAAAGGCCTCAGACTAGAGAACCATGCAAGGAAGAGATAGAGGAATATAGTCCGAGGAGTATATCCTTCTCGGATACGGAGAATACTAGTTTAGCAAATACTTGGATGGCTTGGGCAATCTTCCGGGAAGTTCCAACGATAAGGATGAACTTCATGCACGTATAAAGATGATAAGAACAGAGAAATATCTAAGGAAAAAGCTGCTACCACCGCATTAAATGTATTGCAACAACTTTTCTGACCACATTTATGTGGAGAAGACCCCTGAACAGTGCAGCCTCAACTACCACCACTCATGGAGAACTAAAGAAGATACCTGATGGGACATATACTCAAGTGAATGCTTAGATGAAGAACAAGTGTGCGATCAAGATGGAGAGAAAGAAAACTATATAAATGTAAAGGACCTCTCATGAAGGGGGATCGGAAAATCACAGAGGAAGAGAGAAGAAAGGTTTACTATAGCTCTAAGAATTATATAAACAAAAGTTTGTCTCCTCGGACAACAATTTATTCAAGTTTCAAGTTTGTTCTTGCACTTATTTATCTGTTGAAGTTAAACGTTGTTTAGTTCACTATCAGCCCAGCTCTTTTACCCACTCTCTACAAATTTATTGTATTGGGCTTGTTGGGCTCATATTCCATATCTCTTGGGTTTGGGCCACAAATATAGACCCTACAGTTCTATTAGCTTTGGACAACTGTATTTCTTTTTTGCAAAAATTTTATTGCATACCCAGATAATATGTAATATATTCCTTCTGGGTTTTTTTTTTTTTTTTTTTTTTTTGAACAAAGGGCACCTTATGAGATATTCTTAGAGAACCAAAATCACCTGGAGCAATACAAATATATGTAAGATTTTTATGCTTTAAGGGCTCTATTCCTACTTCTTATCCACAAAGATAGAGAGGACTGGTACTTATATAAAAAATAAAAACAAAGATAGAGAGGACTGGCAACTGGAGCTGACAACAGCTTCTCTTCCTTAGCCCTCATATCCAAAATGGGTTGGGTTGGGTTGGGTTGGGTTGATTTGATTTCCCATCATCTGGTTAAAAAAACTATACTTTATCCATCAAAGGTTATATATTTTAATATGGGTAAATTGCAAATTACACCCCTAAAGTTTGGGGTTAATTAGATTTTACACCCTGAAATTTCAGAATTTGGATTTTACTCCCTAAAATTTGGGGTGTTTGGATTTTACACCATGATATTTCATAACTTGAATTTTACCCCTAAAGTTTAGGGTTGTTTGGATTTTACATCCCAAAATTCTGAAACTTTAGGGTGTAAAATCCAAACACCCCAAAACTTAACATTAGGGAGTAAAAATCCAAACACTTCTAAAATATACGGGGTAAAATCCAAATTTTGAAACGTCAGGGTGTAAAATCCAAATATCACCAAACTTCAGGGTGTAAAATCCAATCACCTCCAAACTTTAGAAGTGTAATTTGCAATATTTCCTTTTCAATATTTTTTTCAACCCCAAATCTATAAATTTTACATTTGCAAATCTTAAGTCACATGCTTTGAAAAGAGAACATAATGACAAGGGTAAATAACCTTTTAAACCCTCTATAAATCCCAATGACATACAATAAAAATTGCTCTATTATTGGGTGGCTTCAAATTAAACCCTATGATTTCAAAAGTTTTAAATTAACCTTGAATTTTTAGGCGGCTACAAATTAAACCTTGTAATATCGTTAGTTTCAAATCGAACTCTGCACTTTTAAAATAATGTCAATTTTTATAATTTGATAAGGGGAGGAAGATTTGAACTTTGGACGTCTCAATTGAAAGTACTAAGAGTTGCTAGTTGAACTACAAGGCTCTTTTAAAATAATATCAATTTAACCCTGAACTCTTTTAGTTTGATATTTGGGTCTGATGGGGGATTTGATTTGAAACAAATGAAACTATAGGGTTCAATGTGCAACCATCTTAAACCTCATGTTTTAATTTGTAACTTTTGAAACTATAAGGCTTATTTTGAAATCACCCTGAAGCATAGGATTTTAATGCAATTTGTCCTAATAACAACTTCATTACAATCTGAATAAATTAAACTCATGAACCAAAATCAAATACAATTAGACCTAAAATAGGTAAAGTTTAACTTTTTATACCATATGTGGACAATTCGAACTTGACCATTGGTGGATTAATTGCAATTTTTCCTTTTTGTTTTTCTGAATAAGTTCAAGTAGAAGCTTTATTCTGAAAGTAAAGAAGGGTGAAGCCCAGGTGCTCAGAATTTATACAACGGCCTCTAACCAAGAGAAAAATAAAAAAATCAACCTCCAAGTTAAGAAATAACTTTAGTTTATGCTGGCAGTAAACCTGTAGTTTATGCAATGGCCTCTTGATTGAGCAGTGCCTTTGACAGTATAATATATATGTAAGTGTATATTTATATGGCAAAACTTAGGTACAATTCCTTAGATGTTGTACTTCAGATTCCTCATTTAAATTAAACCGTGTGGTTGCATTGACCAATGCAACACAAAAGGTGTTATCTTCCCCCACAAATCACAATAGGTCTGCAGTTTGTAGAAACTGAAACTAAATTTGTTAGCTGCATTCTATATGTTGGGATTTTCATCATGTTTTTGTATCTGAACTTTAGTGGGTTTTATTTACTTGGTGCTTTGGGAATCCTATATCAAACATTGAAAGACACCAGATTTTGATAGTGTGATTGGAAAGTGAGTATCATCAGTGGTAATTGATGGAGTACCTGTTACTGCTTAAGGATGCATGTTTTTCCACAAGTTGGTTGCTTTTTTAACTCCTTAAAGTGTGGTTGCTGTGCTTGATTTTATGGACTAAGTTTCTCTATCACTTTATTATACTTGTAACTAGTAAGTTGCGCTAGAATTTTGTTTTCACTAACTTGTAGTGGATCCAATCATAATAAAGTGACTAAATTTTACACTGGCCATCAATCTATGACAACCCTTCTCCTTTTTCTGGGTTTGACACTGGCTGTGAACAAAATATTTGACACTAAGCCCAGACATAGATGGAGTTGTTGTATTGATTTCATTAAGCGTTTCTTCTAGGTCTTAACCAAAATATTAGTATTAATTTTATGACCTTTATCTAGGTTAAATGATTTTTTATTTTGTTAAAACTTTACAGTTGGATATTAAAATTCTTGATTGAACATTAATAGATTATATTAAAAGCACTTGGAATGCTTATAAGATATACATTTTGCTTGGTCATCTCTAATCATTACTGTTCATAAATCCTGATGACGTGCGTTCATATTTTTTGATTTGTTTTTTGCTGAATATGCTTTGCCGTACTTCTTTCTAATAGCTTTTTCCTTTCATGTTGTCTTGCCTAATCTGATATCCTTTTACTTTTTAACCTAATAGCATGAATTGAGATTAGTTTTTTCTTTTTATTAATTAATAAATAATAGTGGACCCCCAGAGCTTCACATGTCAATCCCTTTTTAAAAAAATGAATATAGCATTATTTGGGGGTCATCTGTCTTCTTGAACAAATGCTTGACTGGTTTTCATTGATGATAATAGTTGAAAATATCTACAACAGGGGACAAAAATTCCCTATGTAGAGGACAATGCACAAATCATGGGATTCCCATGGCTGTATCAGCAACAGGACAGGGTAAAGGAGGAGGTT
This sequence comes from Quercus aquifolioides, assembly GCA_019022515.1. Classification (NCBI taxonomy): domain Eukaryota; kingdom Viridiplantae; phylum Streptophyta; class Magnoliopsida; order Fagales; family Fagaceae; genus Quercus; species Quercus aquifolioides. Next base: position 52,244,972 of record CM032326.1, on the reverse strand, counting down.
TGTTGGAGAGACCAATTATTGAGAAAACTACTCCTGGCCGTGAATCAGAGTTTGATTCGAGGTATAGGCAAAATTTTGATGCTGCTCATTTTCAAATAGTTTTGACATGTAATTAGTTGTATCTTTACTCTTGTTTTCAGATAAGTAATAGGAACCTTTATTAAAAAGAGGGGAAAAACCTCAAGTGCACTCCATTTGTTTCGATAGAAAACCTTGTGTAAAGATAGTTTTCCATCTTTTCGAGTGTTTAGTAGCATAAAAAAAAAAATTAAAAGAAAACTATATTTGATCAATAGAAAAAGTATGGCTTATTTTTAAAGTTTTTTTTTTTGAAAACAACTGTATCTTACAATAAGCTAAATAAGGGAAGTTTATTTTTCAGCTCATTTAAGGTTTCTACCAAATATAGGAAAATGAGATGGTTTAATAGAAAATACTTTTTGGAAAATTACTTATTTTCTAGAAAATATTATCGCCAAAACAAACAGAGAGTATAAGAAAGGTTTTTAAAGATTATAATATAAAATTCAAGAAAATATAAAGAAGAAGAAAAAGTAATACTACCAAGAGCAGACATCCAGTCATACAAAGATCTCAAAAATAGACTTTTTTTTTAATCTTTCCTACTTATCAAATAGAGATTTTAATTCCTAGAAAGCTCAACACATTAAAGGCTCAATTATCTCTCTCTCCAAGTGCTCTATACAATGATCCTTAACCCCATGAATTCTGCACCTGTTATGGGTTCAATCAAGCTAGACCTTTGAAAGGAGAAGTACCATTATTCTACCAGGCTTTTGGTATGGAATATTAAAATGAAAGAAAATGTATAAGTTAAATACAATGGTTTAAGTTACTTTCCAGGCAGTGTACTGTTATTCCTACCAAAATTCTTCAAGGGATTGATAGACTTAGTCGGAACTTTCTGTGGGGCTCATCTGAGACTAAGAAAAAAATTCATCTCATTGGTTGGGAGAAAATCACAAACCCAAGGGATGAAGGAGGTCTTGGTATTCATGCGGCTAAACCAAAAAATACTGCGTTGCTTGCTAAGCTCAACTGGAGGTTCAACTCCGAAAAGTCGTCCCTTTGGGTTCGTGTGTTGACTCATAAATATCGCCCTCGGAGGGGTCTTTCTCATGCCTCTTCGAATCACACTTCGTGCTCTCCTTGCTGGGCTGCTTTAAAGAAGGGGCAAAACACTTTTATTGAGGGTTCAAAGTGGATTGCAGGCAATAACAGTGGGCTATCTTTCTGGCATGATAAGTGGCTGAACAGGGGCACTCTTAGAAGCCTTATTTATGGTCCTCTGAACAAAGGTGAAGATCATGTTAAACTGTTGGATGTTGCTAGCTTTTTTGGATGGAATCTGGATAATACTTCCTTTTCTTTCCCGAATCAAATCCTGTTAGAAATGAAGGCAACTCCCATTCCTTGCCTTAACCATGATGTTGACCGCCTGTGTTGGCATTCATCTCCTAGTGGGGAGTTTAAATTAAAAGACGCGTATCGCCTTGTTTTAGAAGAGAAAGATTCCGGGAGACCTCCTTCTTTTAAAGGAAAATGGGTTTGGAAGGTTCGGACCATTCCAAAGGTCCAAAATTTCTTATGGCAGTGCTGTCATTTGAGTATCCCTGTCCGTAGCCTGCTTTGTGAGAGAGGTATGAATCTTAATCCTGTTTGCCCTGTTTGTAACGCAGGTGCTGAAACGATTGCGCACTCCTTACGGGACTGCCCTATGGCTAAGAGTTTCTGGAATTCTTTTAACCCTCCAATTCACCCCAATCTTTTCTATGGGACCAATGTTCTTGATTGGCTTCGCATAAACAGCCAATGTACTCGAAAATGTGGGGTCTTAGAGGTTGATTGGGGTATTATTTTTCCCATGGCAGTCTGGTCCCTCTGGCTTCGGCGAAACAACATTGTGTTTGGAAGATCAGGTCACTCCAGCGATCTTCAGGATCAGTCCTTAGCGAGAGCAGCTGAAGTTGCTTATTTAGGCCTTTCTGAGAAGCGGTTTTCTGTCCGTACTAGAATCCAGGTGAAGTGGCTCCCCCCTCCTCTCAATTGGTTTAAACTAAACTCAGATGGGTCTTCTATGGGTAATTCGGGGTTAGCAGGAGGAGGTGGTATCATTAGAGACAGTTTTGGAAGATGGGTGAAAGGTTACGCGCAGGCTATAGGGATTACTACAAGTATGGCAGCTGAGTTATGGGCCTTAAGGAACGGTATTCGGCTTTGTATTTCTCTAAACCTTCCTGCAGTGGAGATCGAATTGGATGCTAAAGTGGTGGCTGATTTCATGAGAAGCAGCAATAGTAGAGTTAATAATTCTGATGTTATTGTCGCTAATTGTATTGAAGGCCTAAAGAAAATTCCCATTGTCAAAATTTTGCACTGCTTTAGAGAAGCCAACAAATGCGCTGATGCATTAGCTAGACGTGGAGCTCTGCTCCCTCAAGATTTTATGATTTTTATGAACCCACCCCCTGAGGTTGTAATGCTTATTAGTTCAGATGCTGTTGGTACCATGTATGACTGGTCTGTTCCCTCTTCTCTAGAGGCTTTTTAGTTCAATGAAATTTCCTGATTACCAAAAAAAAAAAAAAGTTACTTTTCAGACTAAAGATTGAATGGCAGTGAGGAGTTACAAAATAACACCAATAGAGGGTAAGACAAAGGAAAGTCAGTTCAGGTCGTCTTGTTATGTGCAATGTTGAGTGAAAGTCAATGCATGCACTAATAAAGGTGGTGTGCAGGCTGAAGATAGTGTAAGGACAAAAAGAACTTGGTTGAAATTAGGAGAGGACATGGTAATTAGGACTTAACGGCAGTACTACAAAGAACTCCTGTAGCCAATTCTAATTACTTGTACATATAGTTTGTTGCTTTTCATTAATTGGGTAATGTTTCTAATTTAAATGTTGGTTTTTAACCACTTAAGTATTTGTTTTATAATTTATTGATATGATTATTAAGACATCTGTTGTTATATTCAAAGTCCCTCATAATATGAAATCCCCCTGCTGAATCAAGTTAGTAGTTCAGTGATTGAAATATTCATCCTCGTTTCCTTTCACCAGATTGAACTCTCTGAGTAAAGGATATATTGTATTAGAATGCATTGGCGCTAAACATGGTGCTAAATGTTTCTTTCTCATAGAATATAATGTGATAGGTTATTTAGACCCCTTAAACCAACCAGATTGCGTAGCCTAGATTAATTAGTCAAGTTGTTACTTAGTCAAATTAAGCAATTCTAGGTTAAAACAATCCAAACAATCATATCAAGAATAATAATGCAGCGGAAAATAAATAACACAAGATATGATCACCCAGGAAACCACACGGTAAAAACCTGGGGAGGATTTGACCCACCGATCCTCAAGGCATAACAGAATTCACTATGAAAGAATTGAAGTTCTTACAAAAGGACTACAAGCTCCCCGCTCGACTTCCTAATGCTACCCACCAGTACGAACTTCCTGACACGACCACGCGCAGGCTCCGAATCCACGGACTACTTCTTTCTTGAATTCCTCAATCAGCTACAAGCTCCCCGCTTGCTTTTCTTTTAAGTTCCAATGGTTGCAACTATGTTGATCATCAAGATATTGACAACCCTAAGTTTATGTGAAGGAAAGCTCCTCAAAGATCTCACAAGAGATTCACACAAACAGCAAATATGAGCAACAAAGACTTAGAGAGATTTGGGTACAAAACCCTAAAAATAAAAGGAGGCACAAGAGGCACTCTAATCTCTCTCTCAAAAGTCTCTAAAACGTGGCTTAGGGTTTCCTTTATATAGTGGGAGAAGTAGATCTGAAACCCTAATCCTTAATGGGCTTAAGCTGCTGTTTGGGCCGACTTAAAATTCTGCAGATACGATTTTCGATCGATCGAGCCTGTTCTTCGATCGATCGAACCAGGCAGAATATGAAGTCTTCTTCCTGCAGCTTGTATGTTCTTGAATCTTGACTTGAATCACCTTGAGCATTGTCTAATAAAACCTATAGACTCTAAGATCTATATCTAGACAAGTTTGTGTTCACGATTTGCCAATTGTTCTAAACATTTAGAACCTAACATAATGAAATGGAATGCAGCAGTTTTAACATTGTTATTTCCTGACTGTTAAGGAAATCAAGGAAAACGGCTCCACCTTATCGTCTTATACTGCATAATGACAACTACAATAAACGGGAATATGTTGTCCAAGTACTGATGAAGGTTATCCCTGGGATGACTCTTGATAATGCAGTTAATATTATGCAAGAAGCACACTACAATGGCTTGGCAGTGGTGATAATCTGTGCCCAGGCAGATGCCGAAGATCACTGCATGCAACTAATGGGCAATGGACTTCTCAGCTCAATTGAACCTGCAAGTGGCGGGTGCTGAGGACAGGCCCAGTGAAACAACATGGTTTATTGATTTTACTGCTCTCTTGTAAGGTATTAGATGTTCATAAACCAGTAGTACTCATATTTTAATGAATCTTGCTCATCCTATCGTCAAATTAAGACAAGGATGGTTGTTGATTCGAATAAAATTAATTGGTTTAATTTACAGTTACAACCTAGAATACAACGTGTTATTTTAGGAAATCGCATTAGGATATTATTACTACATTTGAGTGGAGACTAATCCTTATGCATACACGAAATCATCCTCTTACCACTTCAAGCAAGTTATTCTGTGGGAATCAAACCTAAGCTGACCCATGAGTTAATTAAAGATAATTAGGATATATTCATGAACATTTTATTCTCAAGTCATCACCTCATTCAAGTATATACTATAGGAACATCAGTTGGTGCTAGTTTCCCATGTCCATCCATTAATGATTCTGGTACTCTCGGTCACTGACTCACTGGACTTCTAGAGTTGGACAATTATTATTGGTCATATAATGCAATTACATGTGGTTTGGAAATCAGTCCACGGCAACAATAGCTAGAAATTACTGGTAGGAAATTGGGTATGTTAGGATGGGAATATTCCATGCACCACTTCCTCTCTCCTGTACTCTCTTTTTCTCCCATCTCCCTTGATTCAAACATAGAATTAAATGTACATCTAAAAGCCTTTATTGATTATATAAACTAGCATGTTCACACGCTAATATGTGTGTTTAGAGGCTCTTAAATAAATAAATGTGTGTTTAGAGGCTCTTCAATTTTAAATATAAAAAAATACAAAATTTTTAAAGTTGCAAGTAATATTTTATTTATCTTTTATGTGAAGTAGTTATATTTTAAAGAGAGATGCTACGTCTACAACAATTTTACAACATTTTTACAACAAATCACAGGTGGATAGTTGTTATTGGTTCAAATTTGAAACTAACACTAAGATTACTTTTTTGCCCCAACAATAACAACCAGTAACAACCTGTCACTTAGGATTTGTTGTAAAAATGTTGTAGACATATCATTTCTCTATTTTAAATATAGAATATGTCCTAATTTTGTGGAATTTGAATTTTATATTTCTCAATTTACCTTTATACCCTTAATTCATCTTATTGTTAACCTAGAAAGCATCGACGTGGCTATAGGGGTGCCGCACCGACGTCCTACACAGCCCAACGCAGGGTGCGGTGGGCGATGACGCTGCCTGCGCATTGGAGCCATTTTTTTTTTTTTTCGTTTCCGGATTCGCACCGAATCGATTCGTATCAGCCGACCAATTCAGGCCAATACTGGCTTTGAATCAGGCCGAAATTCAAGTAAGAATTATTAAAAAAAAAAATTAAAAAAGAGTGCAAAAACATATTTAAACCAAAAAAAAAACCCTAAAATCATCACTGCCTCTCTCTGCTCTCTGCTCTCTGCTCTCAGCTTTCTGCATTCTAATTTCAATGTTTTAGTTTCAAACTTGTGGATTGTATTTAATTTATGAACATCATGTTTTAGTTATCATCTACTATTTCTCTTAAATTTGGTATATGTTTATATAATGTGAAAAAGTATGCTTAGCAATATATAGAAAATATAAATAAAAATATTTTTAATAATTTTTTAATCGCCGCACCCGCACCCTACTTTTTCAAAAATTGCCGAGTCCCACACCCGAATCCGGAAATGCACCCGTGCTTCATAGTTGTTAACTCATTTTCAATTAGATAATAGGGTTATTTTTGGGAGTATAGGGAAGTGGACAATAAACAATTCTATTCTAATTATATGTAAAGATAGTATCAACTATCAACATATTTGTAACTCCTAGTCTAGAATTGCTAATAAAGACCAAAACTTTATAATTCAAGGAATGACTACAATCCAAAATATATAAGATTGCAACTTCAAAGTAGTTTTTTTTTTTTTTTTTTAAGGAAAGAGTCAGAGCATTATTATCCAAATAACTGGAAGATAAAAAACAAAAAAATTAGAAATGTCTAGAGGAACAAACTTCATTCAAACTAACAAATGAGAAGACAATCTAACTCTCATAGCTAAGGCATGGGCTACAGAATTACCCTGCCTCCTAGTATGAGAGAATGAATGAGTTTGTAGCAAACTTGCAATAGACATTGAGTCTTTTACAGTATGACCAATAGTTGAAAGGGAAAAGTCTGCGGTTGAGAGCCTTAGACATAAGCTTTGAATTCCCTTCAAACACAGAATGACGACTACCTAGTTCAACAATGAATTTGGTAGCTCTTCCCGTTGCAAGAGCCTCCAAAACTTGTACTAATGATGGTTGGGATATTTTCTCGGATAATGCAACTATTACTTCTCTCTCATTTCGGACAATCACCCCAATCCTAGCTTCAAATGAGTCTTCGAAGATTGCCCCATTGTAATTTGCTTTAAAACCATCGATAGCTGGAGGTTTCCATTGTCAACCTGTCGAGATTTTTCTACAGGTAATAGAGGTCTATGTTGGAACTCTAATAGGAGATTTCTAGCTGCTTCAAGAACTTTTCCAGTGGGCAGACTTGCTTCCTTGATTCATATTTTATTTTTACGGTGCCATACAAACCTTGCCACTGTAGCAAAGAGTTCCACATTTTGATGATGATTCCCAACAAATTGACATGATCAGAAAAAGTGTAGATGTTAGGGAAGTCTTTCCGGATCCAACCAAAAACTGATTCCCACAAATCACGAATATCTGAGCACTCCCGTAGGGCATGAAATGTAGTCTCCGTAGCTAATGAACACAAACTGCAGTTTGCCATCTCTAGGACTTTCCGTTTTTTGAGATTTTCCTTGGTTGGTAAAGCTTCGGAACAAGCACACCAAAGAAAAATTTTAATTTTATTTGGCAATCTAAGCTTCCAAATCCGAGGCCAGAAGGATTTTGTATTTGAATTATCCGAGCTTGAAGCATCAGCCCTCTGAACTTCCTCACACAAAAATTGGTATCCTATCTTAACCGAGTAGACACCATTCTTGCTTCGGGGCAAATAATACAATCTGGTTGGCTAGTAACACAGATTGGTATAGCTTTTATTATTTGGGCTTCAGAAGGAAGGATGTGCTGATCTATCACATAGTTGTTCCACCCTCCTAGATCATAATCAAGCAACCAAGCAACTGTAGCTTCTTCCAAAACAGTAGCTCGGGGAGATAGGATTCTTGCTGAATTAGTACCAGGTATCCAGTTATCATCATAGATCCGAATATTTTTACCATCTCCAACTCTCCACAACATCCTAGGTGAAATAACATTCCTAACTTTTAATATGCTTTGCCAAGCATAGGAACCTGAGGAAGCTTTAGCCTCAAAGATAGAACCTCTAGGAAAATACTTCGCTTTAAACACTCAATAGAACAGGGAATTGTGATCATTCAGTAAACGCCAACTCTGTTTTGCGGACATAGCTTCATTAAACTTGACCAAATCTTTGAATCTCATTCCACCCATAGCTTTCGGCTTACAAAGGACCTCCCACTTCTTCCAATGAATCTTTCTCTGCTCCCCCTCTGTCCCCACCAAAATTTCTTTATTAGTGCCTCAATCTCATCACACAGTCCAATAGGCAATTTGAAGCAACTCATTGCGAAGGTTGGAATAGCTTGGACCACCGCTTTGAGTAAAATCTCTCTACCCACTTGGGACAATAACTTTTCCATCCACTCTTGGAGTTTACTCCAAAATCTCTCTTTTATATAATTTAGGCTTGCTTTCTTATTTCTCCCAACCACAGCAGGGAGACCAAGGTACTTCCCGTATTCTTTGACTTTAGGGATCCCAAAAAATCAATGATTTCAGGTTTCAACTTCGAAGTAGTTAAATGCACTAGTCATATTGCGAAAGTAAATCAAACATTACATGCATTTTCCATGGTACAAAGTACTCAAAAATGTTATACATGAGAGGTTCTAATTAACATATTAAACATATCCAAGGTGGAAAATTTAAAACAGGGGAAATGAAGCCGCCACACGATTCAACTCGATCTCTCCACAATGTGTTACTTGTAATAAAAATAACAATAAATAGAAATTCTCATATCAAATTAGATGGAATATTAGTCCCTAGGTACCAACCTGTACCAACCTGTGAACCGCAACAAAATCTATATATATCTAAAAGCTGAAGCGTAGAGTTTAATGTTATCGTGCTCCTGTTGAGCCACATCAGCGCCACACCAACACCACATCATCAATCTATTTTCAATATTTTCTCTCTTTTTTTTAATTTTTTTTTTCTCCTTATTAATTTGCCACTTTACAATTACACATTTTCCAACATTTACTTATTTTAACATTTTTATCTCCCCACTACTCTACACCTTGACCTTACACTTTCTCCATCCCTTCATCTTCCTTTTATTTCAACTCTTCTTCTCCCCATTTTTTTATTATAAAAATTTGTTATTTCTCTTCCATTCTGAAAGCTCGAAAATGTGTTGAAAACACAAGAGTAATTTAGACCCCTCAATTAAAATTACAGCTCGATAGATTTTACAATAACTTAATACTAAGTGCGGAATAGTGTAAATGCGAGCAGATGAATAAATAAGCTACTCTAATCCATAAACTAAGCAATACAGCAATATAATGGAATATAAAAAAGTAGGAAAGAGAGATGCAAACACAGAAAACACCGAGACATGTTTTCAAAGAGGAAACCGAAGAACTCGGCGAAAAACCTCTCTGCCGCCCTCCAAGCGGAAATCGATCCACTAGACAATCAGTTGTGATACATGGGTTAGCAAGAGACCCTCCAAGCCTAATCTACCCGATGTACCTAAGCCCTCCAAGCTCCTACTCCAACAAGGCTTCTCGGAACCGTGTCTTGTCTACCTCTCTGGATCCCGCAACAAGCTCCATGTTGCATCTGCCATTCCAGGCTTCTTCCAATGCTTCCCAGCAGCACCAAAACGTCACACAACTCTCTCAAAGGGTGTGGTAAGTGTTTGGGCTATCAACCTCTCAATGGTATGGAAATGGATAGGGAAGAGTTGAGGAAATACTACAAGCAAGTGTATAGAGAAAGGTGGGGATGACAATCTCTAATTCTCAATGTGTTTGGCTAGGGTTTTCTCTCTGAAGCATTCCTCAACATTTGTGGGTAATGAGGGTATATATAGGAGAGGCATAGAAAGTGTGAGTCATTCAGTACAGGCTGGCAAAATAGATTGCCTCGCGGGTGTCTCGCGGGAAGGCCTTACCCGCGAGATACTCGCGAGAGACAGTTGTCTCCACCTGGCCTGACTCTTCGCATTCCAGCATGTGCAGGGCACATGATTCATTTCACGAGAAGCTAGGTCGCGACATACCCGCGAGAATTCTTCAGCCTTCAAATGCTTGAGTCTTCACATTCTCTCTCTATCACACAACCCTTACAACAAATCCCACAATAGATACAGGGTATAAACGATTGAAAATAATTACAATCAAATTTGGCACGGAATAAAAGCCAACAAAATACGTAGTTGTAAATAACAACTTTACAATCTCCCCCTTTGGCTATTCCGTGACAAAACCCTAAAATAAACTCTAGACTTATACATGAGTTTGGGAACAAAGGCAAAACTCACTCACACCTAATTCTAGATTCTGATAAGTTCTTGAAACATATGAACAAGTATCTCCTGAAACACAACAACACAATAACATCATTGTATGCAGAAAAACTTGAAAAGCATATGGAGCAATATTAGCATGATCAAGCAAAATGGAATAAAAACAATATACCATGGCAAGATCAAACAAGCAATCACTATACAAAAGCGATCACTATGCTCATTCACACAAGGAATGAACATCCGGACATGCAAAATGATAAGCTCATTTGAAGAGTATCATTTGTAAATCCAACACTCAACCAATGCGAAATACACGAAGTATTTGCATCTAGGAACAATCCTACTAGGGCACAAGAGTGTTCATCACTCAACCAATGCATAGAACATATATGCATCTAGGAACAATCCTACAAGGGCGCAAGAGTGATGTACTGAAGTAAAATGTATGACATTAAACATCAAGTGCACAAGCATAAAGGCTGCATAAACAAGGTACTGCATATGCATGGCACAAACCATAAAAGCCTACAAATATGCAATAAAACAAACTCTAAAAACTTACAAAAGCAACATGGGTACAAACAAGATATGCTACAAAGCATAGAGAATATCACAAAATAAACTACTGAAATTATACTGGAATAAAAACAGAGTATCAAAGCTTTAAACCAAAAGCAGTAAAACAATTATAAAAACCAAAAGCAGTAAAACATCTGTAAAACCAATAACCAATGTTACTATGTTTCTAAGCTATGCTCCCCCAAACGCTGTGCAAGCTCTTCTTTAGCTCCCCCTCAAAAATTTCTCCCCCTTTTTGACCGGAATGGCCAAAGAGGCTAAAACTAATCTGACTCTGAATCTGAGCCCTGCTCCATAGACGAGTCTTGTATCTATGAAGACAATGCAGTGACCTGTCCTTGGAGGTATGCAAACTGGGTTGTGGTGTGATGCACATGGGATTCAAGCACGACAGACATCTGGTCCATTTTAGCTAGCAGGAGATCAAGTTTGCTCAAGCCTTGTGATGGAGCCAAAGATGATGGTTGTGCTAAAGTCTCTGGGGCAGAAGTGAATCTATCAATCTCCTCCTCTATATCTCCACCCTCATCTTGCTCAACACGAGGTTGTGGGATGGTATGCACACCAGTCTTGGAGCCTTTGATGTGTGCTGTGCTCCTAGTCAATGTATGACCACCAATGGGGTAGTCCCTCTGAACGACTATGAGGCCACTGGGAAGTTTGAGCTTTGCTTTGGCAATCAATCCCATGATCAAAGAGGGAAACGGCATTACAGTCCTTGTATTCTGTTTTGTAATGCTCTTCTTCAGGACATGGATGATATGGCCACAAATGTCTATCTCCTTATGGGTAAAGAGATCATACAAAAATCTCGTTCTTGGAGCAGATAATGTGGTGAGGTTGGTGGCTGGATACAAATTATGAATTATCACATAACTTAGTGTCCTTATTTCCGGAGAGAATTTGATTGTGTTCATGGATGATCTCTTCGGTTCACCACCAAGTAGTCAAATCATCTCTTCAGTAGAACCCATTCTGTCCTCATACGCAATTGTAATTGGCTGAGATGGAGGACGAATTTTCAAAAAGTCTTGGATGATCTCTCTAGTAATCACAAATTCTTTGTGTCTTACCCAGCACTCAATACGATCTCCGTTGACAGTGGCATTTGAGAAAAACTGTTTGATTATCTCAGAATAAACAACCCCAACTAGATTCAACAGCTTGGTCCAAGTTCTATCTTTGAACACTTCAGGGATGAAAGTGTCCTCAAGAGTTTCTAACTGAACCACTCTCTCCATGATGATCGTCTTGTCCTTATAGCAGTCATTATACTTCATATCTGCTTCAGTAGATTTGAAATGATCAGAATCAGTGCATGCACGCTTTGAAGTTGGTTTCTTCTTAGCTGCATGCTTGGTGGGAGACATCTGCACAATTTCACAAAGCAGAAAAGGGAACATGTGCACAAACACCAAAAACAGAGCACCAAACTTGATTAGATTCAAGATAGTTCAAAACAAGGTTAAACTAACTTAAAACAGAGCATGGTTGACTCTTAACAACATGTTTAAACAAACAAACTTATAAAGCATAAATACAATGCATGAAAATAAGTGACTGTGCATGTGTGTGCTTATGTGTGCATGTGCTAATGCATGTGGGTGTTTGTGTTGATGCATGAGAGTGCAGCACCAGATGCATGAGTGGTGCCTAGGTGTGTGCCTAGTGTGTTCAACATGGTCCAAGAGTATGAAGCATATGAACAAAGTCCACACTAAGTGAAACATGGTCAAACAAGTGAAAATCCATAGATTGAAATCACTTGATTCCAATTTGGCACAAAAATGTCACTCGGACATTTTGTCAAACACCTAGCATGCAGTGAAATCATGCCTAAATGCATGTTAAAATGCCACAAGGGGCCAACACAGATGCACAAACATCAAATGGGACACAGCCCAATCAAAAGATTTGACAAATTTTCACCCAATTTAGAAAACCAACCCAAATTTTTGAAAATCCCCAATTATCAAAACCCTAACAAGAAAACTGCATAGTCAAAGCAAAAACTTAAAAAGAATTGATTAGAAAACATACCTTGAAGAGGATAATGCAGAAAAGATGCTTGGATTGAAGGGGTTTTGAAAGAAATTGATTTTGGGTTGAAAAGGGTTCGAAGGAGGTTAAGTGAGGGAAGTGTTTGTGATTTGAAAAACTGTCACATCAGCAATATAAAACTGAAAACACGCGTTTTTCGCGGGTTAGAGAGTAGCGAAACAGTCGCGAGACAGTCGCGAGAATGGCCACTGAAGCACAAAACTTTCGCGAGAAGCTTCTAGGTCGCGGAACAGTCGCGAGACAGTCGCGATACCTTCTGTCTGAATTTGGAAAAATCCAGTTTTTGCCAAACAGCATTTCGCGAGAAGCTGTTGGTCGCGAGACAGTCGCGATACAGTCGCGAGAGTTTCTGTGTGACATGATGAAAAAATTATTTCCCTCAAGCCCTTTTCGCGGGAAGCTCTAAGTCGCGAGCTTCTCGCGAAACAACCCCTGAACCAGTTTTTGAAGAAAAACACAAAAATGCATTTTGAACAAAAACAAAAGACACGAAAGTATAAAATCACTTTCAAAAACAAATAAAACACTCAAAAATCTTTTTGGGTTTGATCAACAAGTTCTTGAGCATACACATCACATTTGAACATATACAATCACACAAATGAGATAGGCATTGATTGAATCAAAGTCTTGTGTGTTGTGTGTGAGTATCAAATGTGAAATAGTCCTTAGACCAGAGCGAAGCTTCAATGATCAATTCAATCGAGTCATACACAACTGATACGAAATCAAGTAGACTATCTCCATTATAGAAATGAGTATATATGACCTCCCACACATTGAATACATAACTTAGAAGCTTTTCATTTGGCTTCTGCATAAGGCATAACAATTGGTCCATTTTATTTTGTACATCTCATTTTGAGATTGGTGCTTGAAATTTATGATATTTCAACATTGATGATTAGCCTTTGGCTTTTTGAGCACCATACAAAACACATTAAAAAGAGTCGTTTTCCCTTTTTCCTAGTCGAATACTAGTGTATGCGACAGGCTTTTGCAGCTCAATATCTCTTTTCATTTGGAGATTTACATTTGGTGAGCTCTTGTTGCAAAAACATAAAAATAAAGTGGGAAGATATATAGACACAAGTCTATGCAAGTATCAAGACCAACAAGACTATTGACCAATCATTCATGACAAGCTTGAAGATCTATTTACAACAGTCACACATAGTATTCAAGATTTCTTCCACATAGAAATGAGTGCATACATAACAAGCCAAGATCGTAAATGCACTACGCCATTAGTACGAAGGTACTAGGCCAAACTCACATGTGACATACACAAAACAAGTGATCAAACTTTTGAGATTTTTCAATTTTTTATGGGTTTTTGAATTTTTTTTTTTTTTTTTTTAAACACACCCAAAACAGAACAAGAAAAGTAAGATCAACAAAAACAGCTGGTACAAACCAACCAGATAAAAGAATAACAGTAAACTGAAAGCAATGCATGATATGATGCAACAACAAATGTCCCTAAACATTGGAAGAATTTATGCATGGACATGTTATAATGCTTATGCATGAGTATCCCTCTTCACCCACATGTCACGTGCGTTTGGGGTGATATCCTTGACGGATTGGGTACAAGAGTTTGGACTTTCAAACCTTCTGGTGAAACTCTCCAAGCAGTTGGTGAAGACACCGATCATCTTCATCACGTCCATCATTCCTGGATCACGATTTTGACTTCTTGGTTGCTCACCACCCTAAGACCTCATGTCATTTCTCCTTCCTCGTGACCAAGGTGCGCTTGCATTGTTGTCTGATCTCCGCTTTTGACAGTTGGGTCTGGTATGTCCTTGCAGTCCGCAATAATGACACACATAATCCGTTTTAGGACCCCGTTGTGATCTTAGGAGAGATCTTCCTCTGGTTTCATGTTCAACCACAGATTGATTTCAGGGCTTATTCACCATTCGTTGCTCAGCCACATTCTTCTTCTTTACATCCTTAACTTTCTCAAGAATGGGCTCTTCTATAACCATCTCGTTTGCCTTCACAAACTTTACTTCTTTGGTGATTTTGGCTGATGAGTAACTTCCTTCGGTGTATCCCAACCCGGACTTGTCTGAGGAAGGTTTTTGAGATGATATAACATCTTCTAACTTCTGGGAGGAGACTCTCTCTATCTTGGCATGAGCTTGCACTACCTCTTGCTCAAGAAACCTCACCTTCGTATAGGCTTCAGACAGCTCGCCATTTAGTGTCTCAGTCTCACACTTAGCCTCTTTATATCTTACCAAGAGACTTCTGTGGTCCTCCTCAGCTCTTTTCATTTTCCTCACAACCGCCTTGGCTATCCTTGCATACTCTCCTGACTTCTCAAGTAGTAAGGAGTAATTTTCTTGAAGATTAACTGTATTCTCTTCCTCTTCAGCATCTGATTCTTCCACAATTCCAATAGACTCTGAATCAGAATGCTCACCAAGCTCCTTCACAAGTGCACCCAAATCATCCGATGACTCCACATGAGCAATGGTCATTAAGGCGAAGTAGTTTCCCTCTTCGTCACAGCTCTCTTCCAAGTCAGAATTAGAAGAGTTTGAATCATTGAGCGTTGTGGCATAAGCCTTGCCTTTTCCCCTCAGAAAATTTGGACACTCCTTCTTTAGATATCCATGGCCATTGCACTCATAGCACACAATGTCTTAAGGAGGTTGAGAATCCTTCCCTTCTTTCCTCGTAAACTCTTTCCTATCACTTCTTGAAGATGAAAATTTCCCTCTGTTGAATGGTTTCCCACTGTTCTTCATCTTCAGAAATTTGCGGAAGTTTTTCGCAAGATATGCTACTTCCTTCTCCACTCCATCTTCTTCGGAAGGATCATCCATTCTTTCGGTGATGGTTTTAAGAGCAAGCGATTTACTCGTCTTATGGGAAGGCAGTCCCAGCTCATACGTTTGGAGAGACCCTATCAACTCTTGGATTTTGATCTCATCCAAGTCCTTGCTTTCTTCTATGGCTGTAACCTTTGCTCTAAAACTTTCAGGCAAGGACCTCAATATTTTTCTCACCACCTTAGTATCTTTAATCTTCTCCCCAAGATTGAGTTTAGCAATAACAATTTCATTGAGCTTCCCATAGAATGAATCAAATGGTTCATCATCACCCATCTTGAGCTCTTCAAATTTGGTGGTAAGCATCTGAAGTTTTGTGTCCTTAACTTTCTTCGTACCCTCATATGTTGTCTCCAAAATCTCCCAAGCTTCCTTGGCTACCGTCATATGAGAGATCCTGTGAAATTCATCAGGAGACACACCACAGAAAATAGCATTTAAAGCTTTACTATTGGCATTGGCTGCTGCGAGAGCTGCCTTATCCCAAGTGGACTTAGGATCCTCCGGCTTAGTCCAACCTATCTCAACCGCATCCCAAACGGTATCATCTATAGAGCATAAAAATGCTCTCATTCTGACTTTCCAGAAAGCATAATTGTTCCCATCAAAAAATGGTGGAACATTGAGCGATTAAGACCGGTCCATCTCAAATAAGGTCAAGGATCACACTCAGGTATTTAAACCACAGCAAGTGTACCCACTCTGATACCAATTGAAAGCTCGAAAATGTGTTGAAAACACACGAGCAATTTAGAACCCCCCAATTAAAGTTACGGCTCGATAGATTTTACACTAACTTAATACTAAGTGCGGAATAGTGTAAATGCGAGCGGATGAACAAATAAGCTACTCTAATCCATAAACTAAGCAACACAGCAGTATAATGGAATATAAAAGAGTAGGGAAGAGAAATGCAAACACAGAAAATACCGAGACGTGTTTTCAAAGAGGAAACCGAAGAACTCGGCAAAAAACCTCTCCGCCGCCCTCCAAGCGAAAATCGATCCACTAGACAATCAGTTGGGATACATGGGTTAGCAAGAGACGCTCCAATGCCTAATCTACCCGATGTACCTAAGCCCTCCAAGCTCCTACTCCAACAAGGCTTCTCGGAACCGTGTCTTGTCTAGCACCCCGGATCCCGCAACAAGCTCCATGTTGCATTTGTCATTCCAGGCTTCTTCCAATGCTTCCCAGCAGCACCAAAACGTCACACAACACTCTCAAAGGGTGTGGTAAGTGTTTGGGCTATCAACCTCTCAATGGTATGGAAATGGAGAGGGAAGAGTTGAGGAAATACCACAAGCAAGTGTATAGAGAAAGGTGGGGATGACAATCTCTAATTCTCAATGTGTTTGGCTAGGGTTTTCTCTCTGAAGCATTTACCAACATTTGTGGGTAATAAGGGTATATATAGGATAGGCACAGAAAGTGTGAGTCATTCAGTACAGGCTGGCAGAACAGATTGCCTCGCGGGTGTCTCGCGGGAAGGCCTTACCCGCGAGATACTCGCGAGACACAGTTGTCTCCACTTGGCCTGACTCTTCGCATTCCAGCATGTGCAGGGCACATGATTCACTTCGCGGGAAGTTAGGTCGCGACATACCCGCGAGAATTTTTTAGCCTTCAAATGCTTGAGTCTTCATACTCTTTCTCTATCACACAACCCTTACAACAAATCCCACAATAGATACAGGGTATAAACGATTGATAATAATTACAATTAAATTTGGCATGGAATAAAAGCCAACAAAATACATAGTTGTAAATAACAACTTTACACATTCAATCCATATTTTGCTCATACAAAAATGTGAATACTCTCTCTCTCTCTCTCTCTCTCTCTCTCTCTCTCTATATATATATATATATATATATATTCTTTATTTTGGTGGATGTTTGATTCTTTAGATTGATAAATTTTTATGTTTTACTCTACTTTAGATTGATATGATTTGGTTGTATTTTAATTTATTATCTTTTTAATTTTATTTTCTTTATTTGTTACATGTTATCTTTTGAAATTATAGAATGATTTACTATTATTTTATTACATAGCATGACTTGGATAATTTGGTGTTTAGAACTATACATTTTTCTTTTAAATATTTTTCTACTCATCTTATTTTATATAATTTTATTATTTGTCTCACATTCTCTTCCAAAAAAGGTGACTGTTCTCTCTCTCTCTCTCTCTCTCTCTCTCTCTCTCTCTCAATTATTAATTCTTTCTTGCAATTGTAAATTTAGATTAATGAATTTTTTTGTGTCTACTTTTGGATGATACACTTTGGTGGTGTGTTTTTTGAGTAATTTATCACATGTACTCTCTATCTTATAGTTTTGGTTTGAGTTAATTTTTAGATATTTAAGAAGTGAGATGATTATGTATTTGAATGTCTCTATAAATTATTTGAGTAATATCAATTGTAAATTTGCAATGAGGTTTGGTTATCATGATAATCTTCTTAAGAGAATGAGAAATTCAAATAATTAATTTTGGAACTTAAAAATTTTAGTTGTAAAAAATAAAAAAAAAATAAAAAAAACCATAACACACTATACAAAAATTTGAATAAAATAGATCACTTGAAAAAAAAATAGTATATCTATCTTTCATCTCAAAAAATATAATAGACTAATATCAATCGAATGAACCTAAGTTTTTAAATAATAAAAAAACTCAAAATAATATAATGATATATTTGTAGAGATGGAGAGATGAAAATAATTTTAGAAATAATATTTCCAGTACGTTTTATAGAATAAATCATATATTATAAAATGTTACAAAATAGTTGTATATTCCCACGCATCGCGTGGGTCTGCGACTAGTTTCTATAATTACCGTATCTCTAAAAAATAAGATCATCGTATGAAAACCTCAAACAATAATATTCCACGATATACCCAATGAGCTCTAGCTCATGGCATCTCTTTTCCTTATATAAAAGCAAGATAGAAAATGGTGTTTCAAGACCTATCTGGTATGTGTGTAACTTACCCAAAAAAAGGAAAACCACAATGTAAACTCATTTAGACACCCACAATATAATGTCAACCAAATGCAGCCCAAATTTCATATTGATTTAACTGTGCTTCAATAATTTCCATGAATGACATAGCAACGGTTACATATGTAAACATAGCCAAATAAATTAATAAGACATATTTTGCATCTTCCTTGCATCAAATTTGCACATCTTGGTGCTTCTAATGAAGACATCTAGAATTCAAATCCCCTTTCTCCCAGTGTAACTATTGAAAAAGTTTGCACATCTTGGGAGCAATCTTCAACTCAACAAACAAGAGAGTTCAATGGAATTAATCTTCAAGCATACCACTAGTTTAGGTTTTATTGCCTCCACTTAAACTCAACAAACAAGAGAGTTCAATGGAATTAAATCTTCAAGCATATCACTAGTTTAGGTTTTATTGCCTCCACTTAAACTCAACATAGACTTTGAATTTCAGCATTTTTTTTGTTAGAAATGCACACATATGCCACCCACTCTCTCTCTATATATATATATATGTGTGTGTGTGTGTGTGAGAGAGAGAACACAAATTGGTTCTCAATGAACCAGAATTTATAGACAAAGAAAGAAAACTTCAACAACACCAGCCTGCATGCAACATCAAGTCTACATACTTAATATCTAAATGTTCTTTTGTCAGTTTGTGATTAAAGCATTGCTCTTGTAAGTAATAATATTTCATCAGATTTATCGAATGAGCGTAACTCTCACAATATCAAATTATAATTTATTTTATTCAATAGAGGATTTTCATCCCCTGAATGCAAGCGATATAAACAATACAGCCATCAGTAGAGTTGACATGCATTGCCTAGCTAGCTCCAATAACCTGGGTGTTCATGTGTGTGAGTGCGCAAATGTTGGAGGCAGTATCATAGCAGTCCCTGGTACCACAATAACAAGACCCCCTAATTTTAATGACAATATCATTCCTTGCTAAACCAATGGTTTCAATTCTCCATAGGCAATTTGGATGTGGTGCTCAGGCCTCCTGCAATTCTGTGTGTGTGTGTGTGTGAGAGAGAGAGAGAAAAGAATATTTGAAATCCTTCTCTACAGTATAAAAAATCACCACTGAAATTAGTTTGGAATTATGATTTGAGACTAGCTAAAATTTGTTCAAACCTACAATAATATAAGCCTTCACATGTGGCTAAAATAGGATTGGGAAGTTGATGCGAACCTCAATCGACACGTTTTGAGACTCAACAAATAATATTGGAATACTTGCCCAAGAAAGTTAAAATTCAGATTTTGATAGAAACTCTGACCCAATGTTTATAAAAGAAACATAAATCAAAGGTATAAGTAACAGACCCCAACCCAATGATTATAACTGAATCACGAACCAAAGGTATAAAATTTGAACGCCACAAGGAAGAATCCCTAATAAGTTCACAGTTCTTCCAAGAGAAGAAGTAAAAACTCACGTTTTTCTTATTTTTATTCAAATAAATCTTCTATTACAAGGAGTGCATGCTATTTTATAATACATGACTGAAAATAGGAAAATATTAAAAAAAAAAAGTACTAAATAATAGAGCCTAAATTAAAGTTGATTTGGTCTGAAATTAGCAACTCCAAAATAGGAAAATAGCTAAAAAAAATGTTCTAAATAATATAAGCTTAAAATTAAGGTAGATTTGGTTTGAAATTAGCAGCTCTAGAATAGGAAAAATATCTATTAATTGGTATGGAGCTGGAAAACCAATCAGCCATTAATCCACCTCATAAATCATGTCCAATTAAGCCAGAGCAACCCTCAATAGCTTGGATTAAATTTATTACGCCTTCATCTTCCTTTGGGCCAAGCTTGGAATGTTTTGTGTTAGAATCAACCCAAATCTCTTGAATCTGCCCATTAAGTGCTTATTTGATCTTGCTCTAGTAATAGGCCCAACTGGAACATGCAATAGATCCTTTAATGCTTGTTGATTCTCATCAGAAGTTTACCACTCTAATGAGCACCAATCTCCTAAAATGTATGAAGTAAATGCATTAAGGATATTACTAACCAATACCTTGATCATATGCATCATGACTCAACCGTTGAAAGAAAGGATTGAATCCCGAAAACTATGAAAAGAACTCCACCTTATGAAAAGAACTCCACCTGAGAGCGCAACCTGCAAATATATAAAATTTGGATGTTACAACTTGTTCACCACAACTGTCACTATAATATGAAAAGATAAATAGATTTTAAGTTCCCAAATTACTATTTTCTCAGATATTCGAGATGCCAAGCTCTTCCCACCAAGGACAGCTGCAACAGTACACAGTGCTTGTCCTCTGAGAGAAGGAAACAAACACCAATTAGATTTACAAAAGAACTGATGAACATAAAGATTTAAAGATTATAAGACCTTAATGTCTGAATTGCTAGGACACACATACACATCACTCCTTAATTTCTTAATGCAATCTAATACAAACACATGCACAAAAAAAAAATATAAAGAGATGGCACCATATAGACAAACAAGGGCATGAGTGTCACAGGTGGTTCTGTGCAGTTGTTGGCGTTTATTAAATTCCCATAGTGCAAAAGACTAGAAAACCACTGTTATACAAAAGTTGAATTTTCTTCTTGTATATCTTGTGGCAAAATAAGTTGTATGTGTAACATAGCATGCATGACATGGCTACCTGTACTGAATTGTCTAAGAAAACAAACAAGGCACGTTGTAGACCTTAAATATCCGAGAAGTTCCAATAGATAAATGGATAGATAGGTTGGCATCACTTACATAATTCCACCAAGAACAACACCAAATGGGTTCTCGTCTGCAGCCAAACCTATGCTAGCCAGCTGAGAAAACAGTTAAGCTCAGTGATATATAGTTGACAAAGTAACAAGACTCACAGACAAACAATATGCATTGCCTAGGTGATGCTTACCTGGCTCTTGTCACCCCATTCACCGAAAAAAGTAACAGAAAATGCCTGCAGTATGAGCATGATTAAAATGGTAAGGCATAAGTTAGCCATGGTTGAGTTCTAAATTTAATAATCCATAGTTATACAACCTTCAAAAAGATTGGTGAAAAGAATTGTGAGAGAAACGGTCATTTTTGCCTTTTCAATTCATCATCATCCTGCAAGGACAGACAAAAAAATGCTATAAATTGTTCAAACATGAAGCATGATGTATCTTATAAATTATAAGTGACGAAGGCACCTGTTACATAATGCACCAGTTAAGTCACCATAATAACAAAATAAAAGATGTTTAGGACTTAACAAACACGTAAAGATCACAGGAACTTTTGAACATTTCCAACAGATAATTATCATTTTTTAGCTTAATGAAACAAATAACAACAATCACTAAGAAAACTTAGGGAGAGACCGAAAGAGGTGAGATCAACTTAGGACATTGAGGCATTGAGCAGAAGATTGTGCTATGACATACCTTACTTTTCTTTTTGGTAGTTCCTTTGTCAGAGTTCAATTCAGCATCCTAATCAAACCATAATGGTAAATTCAGAAGAGGCCTTGAGTTAAATATTGGGCATGAATTAACAGTCAGAAAACCCTCCAGTTTTGCTTCAACTTCAGCGAACTCATCATCATCTCTATAGGGTGAACCAGGAATAGACTCAGAGGACATATCTTTTAGATGAGAACTCGTGCAAGAGGCAGAAAAGAAGTGAATGAATGAAAGAAATAAACATTACCCGTCATCTTTAATTACATCCCATAAAGACCATAGCCAGAACACGAAGAACAGAAATGTTGTTATGTGATGTGCCCATTTATGAGAGATCTGCATGATTTAAGATCACAAAGCATTCATGTACATCAGTACATCCGAACATTATTAGCCTATAGTCATAAAGAACCAAAACCTAATGCCAACTTATGTTTTCAGCACAACAGCAGAACCTTTGGGCTGTTTTATCAGTAACAACATCTCAGCCAACTTAGATATTGATAATGCTACTATTATGCTACTTTTATCTCATAATCCTCAAACTGATAGAATAACTAAACAGCACATTAAGCATGACAACGTGTTCATGATGCTCTCCAAGATTTAAGCCAATTTTGTGAATCTTATTTTCCTTTTCTGTACTCTCAACCAATCTTGTAAACATAAATCTAATGCTTGAAATCCAAATCTATATGAGCAACAGAGAACTGTTAGGTGTGATCCTTGTTCATCATGAAAGATATGTCAACACCAAGCAACTTTTTTGAAAACTAGCTTAACATAAGAAAATTCAAGCTCAGTTGCAATTAGCTGAACAGGCTAAAAATATTAAATGCAAATCACAAAAGAAACTAAGCAAATAAAACTTCAGATTTAAACCAGTACCATAGATCTGCTCTTGCGTACTTTTTTAAAATATAAAATTTTCTAGTAAACATGACGGATACGAAAATAACCAGATGTCCATTGTTGACTGATATTCTACATAAGACATAAAACATATCCTTTTTTTTTATATACAATAATCATTTTGGTAAGTGACATGAAACAATTCCATTATTCTGTCATGATCAACTTTTCCACAAGCATAAAAAAAAAACTAATGCACAAGGACAAGTAAATTTTTGAAAGAAAACAGAATCCTAACCAGATTAGGAGTAGCCCAGCCAACGAGAGCAGAGAGAACAGTCATCACCTAGGAATTAACAAATGTTTCAATCACTGTGAGGCCTTTAAAATTCATCAAAGATTGGAACTGAAATGAAATAAAAATATAAGTAAAATAGATGCTAAAAAGACACTTACAGACAAAGATGCGAGGCAACCAAGCAAGACAGGTCTCCTAGGGTGACGCATAGCCAGGATCTTAAAACAATCATCATAATGTTAGAAAAAGTGAAGCCAGTGGACATTTATGTCAAAGAAACATGAAATCAGGGTTCTGATTTCACTCAAAGTACCTTATTAAAGCAAAATTTAAGGAAAAACTCTACATAACAACAACATGATGCTCAGCCCAAAAATTAAACAACCATACATACAAGTACTAAAACAAAGAGAAACCATTGTAACGAATAGTCCATTCCTCACGGAGAAATAGACACTGAAGCAGTATGAATATCAGCCAATAATGTGAAGATTAATCCGCACATGCGTGTGCACTATCAAGTCCAGCCAACCAATCAGGATTCGGGAGTAACTTACTTCAAAGAGTAATTCTCCACAATTATTATTGATACAACCCACCCACCCCCCAAAAATAAAAAGGTCTAGCTTTATGTTCATGAACTACTGAAACAATGTCTCTGCAAGTTGATTATAAATTTAATTTTTTTTCTTAAGATCAATTTAATTTTTCTTCCTGACTCCTTTGAACAAATATAGTGTAATCTTGAAAAACTCATTAAAATCACTTTCAAACTGTTGCATTAGCCAAATTAGGAAACACTCATACAAATACGCGATGCATAGACAATACATTATGTGCACGATAATACATTAATTCTTGAATTTAGGATATGATGTGCTATGGATAATTTTTATTAATTAATATAAAAAAAATTTATTAAGTACATATTATGAATTTAGCTTAAAAGATATAAAAACAAAAGCTAAAAGGAACGATAACTTCTATGTAAGAAAGCCAATTAGAAGTTATTAGCTTCACAGATAGAAAATTTTTTAGAAAAGAGAGAGAGAAATTTGTGCTATGCAAGATTATGTCTGATACTGATACAGTGATTCTTAACTACAAAAGTAACCAAAGGCAATGCATAGGAAACTAACCGCTGTGGCGAAAAATGTGTTGTCGCCGACCTCAGAGAGCACAGTCATGGCAAGCGACTTGATGAGACCCTAATGAACCGAATTTTTTTTTTTTTTTCAATTTTTAATAGAAAAAATACATATATAATCGTATGTATTTGTGAGCTAACAAATATAAATCCAATATAGGTGAAAAAGTTGAATAGTTTTAGCATGATTAATTAGTAAATAAATGATGAACCTGTACAAGAGAGCTCATGTTTGCTTTCTTCTATCACAGAGAAAACCTGAGATCAGAGGAGTCTAAAAGTCACTTCTTTCTGATTTTTGGTTGTTGGGTAGTGCTTAGGAGACTCTTAAGACACTTACAACTTAGAGGGGTATCACTCATTCTCTATCGTGTATAGTTGACTAACTCGGATTAAGGAGATAAAATAATGGATGAGAGAGAATTTTAATTTTATTAATGTCGGTTTGGCGCCTAATTATCATATCCTAGAATATAGTTAAAAATAAAATAAATAAAAACAAAGCCAGAAAGAGATGCTTTCAGGATTGGACTTTTAAAGCAAAGATTGCCAATGGCAATGGGTCAATCCTCCTTTGATTATGCGGATTCGAGGATTTCCTGACGAGACTCCTAGGATTACATGTGCATGGGAGTGAGTGAGTACTGTTGTTCTTTTCTCTATCTTCAACACACACCTCTTTTTTTTTTCTTTTTTCTTTTTTTCTTTCTTTTTCTTTTTACATGGTTCGGAAGATTTCCATTAATTTAGGACAGTATTGTTATTGTAAAAAATTTTATTTCGACATAGATTTTCAATTCCACCCTTCTTTAACCTTTTGTCATTCTCATATATATATATATATATATATATTTTTTTTTTTTTTAAAATCATTGTTTATAAGTAATTTACATAATATAAATCATCACCACATTTGTAGCCGATGAAAGTCAGAAAAAGAAGAACCTCCCTCAGATGTCCCTTCACATTCCCCAAATGCAACCTCCTCCTCCCTCCCTCCCTCCCCCAAAATAAATTTGGCCTCAACGTTAAGTTCCCCTATATCAATGCAAATGCAAAAGCGAGACACATCCACCCACGTTGCACGAATTTTCCAGATGTGCGACGGTGTTTTGAGTTCATCATGGCAGTCAGGCAGGCTCTGAGTGTGAGTGAGAGATTCGACAGGTTATGGTGGAGACACTGCACTGCTGGGCAGTTACTACTTATTATTTATGTGAGAAGAAAGGTAATTTAGTTGCTTCACCCTTTCTTAAGCAAGAACAGGAAATTTGGAAACTATTTCAATATTTGCTCGGTTGTGAGTTACCTTTTTGCTAGAAAGTACTAGTATTTTTATATTTATTTATTTATTTTTGCTAGTAAAAAGTGAAAAAAGTAATTCATGCAAGGTAATTCATGATTAAACCCAACCATAAGGTAATTCATGCAACATCATAAGACCATCTCAAATAGTTTATTGCCCAACATTCAACCTATTTTATTGCCCCCATCAGGCAGGTTACGCTCGTTCCTATTCATATCTCCCTTTCAATTGAAATGGATACCTTCAGCACCATGTCAGGCAAATAAAATCAACAAGGCTTAAAATATGTTAGCTAAGCAAATAGACGAGTGGCACTAATAAGAGAACATTTTGACAACTCGGAGATTAGAAGCAATGAAATCTATTCATTTCACTGTCGTTTGTTAATCAAGTCAAACTTGGATAAGCAGTGGCATTTGAAACTTTCAACGATTATTAGACAAGTAGCAAAGATTAGTTGAGGACTACTTAAGGATGCATCAAACCATCTTTGATTAACACATTCTCAAATCAATAATCCTAGACAATTTTAAATTTTTAATACCAAGTATAATTATAATATAATAAGGGACCTGTCGTGCGTTCCCAACAAATGCTCTAATGTGCTACAACTAGTTCAAACTTCAAACAAAACCTTGCCAAAACAGTAGCTTTTAGATTTTTAGCCTTGGATCTTGTAGTACTGAAGTTGGCAAAAAGAACAAAATGCCTACTCCGATTAAATATATCTGAATAGTGGCATACATCATAGCAGAGTAAAGAAGAAAATGCAATATAGTGATGCCATAGATGCCAACAAGACATTTTAGCCTTGATCTATAGCTATCTGAAACAGTTCTTTCGTGGTTTAAGTCATTGTTCTTGTAAATGGTGATAATTCATCGGATTTGTCACATGACTAACTCTCACACTGTCAAGAGTATAATTTCTTTAGTTCAAGAATCCATCTTTCAACCCCTGAATGCAAGCAGTTGTCACAAGACAGTCATCAGTAGAGTTGCAATGCATGTATCTATGAATGTGTGTGTGTGTGTTCAGTGCGCACGCGGTGGGGCACGCATAAATACAATAATTAATTAGTAGGGTTCCCCTAAGCACAACTAACAGGACACCCTAACTAAAAAGGATCATATCATTCCTTGCTAAACCAATTTTAGCATTGTCTCAAGAGGCAATTGTGATGTGGTTTGTTAGAATCCTGCAATTCTGTGTGTGTGCGCGCCCTGTGCGTGTGAGAGAGAGTCGCGCTTGGAATGGAAAACAATTTTTGAAATCATTGCCCACATCAGTAACAAATTTCGCCACAGAAATCAATTTGGAATGATCACTTGGGACTAGCAAAAATGTGTTACCAGTGATACATAATCCTTCCAATGTGGCTAAAAGATAGGTACACCAACTTTTCTCCCACCATACCACTCTAATTAGCATATTTCCTAAAACATGTAACATAAATGCCAATATATTACTAACCATTACCAAGATTATAGGCATCATGAATCAACCGTTGAAAGGAAGGATTGAATCCCAAAAACAATAAAAAGAACTCCACCAGAGAGTGCAACCTGCAAAAAGGAAAAGAAAAAGGATATCACAAATTGCTTGCCACAACCGTGACTAAGATGAAAAGATCAGTAGATTCAAGTTCCCGACTTACTATTTTCTCAGATATTTGAGCTGCCAAGCTCTTGCCACCAAGCACAGCTGCAATAGTACACAATGTTTGTCCTCTGAAAGAATGAAACATCATACTTAGATTTGCCAGAGATAAATACACAGATTTAAAGACATTTAAGGCCTTCCTGTCTGACATGTTGGTCAACATGCCTACATGCACGCCTTGATGTCTGAACACTGGCAAACATGCACAGAAACACAAAAAAGTAGATAAAACAGATAAATGTATGGGACCATGTAGACAGAAAAGGGTACAACTGTCAAGGGTGGTTCACAAATGATTGTAGGAATTATTAAATTAAACCCCATACCTCAATGCACTAGAAAATAGGTTTTCTTCTTTGTATACCCAAGACAAAATAAGGTGTATGTGTAACATAACATGCTTGACATGGCTACGTGTACTTACATGTATAATAAAATCAACAGCACATTGTAAACACAGAAATTTAGGAAGATGTTCCTGTCTTACTTTGTTGGAGGAACCTGTCATGCAAATACTAGACAAGAGGCATGAAAAGATATATCACGCATCCATCATCACATTGTGTTGGACAAATATGGCACACCTATGATCATGTTGTGATGTGTTGAACACAAACACTTCATATTTTGAGTGTCTATAAGATGTATACACCATTTACTACTATTAAGACCCTCGATGTGCTTAATAGGATTAAATATCCGATTTTTGTTTTCTTCTCTAAAACATTATTGCAAAATCCTCCACCTCTTAAGAAATTCAAAGCATCTGACACTAGAAAATAGACCATAGATGGGGCACTGCACAATGAAGATATCCCAAATCACATGTCCACATCTTTTATATGCACATACACGCACACAAAATGCTAATGACATGGATAATAACTGGAAGGGGTTCACATCAGCAAGACTCCTATAGACAGAATAGATAAATAGGCATAACTTACAGAATTCCACCAAGAACAACACCAAATGGGTTCTCATCTGCAGCCAAACCAATGGTAGCTAGCTGAAAAGAAAATTAGGCTCAGTAACATATGGTTGACCATGTAATAATGACTCACAGACAAACAATGCATTCCTTGGGTATTGTTTACCTGGCTCTTGTCACCCCATTCACCAAAAAAAGTAATAGAAAACGCCTGCAGTATGAAAATGATGGAAGTGATTAGGTGCAAGTTAGCCTTGCTGAATTTTACATTTAGTAATCCATAGAAATACAACCTTCAAAAGGATTGGCGAAAAGAATTGTGAGAGAAATGGCCGTTTCTGCTTTTTAATATCATCACCATCCTGAAATGAAAATCAAAATTGCTATAAATTGTCCAGACAAGCACGGTGTCGCTGATAAGTTAAAAAGGCACCTAATTGCATAATGCACCACTCAATCACCATAATTACAAAATTAAAGATGACTCAAGACTTAACAAACATGTAAAGAGTACAGAATCTTCTGAGATACATGGCAACAGTCACTGAAAAGAAGACACAGGAAGAGAGCAACAGAGAGGAAATCATTTTAGGCCATTAAAATGCATAAGAATGTAATATGCTGTACCTTACTATTCTTTTTGGTGGTTCCTGTGTTAGTCTTCCAATCAGCATTCTAATCAAATCATAAAGGTATGTCAAAAAGGGCCTTGAAAAATATATTAGGTGTGAATCAGCAGTCAGAAAACCTACCAATTTTGCTTCAACTTCAGCCAACTCTTCAGCCTCCCTATAGGTTGAACCAAGATTAGATTCCAGTACAAATCTTTTAGATACAAACTCGTGTTCATGCAAAAGGCAGTAAACAAGTGATTTAATGAAAGAAATAAACCATTACCCTTCATCTTGAAATCCATCCCATAAAGACCATAGCCCAAACCCAAAGAACAAAAATGTTGTTATGTGATGAGTCCATTTACGAGAGATCTGCATAATTTACATCACAAAGCATTCATGTACATATTAAAACACAAAAGTAACAAAGGAGTGAGGACCTATTTCACACAACTTTAAAAGATACATGCACTTGACCATATGTTGTAAAGTATGTGATTAAACCTATCACCCATGACAACTGAGCTTGGATCTACATTCTACAACAAAAATAAGACTCAAAAACTTCAGCAGTATTGTTAATAGCATATAATGACACCGATATTTGTACTAAAGATCTTAGGCTGCAACATCTAGCATCAAGTGTTGCAGTTCATGTACATCAGAACATTGTGCCAAGAAACAAAACCTAATGCCACCTTGTGTTTTCAGAAACAACTGCTGGAACTTTGGACTGTTTATCGGTGACATATTAGCCAGCTTAGATGTTGATTATGCTAGTACTATCTCATAACAACCAATCTGATGAAATCAATGAACAGCACCTTTTGCATGATGATGCTCAACAAGATTTAAGCAAATTTTATGAACCTTCTTCTTTTCCTTTTGTACAACTAATTTTAGAGACATAAATCTAGTTCTTGAAATCCAAATCCAGATGAGCAATGGAGAACTGTTATGTTGACCATTGTTAATCATGAATAAAAATATAAAATATAAGTCCAATAACAAGCAAATTTGGAAAACTCTCTCCCCGCCTAAAGTTTCTTTTTTTTGTTTGGGAGGTGGCCCTAGGAAAATTTCCGACGACAAGTAATCTCTGTAAAAGGGATATTGTTATAGCAGATTAGTGCCGTATGTGTAAATCAGATGGTGACACAGAAAGTCATCTTCTGCTGCATTGTCCTATTGGTTCTAATCTGTGGGCTTTTTTCTTTTGCCAAATTGGGCTTGCTTGGGTTATGCAAATTCTGTCAACTCTATGTTCAAGTCTTGTAGTGGAGTAATGGGAACACGTAGATGTGTGACAGCTTGTGGGGCAGCCCCAGCATGTATTTTGTGGTGCATTTGAAAAGAAAGAAATTAACGGATACTTGAGGGAAGGAGTTAACTTTGCCAAATCTCAAGTTTCTCTTTCTAAAGACAATTTTTGAATGGGCGTCAAAGTCATTTACTATTGCAACGTATTCATTGATGGAGTTCCAAGATTCTTTGAGTCTTTGCCGTTAATGCCACGGCTTGGATCTTTCTTCATTCTCTTTATCTTAATTTTCACTTTGCTGTTTTCTTTTTTAGCCTTGTATACTTCCTGTATATGCATTTCAGTTTTAATAAATTGCAATTACTTTTTTTTATTATTTATATAAAAAATAAAAATAAAAAGCTTAACAGAAGAAAAATCAAGTTCACTTTCATTTAGTTGAATAGCCTAATTTATTAAATGCACAAACTGATAAATTACCACTAGTTTCAAACGCTTAAGCTGATAGGAAAGGATAAATTTAATCACCCCATGTATGGGCCCATGCTCCCTCTCAATAAGTACGGCCCAACAATTTGAATTTCTAACCTTCTAAATACAAGGTAGAATGGAAAAAGTATATAGTTTTCCCACTGCATGCAGAGAACCACCATATACCACCTCGATAGAAAGGAGACAAGACTCAAACTCAGGACCGCATGATGAATTTAATCACTTTGCCATTATTCTAACACCAAAGAAACTGAAAAAATAAAAAATTTTAGATTTACACCAGTAACATATATCTTCCATTCTTGCATCCTTTTTTTAAATATGCAAATTTCAAGAAAAAATTATTGACTCTCTAATATTGACTAGTATTCTACATAAGACATGAAACTTAATCACCATAATTAGGACAAGTAATTTTAGGACAAGATAAAGGTTAATCCTCAAGGACAAGTAATTTTAAGAAATGAAACAGAAATAGAATCCTAACCAGGTTTGGAGCAGCCCAGCCAACAAGAGCAGAAAGAATAGTCATCACCTAAGAATCAACAAATGTTTCCAACACTGTGAGGCCTTAAATTTGATAAAGATCAGAAATAAAACCAATTAAAAAATAAAAAAGGGTAATAGATGCAAGAAACAAACTTACAATCAAAGCTGAGAGGCAACCAGACAAGACAAGTCTCCTAGGGTGACGCATAGCGAGAATCTTAAAAAACAACGATCACAATGTTAAAAAAAATGAAGCAAGTGGAAACAGCATTTATGTCAAAAGAAGCATGAAATCAGGGTTCTGATTTTCACTCAAAGTAACTTACAAGAGGAAATTCAATAAAAAGTCTATATAACAACATGATGCTTAGCCCAAATATTAACCAATTATTCAAGTAAAATAGTCCTTTACTCAGAGAAATATGCACTTTATCATCACATACCCTTGAGAACACAGCATTTTTTTTTTTTTAATATATACTTTGAATCATCAAAAAAATTTGGGAAAAACACAGCTCTACCAGCAAAAAGCATCAAAATTAGCACAACCTAGCTGCAATAAAGCACAAGAGAAATGGGTTGCAGAATCAGAACATGTCTCTAAGAATAGAACTTCTCTACAGCAATAAAACCACCAGGGAAGGCTAGGGTCATCAGTTGCTGGATTAAGTGTTTTTTTTTGGGGGGGTGGTGTGGGGGGGACAATTCGATAGTTTTTTTGATAGTTACAATGGAGGAGGGGGGATTTGAACTCTAGATGTCTTCATTGGAAACACCAGAAGGTGCCAACCAGTTGACTTGCAACACTCTTGGCAAAAAATAAAATTGGCAAGTATAGAGACTCAAACCCTTGTTCTGCTATTTAGATAGCTTACACCCAACCACTGAACCATTACTATTCCAAGTAAAATTTATAGGTTGAGCGCTTTTAGCCTCTAATGTTTTAATTGAGAAAAAAAGTACTAGAGCCTGTCAGGCAGCCATATGACCATCCCAACTGACCGAGACCAAGCTGAGAACAATCCTCTACAATTTGGGGTCCCATACAAAGGCATCAAGACCATTAATCATGCTCTGATCGCATGTCCTGTCTCCTTAGTGGACAAGGATACAGAGGTACAAGCCTATAGAACAGATCTCGTTCAAGTAAGGTCATAATAATTACAATGAGGGAGGATCTGAACCCTAGACATCTCTGTTGGAAACATTAGAAGGTACCGGTTGAGCTACAAGGCTCTTGGCAGTTAAGTATAAATCAATAGAACAACAAAATATGCCGTTGGAAGAAAACTTCTCTACAGAAAAAGCAACCACCAAAAAAGGCAGTTTCCGGGTTAAGTGCTAACTGCTAAGCAATAGAGCATTCAGCAAGAGAAATGGATCACAAAATCACAACACCTCTCATTGACATAGAACTTCTCTACAGCCAATAAAAAAACACCTAAGTAGGCAATTTTGACTGAAGTGTTTACCAATTGAGCATAGGGACAAAAGAAATGGGTTGCAAAATCACTGCACAACTCCTCACAATAGAAATTCTCCACAGCAAAAAAGCACTAGGGTGGGAAGTTTCCGGGTTGACTATTTAACAATGGAGCAACAGGACAAGAAAAATAGGCTGCAGAATCACAAATATCTCATCAGAAGAGAACTTCTCTATAGCAATATAGCATGCTAAACAATGAGCAACAGAACAAGAAAAATGTGTTGCAGAATCACAAATATCTCATAGGAAGAGAACTTCTCAATGGCAATAAAACCATCATGAAAGGCAGTTTTCAGGTCAAGTACTAAGCAATAGAGCATAAGGGCAAGAGAAATGGGTTGCAGAGTCACAACACATCTCATCAGTATATAACTTCTCTATGGCAAAAAAAGAAACCAGAAAAAATTATCAAAACAAGTGGGCACTTGATTTTCAGGTTAAGTGTTAAACAATAGAGCAACGAGAAAAGAGAAATGGGTTGCAAAATCACAAATATCTCATCAGAAGAAAACTTATTTACAGCAATGAAACCACAAGGAAAGGCAGCTTTCAGGTCAAGTGCTAAGCAATAGAGCATAGGGGCAGGAGTTGGGTTGCACAATCAGAACCCATCTCATTAGTATAGAACTTCACTATGGCCAAAAGAATACCTAGGTAAGCAATTTCCGAGAGAAGTATTAACCAATAGAGTAAAGGTTCAGCAGAAATACATTGCAGAATCACAAATATCTCATCAGAAGAGACTGCAACAATAAAACCACTAGATAGAGCCAAGGAGTAACAGAAATGAGTTGCAGAATCACATGATGTCTCATTAGAATAGGACATCTTTACATCAAAAACACTAGGGTGGGCATTTTTCAGGTTAGGTTAAGGGTTAAACAATAGATTAACAAGACAAGAGAAATGAGTTGCAAAATCACAAATATCTTATTAGAAGAGAATTTTTTACAGAAAAAAATCCACAAGGAACAGCCGTTTTGGGGTTAATTTCAAAGCCATAGAGCATAGGGACAAGAGAAATGGGTTGCAGAATCAAAACACATCTCATCAGTATAGAACTTCTCTTTGAAAAGAAGAAAAAAAACCCTCAGCAACTTCCAAGTAAAGTGTTAACCGATAAATGCAGAATCAAAACACATCTCATTCGTACAGAACTTCTCTATGAAAAAACAAAAGAAAAAGGAAAAAAAAAATGTCAGCAATTTCCAAGTGAAGTGTTAACTGATAAACAGAGGGCTAAGAGAAATGAGTTACAGAATCACAAATATCTCAGCGGAAGAGAACTTATCTACAGCAATAAAACCACCAGGAAAGGAAGCTTTTGGGTTAAGTGCTGCTGAGCAATAGTAAAGGCTAGAAAAATGGGTTACTGAATCACAACACATCTCATCAGTGTAGACTTCTATATAGCAAGTTTTTTTTAAAATAAAAAAACCACTCAGGAAACAGTTTTTAAGTAAAGTGTTAACAAATAGAACCGAAAGCAGGCAAGTTTAGTAAACATAGAAATGGGGTGATCTGGAACATGGACCCTCACTGTTTGATGTGAGGTATTTGGAGTGAGAGGAATGCTCGGATTTTTTAAGGAACCGAAAGTTCAATTCAAGACTTGAGGACTTCTTTCTTCCAGACTTTGTTTGGGTGGATAAATGCGTCAGTTGTTCTCTCTTTTAATTCTTTGTCCAATTTGTTTGTATCCTGCTTTCCTTAGTACACGTCCTGTGTGCTTTGATTTTTTTTTTACTTGTTTTTTCTATCAATGAAGCTTATTACTTATCAGAAAAAGTGTTACCCATTAGAGCAGAGGGGGAAGAGAAATGAGTTGCAGAATCACAACACATCTCATCATAATAAAACCACTAGGGAAGGCAGCTGGGTTAAGTGTTAACCAATAGAGGAAAAAAATGGGCTGCAGAATTACAACAGATCTTGTTGGGATAGAGCTGCAAAAAGCCACCAGGATCAAGAGAAATGGGTTGCAGAACAGCAACACGTCTCATTAGAATAAAAACCGCCTGGGTTCTGGATTAAAGTACTAACCATAGAATAAAAATTAATCATTCAAAAACGAAGATGCTAACGTAGGTAATTACTGTGTAAATTTCAGTCAATAATGTGGGATTAATTTTCACAGCCCAATTGAGCCCAGCCAGCCAATTATCAGTGCTGTGCTTAGCTACATAGAATAATTCTCCATAATTCTTATTTAAAAATTAAAAAATAAAAATAAAAAAGATGCTAAGCTTTATTAAAAAGAATTCAATTTTTAAAAAAAAAAGATGCTAAGCTTTATTAAAAAGAATTCAATTTGATAAGAACAAATAATTTTTTAAACTCCTTTGACCGAATGTATACATATTGTAATAACTGTAATCTAATTAGAATCACTTTCAAAATGCTAAAACAGTGAAAATCAATTAATTAATCATATAAATATAATAATACCCAAAGCTTTCCGAGAAAATAAGATTCAGATTCCCCAAAGCAATAAACAGAAGTGGCTACAGAATCAATCCAAATAAATAGTAATAGCGTATAATACTAACCGCGGCGGCGAAAAAGGTCTTGTCGCCGATCTCAGAGAGCACAGTCATGGCTAGCGACTTGGTGAAACCCTGAATAACCAATCGAAACAACAACAACAAAAACGAATTGTCAAAAAATCAAAAATAGAGGAACATTTTTTGCATAGCTTATAGATCGATATATGAGTAATGAGTGAATGAACCTGCACGACTGAGCTCATCTTTGCTCTGATACAGAGAAAGAGCAGAGAGCAGAGAATGAGAAACCCTAGGGGAGGTTTCTGGGAGAGATGAGAGTGTGAAAGAAAGGCGTTGGATATCTCTCTCTCTCTCTCTGCGCTCACTCTAATTCTGTATATAGAAGCGTCTCTGCTGTCTGAATGGTAAGCCGAGAGTAGTTGAAATTTCTAAATCAGCTAAATGATACTAATATAGAGGAGAGGATGCGTGCGTGTGTTTGACTTTTGTGTTGCGTGACTTGTGCGTTTGGCCTCTATTATTATTATTATTATTATTATTTTTTGGCTGGGTATATGCGGGGGATAGAACCCCCGAGCTAAGGTATACAATGAAACCGAGTGCCACTTGTAGCCCGGTGGCTGTTTGGCCTCTATTGCATTTATACTCACTTTACCCAAATAATAACTACTGTAGTAGTTACCAAAATACAATTAATAAATTAACCAAATCAATCATCCTCATCTTTTCTTTTCTTTTCTTTTCTTTTTTATTTATTTTGAATAATAAATCATTCTCTTATTCGTTTGTTTGTTTTGTAAGTTAAATTGCAAATTATACCTTTAAAGTTTGACCGTCTTTAAATTTTACACCCTGAAATTTTATAATTTAAATTTTACATTTGAAAATTATATTTTGTTAACATCAGCAATCCATCTATTCATATTTCTTGTTAAATACTACTCCCTCCGTCCCATTTTGTTTGTCCTCTATTTCATTTTGGAATGTCCCAAAATATTGTCCTGTTTTTAAAAATAAGAGTCATTAATTTACTAATGTTCCTATTATACCCCTGCTTTATTTTCAAAACTATTTGAAAAGAAAACTATCAAATATTTTATAAAATAAAAATCTATCTAATTGGGACACATTTTTAGTTGTCTCATTAAGAATAAATCTATCTATCAAAAAAAGTTTGACTTTTCAAACATGACAAACAATGTAAATAACCAAAAGGAAAATGAAAAATTGTAGCTAGTTTCGAGGTTAGCTAGGCCTCCTAAGAATAGTGAAAGAATAGAAGGGAAGAATGGGAACACAGAAAGAAGTATTGTGACATAACTCTTTGATTGATTTCTTTGTACATATTGTTGTTATTCTTATATCCCTCAATTCTGTCCTCTGTAACTAACTGCTCCCAGCTGTCACCAACTGTTACTAACCAACCTAACTAACTCCTATCACCTATCAATGTAACCAACTACAACAAAATCCTATGACAGCAACTATTACACTTGGCAATCACTATTAGAGTACACAAGGTAATTATAGAGAGTACATATACAATGATCACCACAGTAAAATCTCTAACAAACAAATTGAGACAGACGGAGTACATAAACTTGTCACACGTATCTAGTTCATCCAATAAAATGATGTCACATTAAAGTGGCATCATTTTTTATATTATTTTATTGGATGAATTAAATATACCTGATAAGCTTATGTGACACTTAATATAACATAAATTATGGAGGGAAAGATTGTTGATGCAAACAAAATATAAATTCAGGGAGTAAAATCTAAATTCTAAAATTTCAGGATGTCAAATCCAAAAATCCTAAATTTTAGGAGTGTAGTTTGCATTATAACTTCTTTTAATGCCTCTTGTTTGTTCAAGACAAGAGTCTATAACTCCAATTAGGATACGACTTGCGTCTAGTGCTTTTTTGTACTAGACATGCTAAGATGTGGAAACATGTTTGAACCATATCATTTTCAGGCACTGAACACAAGCTTTACCCCTCCAATTAATACTATCTTTATATGTTTTCCAATGATGATAACTTTAAAGCCACACAAATATTCACAAAATGTTTCACAATTATCGTTGTGACTAGTCTTTAATGATTATAAATAATAAAATGATGTCAATGGAAATTCATACGAGAATCAATAAAAATTTATCAATTGTCATGAAATATGTTGTTACAATTATAGCATTACTCTTTCAATAGAGTTGTCTAAGATCAAATTCTCCTCATAATTTTATAACCAAAAAAATTAAGGATGGTTGGAACTTGGAAGTGAGTGGGAGAACCCTAACTCCTTTCCCCTATTATCTAATTTTCTAAAAAAATAAAAACATTATATATATATATATATATATAAAGCGTGAATGCGTGTAGCTACAGTGTCTTTTGGTTTGTTCAATTGACACTGTAGCTACAGTAGTTATAGTGTTTTTTTGTTTTTTCAGTCATCGGTTTGAGTTTTTTTTTTTTCTTTTAAATATTTATATGAGCTAGCATTTATATTGTTATACTGACACAACAAATTTCACAATATTTTCACAATTATTGAGGTCTCAATTTCTTATAGGTTGAAATAAAATAATAAAATATGCAACTGTGACCAACCACGACTGAAAATAAATGTTTTGTGAAAATGTTGTAACACTTGTTATGTGAATGTGTAAAAGCTACAGTACTTTCTAGTTTGCTCAATATGTACTGTTCATCACTTCATTGGCCTTTTTTTTTTTTTTTTTCTTTTTTCAGTCATTTGTTTGTGCTCTTTTTTTAAATAAATATTTATATGAGTTGGCATATATATTGTCATACTAATACAATAAATTTCATAATATTTTCACAATTATTGAGGTGTCAATTTCTTATAAGTCGAAATAAAATAATAAAATATGAGACTATGACCAACCACAACTGAAAATAAATATTTTGTGAAAATGTTGTAATACTTGTTGTTTTCACAATATTTTTATAATTTTTGAGATCTTAGTTTCTTATAGATCAAATAAACAAATGTTAAGTCTACAACATTTTCACATTAATTTCACAACAAATCATAGGTAAGCTACTATTGATGGATAAAAAAAGTGATATCAGTCATGGGTCCATTTTAAAATCAGTAACAACTTGTCTTCTACAATTTGTTATGAAAATATTATGGAGATAATATTTCTATAAAATAAATAATAATATATCAGACTGAAACTTACCACGGCTGAAAATAAAGGCATCGTGAAAATATTGTAACATTTTGTTATGTTTTTAAACTTCTTTTTTGGTTTAGTCAAATTTAGTGAGCTAAAATTCATTGTTTCACGCACAATTTTCCTTTTAATGCATAGTTTAAAGTGGTTGTCTCAATTAAAAACCAATAACAATTTACCACCTAGGATTTGTTGTGAAAATGTTGTGGATGTAGCATTACTCTAAAATACATTTATAAAAGATCATACTAGGGCCCACCATAGCTAAAATAAAGGTATTGAAAAAATATCGTGACATTTATTGTGTTCCTGATTTTTTTTTTTTTTTTTATAGCCAATTTGTTGAGCCAAAATTCATAGTTTTACGGACAGTCTTCTTGGGCTAACTTTATTTTTTTTTCACACATTGGTTAAAGTAGAAAACACATAGTTTTACTAACAAAAAAGAATTATGGAAAAAAAATACTTTTCCCCTTTATGTTTGAGGTAGTTTCATCCCCCTAACTTTAAAGTTGAATAATTTCCACTTTTATATTTTGTAGAGAAGTATATAGTCCTTGCTATTACTCTTTTAATTAAATCTTAACAAAATCTTATGATTCCTAGAATATTTCATTGTGCAATATCTAACCTGTCTCATGAAAATTTAATGTCCCAAAAATTTTCTTCGTGTATTTTGAGTTTTATGTGTTAGTCATACTTAGAAAGTAAAAATTGTGATGTATGGTATTCTATTTGTTACCTAGAGAACAATAATTTATTAGTGGTTTAAATCTTCTAGATTTATAATTTTACCTAATAGAAACTTCAATGACACATATTTAATTTTTTATTTTGTTCTTTTTTTATTTGTTTTCTTTCTCATAAATGTGTTTATTAAAAATTAAGTTAAGCATCATAGTTAGGCTCACAAAATAAAATGATAAATAAGGAAATATGAATAACAAAATATTCATTGCAAATAGTTGTAGATATTTAATTTGAGGGTAATTTTACGGTACCCCAAAAAAAAAGGGGTATAATACCCACTAGTAGGTAACCTGCTATACTAGGTTACTTTTTCCTCACATTTGATGGTTTCATCCTTATATTGTGCAATTCCAACATCATATGTGACAATTTTTTTCTCACATTTGGTGGTTCCCTTAATTTTTTTCTCACATTTGACGGTTCTATCCTCACATTGTGTAGCTCCAACATCACATGTGACAGTTCTTTTGTCACATTCGGTGGTTCCCTTATTTTTTTTCTCACATTTGACGGTTTTGTCGTCACATTGTGCAATTCCAACATCACATGTAACAGTTCTTTGGTCACATTTAGTGGTTCCCTTACTTTTTTCTCACATTTAACGGTTTCATCTTCACATTGTGCAGTTCCAACATCACATGTGACAAATTTTTTCACACATTTGGTGATTCCCTTACTTTTTTCTCGCATTTGACAGTTTCATCCTCACATTGTGCAATTCCAACATCACATGTGACAATTATTTTCTCACATTTGGTGGTTCCCTTACTTTTTTTCTCACATTTGACAGTTTCATCCTTACATTGTGCAGTTCCAACATCACATTTGATAATTTTTTTGTCACATTCGGTGGTTCCTTTATTTTTTTTTCTCACTTTTGACAGTTTTATTATCACATTGTGCGGTTCTAATATTACATTTGATAGTTTTTTTGTCACATAGTGGTTCCTCTTTTTTTTTTTTTCTCAAATTCGATGGTTCCATTGTCATATTAAATAGTACCAACATCACATCTGACGATTTCATTATCACATTTTTGTCACATGTGACAGTTCTTTTGTCACATTTGGTGATTCCCTTACTTTTTTCTCGCATCTAACAGTTTCATTCTCACATTGTCCAGTTCCAACATCACATGTGACAGTTCTTTTCTCATATTTGGTGGTTCCCTTACTTTTTTTCTCACATTTGACGGTTTCATCCTTACATTGTGTAATTCCAACATTACATTTGACAATTCTTTTGTCACATTCGGTGGTTCCTTTATTTTTTTTCTCACTTTTGACGGTTTCATTATCACATTGTGCAGTTCTAATATCACATTTGACAGTTCTTTTGTCACATATAGTGGTTCCTTTATTTATTTTTTTTCTCAAATTCGATGGTTCCATTGTCATATTAAATAGTACCAACATCACATCTGACGATTTCATTATCACATTTTTGTCACATGTGACAGTTCTTTTGTCACATTGGGTAGTTCCCTTACTTTTTTCTTACATTTAACAGTTCCATCATCACATTGTGTAGTTCTAACATCACATGTAACAGTTCTTTTGTCACATTCTGTGATTCCCTTTTTTTTTTCTTACATTTAATGGTACCATCCTCACATTGTGCAGTATCAACATCACATGTGATTGTACTTTTGTCACATTCGGTAGTTCCTTTATTTTTTTCTCACATTTGATAGTACCGTCCTCACATTGTGCAGTACTAACATCACATGTGACTGTTTTGTCACATTCGGTGGTTCCTTTCTTTCTTTCTTTTTTTTCATATTTGATGGTAATATCCTCACATTGTGCAGTACCAACATCACATGTGACTGTACTTTTGTCATATTCAGTGGTTCCATTATTTTTTTCTCACATTTGATGGTACCATACTCACATTGTACAGTACCAACATCACATGTGACTGTACTTTTGTCACATTCGGTGGTTTCCTTATTTTTTTTCTCACATTTAATAGTATCATCTTCACATTGTGAAGTACCAACATCACATGTAACCGTACTTTTGTCACATTCGGTGGTTCCCTTATTTTTTCTCACATTTGATGGTACCATTCTCACATTATGCAGTACCAACATCACATGTGGTTGAACTTTTGTCACATTCAATGGTTCCCTTTTTTTTTTTTCTTCACATTTGATGGTTCTATTGTCACATTGGGCAGTACTAACATTTTATTTGACCGTACTTTTCTTACATTTGGTGGTACTTTAATTTTTACTCACATTTGATAGTTCCATCATCACATTAGGCAGTACCAACATCATATGTGACCGAAATGACCTCGGAAACTTTAGAAATGACTAAAATACCCTTGAAACCTAAAAAATGACCAAAATACCCCCAATTTCCCCTAAAATTACCGAAATATCCTTAGAACCTAAAAAATGACTAAAATGACCTTGAAACCTAAAAAAATGACTAAAATACCCTTAGAACAAAAAAATGACCGTAATGTCCCCATTACCTAGAGAATGTTTGAAATACCCTTAGAAACTAAAAAAAATGGCTGAAATACAACTAAAAAAATGACTTAAATGATCCTAAAACTGAGAAAATGACTGAAATACCCTCGAAACATAAAAATGACCAAAATACCCCCAATTAATTAAAATTATCTTCCAGTTAGCACTCTATTAATAATTTTTTTAAATCTAATAAAAGTTTGATTATTTACTTCTACTATTTTTTTTTTTCACACTTTTTTGCCAAGCATCCGGTATGAGTCACGTGACCTGTCATCATCAATAACACGATTACATTATGCTTCCAAAATAAAATGCCATACTTGAGATGTCATTCCTAGCTGCTTATGAAACTCACCACAACAATTTGAGATGTCATTCCTTTTTGCCCTCTTTGCATTTGAGATATTTTAAAAGGTTTTGAAATTTTAAATTTGTATTTTGATAAAAATATATATATATATATATATATATATATATTGGATTGTATAAAGAGTCTTAGGGGTTGTTTGGCACTGTTGTTTCAACAACAGTTTTCAGTATTTAAACAACAATAACACTTCTGACATGAATTTCTATAATACTCAAATACCTATTTTCAAAATACTGAAAACTAAACAACAATATTTAAACACTGTTACCAGACG
The DNA here is from genome assembly GCA_019022515.1 of Quercus aquifolioides. NCBI lineage: Eukaryota > Viridiplantae > Streptophyta > Magnoliopsida > Fagales > Fagaceae > Quercus > Quercus aquifolioides. The sequence continues at coordinate 52,202,895 of CM032326.1, read as the reverse complement.
AGCCCTTAGTGTGTATATTAGTCTCTCACTCTCTCTACCTTTCCAAGCGACTCTTTGGCATGGATGGCTCAAATTGTCATTGTTTATCAATTTTAATAAAACCAATGACTGTGATTTTGTATAAGTTCCAAAATATCATTATTGTCGTCTTAGAGTTAGAGAAATACTTTAGATTTTTTTTTTATATATATAATAAAATTAAAGGGCAAATGGGTCAAAATATGTTTCATCATTCTATGCCGAAAAATAACCTTGAGAAAACATAATAAATTAAAGGCGTAAATGCACTTTTGGTCCCTACGTTTTGCACTTTTTCCATTTTAGTCCCTATATTTTAACCACTTTTAGTCCCTAAACCAGTTAACGCGTGACATTTTAAGTCCTTATCGTCAACCAACTAACGGGAAAAGCTGAGGTGGCTGACAGAGAGAATTAAAAATTATTTAAAAACATTAAAATAAGAATAAAAAATATTATTTTGTATTAAAAAAATGCCACATTAGCATATAAATTTAAAAAATAATTTATTAATTTTAACTAAATAAAAAACAGAATTAAAACCCAAAAATCACAAAAATTAAGATCTAAAAAGTATCTTGAACAAAGTTAAAAAAAAAATATTCATAAAATTTTCTTTTTCATTAGAATATTCGAACAACCCCAACCCCAACCCCCAACCATGATTCGGATCTTCTAGTCTCCTCCTTCAAGGACTAGTTCAATCGCCGCAACAACTCTCTCCTTGACCAAATCTTCCTCATCTTAAACTCCCAACAACTCCACAATGACAGCGATGACTTATCCTCTCGTCACTCCACCGACCTCGCTCTCTCCCAACTCAACCTTTGCCTCTCCGAATCCTTTGTCTTAGATGTTCTTAACTACGTCAAAGGCAACCGTCTAGGGATTAGACGACTCTTCCAGCAAGTTTGATGGGTTCGAGTTCAATCGGTGGTGGTGGGTTGTTTTTCTCTTAATCTCTGACTTTCTCTTTATCTAAACCCGACTCTCTCTCTCTTGATTGTTTGATAAGTGTTGTGGTGGTGGGTTTGATCGGTGGAGGTGGTGGCTGGATTTTTCTATGTTTGGGTAGTAAGAAAATTTCTAGGTTTGGGTTCAGGTGGAAAGAAAATTTATGGGTTTGTGTTTAAGTTTGTTGGTTGGGTTTGTGTTTATGTTTGTTGGCTGGGTTTGATCGGTGAAGGTGGTGGTTGGATTTTTCTATGTTTGGGTAGAGAGAAAATTTCTAGGTTTGGGTTCGGGTGGAAAGAAAATTTCTGGGTTTGTGTTTAAGTTTGTTGGCTGAGTTTGTGTTTATGTTTGTTTGTTAAATGTGACGAATTTTAGTATTTAGTTTGAAAGAAAATCTTGATTTTCTAGGGAAAATGTTGATGATTGTTCAAGAAAAATTTATGAGTTTGGTTGGGTTTGTTGTTATTGTGAGCCGAATTGGCTGGGTTTGTGTCATGTGTTGTTTTATAAGAAAATTTATGGTTTTGGGTGGAAAGAAAATGTTATGATGCATCAGCTTTTTAGATGCGAATTTTTTTAGTGTTTGGTTTGAAAGAAATTTTCTAGGAAAGATGTTGAATGCCTAGAAATTTTCTGGGAAAGATGTTGAAGAATATGAAGAATATGAACAGTCATGTTCTTCCCAAAAACTAATGAATTTTTTTTTTTAATGTTTTTTTTTTAAATTTAATTAATTAATTTGTGTGATCATATTATTTTTTTATTCCACCGTCAGCCACATCAGCTTTTGCCGTTGGTTGGGCGACGGAAATGACCTAAATGTCAGGCATTAATTGGTTTAGGGACTAAAAGTGGTAAAAATAAAATGTAGGGACTAAAATGGAAAAAGTGCAAAATGTAAGGACTAAAAGTGCATTTACACCTAAATTAAATCAAAAGGTTATAAAAGATGATTCATGACCTCACACACAGGCTTTGATGAAACCACCCATAAACCTTTAATATATGCTTTAAAATGCTATAGATTTGACATGATTCTTTGGGAACTAATATAAAGAAACCAATACAATAATCTACTGATAACTCTTGCATCATTACATGGTGTTGAGATAGACCATAACATTTAATCTAAAGCTCCATTGAGTGCATGAAAGCATATCACTTTTAGGGATGCCAAATATAACATCATCGCCTATAAAAGCTATTACAAAATGCTTGGGAAAAACAACAATTAACTATATCACTTGGAGGTGAAGCTTCAATGTCATCCTCTGCAGCTCAAGGGTGCATAAAGTTTAAGAGAAATTTCTAAGGGATAAACACATTGGAAGCTTAGTTGCTCTAATACAATTACAACATTACTCTATGCAGAGACCCCAAATATTTATATCAGCTCGGTAGAAACAATCAACTCTCACTTAGCAATGGTGATTCAATGTCATCCTCTGAATTATTGCTTGAAGGTTCCCCAGGTTCAAGCAGACAAGAAAAACATAAAGAAATCATCTGAGGAGATTAAGATTCAGAGTTAGTTAAGAGAGAGAGAGAGAGAGAGAGAGAGAGGGGGGGGGGGGGGTTATGTGCTTACCATGCATATAGATGCGCATACAATACTAAAACCTTTGCAGTTGAAAGGAGCACTACTAGATAAGAACCATGCTGAAATAACAATTTAACTTGTTAGCAACACATATGAATTGATTCTAACACTCAACTAAACAAAAGATGAGTTAGTCCAGTCAGAAGTCAATGGACTCAATACAAGCGGTGATAACAAACTTGATAATGATTCCACACCAGCCACAAATCCTTGTGCTTTTCCCTGCACAAACAATTGAGCATGCATGTCAATGGAGTGACCATGGTTCAAGTGCTTTGTAATTTATTTAGCTCAAGAAGTAACTCAACACAGAACAAGTTATTTTGATATAGGAGAATTCCATATCTACTTTTATTTCTTTTTCGTTTGACGTACTCCTGAAATTCTCTATTAGTCAAGTGAATGCAGCAATTTCATTCGATAACCATAGATAAAAAATCGAAAGAGAAAAATAATTGGATCAATTTGCCAAGAAAAGCGCCACTTTAAACTCAAAACTCACTACTATGTCATGCTGATATGATTCGTATTGAACACATGTTGATGAATCTACCTGATTTTTCCCAACTGAGTTCAAAGTTCAATATAATGAAGTAGAAAACATCCAGGTGTAGATGAGTAGTGTGACATATGAGATGATAGCATTAGCTTTCCTCAAACAACGTTATCTAATTAAGTAGCCTCACTCTATGTATGACAATACCGAGAATACAGAAACCAAGTCTTTCTTTACAGTGGCAGTAAGAGTAGAAGTTTTTTTTTTTTTTGGTGGAAATCATAATTTTCTAGAAAGAATATCAAGAACTATGGAATGCAGAACTGTAGGTAATGGGATCATAGGTATTTTCCAAACCTGATCGTTTGAGCTCGATGCTCTTGAAATAATAGCATAAGTCTACATGTAATTTGACAGGAAAAATTGAAAGACCATTAGAATTAAAAGGTGAATTGAATAACCACATTGAATATTATTTTATGAAAGAATTGTGTATTAAGCTATTAGGATTATAAGCTGAATTTTATTTTATCTTCAAAGACTTTGAAAGGTAAGCTATTAGGAATCGAGTATTAACAGGAACAGTACACTCAATTCCATAAATCATAAAATAAACTTCTTAATTAAAAATTTTCAAATATGCAAATATTGTGCTCATTAAGAGGGAAAACAATAAAACAAAATACAACCCTAAGAATTGTTTCATTTTTATAACCACGATGCCTTAGCATTGTTTTCTATGCAAAAGACAAATTAACAATCATTACAACACAAACCGGAAGAATTCTTATTTTGATAACTTCAAAGAAACCAAGCAGAGGATTTAGAGAAAAACTATGGCATATGCCCAGCAGATAACAAAATAACATACTAGCAGATATGCTACCTTGACTGATGGCTAAAGAATAATTCACATCTTCAGTATAAGGGTATATCAATCTATTAAGTAAATAAAATGGAACTTTTGCTCTATAATACACTTCACTTGTGAAATAATTGAACCGAATCCCACAAGCATCAGAATTTCTGAGAACTCATTTTTGTTAAAACCAAAAGCTGCCTTCAGATAGTACTACACAGGTACTAGCATAACCATCAAGTCATTGAATCAAAAAGAAAACATTGTTTCACGAACTATCATTACTCAACATCATGGATTGGTTAAATTGCAATTATCTTATGAGCAGATAAATCTAGCACTATCTTATCCTAAATTATTGATTAATAAGAAAGCCATCAATCCAATACTGAAAAACCCTTTCAATTATTTTGGATTTAAAACCAATAACCCAAATAGCTAAATGTAAAACAATTAACCCAAAATAACAAAAAACCTAAATAATATTTAACACATTTTTTGTTGTTTAAAAATAGCTGTACTGGTAGCGATTCTTGCGGTTTTCTCTCTACGGCCATCGGTGGCGGAAGCCAAGCATTGCAGAGATGCATATTTTAGTGTTTTGAAGTAAAAGAAGAAGAAGAACGCCCGCTAGGTTTTCAATTTGAGAGATAAGAACGCGAGAAAGAAAAAATCAAAAGACTCTTGTTTGTTTGTCTGTGTGTTTCTTGCTCTTACCTGCCTAACGGTTACTGGTTTTCCATTGAAAATACATGGATACTGGATTAAAATGTGTAAATTCTATGGTCCAGATCTAAGTGGGTACCGTACCCTCCAAAAAAAAGAGGGGATAGGGTAGAATGACCCTTAATTTGATGAAGAGTTTCAATTGTAGCATATGTTATCATTTATTGCGAATATTTTAATACTATGACAATGTTTTATCAAACCATAGTTATTTATTGTTCGAAGATGACGACATATGTTATCATTTTTAATAATTTTTTTTGTGAGTAGATATATACTGTCTTTTTTATTTTTATTTTTTTTAGAGAAGATATAGACTGTCTTTAGTAAATAGGTTCTACGAAATGAAAAAAATATTTTATATCAAATGATATCACGTCATCCATATCAAAATTCAATAAACGAGAGACGTGTGCAAAAATAACTATCCACTAATACATGTCTTACAATTGTTAGTGGGTTAGTTATTTTTTACTGATATGTCTCACACTTATTAGATTTTGATACTGCTGGTATAGTATCATTTGATACCGTCCACTTCTGATGATAGCTCTTTATCATCAGACTAAGACATCAATCAGTTTTTAGTGTAGGCAGAGATTGAACCACAAATCTCTTATACAACTATCAGAGATTTTACCAGTTGAGCTAACTGAAACCCACAATAACTGTTCTAATTTAAATATATTATTTGATACTACTTCAAAACAAAAAATTCTATCTTAAATTTTCTCATTCAATGAGTAGCACGTGCCTTGCTTACTAGTATATATAAACTAACAAATAAGCCAGATTGGAGGTTTGGCGCGTGAGTTTCACAATGAAGGAAAGAAAGGGGCTCCGTGAATCGTGATTCGTGTAGAGGTACTGTTCAATGTGATTGGGAATTTGGGATCTAACGTGTACACCAAAGACAGTATTAGTATTAATATTATTCATCTTACCTCAAAAAAAAAATTGTTTATTTTTAATTAGATAATTAGTGGCAAGTGGCAACAAAGGATCAGGAATATAAAGAGTATCTAATATGCTGAAGAACCTGATTATTAGTCATTGTCATTTTCATAAAATCACTTATTATATTTTAGAAATGAAAGCAACGTTTTACATTATATTCCCTGTCCCAGCTATAACAACAAACAGTTGGGGTTTCCTCTATATATGCAGCTGAGCTGACAGTCACGGAACTCATCAATCAAAATATTCTTTAATAGCAATGGAAACTTTTTTTAGATTTTATTCAAAAAAAAAAAAAAAAACTTTTTTAGATTGGGTTTGGTTGGGTGAGGAAGAAAGAATATAAATGGTGGAGTTCAGATGTTTTTTCTCTAGGCTCACCAAATTTTTTTTTTTCCCTAAAATAGAGAGAAAATTGGGAAAGAAAAACTCATGAAATGAACTTTCAAAAATACCCTTAAAATTTACTTCCAAATCTCTAACGTGTTGGCTTCTTCTTCTTTATTTATCCCTTTGATTTTTTCTTTCTGTTAATAACATGTGTTGGCTTTTTTTTTCCTTTGATTTTTTTTTTTTTTTTTTTCTGTAGCTTTCTTCTTCTTCTTTTTTGGTGCTCATATGTTTATTTTCTCATTAATTTTGGTTGGTTTTTGTTTTTGTTCTTTTTTTTTTTTAGAAAACAATTTTGGGTTAATTTCTTATGCTTTTTTTTTTTACTGAAGTGTCTATTTATACACAAATTTTTTTTAAAGTATAATGTGTTACTTTTTATTTAATTTAATAGGGACATGATGGTAAATTTATACAAATTTTATTTTCAACCAAACAAAAAAGTTTTTCATCTCTCTACTTTTCCCTCTTTCAAACCAAACAAAAATGAGGAAAACTAAAATCTTTTCTATCTTCCTACTTTTCCATTTTTTCTCCATTTTCTATCATTCTACTTTTCCATCCTCCCAAGCTTTGTTTCCTTCCCTTTCTAACCTTTGAAATCTCTGATATTCTCAACTGTTGTTGTTTTTGGTGCAACAGCCTTTCCTTGCAACGAAAAACCGAGAATAGACTCAAAAATCACCTCTCCTAGTTCTAGTTGTCCCAGTCCAACCAACCAACCTCTCCTTTGAAAACTGTTTCGACTTGACTTCCATTGCTTTTGCTTCTGCCTCTACTCCCTATGACTATAAGACGTTGTTTGGGAATTGAAGTTTCAGCATCAAATGATATATTTACTCTCTCTATTGTCAAGATATTTTCTTTAAAAAATGAATCAAATAGGCCATAGCCATATCCAACTCGAATCTGCACACACACCATTGATCAATTCCTTTGATCTTCAATTCACCACTTTTTGAATCTTTATTTATTTTTTTTGAACACAGTTTTCTAGAAGCAATATGCCAAATGAAATTGAAAACAAGAGGAACAATTATTATTATTATTATTATTTTTCTAAATTCCGATTCCTTTACCAACAGAAACAGCGGGTTTAAATTTGTCCACTAAAGATGATGTGAGCATCTAATAAAGTTCCGCACGATTTTGATCTGACAACCACTCAGATAGCTTTATATAATTCAGCGTCAGTTTTAAGTAAAAAAAAAAAGAATTTTAGGCCCCATAAAAACAATGTTGCATTCGACCCAAAACCAAGGTCTGTACTAACCGACTAAAGCCTGCCCTTATATATTTATTCCTAGGTAACTGATGAAAAAGAAAAAGAAAAAGAAAAAAAAAAAAAAAAGTTAAAATGCAAAACTAAGGCGCCGTTTGGTCACCATGTTTAAACACTGAACACTAGTGTCCAAAAACAAAAAAATGTGTTTGGTGTACCAGTCCTGTTCCCTGTTGTTTGGAAAACATTGTTCAAAAACCAATGTTAGAGCATCCACATCAGTCCATGCAAAAATTTTGTAAATTTACACATCTAAAACCTACTTTTTCTATTTTACACATTTACTTTTACAAAGCACTCACATTAGTTTGTCTATTATACACATCAATTTATTAAAATAATCATTTTTATTATTATTTTATTATATACCACTTCTTTAATATCTATATCTCCTTCATCTCAAATCTCTGCCCCTCTCTCATCCCAAACCCCCTGCCTCCACACACGCACACACCGTCACAAAGCCAAACCTCCATGGCTAGAGCTCCATGGCCATGGCCGAACATCACATAACCATCACAAAGGCAGAAACCCACATAAATTAAACCCCTGTACGGCGAGAAGAACACCGATCTGAAGCTCCAATCCAGCTACACTCTGATCCAACTACACAACTACACTCCGATCCAAGCACGGCGCCGATCTGAAACTCCGATCCAGCTACACAGCTACACTCCGATCCAAGCACGGTGAGAAGAACACCGATCCAAACACGCCGATCCGCCACAAGCGCCGATCCACTCTCTCTGTCTCCGTCGGGGTGTCCGTGTATGGGTGTGTCTGGTTTTGTGGTGTCTGTGGTTGATTTTTTTGTTGATTTTTTATTTTTGTGGTTGATTTTTGATTTTTGATTTTGTCTGTGGGAGTGTGTCTTTCAGAGGAAGAGGAAGAAGCATGAGGGCGTTGGTTTTGCACAGATGGTGAAGAGAGAGAGAAAAAAAGGAGCGAAAAAGAAAAAAGAAGTTTTTATATTATAAAATGATAATATTATTTTAATGTATATACGAGCTACAGTACCCGTGTATATTTACACGGGTACTATAGCTTATGGAAAAATATGACCGGTTTTACATATTTTTACACCCACTGATGTGGGTGTTTTTTTGCTCAAAATGTGTAAAATTTGCACTGTAGATGTATTTTAGAAGATTTTAGAGGATCTGATGTGAATGGTCTTATAAAACCCATTTTTGAAATCACATCCGGACAGTTTTTAAACAACAAACACTAGTGCTCAGTGGCAATTCCATAATTATCTTAAACAACAAACACAAGTGCTTAGGTCAGCTTTTTCGTACTTTGGTCATTTTTTTTTTAAATATTTTGGTCAGCCATGTTCTCTCTCCTGATTTGAAATATATTTATTTTGTACTTTGGTCAGCTTTTTTTACAATCCAACACACACATACCAAACACATATTTTATATTTTTTAACATTGAAACATGTTATTTATACCATGATACCAAACACATTTTTTTGTTTTATAAATACTAAAAACACTTATTTCAACAACACTTTTTAAACCACAAATTTTACATCTTTTTAAACAATAATTTTTGAACTCTATGACCAAACGGCCTCTTAACTTCTATTTCTATATTTCAACTCTTTAACTTTGTTTTCCTTCATTTCAGTTTCCAAATTTTAAGTTAATTCAATTAAGATCTCTCCATCAACTTTTGTTAAATATTACGGTTAATTGTCCAAAATTTTAATTTTTTTCTTCAAATTTTTTAATTAAAAAAAATCCAATTATTGATTGAAATTTTTCCATTTTTTTTTTATATATAAAATTAACGGAAGTTGATAGAGAGGTTTTGATTGGATAAACTTAAAAAACTTAAATTACTGAAATGAATATAAACAAAATTAAAGGGATATGGGAGAAGTATTCAATAGTAACCTATTGGATTTGTATTTCGTTTTTGCATTGTACCTCCTAGAGTCTAGTGCGAAAAGTGGTTTTCACATTTTGGAGCTGAAAACACATCATCCAACGTCCTTACCTAATGCAAAAAATTATGATTTAGTTTTCAAATTGTGCTTTTTGACCCCAAAAAGCCGAACCCTAAGTGATGTTTGATCCTTTATAGTGTATATACTTGACATGTCAGTTTGAACACCTATATAATAAAATTTGCAGAATAAAACTTATTACACACTTGTGTGCATTCATACAAGTGTTAAATAACACTGAAATCATGAGCCTAACTAATGTTTTCAATTTTGAAATCTTGAGTTAGACTTGTTAGTTTTTTTTTTTTTTGGAAATTAGTCAACTTACAAATAAGTTTGAGATTAAAATCTTATATATTGTGTTTTATTTTTAATTTTTCCAGGCTAAAAATGAGCTTTTTTATTTTGTTAAAAAAAATTTTGTGTATTTGGACGAATTTTGTGGTTGTTTGGGATGTGTTGTGTTGTGTTGTTGTTTTTTTTTTTTTTTTTTTGCCTTAAGGGGCGGCCAAGAATTATGTGTGTGTGTGTGTGTGGGGGGGGGGGGGGGGGGGGGGGGGGGGGGGGGGTTAATATATATAGTTTTTTATATATAAAAAAAAATTAAAATCTTGATTTGTTGGGGGAGGGGGGTTGGAAGGGCGGGCATGTCCTCTTGAGCCCTTATATCATTGATTAGTATAATATTATTTTCATTAAGACCATCACTAAATCATTTTTATTGTAGACCAATCACAACTTGTTATTTTACTTGTTGTGAAAAATAGAAAGTTGTTTTTGGACAATACACACATTGTTCATAACTGTGTTTTCCTTTACCACTTTTTGAATCTCCGTTCTTTAAATACAGTTTTCTCGAAGCAATATGCCTAATCATATTATATCATATACTATATAATAAAAGTTGAGCTTAGAAGCCGTGGTTGCGCCAAGTGGCTGCTCCAAATTGCAGTAACTTTTAGATTAAAAAAAAATTTTATTTGTTCTTATTAATTTTTTGGATAAAATAACAATAAGTGTTTTATTAAAATATGCCATCTACAATAAGTGTTTTCTAAAATTTCAAAAAGAGATTAAACTTAATTGGTAACATACAACTACAAGTCAACAACCTACAATTGTATCTATCTAAAATATTATCAACAAAGCCTAAAATCAATTGGATAGAATTACCTATAAAAAATGATAGAATTTTAATTTTTTTTTTTTAAAACGTAAAAGCAAATGAGATAGAATTAAAAAGAAAAAAGAAAAAAAAGAAGAAGATAGAATTGAATACTATTGTGTATCAACCTATATTTTTGTTAATTTTTTTACTACGTTTTTATTTTTATTTTTATAATAAATATGCATCTTGTAGGGATAAAGGCCCAAATTTGTATATTGGGCCTTGGGCCTTATTTGGGGAACGTGGGCGTGTCCGAGGAGGGGTAAGTGATTGAGAAAGATCCCAAATTTAAAGTCTCACAAAGAAGGAACGGACAGAGAATGGTCTGAGAAGTAATTCCTCCTCGGACACGACTAATACAAATCGAATCCATAGTCCAACATCCTAGGTAACATGTCAGGAGGTTTACACGATGAAGATGAGTTTCAAGCATGTATTGGAGTGATAAGAACTCAGAAATATCTAAAGGAAAAGCTGCTACCACCGCATTAAGGGTCCGTTTGGATACAGCTGAAAACTGAAAACTAAAAAACACTGTAGCAAATAATTTTTAAATGTGTAAATAGTACCGTGGGACCCATTTTTAATGAAAAAGTTGCTGAAAAGTGAAATTTGTGGGTCCATGAACAGTAGCCGCAACAGTAATGAACTGTAAAAAAAGTGGACTGAAACGCGTGAAAAAAAAAAAAAAAAGAAAGCTGAAAAAACGCAGACGTCAAACGTGAGTAGGAAACGCGTAAGCCAAACGAGCACTAAATGCACTGCAGCTACTTTTCTGGCCGCATTTATGTGAAGAAGACCCCTGAACAGTGCAATTTCAAATATCACATCTCACAGAAAGTCAGAGGAGGTGTCTGATGGGACATACAATCAAGTGGGGGATTAGATGATTAACAAGTGTAAGGCTAAGATGGTGGAAAAGGAACTATATATGATTAAAAAACCTCCCATGAGTGGGGGGGAGGAAAAAAGAAACACGGTAAATAATACTGTAGCTCTCCAAATTGTATTTGTAAACTTTCACATTGATTTATACTCAGAAAGACCTTCTTGGACAATGATCTAATCCAATCTTGTATGTCTTGTTCTTGCTTGATTATCTTCAAAATCCATATTAGTCGTTATTAACTTCATTAAGGCCTAGCTCTTTAACCCATTCTCTATAAATTCATTGTATTGGGCCATCACCCAATTCTTCTTTGGCCTAGGGCCGCAAATTGTGACCCTACAATTAGCGCCGTCTGTGGGAAAGAGCTTGTGGGATATTGAAGGCAACGGTGAACTATGGCAAAACCAGGTCCATAACAAGCAGAGTCGAGAGGATCCCAAAAATGGGACCCTTTCCTTAACCTTGAGTAGAGAGGTGACCGTGAAGGAAGTGTTCACACCACACACACTGACAGGAGTCAACCTCGAGGGGGGATCCATATCTCCCATGCAAAGAACAACAAGAGCATGCAACTGGAGATCGATCATTTAAAGAGAGAATTACGCCATGCAAAGAGGAAACAAGCTTCTCCGAACTTTGACGTTTCTTCTGATGACAAAAGGGACGTTAATTACAGCTCGAACCCCACCCAGCGAATCCTTCTCCTATGAAGAAGAGCATCATTGTGAATGAAGGTTTCGAAGCCCGTCATGTAGAGGTGTAGGAAATGACACTATGAGCAGGGCCCTGAACCAAATCTCCAGGTCGCCTTTCATGCGTAGGATTGAAAAAGTAAAACTTCCTCAGCGCTTTCATCAGCCATCGTTCACCATCTATAATGGTCGAACAGACCCTGTGGAGCACGTGAGCCATTTCACCCAGAGGATGGCTGTCCATTCCAAAGACGAAGCCTTGATGTGTAATGTTTTCCCATCTAGTCTAGGACCAGTCGCAATGAGGTGGTTCGACAGCTTGAGAGTAGACTCTATAAGTTCCTTCAAAGAGCTCACCCAGGCATTTGGTTCCCGTTTTGTCACATGTCGTAGGGTTCCTCGGCCTTTGGCTTCCCTACTATCCTTAAGCATACGAGAGGGTGAGACCCTGAAAACGTACTCAGATAGATACTAGGAGATATTTAATGAGATGGATGGTGACTTTGATGAAGCGGCCATCAGTACTTTTAAGCTCGGCCTTCCAGCTGAGCACAGTTTGAGAAAATCTCTAACTGGTAAACCTGTTACCAATGTGCGCCAACTGATGGACAGAATTGATAAGTATAAAAGAGTTGAAGAAGATCAACAGCAGGGGAAAGGGAAGGATAAGGTTATCTCTCAGGAGATGAGGGATTTCAGGTTGAATAGGTACAGTAATAACAGGCCACGGAGAGATTTTGTTGGACAATCAGGATAGGTAAATCTTCAGGCAGTCAACGCCGTGTTCCAAAAGCCAGTGCATCAAGTTCTAGAGAAGATCAAGAATGAGTCATTCTTTAAACGGCCAAATAAAATGGTGGGAAACCCCGAAAGGCGCAACCACAACCTCTATTGCCAATACCATCAAGATCATGGACATGCCACAGAGGATTGTAGGAGTCTATGGGACCACCTGGACCAACTTGTCTGTGAAGGTAAATTAAAACAACTCTTACACCACTCCAGTGGTCGAGGGAGCCAGGCAAACTCAGAATCTCGGAGAGATGATTCTTCCAAACCCCCTTTGGGAACGATAAATGTCATCTTCGCTGCATCAGGGAGAACTGGATCCTGTCTGTCCATAATAATGTCCATGGCTCGGCTATTTGCCGAGGATGCTAATCAAGATCCAAAGAGGGCTAGACTGGAAATTCAACCAGTTTTGGGCTTCTCGGATGATGATAAAATCGGAACCATTCAGCCTTACGATGATGCTTTGGTGGTTACTCTCAGAATTGGGGGATATAATGTCAAGAGAGTGATGGTGGACCAAGACAGTGGTGTCGAGATAATGTATCCTGACTTATATAGGGGGCTGAACTTGAAACCCGAGGATCTAACGCCCTACAGTTCACCCTTGGTGAGTTTTGATGGGAAGATTGTCACCCCGAAAGGCCAAATTAGACTACCCGTGCAGACTGGTTTAGAAGTGGTGAAGGTGGATTTCATCATCGTGGATGCTTATTCACCCTACACAGCAATTGTTGCCAGACCCTGGCTTCATACACTAGGTGCCGTTTCTTCTACTCTACATCAGAAGGTCAGATATCCGTCTGAAGGCCAGGTCAAGGAGATCCTGGGAGATCAGTATATAGCAAGACAGTGCTTGGTGGCCGCCATCCAGCATAAACCTGAAGCTGAGTTCTCGGCCTATGTTGAAAAGGATTCATAGCAGTTAAAACCTCCGACGTTGCTCGTTAATGATTCAGCCGAGGATGCAAAATGCAAAGATTTAGTAAAGGTTGTTATTGGCGATGATCCTGAGAAGTTCTTTCAGGTTGGGTCTCAATTGCCCATTCAAGAGAAAGAGGAGTTATCAGAATTTCTTAAAAGAAATGTGGATGTGTTCGCCTGGAATGCTTATGAAGCCCCAGGGGTGGATCCAGAATTCATCTGTCACCATCTGAATGTTAACCTATTGGTCACCCCCAAGAAACAACCTCATCGGCGCCTATTCAAGGAGCACGCTGAGGCAGTACGAGAGGAGGTAATGAAACTCAAGCAGGCTGGAGCTATTAAGGAAGTTTTTTATCCTGAATGGTTAGCTAATACTGTGGTGGTGAAAAAGAAGAGTGGGAAATGGCGAGTGTGTGTCGACTTCACAGATTTGAATAAGGCATGTCCAAAAGATCCATTCCCTATGCCTAAAATAGACCAGCTGGTGGATGCAATTGTTGGTCATCCTCGGATGAGCTTCCTGGATGCTTTTCAAGGGTACCATCAAATACCGCTAGCCCAGGATAACCAGGAGAAGACCGCTTTCGTCACCCCCGTTGGGAACTACCACTATAAAGCGATGTCGTTCGGTTTGAAAAATGCAAGATCTACGTATCAAATAATGATGACGAGGATGTTTGAGCCATAGTTGGGTAAAAGTATTGAGGTCTACATAGATGACATGGTGGTGAAGAGCAAGGTGGTTTCTGAGCATGTGGGAGACCTCGGAAACATTTTTGAAGTTCTTAGAAAATACAAGTTGCGTCTGAACGCTTCCAAGTGCTCGTTCGGCGTAAGATCAGGCAAATTCTTGGGTTATATGGTAACCCACAGGGGAATTGAGGTCAATCCCGACCAAATAAAGGCTATTAGCAGTTTGCAACCACATCGGAATCCCAAAGAAGTCCAGAAACTGACCGGAATGGCCACTGCCTTGAACCGGTTTATCTCTCGGTCAGCAGATAGATGCAGACCTTTCTTCTTGCTGATTAACAAGTGGGCAGGGTTTGAGTGGACTGAAGAACGTGCCTTAGCTTTCCAGCAACTTAAAGAATATCTAACTCAGCCACTTATCATGTCCAGTCCTAAATTGGATGAGGTCTTATTTGCCTACATTGCTGTGGCCCCTTATGCTGTAAGTTTGGTATTGATACGAGTTTATCGTGGTGTACAGCGGCCAGTTTATTATGTGAGCAAGTCATTGCATGAGGCCGAGATTCGTTATCTACCGCTGGAGAAAGCCATCTTGGCGATAGTACATGGTACACGAAAGTTGCCCCATTATTTCCAAGCACATACAGTCGTCGTCCTCACCCAGCTTTCACTTAAAGCCATACTACGAAGTGCTGATTGCATAGGAAGGATCGCTAAATGGGGCACGGATTTAGGGGCTTTTGACATCAAATACATGCCTCGTACCTCCATTAAGGGCCAAGTCCTCACGGATCTGGTGGCCGAGTTCGCTGAACCCCCATTAGAAGAAGTAGCATCAACGCAGAACATGGATGAAAAATCGGTTGACATGATCTCCCAACAAGGTCCCTCATCCTGGGAAGTGTACGTTGATGGTGCAGCAAATCATAAGGGTTCCGGAGTGGGGCTAGTGCTGGTATCCCCTGAGAAGATCACTATTGAAAAGTCATTAAGGCTGGACTTCTCGACTACAAATAATGAGACTGAATATGAAGCTCTACTAATGGGAATGACCATGGTTCAAAAAATGGGCGGAAAGGTAGTAAAGATATTCTCAGACTCAAGGTTAGTCGCCGGCCAAGTGAAAGGAGAATTCGAAGCGAAAGATGGAAGAATGCAGAAGTACTTGAGTCAAGTTAGACACCTGCAATTAGAGTTCAAATCTTTCAACTTGTTGCACATCCCTAGAAGCGGAAACACATATGCTGATTCCCTAGCCACACTTGCAACTTCCTCGGCGTAGAACCTGCCTTGGGTTATCCTCGTAGAGGATTTGTGCAAACCAGCGGAGATAAGAAGAGAGACAGTCCGAGTTCACCAGGTCAGAGCAGGGCCTAGCTAGATGGATCCTGTGGTGTTATTCTTGAAGGAAGACACTCTGCCTGAAGAAAAGTCTGAAGCTGACAAGGTATGGAGAAAGGTTGCTCGGTTCTGGTTGTCCGAAAACCAAAAATTATATAAACGCTCATACTCAGGACCATATTTGTTATGTGTACATTTTGAAGCAACTGAATTACTCCTCGAGGAGCTACATGAGGGAATTTGCAGAAGCCATACTGGAGGTAGATCCTTAGCGCACAAAGCCATCACCCAAGGCTATTGGTGGCCAAATATGCAAAGGGAAGCCCAAGAATATGTGAAAAAATGTGATTAGTGCCAACGGTTTGCACCAAACATACACCAACCGGGAGGAGTCCTTAATCCATTGTCCAGCCCCTGGCCATTCGCTTACTGGGGCTTAGAGTGGGCCCTTTCCCCAAGGCAATAGGAAACAAGAGATACCTGCTAGTTGGCACAGACTATTTCACCAAGTGGGTCGAAGCTGAACCCCTAGCAAACATCAGAGATGCAGATGCCAAGAAGTTTGTCTAGAAAAACATTGTCACTCGGTTTGGGGTCCCTAATACCCTCATCTCAGACAATGACCTTCAGTTTGATAGAAAAGCGTTTAGAAGATATTGCTGTGAGTTGGGAATTACGAATAGATATTCTACTCCTGCTTATCCCCAAGGGAATGGACAAGCGGAGGCTGTTAACAAGGTCATAGTAAATGGATTAAAGAATAGGCTAGATGATGCGAAGGGCAAATGGGTGGAAGAACTGCCATATGTTCTCTAGACATATAGGACTACGCCTCGTAGATCTACTGGGGAGACCCCCTTCTCAATGACTTATGGGGCTGAGGCTGTTATCCCTTTAGAGATTGGTTTCCCAACGTTAAAACCTAGTTCATTCAGTTTAAGCAGTAACAATGAGCAGCTAAAGAAGAATTTGGACTTGATTGAAGAGATGAAGGAAAATGCAATGGCCCAATTAGCATATTACCAACACAAGCTCAAACAGGGTTATGATGCCAACATGAAGCTAAGACCATTAGTGCCTGGTGATTTAGTGTTAAGGAAAGTTTTGGGCGCTGCAAAGAACCCAGCATGGGGAAAATTAAGGTCCAATTGGGAGGGGCCATACTGTATTACCTCAGGGGCTGGCATCGGGGCATACTTTCTAGAAGATTTAGATGATCGTGTAATACCACACCCGTGGAATGTAAACAACCTTAAAAGGTATTACTATTAGCGAGTATTTCCTTGATCAATATGTTTATATGTTATATAAAGGCCTTGTACTTTCTGTTGTTCTTACTTTTACAAGTGTTTAAACTAAAAACAATCATGCCTGAAGTCCTCGGATCAGATGATATGGGAAAGTTAACACTCAATGACAACTTTTACAAGTGTTTAAACTAAAACTCAATCATGCCTGAAGTCCTCGGACCAGATGATATGGGAAAGTTAACACTCAATGATAACTTTTATAAGTGTTTAAACTAAAACTCAATCATGCCTGAAGGTTATGGGAAAGTTAACACTCAATGACAACTTTTACAAGCGTTCAAAATAAAACTCAATCATGCTTGAAGTCCTCGGATTAGATGATATAGGAAAGTTAACACTCAATGACAACTTTTACAAGTGTTTAAACTAAAACTCAATCATACCTGAAGTCCTCGGACCAGATGACATGGGAAAGTTAACACTTAATGACAACTTTTACAAGTGTTTAAACTAAAACTCAATTATGCTTGAAGTCCTCGGACCGGATGATATGGGAAAGTTAACACTTAATGACAACTTTTACAAGTGTTTAAACTACAATTCAATCATGCTTGAAGTCCTCAGACCAGATGATATGGGAAAGTTAACGCTCAATAACAACTTTTACAAGTGTTTAAACTAAAACTCAATCATGCCTGAAGTTCTCGGACCAGATGATATGGGAAAGTTAACACTCAATGACAACTTTTACAAGTGTTTAAACTACAACTCAATCATGCCTGAAGTCCTCGGACTAGATGATATGGGAAAGTTAACACTCAATGACAACTTTTACAAGTGTTTAAACTAAAACTCAATCATACCTGAAGTCCTCGGACCAGATGATATGGGAAAGTTAACACTCAATGACAACTTTTACAAGTGTTTAAACTAAAACTCAATCATGCCTGAAGTCCTCGGACCAGATGATGTGGGAAGGTTAACGCTCAATGGCATCTTTCATACCACGTACTTAGGTGAAATGAACACTCAATGGTATCTTCAACACTTGGTTAACATCTTATAAGGTTTATTTATTTGATTATTCTTAATAAGGTACGATACTTAATTTTCTATTCAAATGTGCAGCAATGTGAAGGATATCCCCCTTTATTTTTATTCTTTACAAAGTTCGCTAATTATCTTTATCAAATTCAACCTTCATTGGTACTTAGTTAAAATTGCTTGAATTTTTTTATTGTTTGTCTTTATTGGAACTTTTTATTGATTTTTATTAAAACTAAAGTGACAACAATTAAGGACTATTTGCAATAGTGGTGAACCTAAAAGCATGTAAAGAAAAGGTACGAAAAATAGAAGGAGAATCCTGCTCATTAATTATAAAAGAAGAGTACATGATAAAATAAAATAAAAAAGAGTACATGATAACTACAGCCAGAAATTTAAAAGCTAAGCCTTAGTCTTGGAGGCTGGGGGATAATATTTTCGGCTCAGTTGGGAAGTAGCAGCATCCTTTGCCTTAGCTTCAGCTTCTTTGGCCTGGGCAGCATCTTCAGCTTCTACTGAAGGCTTGTTCCTTTCATCCTTACTCTTGTCCTTGATTACCTCTATCCTCTGGCTTTGATCAGCAGCTTGAGTGATTGTGGGTTGCTCCGAGGTCTCTGGAACATGAGCAGGAGAAGAAGGGAGAGCTCCTGGGATTTCACTGATTTCTGGGTGATAATACCTATTCCCAGGTAGCCTCCACTTTGAGTCTGCTGGGACCCCTGCAACGTCAAGGGTTTTATCCCATGACACATTGCAGTAATCCCTGCATACTGCAGAAAGCTCCTCAACAAGTCTGACTTGTGTCTGTTCTACGCTAAGCTGATAGGATGCTTGCTTCTCAGCCTCGGCTGCTTCCCTAACCCTATGAAGTTCAGCCCTAAGATCTTTCACTAGTTGTTTTTCTGTGGCCAAGTTAATCTCAGTCACATACAACTTCTGGCGTTGATTCTCGATCTGCCTCTCCGCAGTCTTAAGGCCTGCATCAGCACTGTCTCTGGCCTGAATCGCCTCCTTAAACTTTTTGGATAGTTTAGCTTTATCCTCCTTGAGGACCCCCAATGACTTCTCAACCTCGACGCGGGATTGGGCCTTTGCCTTGGCTTCATTGCGGGCATCCTTGACCCATTCCTCGGCCACGAAAACCTGTTGGGTAATCTACGTAACAGGAGCATAAGAATTCTATATAAGACAAAGAGAAAGAATGAATAAAAGTAAACAAATATTCAATTGGAAAGGTAGATCGAACCACTTACCATGGTAAGATCCCTCTTAAGGGATAAAAATAGATCAGGCTGCTTGAAACGCCTGTAAGCATCCATATCTTTTGGCAAAAGAAGTGGCTGCTCCAGGGCTTCAGCAAGGTGACCAGAATGCCCCCTTGGAAGCTTCGGACCGTGGTATCCCAAGGGATGGGAGCACCATCAACCTCTAGCCTGGGGGACCAAGTGTGCGGTGGTTGGCGCACATTAGCCCCAAGAGATTCATCTCGGCTTTCAACGGATGGGGATCTCCTGCCTCGGCTGTCCTTGGCCACTTTTTGTTCTTTTCTCCCATTTTGGGGGCCCACTTCGCCTTCCTCCAAAGCCTCATTTGGCATTTTCTTTTTCATCTCGGGAAGTGGCTTCAGTCCGAGATCTTTAGGAACTTGAGGAGGAGGAGGAGGAAGGTTAGCTGGGACTTAGGACTTATGGGCCTCTTTAGAGGTGGACACTTTGTTTCTCGCGGCCATAAGCTCCTTTAAAGTTTTTCTCCCTTTGTTCAGATCCATCCCTTCTTCTTCTTCTTCCAAAGTGTCGTCCGGATTGGCAATTATGAGAACCGGGGCATGAACACTTGACTGTCTGTCAGCTTCGTCCTCGGCATCAGAATCAGAAATCATTTGCACCCCTTAAGGCTCCTCTTCTACGAAATGAAACTTATCAATTTCTTCTTCAAGCGAGGAGGCCGAGACACGTCGATTCGAGCTATCTGATGGTCACCCGCTCTTATGGCATTGCCGACCTCATGGAATGTCTCTGAAATGGGCTTGAAGTCCAAAATCAAATGGACGACCCGAAGCTGCCCGTCTTCACTTACGAAAATTTTAGATCTCAGCAAGTAGTTGAGAGCTGCAACGTTAGTTAAGCTGATCAGAGGAGCTACGTGCCTTCTATCTGTTAACACCAAAAAAGAACAAAGCACAATTAAAAAGTTGAAATCTATTATTATGAAAAAATAAGGCAAAAAAAGAGCGAGACAAGGCCTAGGTTAAAGAATCTAAATCTATTGTTAGCAGACCTAAATCTAAGGTGTCCCACCTGGCTCTCCCTCTTCGACTGGGCAATGAAGACCATCATGCCACGCCCCCGAAGCAATCAGGTAGTCATCTTTCATCCCCTTGCTAGATTTGGGGAGACACGAGATGAGCCTGACAATATCAGAGCAGGATTTGAGGTAAAATCCCGCCCCTTTTGTTTGTGACACTTGTACATATGGACCACGTCGTGCTATGTGAGCCTCAAGCCCAAATGCTCGTTCAGAGCATCAATACTCCCAAGGATACTAAAAAGGTTAGGTGCGCACTGGTGAGGGCATATCCTATGGTTGCAGAGATAGTCCCTTGTTATCTCACTCATAGGAAGGGTCATCCCTTCTTCTATGAAAGCTATCATAGGGATTATGACTTCTCCCTCTTCTTGGTTGGTTACTATCTCTTCTGGGGAACAGTACCGCAGGGCGACTTCCTGCGGTATGTGGTATTCTTTCTTAAAGGCTTCTATCGTGGTAGGGTTGTTCACTAAATGCATAAATCTACCAATTTCAAACAAATTAAAGGAGAAACACCGAAAGCGATAACTGGAGAAATAAGAATTTGAGGGCCAAGAAGATTGGCCGAGGAGAAAAAGAAAGGTTCAGAGAAATCAGAACTTACGCGAACTAAAGTGAGTGATGATCCTTGAAACCTTTAGAAAAATTCTTAAAGATTTCTAGGGAAACAGGTATGGTAAGCTTAACAATTTAATAGGTCTTGTGAATTTGAATGTCTGAGATCGCTGGAGAGCTTGAGAGTTTGTAAAGTAAAAGAGAAAGGATTTCCTCCAAGGCTTTATATAGAGGACAAAAAATGAGTGGGAGTTATCCCGCCCAAACCCTGAGGAGAAATATCAGCCATTAGATTAATGCCTCACCATTAGATACAAGGGACATAACGCTGCCTGGAACAATTAATGGCGCATCGCGAATTCCAAAACGTCAGTAGCAATTATGAAGCGCACAAAACTATATTCCCACACGTACGAACTCAGAGATTTTTATATCCCTGGCCCTTGAATTTGAAGCAAATCAAAATCCCACTTTTTTTCCTCGGATGTGAGGGAAAAACTAGAATTTTGAGGGGCTATTGTAGGGATAAAGGCCTAAATTTGTATATTGGGCCTTGGGCCTTATTTGGGGAACGTGGGCGTGTCCGAGGAGGGGTAAGTGATTGAGAAAGCTCCCAAGTTTAAAGTCTCACAAAGAAGGAACGGACAGAGAACAGTCCCAGGAGTAATTTCTCCTCGGACACGACCAATACAGACCGAATCCATAGTCCAACACCCTAGGTAACATGTCAGGAGGTTTACACAATGAAGATGAGTTTCAAGCATGTATTGGAGTGATAAGAACTCAGAAATATCTAAAGGAAAAGTTGCTACCACCTCATTAAATGCACTGCAGCTACTTTTCTAACCGCATTTATGTGGAGAAGACCCCTGAACAGTGCAATTTCAAATATCACATCTCACAGAAAGCCAGAGGAGGTGTCTGATGGGACATACAATCAAGTGGGAGATTAGATGATTAACAAGTGTAAGGCTAAGATGGTCGAAAAGGAACTATATATGATGAAAAAACCTCCCATGAGTGGGGGGAAGGAAAAAAGAAACGCGGGAAATAATACTGTAGCTCTCCAAATTGTATTTGTAAACTTTCACCTTGATTTATACTCAGAAAGACCTCCTCGGACAATGATCTAATCCAGTCTTGTATGTCCTGTTCTTGCTTGATTATCTTCAAAATTCATACTAGCCATTATTAACTTCATTAAGGTCTAGCTCTTTAACCCATTCTCTATAAATTCATTGTATTGGGCTCATTAGGCCATCACCCAATTCTTCTTTGGGCTAGGGCTGCAAATTGTGACCCTAAACATCTTATGTCATCTTTTTCCTAATAATCAAGTAATAAAAAAAGTATTTGATTTACAACTACAATTACAATTGTGTCTATCTAAAATGTTATCAACAAAGCCTAAAATCAATAGGATAGAATTTAAATTAAAAAAGAGATAAAAAAATACGTAAAAGCAAATAAGAAATACTTTTTTTTTTAATTAAAGATAGAATTGAACCGCGTTTATGTTTTTTTTTTTTTTACTATGTTTCTATTTTCTTTTCTTTTTTTGTGTAGATGAATTTTCATCTTATGTCAACTTTATCCTAATAATAAAGTAAAAAAAAGAAAGTATTTGATTTTCACCTAAACTCCTTCTTTTTGTTCATATTATCTTCTTCACAATTTAAAATTCTCTCTATATATACACATAGTTTTTTGGTGTATTATTCTTTCTTCTACCTACCTTACAATTATTTGCTATATTCTTCCCTTCTTCTCTCTACCCTACCTACAACCTTGCAAGTATTTTTTTTATTATAAAAAATTGAATAGATTTTGCATATTTGTTGCCTTTTTATTATATACTATATGATTTTTATCAACAAGTTTTATTAATATGCTGAAATTCTATGTTTTTGTTACGGATTATGCTGAAAATATAAACTTCTGTCTTTCTTAATCTCATAGTCATCGCACCTTTTAGTGTTTTTTTAGATGTCAATATAGCAAGCAATATATTGTACCATTTATTTTCTCATCACATGATTATTTGTTGTTGACATCAATATTTGATTGTGGATTTAATTTGTTGTAGTTTTTGTTTGGTGCTTTGATCCATGTAATCTATCTTCTTTAAAAGCAAAATTTGCTGTCAACATGAAATTGGATACAAGGGAAAAATAAGGATTTAAAAATGTTATTATATCCATCAGTCCAAATTCCTATGTAAGTTTATATTTACTTAACTCCATTTTCTTTTTCTTTTTAATTTATAAAAAGTTTAGAAATTTGGATTGTTTTTCATTAATAAATTTGGATTTTAGCTTAATTTTGTTTTCAAATGTTTTTATTATTAATTCATTATTTTTTCATGTGTAATATTAATATATGTGTTTTTAAAGGTTAAAGCACAATACAATCACAGACATTAAT
The DNA here is from genome assembly GCA_019022515.1 of Quercus aquifolioides. Lineage (NCBI taxonomy): Eukaryota > Viridiplantae > Streptophyta > Magnoliopsida > Fagales > Fagaceae > Quercus > Quercus aquifolioides. The sequence goes on along the minus strand of CM032326.1, from coordinate 52,179,574 downwards.
TTAGGTTAGAGTGTTATATTTATTTATTAGTAAGTTATAACCATTTGAATAAAGTCAACACTAAAACAGATAATATAAATATCAAAATAAGACATAAAAATTAAATTTCTTTTAGGTGTACAAGTACAATTGATTTTTCAATCATAAATTTGAAATTAATTCTTTTAGGATAATCCCCCTCTTCACAAATAAAGAATTATTAAAAAAAAAATTGAAAAGTTGTTATTGATCATACTAATTTGTAATTAGATATATTATATATATAGACAGATATACAAAATTCATGACTAAAACTGTGTAACGCATGAGACTTTCACTAGTGAAATAGAAAAACACGAGGAAACTTTTTCAAAATTCCGCTTCCTCTACCGACAGAAACACCTGGTTTCTTTCTTAAAAAAAATAATAAATAAAAAAACAGCTGGTTTGAATTTGTCCAAATTTATTTGTTACAAATAAACCAAACTCAATCTAAAAAATTTCCCTCGGCCTTGGAGTAATGGGCTAGAAGCCTAGAACAAGTTGGTTTCCATTGGGAGGGAGATGATGTGAGGTATCTAAGGGACTGTTTGGATTTTCAGTTTTCATCACCCATAACTCAGTTTCCATCACCCATAACTTAAAATTGGTGGGTCCAATGGCTGAGTAGTTTGTTTGGATGTGTTTTCAGTTTTTGTTTCCATCACTCAATTATTTGATTTTTGAGTGATGAATTATGGAAACTAAAAACACATTTTAGGTGTTTTCAAGTTACGAAAACAAAGTTATGATGATATTTTGGTAAATACACACATATTTGAGGGACCCACAACATGTAAGAGCATATCCAGCAAATTCATCAAATTTTTGTATTGTTTGAAGAATAAACAGTGACTTTTACCTTTATCTACCTACTATTTCAAATACATTTTCCAACAGATTCTCTATCTCATTTAAATATTATTTCTTCATTCATTATTTATTCTTTTTTTAACAACTACACATCTTCCAACATTTTTTTATTCAACACCTAATTATTATAATAGAAAAAAAGCATTTGAAGAATGAACAGTAGCCTATCAGACTTGATGAGCTACTATTCATGAGGAGAAAAAAAATTCAGGTATAGAGAATCCGTTGCAGTGGCTTTTTTTGGTCTCATTCTCTATTATAGAAAATATTTTGCTTTTACATAGACCATTGAAGATGCTCTAAGTAGTCAAATCTGGTCTTCTTTTTTTTTTTTTTTTTTTTCTTTTTTTTTTTTTCCTTTCACGCTGGGTGGTCTTCTTTTTCTTCTTTTTTTCTTTTTCCTTTCACGTTGGGTGGTCTTCTTCTTCTTCTTCTTCTTCTTTTTCCCTTTCACGCTGGGTTTGGGCTTGGTTTCTCTATTCTTCTCTTCTTCTTCTTCTTCTTCTTCTTCTTTTTTTTTTCTTCTTTTCTTTCCTTTTCACATTGGGTTTCTGGGTTTGGTTTTTTTTTTTTTTTTTTTTTTTTTTTCACTGGGTTCGGTGAGTTTGGGTACTGGGGGTTGAAGGAAAAAAGAAAAGAAAAAGAAAGTAAAAGCTACACCAAGTCAATCCGTGGGTCCCACAAAAAGTAAAAATTTTTGAGTTATCAAAATTGGAAACAAGTGCCAAACATGCAACCTTAGAAAGTTGTGGTATTTTCAGTGATAAATGATGAGTTATAGAAAGTTGACTTATTTTTAGTTTTCAGTAGAATCAACCACTAAAAAGTTAGTTTGGTCTTAGTATTTGTATTTAATTTTTGTCTTTAGTATCCAAAAAAGTGAATTTGAATACAAAAAATGAATATACCTTTTTGCAGATTTCATTTTCATTGAAAATTAATACATTTTCATTTTTGTTATATTGTTGAAAATAGTTGGGACCCACCAACTAACATATCCTACTCAATCAAGTCAAAAAAAAGGCTTTCTCCAAAAAACAAAAAAAAAAGGTCAAAAAAGGTATTTTTTCCTAAAATAGGGAACAAGTGCCAAACCGGACAAGGGTGCATTTTGTACTTAAATTTTTGTGAAAATTGGTCATTTTTCTGTATTCAAATTCTAAAAATAGATATTGAAAAGTGAATACACCATTTTTTAAACCAAATATCTCCTTAATGACTAGTCACAGGTTTGAAATTCTATTTATTTTTTTATTAATAATTAACCCGATAACCCAATCAGATTTTAAAATTTTACTTAAGACCACAAAGTGGACACATGTCATTATTCTAATAAATTTAATGCAACTGGATACTAGACCCAAGCCAAGTTTACAATCTGTAAGCATTAAAAAAAAAAATTTAAAAGGCTAAAATTGCAAGTTTTTGTAGTTTAAAATTATGTATAAAATATAATCTTATAGATCATATGGTAAATAATATCTTATTGACATAAAATTTGATATGTGTATTAACAGCATAAAGAACATGTAATTCAACGTTTTAATTTTCAAAATATGTAATGTTTATTTTTAGTAAGTAAAGTTGTAACCTTAAGCTACAACAAATTTTGTAACTAAACTTTATCCTAAAGCTAAAAATATCCATAACCTAGAATCTAGATCAAGTGAGTCAATCTCGTACTGGAGGTTATACCAGTTTTGCCAGTGGAACGATATATTTCAGTATCGGTCAATACCATAAAACATTACCTCAATTCAAAACAAATTATTCATGGTTTTAGACTTTAGACTTTCGCATACTAAGAAAACAAATAATACTAATAAGTTAATGCAAGTAAGTTACCATTCTACCCTTACAAAAATTCAAAAATTACAAAACTAAAAAATAAAAAATAAAAGTTTATTTCTATACTGGTTAGTACACCCAGTATTGACTGAAATGCCCGAAATTGGCGGGTATTTAAACCGGTATGAAACATTGACGTTTTGGTACCGGTGCACGTACCAGTATGTTACATACCTGCCCGGTACAGTACGGTATCGACCACCTTAATCTAGATATAAAAAAAAAATCATATACAAAAAGCGTATTTTTAGTCATGAAAAATGTGGGGTCAGAATTTGACAACCCCGACCCACTTTATACCAAGCCCAGGGCCCATGCCGAGGAGGAAGAAACGTCCGAGGACAAAGTGAGAAAGTCCAAATTGCCCAAGAAACATTGTCGAGGACAATCTCGTCCTCGGCTTGCCGAGATCATAGAAAGGAAGAGTAGCACACCATCAAAGGTAGCCTCCCAGAGCATTTCAAGAGAAAGAACAAGTACAATGTGTCAGCCACAGAAACATGGTGGAGGAACAATTCCAGGATAAACTGTCACTTCCACATTAAATGCCTAAAACTAACATTCTGGCTGCATTAATGAAGAAATGACCCCTGAACAGAGTTGTCTAGGTTACAGCAACTCACAGGAGGTTTGATAAGATGGCTGATGGGACGGGCAGTCAGGGACAGGCTTGGATGATCAATAAGTGGAAGGCAAAGATTGTTAGAAGGATGAATATATAATAGGAAAACAGATCGTAGAGGGGGGGATTCATGTAACCACTGCGATTCAATTATTATTGCTACCAAGCTCCTCGGATTGTGCCGAGGACAAACCTTCTTAGATAATCTCAGTTCATCTGTGTTGGGTTGCGGCGAACATCATATTGACCGTTGTCCATGCGCTAACGCCTAGTTCTTTGTCCCACTCTCTACAAATTCATTGTATTGGGCTAGTTGGGTCTGAGCCCGCTCATCCAAAAGCAGTGGTGCCCAAACTCAGTCCCTACAATTGGCGTCGTCTGTGGGGAGAACTTGTGCATTAGTGAGTGCAACGGTCAATCATGGTAGAGACAATTTTTCGTTACTGTCAACAACACCAATTCCAAGTCCCATTGGAGGAAAAACAACAACACACTCACTCTTGAAATAATTATTTCGGAGAAATGAAAGATTCAGAAAGTAAAGCAAGTAAAAAGTGCAGCATTTTTATTAAATAAAGGAAAAGTACATCATACACTGAATGGCTTAGACAGACTTGTTCTAAATCTAACTATAACAACAGGGGCTTAAGCAGGCTTGTTCTAAAGCTAACTATAAAAAGAGAGGCTGAGGCAGGCTTGTTTTAAGGCTACCAACAGCAACCGAGCCCGTATGGATGGTACCGGCGATGAGAAAGGAGAAGAAGCGGAAGTGCCCGACTGCCCCGTCCCAAGATGTTCCCTTGATTCTTTCCCAATTGCATGATAATTAAGCATCGGAGGTGGCAACACCTGGGCATCAACCATTCCGCGATCCTACGAATCTCCATCTGTAAGTAAACTGAACGCGAATCACTACCAGCTTGAAGGGCAAGCAAAGACGCGTACTGGAGAAAAATGTTATATTTCTCACGAACCACGCCCGCTTCGGCTCTCGGTTGAAGAAGGAGGTTCTTCCTTCTTGCTCGGTTGAAAGGTAAGAACATCTTTAGCCTCCGCCTCCTTTGCCTCAACTGCGTCATCCAGGATCTGGGCGGCATTCTTGGTTCCTGAAAGGAGCTTGGCTTCCTTGCCCTTGCCCTTATCCAGGGCCATCCCATGTCCCTGGGCCTTGATCACAATCTTGGCAAAGTCCTAGGAAACGCCTAGAGGGATGAGAACTTAAAGTTCCTGTTGAACTTAAGGATTTGTAATGTGTGAGAGAACGGTTCCCCCAGAGCGCCTTATATAGAAGGCGAGAGCTGGTGGAAATTAATCCGCACGGAATTCAAAGGAAGAATTGCAAGCGATATTAACCCCGGTCAATTTCCAAGGAAACCACCAACCGCTGGATCTGCATTAATCCACAAAGATATTAATGAGAGTGTGCCTCGCGTACCGAAACGTCAGGTACGCAACTTGAACAGCAAAAAGACGCCTCGTAATCAGAAATGGTGAGAAATTGGCGCGATGGGGCTACTGTCACACGAGAGGGCGTAAGGTCAGGCCGCCCATGACCAGGTCAGCACTAGGCCAGAGGCCCAATCAGAGGAAGAACCCACCCTTAGCAAAGCAACGCCAAGACTGTGATCACTCTAGAAGCAAACTTTCTAACGCTGAGGGCAAGTTCCTTCACTCCAAGCAGTAACGACTAAGTACTAGACAGAACCAAGGTCTTGCATGGTCCTTGGACTCAAACCTGTGGGGAAACTAGTTACTTCAAAAGACTAAGTACTAGACAGAACCAAGGTCTTGCATGGTCCTCGGACTCAAACCTGTGGGGAAACTAGTTACTTCAGAAGACTAAGTACTAGACAGAACCAAAGTCTTGCATGGTCTTCGGACTTAAACCTGTGGGGAAACTAGTTACTTCAGAAGACTAAGTACTAGACAGAACCAAGGTCTTGCATGGTCCTCGGACTTAAACCTGTGGGGAGACTAGCTACTTCCAACAAAACGGAGTGTGAGCACTCACCTAAGTTACAAGCGCAGCCAGAGGAGAGTCTGGCGCCTCGGACCATTTGCCCCAACCTACTTTGCTAAAAATGTGAAGCAAAAACAAGCCCATGAGCATCACTTAAGGCATTTCAAGTGCTAAAACACTTTCTTAGGCTCGTCAAGTTTGTGAAAGGTGTATGTTTATATAAAGTGCGCGTTGTGAACCAGAATTCTTTGTGATTCATCTAAAGGGGAAACAAGTGGCATTGCTGAGGCTGTTCAGTTTTCGGTTAAAACCTGAAGCAAAATTTACATCAGGGGTCCATCGTTTTCAATTATCCAAGTATTTCTGGCACACCACTAGGATTAACCGAGTGTTGAGCAAAGCATTAAAGCATGACAAGTAAAGGGAAACGTCATTCGAAGAAATAAGCGCAGACGATGGGATATATTACACAAAAAATAGTTTCATTACAACATCATAAAAAATATAAAATAAATATAAAATAAAACGAAAAGAAAAGAAGACTATAGTGGCCCAAGTTGACAAAATAAGATAGCCCGCCAAGATGGCCTATTTCTTCAACTTGATAGACAGCGTGTCCTTGGGGGTTTGCCGAGAGGTTGCGTCTGATGCCTTGGGGTCCTAGCTCGGAGGGGCAACTTCGGGGAGCTCTTTCTCGGCAGGAGGAGCCTGAGAGTCAGTAGGCATGGCTTGGGAGTCAACAGGAGGCTTCACCACGACCTGGGGCGCTTCTTAGTTACTGGTTTCTTCTTTCTCCAACGCCCCTTGGTGCTCAGTCTTCTCGACAGGCTTATCAGTTAAAATTGGATCCTTGGGGGCACTGGCTTGGCCTTCGACTGTAGCTTTAGAGGCGGTGTCAGCTTCAGAGTTGGCGGAGGCAGCCTCACAAATGGCGGGGGGGGTAGTACACTCTCTCGGCCCTCCTAAGCTCGAACGAAGTCTCAACCCCAGCTTGGTCGAAGGCTTCATTCCAAGTCTGGGAGCAATAGCGTCTGCATACCTTAGGTACTTGAGCCTTGAGATTGGCCTCGGTCTCAGCCACCCCCGCATCAAAAGCCTCCTCCTCGGCTTGCTCCTTAGAGCTTTCAGCCTCTGTCTTCGCGAACTCAGCTTCCGCTTTAGCCCACAAGGCCTCGTCCCTGGCCCACTCGGTGACATTTCTGGCCCCCTCGGCCTCAGCCAGTTTCTTCTTCAGGTCAACAATCTGCCCCTTGGCAATCTACAGCTGATCCTCAGCCTCCTGCAGGCGCCCTGTCTGGTCCTCAGCCTGTTTTTTAATGCCAGCTAGGCCGGATACCACGCTGTCTCTGGCTCTCATCATCTCCTTCAGCTCCTCTCTTGCCTTCTTGAGATCAGCCTCGGAGTTCGTAAGGGTCCTCGCGGCATCCAAGCGTTTGTTGCGCTCCTGATCCAGAGCCTTACTCTGGCTATTGGCCTCTTCCTCTAGCCTAAAAGTGGCCTAGATAGCCTGCCAATTGAAACAAGCACACAGTCAGTTGAGAACTAAAGAGCAAAATTCAATAAAGTCTCAAGTGCTGGATGTCTTACCATGCCTAAGTACCTCTTCAGGCTGAGCACGACCTCCTGCCTCCTCAGGTTCTCCAATTTGGCCATGTCAGCGGGGAGTAGCAGAGATCTCTCCAACGCATCGGCTACGAGTGTGCCTTCACCCCCTCTGAAGTCCCTAAGGGAAGCATTGTCCATCAAAGGGCCCCGTGGAGCATTGGAGCGGGAAGTAGGCCTGGGGCTCGGCTTGTAGGGCCACTTCCTTTCTTGGGCCCTGGTGCCCAGTTTTTTGTTGCTTGGAGGGCCGCCGAGCTTCATCCTCCTCCTGGGAGGATCACGATCTGTCTGCTTCCCTGGGCTGTTTGCCCTTGTCCTTCTTATTTTTGGGATCAATGGGCTTAGACCCTTGGGGCAGACTTGGCTAAGGTGGAGGAAGTGGAAGCTTAGCCTGGGCAGAAGACGACCTGGTCTAGACCAGCTGGGGCTTTGGTGGAGGAGGAGGAAGCTTGGACTGAGACTTCCCCGGTGCATCCCTCCATGGTTGGCCTTCAATTAGGTCGAGCAGTCTGGTTTGGGGCTTCCTCTTGAAACTCATTTCAACTCGAGAAGAAATCCCCTCTGACAAGATATCCACTTTGGTCAAGTTGGGGTCGCCTAGGTCACCAGAGGGGTCCTCGGACGGACTCACTTGGTCGAAAGCGCCAAATTCGTCCTCGGACGGACCCAAATCAGCAACTCCTCCTTTCGCTGCACTTACTCCCTCGTCCTTTGCAACCTGATGGGACAAAGAAGGGCCTGACAATGGGACGCCTTCTGGGATAGGAGACCCTTTAGGGAGTAAAAACTCGTGCTCCGCTACGGTGATTTTGTGAAGCCGAGGATCTTGGGCTCTGATCACGTACTTCGGAGCCAAGAACGACTTCTGGATCGGATCGTACCCGAGGATCTTGTGAGCAGCCCTAACTTGATTGTCGGCTTCGTTCACAAAGATCTCCGCCCTTAGTACGGTCTCCAAGTCTTCCTTGTTGACCAAATGGAAGTGTCGTCCGAAAGCGAGTGGATCTGCAAAAAAGAAAGCATGTTCATATTAGGGACCTAACAATGCAAACCATGATGGCACAAAAGATCAAGTCCTTTCCTACTCTAAGCACCCCACCTGCTGTCCCCTCCTCTGTCGAACAATGAAGGCCGTCATGCCATTCCCCGGACACTATGAGAAGGTCCTTATTTAACCCCTTACTGGACTCGAGGAGGCACTGAATAAGCCAAACCTTATCTTCCCCTGTCTTCATGTAGTAGGACTTACCCTTTAGGTGTTGGAGGTTATAACACCAATTTACGTCGTGATGGGTTAACCTCAACCCCATCTTATCATTTAAGGCATCCACGCAACCTAGGATCCTGAACACGTTAGTGGCACACTGGGTGGGGGCTAATCGGAAGTGCCTAAGATAGTCCCTCATCACCGGCCCCATAGGGATTCTCATACCACCCTCTAGAAAGGCGATTATGGGAATCACTACTTCACCCGCCTCCCTCCTGATGTACCAATCCCCCTCTTCACAGTACCTCAGACCCACGATACTGGGTATCCTATAATCGGCGATGAATTTCTCCATCGCCTCCTCAGACTCAACCAACTTCTTAAACCTACCCATCCTAAAGAGCGGCTGAAAGGCTCAGGGAAGAGCGAAAGAAAGAGAGGAATAAAGGGAAAAGAAAATCTGAAGGGGGAGAACACGAGATAAGGTCAGAAGAAAACTTACAGAAATGAGGAAAAGCTCCTAGTACAGGCTTTTTTATGCTGCAAAGAGACGCGAGTTGGGTTGAAGACTTGACCGGATTCAGGGTGTGTGCGCAAGAACCCTTGAATGCGAAAGTAAAGAGACAAATCGGTTCAAATGGGTATTTATACCCCCAATTAAAGATAACCGTGCGGGTTTTCCCGCTCATAAAGCTGCAGAAATTCCCACCATAGGATTATCATCACACCGTTGAACGTGGGGAGTATAGAGCCGCCAGAATTCAATACGGGTGCACGCCGTATACCGAAGCACCAGAAACGTGCATTGGACAGTTGAAAAGACTCTAGTGCTGACGTAGGACAAGACTGGACAAGACTGGACAAGCCATGACAAGGGCCCGAGGACATCAAAATCCTCTTCCCCGTTCGAGGAGTCGGACAGTAGGATTTCGAGGGGCTATTGTGGGGTCAAAGAATTTGGCAACCCCGACCCACTTTATACCAAGCCCAAGGCCCATGCCGAGGAGGAAGAAACGTCCAAGGACAAAGTGAGAAAGTTCAAATTGCCCAAGAAACATTGCTTCGTCCTCGGCTTGCCGAGATCATAGAAAGGAAGAGTAGCACACCATCAAAGGTAGCCTCCCAGAGCATCTCAAGAGAAAGAACAAGTACAATGTGTCAGCCACGGAAGTATGGTGGAGGAACAATTCCAGGATAAACTGTCACCTCCACATTAAATGCCCACAACTAACATTCTGGCCGCATTAATGAAGAAATGACCCCTGAACAGAGTTGTCTAGGTTACAGCAACTCACAGGAGGTTTGATAAGATGGCTGATGGGACGGGCAGTCAGGGACAGGCTTGGATGATCAACAAGTGGAAGGCAAAGATTGTTAGAAGGATGAATATATAATAGGAAAACAGATCATAGAGGGGGGGATTCATGTAACCACTACGATTCAATTATTATTGCTACCAAGCTCCTCGGATTGTGCCGAGGACAAACCTTCTTAGATAATCTCAGTTCATCTGTGTTGGGTTGCGGCGAACATCATATTGACCGTTGTCCATGCGCTAACGCCTAGTTCTTTGGCCCACTCTCTACAAATTCATTGTATTGGGCTAGTTGGGTCTGAGCCCGCTCATCCAAAAGCAGTGGTGTCCAAACTCAGTCCCTACGAAAAATGTCAAAGCAAAGTTTGAATCAAAATAAGAAAATAGTTTCTAGGTGATTTTTTAACTGTGTATAGAGATGTGAAAATTTATTACAAAATCAATTATAAAAGCACTATGAAAGAATGTAATACACGACATTATTAAGTTAAATCTAATTTATGGAGAAAATATATATTGACTTCTTGAAATATCATTCTCAAAAAAAATAAAAAAAAGACTTCTTGAAATTGGAAAGATTTATTCAATGTAAACTCTACCATATATGAAAAAAAATAACATATGTTAGAATAATATATATATATATATATTCAATTTTTTTTTTTTAATTTTAAAAAATGTTATAGTTAGTTTGGTCCCATAAGAAAATTTTATAACTTCATCATTGCCATATCCACCCCATCACCCATCCCCTCCTAGGTGGAGGGGGAGGAGGAGGACCGGGGGGAAAAGGGGGAGGGGGGGGGGGTGGAAGGGCCCTTGGATTTTCCAAAAATTTCCCCCGCCCTCTACTTTAATGTTAGAAATTTAAAATATGGAGTAAATTTTAGGTAATAGCCCCCCCCCCCCCTTTTTTTTTTTTGAAAAAGTATAAATGCTCTTTAATTTATTGTCGTCTCCTTTATTTTCCTTTAATATTGAATTTTTGTAATATATAAGTCATTAATTTTAGGAGCTTTTAAAGCATAGTTTTATATAAATATATAAGTAAATCTCTTTAGGAAAATTTTTTTATTTTCAAAAATAAAGTCATACACATTTATATTGAGATTTTTTTTTTTGACAAACTAGGGTATCTAGATCTCTTCAAGTATTTGACTATTCCTTCGGCATCGGATGTATGCAATCTGCCCATCTCACACACACCAAATTATTATAAGGAGGGTTACCAAATAGCCCATTGCCACGGCCCACCGGGCTCATGGGCAACCTGGGCCGTTATTGTTGAGGCTCATGGTTAGCCTACTAGCCTAGTGGGTCAAGCAGTGTGCTAGTTTTTATGCCCATGGGCATTCGATAGGCTAGCTCGATAACTCATAACTCATAACAAAAATATTTAGGGGAAGTATGAGTGATTAATCTTGAGACATTATAGAGGAAGTTTTTTAAAAAATCTCCTCTAAGAGCATTCTCATTAGGTGTGTCAAATGCCAAATATTTGGCATTTGACACACCAAACACCAAAAACCAACCATCATCGGATATCTCAAATCTCAAAATTTTTGACACACGGCTATAGTACCGTCTCATATTTGAGACGGTACGAACAAATGTGCCAAAATTTTTATTATTATTTTATATACTTTTTCTCTCTCCTCCCCACACATATCTCTCTCTCCGCCTGGTTCTCTCTCTCCGTCTGGTTCTCTTTCTCAACTCTCATCTCTGTCGTATCTCTCTTTCCTCAGTCATTCTCAAACGCAAATGCAAACTCAAGGTCTCCCTTAAAAACAAAACACAGAAACTCTCTAAAGATCACTCAAAAACAAAACCGCCGATCAATTTTCTTTGTTGATTTTCCTAATTCCCCATCTCTCTTCGGCACTCCCTCTCAACCTTCGATCTCTCTAACTCTGACCCAAACTCTCATCTCTGTCTAGCCCTCTCTGTTGCTCTTTCACAGCCACGCCGATCTCACCACAGTGACCACCACGCCGCGCCGCCGAGCTTCGTGCCATCCACCACGTCACGCCACATCGCGCCGTCGAGCTTGCCGTACCATCTGCCACGCCACGCCACACCGCCGAGCTTGCTGTGCCATCCACCCCCACGCCGCCGATCTCTCACAGTGTGAGACATTTCTTATCTTTTGTTTTCTGATGGTGGTTTTTTTTTTTTTTTTTTTTTTTTTTTTTTTGTTGCCATGGGTTTTATTGTTGTGGCTATTGGTTGATTTTCATGGGTTGTGGTGGTGGCTTTTTTTGTTGTTGCCGGTAGGTTGTGAGGTTCAGGCTTATCTAGAGGGATTGGAGGTTGGGTTTGTTTGATTTGGGATGGGTTTTGAGGTTTGTGAATGTTGTGGGTTGTGGCAGTGGTATTGTAATTTGGTGGTTGTGGTGGCTGTCGGTGTTGTAGGTGTGGCCGTTGTTGCGGCAATGGTGGCTGTGCCGTTGTTGTTGTTGATGATGATGATGAGGGGAGTTAATATATTATTTTAATGTATAGAATTGAAGAATAGAACATCTGATAAATGGTATATTGTAAAATGATGTGCTAAAATGATAAAGTAGGTTTTTGGTATGTCAAAATGACATTTTTTATGAGAGAGCTGATGAGAATGCTCTAACCACTAAGATACTTAAAGTAATTGCATTAAACTTAGTTTACTTAATATATATTTTTCTAGTAGTCTAGCAACGTTGAATTAACCATTGGACATTTTTTTTGTTAAAAGAAAAAAAAAAATCCATTTAAAGCCTTAATAAAAAAAACTAAGGCTTATGGTGGAATTTCTTACTTCACCGTTGCATCCCCTCTCCTTATGGTGGAATCAATAGTATATATTTGGGAGGCCAAAGTAAAATGTGATAATTAAACATTTATTTACAGAATATATATTATGTTATATATGGTGATATAAAAAAGTGTAAACATAGTCAACATGTAAATGAAGTATTTTATAAACCAATAGATGCATAAAAAAGTGTATATCAAACCTTTTATTTTTTATTTTTTTGAGAAACGTTTATATCAAACTTAATAAATCTATTCTTCTCAATAAATAAATAAATAAAACTTAATAAATCTATGGTAAGATTAAGAAAAATAGTAGACGTTTTTACTTATCTTTGATCAATTATAATAATGCATATCCAATCAAAAATAATAATAATGCATATACATGGTAGGTATAAAAGGAAATTAATATATATATATATATATATATATCCAATGAAAAAATTATGCTATCTAAGAGAACCAAAATAATCAAGTATCAATATGAACTAAAGTTCTTAAAAACTTTCTTGTCATATAACCAAATAAATTATATAAAAAAAATAAAAAAATAAAAAACTCGTTATTGGAGAATGTTAGGACGTTGTTTGGGAATTGAAGTTTCAGCATCAAAAGATATATTTACTCTCTCTATTGTCAAGATATTTTCTTTAAAAAATGAATCAAATAGGCCATAGCCATATCCAACTCGAATCTGCACACACACCATTGATCAATTCCTTTGTTCTTCAATTCACCACTTTTTGAATCTTTATTTATTTTTTTTAAACACAGTTTTCTAGAAGCAATATGCCAAATGAAATTGAAAACAAGAGGAACAATTATTATTATTTCTGAATTCCGATTCCTTTACCAACAGAAACAGCGGGTTTGAATTTGTCCACTAAAGATGATGTGAGCATCTAATAAATTCCGCACGATTTTGATCTGACAACTACTCAGCTAGCTTTATATAATTCAGCTTCAGTTTTACGTATTGAAGAATTTTAGGCCCCATAAAAACAATGTTGCATTCGACCCAAAACCAAGGTCTGTATTAACCGACTAAGCAATGAAAAAAAAAAAAAAAAAAAAAGTTAAAATGCAAAACGAGAGGCTGTTTGGTTTACTTGTTTCCATAACTCAATTATATGTTTCCATAACTCATAACTCAAAAATAGTGGAACCCATAGCAAAAAGGTTGTTTGGCTGCACAATAACTCTGTTTCCATAATTCTGTTTTCATCACTCAATTCTCTGATTTTTGAGTTATGAGTTATGAAAACTAAAAACACATTTTGGCTGTTTTCAGTTTCCATAACTCATAACTCAATGACAATATTGTAATTAAACACACATAGGGGACCCACAAACAGTGCTCAGCCACACCTTTTGACCCCTTTTGACTTTTTTTTCCCTTTCTTCTCTTGGGTTGGCTGTTCGGTTCTTTTTTTTTTTTTTTTTTCACTGGTTCAGTCTTCATGTTCTGGGTTTTTTTTTTTTTTTTTTTTTTTTCACTGGGTTCGGTGAGTTTGGGTACTGGAAAAAAAAAAAAAAAAAAAAAAGCTGCACCGGGTGATAGGTATGGGGGGGGTCCACAAATAGTGTGAAAACTATTGAGTGATGGGAAGTGAGTGATGGTGCCAAACAAACATGGTATTTTAGAGTGATGAGTGATGAGTGACGGAAATTAAGTGACCAAAAAAATTGATCCAAACATGGCCACCTTCTATATTTCAACTCTCTAACTTTGTTTTCCTTCATTTCAGTTTTCCAAGTTTCAAGTTTATTCAATTAAGATCTCTCCATCAACTTTTGTTAAATATTACGGTTAATTGTCCAAAATTTTAATTTTTTTCTTCAAATTTTTTAATTAAAAAAATCCAATTATTGATTGAAAATTTTCCATTTTTTTTTATATAAAATTAACGGAAGTTGATAGAGAGGTTTTGATTGGATAAACTTAAAAAACTTAGATGACTGAAATGAATATAAACAAAATTAAAGGAATATGGGAGAAGTATTCAACAGTAACCTATTGGATTTGTATTTCATTTTTGCATTGTACCTCCTAGAGTCCAGTGCGAAAAGTGGCTTTTTTCACATTTTGGAGCTGAAAACACATCATCTAACGTCCTTACCTAATGCAAAAAATTATGATTTAGTTTTCAAATTGCGCTTTTTGACCCCAAAAAAGTTGAACCCTAAGTGATCTTTGATCCTTTAAAGTGACATATCAGTTTGTACGCCTATTTAATGTTTTCAATTTTGAAGTCTTGAGTTAGACTTGTTAGTGTTTTTTTTTTTTTTTGTGTGTGTGTGGAAATTAGTCAAATTACAAATAAGTTTGAGATTAAAATCTTATTGTGTTTTATTTTTAATTTGTCCAGGCTAAAAATGAGCTTTTTTATTTTGTTAAATTTTTTTGTGTGTTTGGACGAATTTTGTGGTTGTGCTGTTTTTTTTTTTTTTTTTCCTTAAGGGGCGGCCAAGATTACGTGGGAGAGGGGGGGGGGGGGGGGGGGGTGTTAATATATATAGTTATATATATATATATATAAAATTAAATCTTGATGTGTTGGCTTGGGGGGGAGGGGGGTTGGAAGGGCGGGCATGTCCTCTTGAGCCCTTATATCATTGATTAGTATAATATTATTTTCATTAAGACCATCACTAAATCATTTTTATTGTAGACCAATCACATATTGTTATTTTAGTTGTTGTGAAAAACAGAAAGTTGTTTTTGGACAATACACACATTGTTCATAACTGTGTTTTCCTTTACCACTTTCTGAATCTCCGTTCTTCAAATACAGTTTTCTTGAAGCAATATGCCTAATCATATTATATCATATACTGTATAATAAAAGTTGAGCTTAGAAGTCGTGGTTGCGCCAAGTGGCTGCACCAAATTGCAGTAATTTTTAAATTAAACAAAATTTTATTTGTTCTTATTAATTTTTTGGATAAAATAACAGTAAGTGTTTTATTAAAATATGCAATCTACAATAAGTGTTTTCTAAAATTTCAAAAAGAGATTAAACTTAGTTAGTTGGTAACATACAACTACAAGTCAACAACCTACAATTGTGTCTATCTAAAATATTATCAACAAAGCCTAAAATCAATTGGATAGAATTACCTATATAAAAAAACGTAAAAGCAAAAAAAAAAAAAAAAAAGATAGAATTTCAATAGTAAAAAGGATAGAATTACCTATAAAAAAATGATAGAATTTTAATTTAAAAAAAAAGACGTAAAAGCAAATGAGATAGAATTAAAAAGAAAAAAGAAAAAAAAGAAGAAGATAGAATTGAATACTATTGTGTATCAACCTACATTTTTGTTAATTTTTTTACTACGTTTTTTTTTTTTTTTAATAAATATGCATCTTATGTCATCTCTTTCCTAGTAATCAAGTAATAAAAAAAGTATTTGATTTACAACTACAACTACAATTGTGTCTATCTAAAATGTTATCAACAAAGTCTAAAATCAATAGGATAGAATTTAAATGAAAAAAAGAGATAAAAAAATACGTAAAAGCAAAAAAGATAGAATTGAACTACGTTTATGTTTTTTTTTTTTTTTTTTTACTATGTTTCTTTTTTCTTTTCTTTTTTTGTGTAGATGAATTTTCATCTTATGTCAACTTTATCCTAATAATAAAGTAAAAAAAAGAAAGTATTTGATTTTCACCTAAACTCCTTCTCTTTGTTCATATTATCTTCTTCACAACTTAAAATTCTCTCTCTATATACACATAGTTTTTTGGTGTATTATTCTTTCTTCTACCTACCTTACAATTATTTGCTATATCCTTCCCTTCTTCTCTCTACCCTACCTACAACCTTGCAAGTTTTTTTTTTTATTATCAAAAATTGAATAGATTTTGCGTATTTGTTGCATTTTTATTATATACTATATGATTTTTATCAACAAGTTTTATTAATATGCTGAAATTCTATATTTTTGTTACAGATTATGCTGAAAATATAAACTTCTGTCTTTCTTAATCTCATAGTCATAGCACCTTTTAGTGTTTTTTTTTTAGATGTCAATATAGCAAGCAATATATTGTACCATTTATTTTCTCATCACATGATTATTTGTTGTTGACATCAATGACGGGACTGACGAGTCTGTCCCACATGGACGATCTCATATATGGACGAAGACACCATCAGTAATGACGAAGTAATCATTCACACTACCGACGAAGACAGCCAGGCCATTCAATGCAGTCAATTAAACCCAGAACGGTTACAAGGCCAACTGTATGGACCGTTGGAGCACATTGATGCCACATTACACTGCCCCAAACGTTACCAAGAGGAGCATTAAGACCTCCATAACTACTCCAACGGCTAGAAGCCATGAAAACATATATAAAGCCTACACATTGCCAAGAACAAGGTACATACACACCAAGAGACTTCTTTTGCTCTATTATTTTACATTCTCGAATAACTTTATATACTGACTTTGGCATCGGAGGCTCTGTGGCAGGCACCACACCGGTGACCGGAGATTGCTTCCATCTGACAATTGACTGACGAACTTACGCTTCATCAGTTTGGCGCCGTCTGTGGGAAAAACGACATTTTCGAGTTTAAACTCGAAAAAAGTAGTTTTCGATCAATTGTTACTTTCAGATGGAGTCCAACCAAGATTCCGCAGCCTTAGCCCAGCAGGTTCAAGCTCTCACAGCTGCCGTCGAAGAACTCACCAAGCAAAATCAGGAAATGAAACTACAGCTTCAACAGGAGGAGAACCGATCCAAAAACAACATGGAGGACGAGGGAAATAGCCACAGAAGAAGCGATCATCCAAGGCCTACTACTCCAGTAGATCAAAATTCAGATCTTCTTCAGGAAATGAGGAAGGAGATGGACGAATTGAAAAATGCCATCAGGGAGAAGACAGACCAGAGCGTGGGCAGATTGGTAAGGGCAACAGACTCGCCTTTCATAGTCGCGGTCTTAGGATGCCCAGTACCGTCGAAGTTTAGGCTGCCACAACTGGAACCATTTGACGGGCTCAAGGATCCACAGGATCACCTCAACACCTTCAAAACGACTCTAGGGCTCCAGCAGCCCCCTGACGAGATAATGTGCCGTTCCTTTCCTACTACCTTTAAAGGAGCTGCAAGGGAATGGTTCACCAAGTTGCCAACGTCATCCATTGACAGCTTTGACCAGTTGAGCAACGCCTTCTTACGACATTTCATTAGGGGGCAGCGTCCTAAGAGGCCAGCAAATTATTTGCTTACCATCAGGCAGGGAGAAAAAGAAACACTGAGGTCGTACGTCAAGCACTTCACTCGGGAGACCCTAGAGGTGGACGAAGCTGATGATAAGGTACAGCTAACGACTTTCAAAGCAGGTTTAAAGTCCAGGGATCTCGTGGCTTCGCTCGCGAAGAATCCTCCAAAAACGATGGCAAAAATGCTCATAAAAACATAGAAGTACATGAATGTTGAAGACGCACTAGCAGCCATAAAGGACACAGAAAAGCCAGGAGACAAAGGAAGGAAGGAGGACGAGGGTAGAGGACAGAAAAGGGAGCGCCCAGATCGTCGGACCAATGACGGTAACCGAAGGAGAGACGATAAAACCCCAAGGACGGTAACACTTACCCTTCTTATTATGTTTGTTGACAAAATTTTAACGCAGATTAAGGATGACCACTACCTTAAATGGCCGAGGCCACTGCATTCGTCTCCTAACGTCCGCGATAAGAATAAGTATTGCCGATTTCACAAGGATCATGGCCATTACACAGAAGATTGTCGGGACTTGAAGGAACAGATAGAGGAGTTGATACGGAAGAGGAAATTACAGAAGTTCGTGAGGAAAGGAGAGTACAATAAATTTCATGACGGAAATAAGAACTAGCATGAGTCCTCGTCCAGGGGCGATAGCCGTCAATTCCAACCTCCTCAGAACGTGATCGGGGAGATATAGACGATCACAGGGGGACCCATCACCGGAGGATCATTCAAATCCCTCAGGAAAGCCCATCAAAGGCAAGTGAACAGTGTCTACATGATACCTTCGTCCAAGCAGCGACGGACGGATCAAGATATGTCTTTCAATGAAGCAAATGCCAGAGGAGTGAAGCAGCCTCACAATGACCCGTTAGTCATAATGCTGACTATAGAAGGGTTCAACACCAAAAGGATCCTCGTAGACAACGGCAGCTCAGTAGATATCATCTACCTCCCAGCATTTCAGCAGCTCAAGTTAGATCCAAAGAGACTGTGCCCATTTGACACCCCTCTCGTCAGTTTCAGCGGAGACAGAGTATATCCCAAGGGCATAGTGACGTTGACAATAACAGTGGGGGCCTACTCGAAGCAGTTGACTCGTCAGATAGACTTTTTGGTAGTAGACTGCCCCTCGTCTTACAATGTGATTATTGGAAGACCCATACTCAACAAATGGAGGGCAGCCACGTCCACCTACTGCCTGAAGGTGAAGTTCTTAACAGATAACGGGGTTGGAGAAGTGAAAGGCGATCAGGTCTTAGCCAGGGAATGCTACCAGGCCGTCTTGGACGCAAAAGAAAATCACACTTGGACGATTGAAAAGAAGAAGACAAAATAGAAGCCTTGGAAACAGTGAAGCTGGACGAAGAAGAGGCCACCAAGACGACGAGGATAGGGACGACGCTAAACCCTGAGATGAAATCAAGGCTAGTCCAGTTCCTAAAAGAGAACCAAGATATCTTCGCCTGGAGCCATGAGGACATGCCCGGTATATCCACAGAAGTCATCCAGCACAAGCTGGACGTGGACCCAGAGAAGAAGCCCGTCAAGCAGAAGCGAAGGGTATTTGCTCCAGAACGAGACCAGGCTGTCACAGACGAGGTAAATAAACTGCTGAAGGCAGGATTCATCCGGGAGGTCTACTATCCTGATTGGCTTGCAAACGTCGTCCTCGTGAAAAAAGCGAATGGGAAATGGAGAATGTGTGGACTTCACGGACTTGAATAAAGCGTGCCCGAAGGATAGTTTCCCTCTACCGAGGATTGACCAGCTTGTGGACTCTACTGCCGGACATAAGTTGTTGACATTCATGGATGCCTTCTCGGGATACAACCAGATAAAAATGGCTGACGAAGATCAAGAGAGGATTACTTTCATCACGAGCCAGGGGCTCTATTGCTATAAGGTAATGCCCTTTGGACTGAAGAATGCAGGTGCTACTTATCAGAGATTGGTGAACATAATGTTCAACAAGCAGATAGGTAGGAATATGGAGGTGTACGTGGATGATATGCTCGTCAAGAGTAAAGAAGAACTCTCTCATCTGGACGACCTCAAGGAGACATTTGCTACCCTCAAGCAATACCAAATGAAGCTGAATCCTAGTAAGTGTGTTTTTGGTGTAGCCTCAGGGAAATTCCTGGGATTCATGGTGTCCTAGAGAGGAATAGAGGCAAGCCCGGAGAAGGTGCAAGCCATAATCAACATGGCATCACCCAAGACCGTCAAGGAAGTCCAGAAACTTACTAGAAGGATTGCAGCCCTCAATAGGTTCGTCTCTAGGGCTACGGACAAATGCCTGCCTTTCTTTAAGACCTTAAAACAAGCTTTTGCTTGGACTGACGAATGCGAAGCAGCCTTCCAGGAGCTCAAACGCTACTTGAGTAACCCACCCCTTCTAAGCCCGTCCAAAGAAGGTGAGAACCTATATTTGTACTTAGCAGTATCAGATACGGCCGTCAGTGGAGCCCTGATTAGAGAAGAAGGCAAGAAGCAGCTTCCGGTTTATTACGTCAGCCAAGCCTTCCAGGGGGCTGAGTCCAGGTATCCAAAAATTGAGAAGATTGCAATTGCGTTAATAGTGGCCTCCCGAAAACTAAGACAATATTTCCAAGCAAATCCCATCCTGGTGATGACAGACCAACCTATCAAAAAGTCCATGAACAAGCCTGAAGTAGCTGGAAGAATGGTCCAATGGGCGATTGAACTTAGCCAATTTGACATCGAGTACCATCCCAGGACAGCCATTAAGGCACAAGCCTTGGTGGATTTCATCGCTGAGTTCACTTCCCCAAACGAAGATAAGCACACCAACGAGACCGAGAAATGGACGATACAGACCGACGGTTCGTCAGCTCGAAAACAGGGGGGAGTGGGGGTCGTCATAGTCACCCCTGATGGAGAAGTACTGAAGTATGGAGTTCAGCTGAAATTTCTGGCCACCAACAACGAGGCCGAATATGAAGGGATTCTGACGGGATTGAGACTCGGAAAGGTGCTTAGGGCTAAGAACCTATTAGTCCGAAATGATTCAATACTGGTAATTGGGCAGATCCAGGGAGAATATGAAGCAAAGGAAGAGAGAATGCAGAAATATCTCAAGCTGACGAAACGTTTAACTCAGGAGTTCGATGAAGTGGAGTTCGTACAGATACCGAGGAGCCAGAATATGGAGGCAGACGAAGTCTCGAAGATAGCCTCGTCAGAAGAAGGAACGACGAACGTGGACTTAAGGATGGAAATCCAGAAATGCCCCAGCATTGAAGAAGTTCCAACGTTCTCAATCCAGAGCACAGACAGCTGGATGACGCCCATCATATCCTTCCTCCAGACGGGCATCTCCCTCCGAATACAGACGAGGCCAGAAAGATTAAAAAGATGGCAGCCAGATTTACAATCCTCAACGACACCCTATACAAGAGAGGCTTCTCCATGCCCTACTTGAAGTGTGTTAGTGAAGAAGAAGCTAGGTACATCCTAGAAGAGATACATGAAGGAATCTGTGGGGACCATGCTGGCCCTAGATCCCTGGTAAGCAAGGTTATTCGAACAGGTTACTTCTGGCCTACTATGCAGGTGGACGCAATGCAGTTCGTCAAGAGATGTGACAAGTGCCAACAGTTCGGGAATGTCCAACGACTTCCGGCAGAAAGACTGACGACGATAACATCCCCATGACCATTTACACAATGGGGAATCGACATCGTTGGCCCATTGCCCCTAGGCAAAGGTCAGGTAAAATTCTTGCTAGTTGCTATTGATTATTTCACGAAATGGGTTGAAGCAGAGCCACTGGCAACCATCACCGAAGCAAAAATCCGAAGCTTCGTGTGGAAGAATATAGTTTGCAGATTCGGGATTCCGAGGGCAATCATATCAGATAACGGACGACAATTCGACTGCCAAGGCTTCAAGGATTTCTGCTCAGGCTTGGGAATCAAGAACCAGTTCTCATCGCCAGGACATCCACAGGCGAATGGACAGACGGAGGTGAAAAACCGTACGCTACTCAAGATCATAAAAACTAAGCTGGACGACGCGAAGGGCGCCTGACCAGAAGAATTGCCCAATGTCTTGTGGGCCTACAGAACAACAGCGAGAACCCCGATGGGAGAGACCCCCTTCAGGCTTACCTACGGGACTGAAGCAGTAATCCCGGTGGAAGTAGGAGTAACCAGCACCAGGCGAGAAATGTTCAACGAGGAAGCCAATAATGATCGTCTACAATTCAACCTGGACTGTCTAGATGAAGTAAGAGACAAAGCTTGCAGCAGAGTGACGGACTACGAGAAAAAGATGACGGACTATTACAACAGAAGGGTGAAACTCAGACGACTCAACATAGGCGACCTCGTCCTGCGCAAAGTAACCCCGGCGACCAAAGATCCTACTCAAGGGAAGCTCGGCCCCACATGGGAAGGACCTTACCGAGTCGTCCATTACTCCAGGCAAGGTAGCTACCACCTGGAAACCCTGGACGGACAAAGACTCCCGAGGCCATGGAACATTGAACACTTGAAGAAATACCATCAATAGAAGTAACATTTAAATGTATTCATTACTGAAATCAATAAAGAAGTTATCCAGCTAATGTTTCTCTGTGAGCAGGTCTATTCGATTGTAAGTCACAAAAAAAAAAGCCGAAAATGGCTAAGTAACAAGATTCCGCCTTGACGGATGTAAGTTACTGACGATGACAAAATCCCTAAAAAAGGGTGTAAGTCACAGAAAGCCAAAAATGGCTAAGTAACAAGATTCCGCCTTGACGGATGTAAGTTACTGACGACTATAAAACCCCCTAAAAGGGTACAAGTAAAGCCAAAAATGGCTAAGTAACAAGATTCCACCTTGACGGATGTAAGTTACTGACGATGACAAAATCCCTAAAAATGGGTGTAAGTCACAAAAAACCAAAAATGGTTAAGTAACAAGATTCCGCCTGGATCGATGTAAGTTACGGACGACTATAAAACCCCCTAAAAAGATACAAGTAAAGCCAAAAATGGCTATGTAATAATATTCCACATAGAACGGATGTAAGTTACTAACAATGACGATCCCTAAAGGGTTAAAGGACTGACCCTGCATAGACGAATATACAGCATGGACGATTGAAGCCAACATATCACAACCAACGATCATACAAACACAAGTACAAGTAAGTACGCAGATGTAAATTAAATTAAAGCCCAAAAGCAACGGGCAAATTACAAGTGTTTCTACAACCAAAGACCCATAAACACTGGGCCAAAAATATTGTTCTTAAAATAGATTAATTGTTCGAAAATTAGATATATAAAACAACCCAAAACATGGTGGGCATCCAAAAAGAAAGAAATTTTTGCCAAGTATCAGGTCCAGGCAACACCATCGTCAGCAGGAGCTGCGTCAGCAGGAGCATCGTCAGCAGGAGTATCGATAGCAGGAGCATCCACAGGGGCTTCAGGCTCGGAAGCAGAAGATCTAGTAGCCTCGTCTGCAGCCATTTCTTGATCCACCACCTCCAGGTCCAGCCTCTCCATATCCACCCCAGAAGGGTGCTTCATGAGGTATCTCCTCAGGAGCTCGAAACCCTTAAAATACCAACTAAAGAGCACAGTGTTGTACTCGTCAGTGGTTTGAAAGGCTTCAACGGACCTGGCGGCTATGGTCTTGAGACTTTCCCTGACTCCAAGAAGCTGCTCGTCCTTCTCCATAGTCAATTGGCGCTCAACCCTGAGGTCGTCATTCAACTTCTTAACCTGCTCCTTCAAAGTGTTGGTCTCACCCATGGAGGCAATAAGGTCCTTCTTCAGCGTCGAGTTCTTCGCCTCCAAAACCTCCATCCTAGACGTCATAGACGCCACCTTAGCCTCCTGAGTAAAATACTCAGAAGAAAGATACAGACTTTCCCCTAACACCTGAACAAGCTTATGAACATGACGAGCCGCAACCTCATGGAAAGGTACGCCAGACAAAGCCCTCAAGTTTGCAGATGTCACTGCCTTATGGGCTCGGTCCACGACCATCTTCTCGTCATTCCAAAGGGTAGACGGGCGAGAGGCAGTTTTCTTTTTCTCCTTTTCAGACAACCGCGGCCTTTTAGAGATGGGAGTGCCACCTATTTCCTCCACGGATGCCGTAGGAGAAGCCGTCCTCGTCGTCTCACCCATGGAAACAATTGGATGAACGGAGGGAGTTGGAGCAGCATGACCTCCCTTTCCAGTGACGCGTACTGTCTTCTTCCCCAAATTCGACAGGGGCTCATCTTTCTTGGATCTCATCTTCGCGTAAAGATCTTTGTTGAATTTGGTCGTCATCTCTGCCAGAAGGGAATACTTGTAAAAAAAAAAATAATCGGGCCCGACGAGTTGAACACTTACTTTTTTTTCCTTCAATCTTAACGTTGCGTAGGACGAAGGAAGATGGGTTCGGACCAAGATTGTAGAAGGCAAGAGTCTGCGGATTTACCAAGTCTTCCCAGCTCTCAATCGTCTTGGCGTACTTGATTGCCTGCTCGACCCGTGCCTTATACCTGCCCTTAAGTGCAGGTCATCTCTTCACTACAAAAGAGAAAGGGTTAAGAGGTTAGTGACGGTAACAAATGCAGAAGAACTAAAGCAACAAAAAGGAATACTGACGCACCTAAAGTCGGGGTTCCCCACCGACGAAGCAACCTCGGAATGTCACCCTAATCCTTGTTGGAGGGGGTCTCAAAATCATCCCTGGACACAAAGAAAAATCTTGATTTCCAGTACCTGAAGGACGAAGGTAACCCTCTAACAATCCTAGTCCTCCTCTCCCAAGGTACCAACTCGTAGTACCCATATTCTTTGGATTCTTTCAAACGATATAGGTGGACGAGCTCATTTACTTTGATCATATCCCCGTTAGCAGCCAACCATATTTCCATACAGTTAACCACTATCCTCCACGAATTAGACATTAGCTGCCTAGGAGCAGTCCCAAAATGGTTTAAAATTTCCATCAGGAGGGGATGGACGGGGAATCTAAGGCCGCAAATGAAGGCGGCCTCGTAGAAGCACACCTCACCTAGAAAAAAGTGACAAGCTTTATCCTTGTCACTGGGTCGACGAACTCGAACCCTCTCCGGAAACTGAAACCTATCCTTGAATCTACTCACCGTTTCAGTGTCCAACCCACAGATCTCCTCAAGAGCATGAAAAGCCCTAACCACCTGAGGACTAGAGACGGCGGTGTCCCTCTCCACTGGATCGCTGCTAAACGATAACCCCGTCTCGAGATCGCTAGACCTTACCTTAGACATCGTCTTTTTCCCTCTCTCTTGACCCTCGAACCAGTCAATTGATTGCCGTATTAAAGGCAACAATTCAGTCAATACTACGCTCAGACCACTACCCTAAAAAAAAAAGCTTTCAAGACCTGGAAAAGTGCCTAAGGACCCCCCTAAACGTGCGAAAAGAAAAGAAACCGAGGGGCAAGCAACTCTAACCTCAGAGTTACTAACCATGAAAAACCCAAAAAGAAACACAGGGAAGAACAATACAACTAAACCCCAGGGAGATCGAAAGAAAAAAGGAAAGGAAAAGAAGGAAATCAGAAATACTACCACAGCAAAACGACGAAGAAAAAAAAACGAGAAAAAGAAGAATAGCGTACCTTGAACAATGGCGGACCAAGGAAGCACTGCCAAACAGTACACCAATTCGAAGAAGAAAAGCAGAAGAAAGCCAACAGAGGAGAAGTAATGATTGAAAGATTTTTGAAAAATAAAAAGAAAATAAGAAGAGGAAGAGTTTAAAAACAAAGGCTCGAAAAATGGAAAGACCGGCGGGAAACCCAATAGTTGAAGCATTAACTCCACCAGTCAGCACATGCCACGTATGCCACGATCTGTGGAACGCCGCCACTTCGCACTTAATACGGAGCAAAACCCCAAAAGTCATTTGTAACCTGTAACCCTTCACATTCTATGATCGTCAGGACATGACGAACATAGAATTGGGGGGCAACTGACAGGACTGACGAGTCTGTCCCACATGGACGATCTCATATATGGACGAAGATACCATTAGTAATGACGAAGTAATCATTCACACTATCAACGAAGACAGCCAGGCCATTCAATGCAGTCAATTAAACCCAGAACGGTTACAAGGCCAACTGTATGGACCGTTGGAGCACATTGATGCCACATTACACTGCCCCAAACATTACCAAGAGGAGCATTAAGACCCCCATAACTACTCCAACGGCTAGAAGCCATGAAAACATATATAAAGCCTACACATTGCCAAGAACAAGGTACATACACACTAAGAGACTTCTTTTGCTCTATTATTTTACATTCTCGAATAACTTTAGAAACTGACTTTGGCATCGGAGGCTCTGTGGCAGGCACCACATTGGTGACCGGAGATTGCTTCCATCTGACAATTGACTGACGAACTTACGCTTCATCAATCAATATTTGATTGTGGATTTAATTTGTTGTAGTTTTTGTTTGGTGTTTTGATCCATGTAATCTATCTTCTTTAAAAGAAAAATTTGCTGTCAATATGAAATTGGATACAAGGGAAAAAGAAGGATTTAAAAATGTTATTATATCCATCAGTCCAAATTCCTATGTAAGTTTACATTTACTTAATTCCATTTTCTTTTTCTTTTTAATTTATAAAAAATTTAGAAATTTGGATTGTTTTTCATTAATAAATCGGGATTTTAGCTTAATTTTGTTTTCAAATGTTTTAATTATTAATTCATTATTTTTTTTTCATGTGTAATATTAATATATGTGTTTTTAAAGGTTAAAAAGCACAATACAATTACAGACATTAATTTAAGTTAGAGTGTTTTATTTATTTATTAGTAAGTTATAACCATTTGAATAAAGTCAACACTAAAACAGATAATATAAATATCAAAATAAGACATAAAAATTAAATTTCTTTTAGGTGTACAAGTACAATTGATTTTTTAATCATAAATTTGAAATTAATTCTTTTAGGATAATCCCCCTCTTCATAAATAAATAAAGAATTATTAAAAAAAAATTGAAAAGTTGTTATTGATCATTCTAATTTGTAATTAGATATATTATATATACAGACAAATATACAAAATTCATGACTAAAACCGTGCAACGCACGAGACTTTCACTAGTGAAATAGAAAAACACGAGGAAATTTTGTCCAAATTCTGATTCCTCTACCAACAGAAACAACTGGTTTCTTTCTTTAAAAAAAAAAAAAAAAAAAAAAAAAAACAGCTGGTTCGAATTTGTCCAAATTTATTTGTAACAAATAAACCAAACTCAATCTAAAAAATTTCCCTCGGCCTTGGAGTAAAGGGCTAGAAGCCTAGAACGAGTTGGTTTCCATTGGGAGGGAGATGATGTGAGGTATCTAAAGGGTTGTTTGGATTTTCAGTTTCCATCACCCATAACTCTATTTCCATCACCTATAACTCAAAATTGGTGGGTCCCACGGCTGAGTAGTTTATTTAGATGTGTTTTTAGTTTTTGTTTCTATCACTCAGTTCTCTGATTTTTAAATGATGAGTTATGGAAACTGAAAAACACATTTTAGGTGTTTTCAAGTTATGGAAACAGAGTTATGATGGCATTTTAGTAAATACACACATATTTGAGGGACCCACAACATGTAAGTAGTCAAATATGGTCTTCTTCTTTCTTTCTTTTTTTTTTTTTTTTTTCCTTTCACGTTGGGTGGTCTTCTTCTTCTTTTTTTTTTTTTTTTTCTTCTTTTCTTCCTTTTCACATTGGGTTTCTGGTTCTTCTTCTTCTTCTTTTTTTTTTTTTTCCTTCTTTTCTTTCCTTTTCACATTGGGTTTCTAGGTTTGGATTTTTTTTTCATTCATTTTCACTGAGTTTGGTGAGTTTGGGTATTGGGGGTTGAAGGAAAAAAAAAAGAAAAAGTAAAAGCTACACCAAGTCAATCCGTGGGTCCCACAAAAAGTAAAATTTTTTAAGTTATCAAAATTGGAAACAAGTGCCAAACATGCCACCTTAGAAAGTTGTGGTATTTTCAGTGATAAGTGATGAGTCATAGAATGATGAGTGATGAGTGATGGGAGTCTGTTTGGATGAGGGTATTTTTGGATCATATCACTCAGTTTCCATAACTAAGTTCTCAAAACACATGAGTCCCACAAAAAAAATTCTTGTTTGACTTGGTTTTCAACCCTTGTTTCCATCACTCAAAGCTCAAAAATTTTAGTTAGAGTGATGGAAATAGGAAACAAGAAATAGGTGTTTTCGAAAACTAAGATAGGAAACTCAGTGGCACCAACGTAAATATTCGGACTCTATGGGACCCGTAGCTTGTGTGTTGTCACGTCAGTTCAGAGCTGTTTGATATTACCGTTGCAAACAACCACAGTACCACCACAACAAACCCAGCATCGCCACAGCACCACCACAACAAACCCAGCGCCGCCAACAACTACCGTGAAATTGAAACTTAGCCACCACCAAAACACCAAAATCAACCCACAAAACTAATTGCCGATCCACACCACCGAAACACAAAACCAACCCCAACCGATTCAAGTCATGCCTCCACCACTCTCCATATGGACCACCACTGGAACTGAGATACAAGAACTGAGACTGAGAAACAACTGAAACCTAAAAACCTAATCTCAAACCCAATCTCCACTGTGACCCATAACTCGATCTCCATCGTGACTTAAACTAGATCTCCACCGTGAAGACTCAGCCAACACCCAAATGACCACCACCGAAACCCACCATCACCAATCCGAACCTAGCAACCACTGAAACAACCCACCACTTTAAACCCAATAACCACCGATTCAAACCAACCAAAAATAGCTGAGAAAGAAGCAAAGAAGAGAGAAAAAAAAATCAAATACAAATTGAAGAGGGGAGAGACAGAGAAAGCTGAGAAAGAAACAGAGAAGAGTGGAAAAAAAATCAAATATAGAGTGAAGAGGGGAGAGACAGAGAAAGAGAGATAGACAAAAAAAAAATTGATGGAAAAGAGGGAAAGTCAGAGAAATGAAAGGTGAGAGGATGCCACAGTGGGAGAAGTAAATGAGGAAGATTTTTTGTTAATGAGACGCGGGTAGCAACAGTAGCAACACTGGGTAGTGTCAATGGGTGGGGTCCACGATTTTGGCAAAAAGTTGTAGAGATATGTAACTGAGTTATGAGTTCAAATAGGTGTTTTGCAATTTTTGAGTGAGTGAGGTTTGAGTAGGGAGTTATGAGTTTTGGGTTTAAGTTATGAGTTTTTAAAACTGAATTATGAAAACTGAGTAAGTTATGAGTTTTGAAAAATGAGTTATGAAATTCAGTTATCTCTAAACCAAACGGGCCCAAAAATTGAGTGAGGAGTGATGGTTTTTTAAAAACCAAACAGCTCCTAAAGTTCCGCACAGTTTTGATATGCAATTTGGCTTGACAAGTGAGTGTTTGAAGAAATTTGAAACAATGTTGCGTTCGGCCCAAAACAAGGCCCATATTAACCAACTAAAGCACGTCCAGAATGAAAGAAAAAGGTTGCTTTGACAATTGACATAATAACGAGTACAACCACAACCACCAGTACCATCAACCTGCAACCAAATCATGGGATTAATTTGCTTCAATAGTCCTCATAAAAAGCAATTCATACTGATATTCATACAGTCCAAGCTTTATCCTTTGCTTTTTTTGACCCAGTATCAGTATATGTATGTATATATGTTTCACGAGGGTCACAATCAATTTGCTTTTTGGGCAAATCTTAACTAAAAATTTGTTCTAAAATGCGGTCAAAGCCTAAAAGAAAATAAACAGCACTAAATGGAAGGGCTTTATATTATAATAATAATAATAATAATAATATCCATGAATAAAAGATTTAGCAACAAGGCAACATTATGAAACATGTAAAGGTTATAAATGATACCTAAACTAATAATAAACATCTGGGTGAAAATTATGAGAAATGCAAATGCCCCTAACACTCAACCCAACCCAACCCTACCAAATTAATCAGATGAGCGAGCATTCAAAGCTCCTCTCCCACCCTATTATCTTTTGTTTTATCCCAATGTCCTTGTCGTGAGTCTCTCAATCTCAAACCTGTTGCATAAATAAAAAACCCCACCCCACCGTAGGCATAGGCATAATAGCTCTACCTCTCTCTAATCTCTAATCTCTCATCTCTCATCTCAGTACCCCCAAAAATGAGTTCCCTCTTTTACATTATTATTATTATCATCATCTTCTCCACTCTCAACTTTGTTCACTCTCGAACCTTAACTGAAACAACGTCCACCACCACTCTCGACGTAACAGCTTCGCTTCAAAAAACCCAAAGCGTTTTCAGTAGATACAATCCAAAGGCAACGCCGCAAGCATTTAACCAACAAAAACAAAAACAAAAACAGACTCAGACTCTCTCATCCCTCACACTTGAGCTACATACTAGATCTTCTATTCTTAGCCGGCCTACACACACTCACACTCACACTGACTACAAGTCACTCACCATAGCTCGACTCGAGCGCGACTCAGCCCGACTCAAATCTTTAACCACTCGGTTACATCTAGCCCTTACAGGCATTCTCCAATCAGATCTCGAACCTTCGGGAGGACGAGGGCAAGAACAACAACAAGATCTACAAGGTCCCATCATTTCAGGAACGAGTCAAGGAAGCGGCGAGTACTTCTGCCGAGTCGGAATCGGAAGACCACCGACTCCGGCGTACATGGTTCTCGACACTGGCAGTGACGTCAACTGGCTTCAATGTGCTCCATGCGCCGATTGTTACCAACAAGCCGATCCGATCTTCGAGCCGGCTTCATCGGCTTCTTACTCGCCGCTCTCTTGCGAAACCAAGCAATGCAAGTGTCTCGACGTGTCCGAGTGTCGCAACGATACGTGTCTCTACGAGGTCGCTTACGGTGACGGCTCGTACACAGTCGGTGACTTCGTCACCGAAACCCTAACTCTCGGCTCGGCTTCGGTGAACAATGTAGCCATTGGCTGTGGTCACAATAACGAAGGCTTGTTCATCGGCGCCGCCGGATTGCTCGGACTCGGCGGCGGAAAGTTATCGTTTCCTTCTCAACTGAACGCGACGTCGTTTTCGTACTGTTTAGTTGACCGTGACTCGGACTCGGCTTCGACTCTTGAGTTCAACTCGCCGCTACCTCCTAACGCCGTCACAGCTCCGTTACACCGTAACCCTAAACTGGACACGTTTTACTACGTCGGTGTAAGCGGGCTCAGTGTCGGAGGTGAGTCGCTTCGGATTCCGGAGTCGGCGTTCGAAGTGGACTCGGGAGGAAACGGTGGAATAATCATCGACTCGGGCACAGCCGTGAGTCGGTTACGAACGGAGACCTACAACTCGCTCCGTGACGCATTTGTGAAAGGGACGAGGAGGTTGGGGTTGGCGTCAACTAACGGCGTGGCGTTATTTGACACGTGTTACGACCTGTCGTCAAAGACGAGTGTGGAGGTTCCAACGGTGGCGTTTCATTTTCCGAATGGGAAAGTGTTGGCATTAGCGGCCAAGAATGTGTTGATACCGGTTGACTCAACGGGGACGTTTTGTTTGGCGTTTGCTCCAACGTCCTCCGCCTTCTCCATCATTGGGAATGTCCAACAGCAACAGACACGTGTCGCTTTCGATCTCGCTAATTCTCTCATCGGATTCTCTTCCACCAAATGCTAGCTACTACTTTAATTTAATATATATATATATATAACGGTATTCAGTAATTAACGTAGTGCAGTCAGTGTAGCGTAGGATTCTATTCTTCTGGAGATGCTCAACAACAGTGTTTATGTCATTGAAATCGGTCTCATCTTTTATAAACTACGCCTTTCTACGTTTAATGTCACTCTCTATGAAATGTACACTCAGTGATTGACAGCTAATCCTTTTGTATTATTATTATTATTTTTTTTCAGCTATGATGAAAAATTATGTTATGTTTTTTTCAATTAATGCGTTTAAGACAAGAAAATTTTTCAAATTTTTTTTTTAAAAGAAAAAAGACAATGTTTGGTTTGGTGGATTTTAGGGAGAATAAAAAAAATAATGGAAAATAATTTCTTACTTTTTTTAAGGAAAGCATTTAGTACTCCTTTTTTTTTTAATCCTTAACAATAATTTCTTTTTAGTATTAAACAATAGAAAAAATTCATTTAATTTATATACTCTATAGAATTTTTTTTTTTCCTTCTTCTCAAACAATATATATATATATATATATAGTATTTTTAATATATTTTCTTCTATAACTTTTGGTAATTTATTTGGTTAGCCTAATATTCCTCAGTTCTTTTGTTTTTAAAGAATGGTATTATTATTTGGTTGTTTATTTATTTATTAAATTGAAATAAACATAAATGATAGTGTAAGAACCAGATTTGAATTCTTAGTCCAACAAGTGAATGGACTTAGGCCCAAAAAGTCCAAAACAATGAATTTGTAGAGAATAAGTTAGAAAACTGGGTTTTAGTTAATCAAACAACAAGCTCAGTAGGTCTTGATGACAAAATAGTGGAACTAGGCAAGTTTAAACTAAAGAAAAACATCCTCGACAAAGTCCGAGAAGACTGGTTCTTATATATTTCTTTCAGGTTTGATTACAAAGTCAGTTCTTGATGTTACAGTGTTCTTCTCTTAGTTTTTCGATCCCTTCTCTTGTTGCCTCCCTTTTCTTTTATACTCTCTTCTCATTTCATCTTTTTCCTCCACGTGCATGTTAGATGGCTGAGGTTGATACTTGTCTCATCAGTACCTTACATAGGTCTTCATGTAGTAACTGTAAGGCTGAAAGTCACTGTTCAGGTATCACTTCCACATTAATGCGGCCAGAGAATTAGCTGTAGTGCATTTAATGTGGTGGTACTAGCTTTCTCCTTAGATATTTTAAGACTTCCCCCTGTCCTATGTTTCTGCAATGCCTATCCATACTGACAAGATTTCCTAGAACGTTCCCTTGAATTGCAGACCACTTCTTTTGACCTCGGCCTTGATTAGCCGAGGAGGCATTTATCCTCGGACCACCCTCTTGGGCCATTATGACCACAACTAACTTTTTCATTTATTAACACAGTCTTCTGACAAAGATTTCTCTTCCTCGGACAACCCCACATCCTCGGCTTGGGCCTGTAGCCCAACATACAAATAGATAATGAACTCTTGGGCCCAATACCCCTACAAAATATAAATATATATATATATATATAATATAATATAATATTTATATATATATATATATATATAATATAATATAATATAGTATAATTCTTTTTAAAACTAACCTATTTTGTTTACCTTACAAAAAGTTATTGAAAACCATGACTTGAGAATCTAAAGAATTTAAGTTCAACAAAAGTAGAATAATGTTTTTTTTTTTTTTTTTTTTTGAGAGAAAAAAGTAGAGTAATGTTATATCCACAACAACAAATTAACAAAATACCCAATACTTATCACCCTAAGTTGGTTTCACCCTTTTCTTATTGTCTATCTCCCGCACGAGATTATGATAAGTTATAAGTTTGGAAGTAAGTTTTCGAAACTCAATCTTAGAACATTCGCATCAGTCCGGCTAAAATTTTCTGTCTATTTTACACTTAAAACCTACTTTTTCTATTTTACATACCCATTTCTCAATGTCATCCACACCAGTCCATCTATTTTACAATCTATTTTATTTAAATAATCAATTTTCTCACTTTCTTTTTTATTATTTCTCTCAACTACCCTTTTACCTTTTTGTACACAGATATGCACTCTCTCTCTCTCTGTCTCTCTACCCAATTCTGAACACAAATTTTTTGTTGCTCTCTCTCTATACCCATTTCTAAACATAGATTTTTTGTTACTCTCTCTCTCTCTCTCTCTCTCTCTCTCTCTTTATACCCATTTCTAAACATAGACCTTCATAGACAATCCTTTACGTAGATCTCCTCTCCCTCTTGGTCTAATCTCCACTCCCTCTCGGTCAAATCTCCTTTACCTGTGTTCGACCCTTAAACCGCCTCAAGCATCCATCTCCGCCACAAGCGTCGACCCATAACAATTGATGCACATGCAGAGACTCGTTCCAATTAACCCACGAGCACCGATCTCTGCTGCCAGCACTGATCCACAAGCATCAAAACCCATTCTCGTTGACCCACAAGCACCGATCTCCACCGCCAACACCGATCCACAAGCATCCAAACCCATTTCCGTCAACCCACGAACTCTGATCTAGTGCCACCAGCACTAATCCACCAATTCACAAGCGACCAACACCACCATTGATTTGTCTCTCTGTTAGTTTGTCCATGTGGGGTGTGTTTGTGTATCTCTATATTGATTTGTCTATGTGAATGTGTGTTTGTGCGTATCTGAGGAAAAAGAAAAATGAGGAGAGGAAAATTCTGAGATTGAGTTCGTTGTGCACGGAGAAGAGAGAGAAAAAAAAGTGTGAAATGTGAAATTAATAAAATAATAGTATACACAGCTACATTAACCGTGCATATATGCACGGTTACTGTAGCACATGTGTAAATCTACATAGTTTTAGAAATACTGATATGGAAGATTTTTGGAGCAAAATTTGTAAAATTTATTACTTTTTGTATTTTGTAAAGTTTTACATCCATTGATGTGGACGCTCTTATTCCCACCTACCCATTAGACCACGTGACCAAGTCTTAATCTTACCCTTTTAAAAAAGAAAAAAGAAAAAGGATAAGCAATTAGTAGCCTTTTTTTAAAACCTTAAGAATGAATTTTTATTATTATTAAATAATAGAAACAATGCTTTTAATCTATATCATTTTTTTTTTCTTTCTTCTTCTAAAAAAAATCTATAGCATTATTTATATATTTTCTTTCGATAGCATTTGGTGATTTATTTGGTTAGCCTTATACTCCTCAATACTTTTGTTTCTAAGGAATGTTATTATTATCTTGTAATTTATTTATTTATTAAATTAAATAAACATAAATTATAGTTTTAGATATGTTTTCAAGCATTTTATTGTTGTTAGTTTGTTACTTAATTTTAAAACCTCAAATAAACATAAATTATGTCCAAAGATATTTAAAAACATATTAATTAATTAATTAATTTCCATAACCCATAGTTTTTCAAAAAAATGATGTACCCTCGTACTCATACATGTACCCATGTCGATACTCGTGCAACTTAGCATCTTAACATTCTCAGTTTTAACTTTATCTCTTATTAGTTTATTTTGCCTTCTCATTTTATTAAAATAAAGAAATTGTAAAAGTTCATGTATTTGCGTTGTTTTTTTTTTTTTTTTTTTTAATTTTTTTTTATCCTGTCAATATATTAAAATTTTCTTTTTCTTAGATTTTGTGGTATAATTTAAGTTTTTTAATGACTACCTTAAACAAAATTCATAGAGCCGCCACTATAAAAATTTAATATGAATGCGTGTAAACCAAAAATATTTTTCTAATACATGAATATGCTTCAAAATTATGAATAATGAGTTCATCCTTACATCAGAAAATGATGGTTTTGCCCTTGTTGTGAAGTGAAACATATGTTACAAAACGGGGTGTCAAAAAATCTGTCTCTAAAGTTTCATCGATTTTTGGATTTCATTGGAACCTCATCTCTTTGCAAGAACTTGGAAATAATTGATCACACTAGATGCGGAAATTGAAGGACTGTATGTTTAGGAATGTGATGGTAACAGTAGCTTGCATAGGTGTGAATTGATCACAAGTACATATAATGTTTAGAATGTTAGAAAGTTGCCAAACATGATATTTTATAATGTCTCCATTATAAATAAATAATTATTCAAAATTTCTTGTGAAATTATGCAATATTTTTATGATGTAAAATATTGTTATATTGAAATAGGTCTACTTGATCTAGTAGACAAAGTGTTGTAGCATTTTACTATTATTTAATTAAAATGAATAACTATGAAAACATAAATATAAAGATATGAGAGTCAATATGAAAGATAAGGGAGTTAGTGAAATTTTTAATCCCACATTGAAAATGAGAGAGGCTCTTTTATTATTTTTAAGTGTGGTGATTAATGGGCTGAAATGTATTGGAGTAGATATTGAGCTAAATATGTGAGCAAGGATAGGGCCGGCCCAAGATAGTTTGAGGCCTAAGGTGAAAATTTTAAAGGGGCCTTTTTATATCTAAATATAATTTAAATAATATTTAGTTTATTTTTTATAATATAATTTTTTTATTTCAAATATATTATTAATTCTTACTAATTGATAAGACTAATTCACCCCGAGTGAGCTAGTGATACTTATTATGTAGATTTTACAAACTGACGTGTCACCAATAAAAAAAAGTTATTCAAAAATATTGTTTTAGTGACACTAATCATATTCCTGTCATATTAATTTGTAAGTTTTTTGTCATAAAATTTGTATTATTTTTAGCATTTTTCATTCACTTAATGATGAATTAGTGATTGTGTTGTATTTCTATAAATTCATAATTTTTTTTGAGTGGAAAATATGCTAAAATTACTACAAATTTTACTATAAAAAACTTACAAACTAATGTAATGTTTCAATAAAAAAAAAAAGTATTGAATTATTTATTGTGATCGGTTACATATCAATTTATAAGACCTATAAGATTAAAAAAATGTGTAAGTAACTCTCTCTTTTTTTAATTAGAAAAAAAAAAAAAAAACAAAAAAAAACCTTACTGCCCCATATTAATTTGGGGCCCTTTCTATATTAGGGGGCCTTAGGCCTGGCCTAAAATGGCCTAGTCCTAGGGCTTGAGCAAGGAAGATGTGAAGGAAGGAGGTGTCAAAATTATATCCAGATATTTTATTCAGTTTCTCTTTGTGTTATTTCCATTAATATTGTGTTTGCACCAACAACTTTAAGAAGAATCATCACATGGAGGATGGAGCATACACAAGAGAAATCAAATGAGATTGTTGGAGATCTCAACAAGCCCTTTCACTTCAAGGGAGCCAAAATCAAGAGGTGGAAAGAAAAGATCCTCTTCTATTTGAGTCTTCTCAAGGTCGCCTACATCGTCACTGACAAGAATCCTTCCAAGGCTTATACCGATTTGATGAATGAGGAAGAACTCTATCTCCATCAAGCAAAAATAGATATGTATATAAAAGATGAATACAATTATCGCTCTTATATTTTGAATTGCCTTGACGATCATTGTTATAATTATTATGATACAACTTATAATTTTGCCAAGAAAATATGGAAAACTTTACAAAGCAAGTATGATATCGAGGAGGCTGGTGCAAGAAATACACTACTAGTAGATTTTTCTATTACCAAATGGTGGATGGGAAATCGATGGTGGATCAAGCACAAGACTTCCAGATGATCGTGGCAGAATTGAGATCTGAAGGCATAAAGAGTGGAGATAATCTCGTAGTAGCTGGCATAGTTGATAAATTATCACAATTTTGGAGGGAGTTTCAAAAGACTTTGCGGCACAAACAAAATGAGACACTCTTGGAGATTTTGATCACACGCATCCGTGTGGAGGAAGAAGTTAGGGGACAAGAAGCACTTATGACACAAAATAAAAGAATTAATATGATAGATGTCCATCTTTTATTTACAATGGCTAGTCTGTTATGTATGGGACATGATGTATTTGGGCACTATGAGAGAGTACTTAGGGACTGTTATTACTTTCTTGTAAACTCCCTTAGATATAAATATTACTCCTTTTTCAAATTTTTTTTTTTAATTTTACTAACGGGCGTCTATTAAGAAACAATTTTAGGAAAATTCTTGTAGGGACTAGAAAAACTAACAGCCCCAGCCCACTTAGAATAGTGGCTGGATCCGTCCAACCGTGACCTAAAACAATGAATTTATAAGAGAAGGAAACAAACAACTAAAAGGGGACTTCGCCTAAGGAGAAAAATAAGGAAGAAAAGGTAGATCTTATTAAATGGATGAACCAATTTCTCAATACAAATTGGCCCGAGGAGACCACATTTACATAAGAGATGTTATTGTTCACTCTCTTTTCTCTCAGTGTTCTTCTCGTTTCTTCTCTATCTCTTGATACTTGGGTCTTGCCCCCCTTTTTTCTGTAAACCCCTTTTGTCTTATATACTTCTCCTTCTCTATTATCTCAACCATCCATCCTTACCTAACATACCTCCTATCATGACACTTGTTTCTTTCTGTATCTAAAGAAGGTGGTGGAAGGAATCTGCTTTGTTGTGACCTGCACTGTTCATGTCACTTCCTCATCAATGCAGCTGATAAAGTTGTTGCCTACCATTTAATGCAAAGGCAACAGGCTACTCCAAACTAGAAACTTCCCTTATGATCACAGATTCTCTCTCTCTTCATACCCTTCTCTCCACCTAGAACGTTTCAGAGTCCTATGACTCATCCCTTCCTCTCCTCGGGTGACCTTCCTCTTCGGGCCCATGGCTCGTGGCAACTTAGCACCAACACTGCAACTTTTCAACTTCATTCTTGGTCCTTGGGCACCCACAATTCTTATAGAAAAATGAAAAAGTAATTGATTTGTTTGAATATTTTTCAATTTTTCATAAAATGTTTTCTAAAATAGTTAATTAATAGATGCTCTAAGAGCAAACCCATTAACTGGTCCTTTTTTTGGAAGGAAAAAAAAAAACATAACATTGCCTTAACCCAAAAGGAAAACCTTAGCATTGAATATTGTCAATGAAGAGGTTAGTGACTCCTACAATGGGAAATTTTAGGATGTGGCATTCCTTAAAAAAAAAAAAAAAAAAAACTAAATAAAAAAGTTTCTCAAATTATGAATGTTGAAAACAAGAAGAAAAAGAATAAAATCCAATGTTTTATTTTGGATTTTGGTGGTCTTGAAGAGTCATAGGAATAGGATGCGATCTCTGGCTGCTGTCTTAGACCAATTTTTAGAAGTATATATAGAATGACAAGTGGAAGGTTGCGAGAAGAGAAACCCTATTAATTAATTAACAATTTAACAGGACAGCCCACAAAACCAAAACATGCTCCATACATGGATTGGACTATTATTAATATGCAATTTAAAAATGACAAGTACTACTGCTCCCCCAATAAGGTTAGCCAATTCTACTTCTACTTCTACTGACTATATAAAAAGAGCGAATCGCTCAATCTACAGTGTTTAATCTATAGTGCTTTTGGTTTAGTCAATTTTTGTTTTTGTGGAGCCAAAACAGTTTGTTTGGCTGAAATGTGAAAACCAAATAAAAAAGAAAAGAAAAAGAAGGCGGAGATAGGGGTGGTATGTTAGCTGATCTGAATAGAGCAAAAGGGGGTGGGTAGATCAGAGTGAAGGAAGGCTTTGAGTTGAAAGGTGTTGAGGTCCAAAAATTCACAATGTTGTGCCAAGGCCCAAAACAACACAAATGATTGAAATTTAGAAAAAAAAAAAAACATTTAGGCTTTCAATAAAAAAAGGGGGAAGGCCCAAACCTATTAAGGGTCCATAAAGAGGGACCTAAATCCATGGATGGGCAAGCCTTGGGCCTCACGAAACAAAGGAAAGAAAAAAGTGCAGCCCAGTCCTCAAAGGTTAGAAACATCGCTGGGGAGCCCATGGAAAAAACTGGCACAAGATACTTGGGGTTCCTAGGAGCTTGGGATCCTTGGGACGAGTAGCAAGGCCAAGTTGGGATTAAGACAGTTCAAGGGGGCATGCCAAGAAACACGAAGAACAAGGAAAAAATGTCCCTATCAACCACCCAATAATGCAGATAAGGGATCAGAAGACTTGGGAACCAACAACTCATGAGCAAGGGCCTAGTATATCGGGGAATCCATGAAGAAGAACCCTGAAGGAAGGTGGCTGGGGATCTTTCATTTTGATAGGAAGGAATCAGCTCACTTGGGAAAAATGACAAAGGGGAAAGCAGCCAAAAGGTGGGCCTAAAAAGGTGAAGTCTAGAAACTTTGGAAAAAAGAGAGATCAAAGGTTAGCCCTTTAGGACCCTTCAGAACGAGAAAGTCAGCTGGGGGCTTTTGAAGAGGGAACCTCAAAAGAAGGAAATAATGAAGAATGAGGAAGGGATCAGCCATCAATGTTGCTGACACAACATTGGTTCTGGTACCCAGGGGAGTAAATAGAGGGAATCAATGGTACTCCATAAACCTTAGGATAGCACTATAAAAGGGGAAGCAGTCAACAATGAAAGACATTTAGTAATAGTGAATTGGAGTAAAAATCCTTGAGAAAAAACTTTGTTAGAATTCAAAAAGAGAGAAAAGTGAGGGAAAACTTCGTCCGGGATCCTCAAACAGCCACTAGATAACACACTCAGATTCAAAGGGATTTAAACTTCGCAAGTCTTAGAGGCTTGAAGAGCCATCTAAGTCTGTGATTTTTGAACTTATTTGGACCTTGTAACATGTCCTAGTGGGCATGATGTATTATAAGAATTAAGAAAATAATGAAGTATTTCACATTATTTTAAGGATCCATAACGTCCTATTTTATTCTTTTTTTTTTTCGTTCTTTGTTGTTCCTTGCTATTCAATGCATATATTTTCTGTATATTAGTATGTATGTGTTGTAGGATTCATGCTCTGTGCACTACTTGGTTCGAAATCAGCCCAATTTAGCTGTAGTGAACCAAGCCCAATTCCTTAAAATAGTAAGCATTTGGGCCTAGGATCCCTGCTCGGCTACTTGGGCCTGTGTGCTAAAAAAAGAACCCACAAAAGGTATGATCTTTTGCTTTCTTTCTTTTTGCTTCTAAACTTTGCTTTTATTTTTCTTTCTTTCTTTCTTTCTTCCAGATCTTTGATATGTGTTATGGGTAGGTGTGGAAAGGACCCTCCCAAGACTCCTCCTACCCTCTTCCGTCCCTTCCAAGATCATAGCCAAGCGTGAGGAAGCTTAGGAATAGTCAAGTGGTGAGTGAAAATGGTGCCGTTTCATTAAAATAAAATAAATAAAAAATGAAAAAGCTCACAACTCATTGTATGAAGCAAGAAGACCGAGTGAGGCAAAATTGCCAATTTTCTTTCACCAAATATTGATGATGGTTTTTTTGAAGGTTAAAAGAAGGAAATGGAAAAGCAAAGAACTGATCTGTGGCATTGGTGTTTTCTTTCAGCTCACACGACAAGTATTTTCTATCTCTAAATTTCTCTAGAGTTTGATTGATTTCTATCTCTCTTTTTCTTTTGTTTATTATACTAAGATACTGATTTCACAAAACTGGTAGTGAGCCTTTTACATGTGTGAGAGTGCCTTTTTTTCTTCAGCACTATGGCCCAAGGATCCTGGGCCGTGTAAGATGTTCTTGATGGACTGGGATCGATTCTCCGCAGCTAAAGGGCTGTTTTAAGAATCGATTGGTGCACAAAACAAACTTCCTACAATACAAATAGCTAACAAACAAGAATATTCGTATTGAACGACATTTTAACAGTAAAGGAAATGCATAATAAGTGAAATATAATGTAAGAACAAGTTAGGGATCCTCTAATTAGTGAGATGTATTTCATTAATTTCTCTTAGTTGTGATTACAATGCTCACTAAGACGTGGTGCAAGGTTCAATTGAGTTCAAAAGTTACAGACTTTGATAGCTATTCAAGCTTCAAAGACTTGCGAAGTTTGAACTTGTTGAATCCGAGCATGTACTGTAGTGGCTGTCTCTGGGATACCGGGAACGGTTCCTCTGTTTTTCTCTTAAGTTTACAGAGTCTCTTCTACCATTTTATGAGACTTCAGAAAAGCGATTATGAATGCCTCGAAAATGATCTAATCGTAAATGAATTCTCTATTCTTTTATCTGAATTCGGATCCCCTGTAGCATGGACCTCTTCCTCCTTTTATAGCACAGATCGGGCTCCGGGGTACCGATGATTTCCCCCTTTTGCCCCTTAGTGTTTGTGTCGTGCCTGTTTGCTCAGAGTCATGTCGTTTCCCTTTTTCTTCATGGCTTCTTGCTTTTTGTTGCGACAAGATGAAAGTCCCTCAGCTAGCTTTCTATTTCCAGATTTTCCGTTGGCTGGCCTGAGGCTTTTTGGCTTTTCTTCTCAGCGCTCCAGCTTTTCCAGTTGTACTCTTCCTTGTCTCTTTCTCCAAATGGTTGGAACCAGGCTCCTGCGTTTTGCTCTGTACTTCCACTGCGTGTCTGGGGCACAAGGTCCGCGTGCCCTTTGTCTCTTATCTCTCTTTAATTTTTGCCGTAATCTCACTTCGCGCGTCCAGGGATCCCCTGCCTCTGGGAGGCTTCTGGGATCCCGACCCAGTTCTTCCTTCTGGGCTTTCTCTGGTTTGCTGGTTCTGCCTGATTTGGGCCTTTTCTCTGGATCCCAGCCCTCTGGGCCTTTTCCCCTTTCTTTCTTTTTTCTTTTCTTTATTGTGAGAGCCTACCCTTTATTATTTATTTTTGTGTGAAATTGGCCCAACGTCTTTTCTACTTTTTTGGGCCTATTTGTGGCCATTTAATTTTTGAACCTCAACAACATGTTTGATGAAAGCTTTGACTCAAGGCTGGGAATTTCGCCAAAACCCAATTCTCTAAAATTTTAGTGGGTTTTTCATTCTTGTTTTAGATATCCTTCTTTAATTTGTGTTGGTATTTGAATTTTGCCTGAAGTTTTGTCATTCAATTTCATTTCCTTCTAGCTTTGCCGTGGTTCCATCAACAGCAAATGGTCCACCTCCGTCAAAAGCGTACAGTCCATCTCGTTTACACCCTTTCGCTACTATTTGGTTGGTTGTCATGTCCTTTATCACAAAACCAATACTATCAAATTCAAAAGTGAAAGGAAAATCAGTTGTAACTTGCTAACAGAGAGTAGATTTTTCTTTATATCAAGGACCGACAAAACATCATTTAATTTGATAGAAGAAACACCAGTACCAATAGTTGCTTGACCAATATAAGTAATGGGCAAAGTTTGTCCATTTCCAACCATTACACCATTAGATCCATGATAGGGAGTTAAAGAATCAAGATTACCTGGATCGTCTATGATATGATCTATTGCTCCAATATCTGGGAACCATTCAAAATCTTGACTATCAGCAATCTTTATAGCTACAAGTGCTTTTGGGATATCATCTGGAGAGAATGAATGGTTGAATCAATTAAAGCACTTAAGAGCTGTATGATTCCATTTGTTACAGATTTGACAGATAGGAACCTCATCCTTACTACCAACTGGCTGGTTATGAGACTTTGAGGTATTAAAAAGTCTTAGGAGTAGTTTGGTGACCTTGAGCAAAGCCACGTCCTTTGGAATTGAATGATATTTGCCCTTCATTATTTTTTCTGTTCTTGTTGCTGCACTGGCCATAGAAGACCATTTGAGGAGCTGGTTGTACATCAAGGGTATGCCGTTCAGAATAACTCTCTAAGAGAGTAACTATTTCAGAATATGGTAGAACGAGAGGGCGAAGCATAGTGGTGGTGAACATTGCATACTCCTTGCCAAGTCCATTTAGAAGCCACCATGACTTCTTTTGATCCATAACTAGTTTGCCAATGGCAGCAAGATCATCATAGACAGCTTTGAATCGGTGTAAATACACAGCCAAAGTGTCAGTACCCTGAGTCATAGAAGTGAGCCGCTACTTTAGTGCAAGGCTACAATCAAATGAAACTCGTGCAAAGGCATGTACAAGTGCATTACAGACCTCAACTGAAGTGTTGAGACCAACAACAATGCCAAGGACTTCTTCAGATAGAGTGGTTGTCAACCATCCTTTGACTAGACGGTCAGATTTTCGCCACTCCACAAATGCAGGGTTTGGATGTGGATTGGACTCAGCGTCCATAATAAACTGTGATGGTGGTTTAGTTTCACCTGTAATAAATCCTTGAAGATCATAACTCTCAAGGATGTTTAGCATTTGTGTTTTCCAAAGAAGGAAGTTTGTGGAAGAGAGACGGAGTGATACAAAATTAGCAACATTTTGTGTCACTGGATAAGGGTACTCATCAACTTGAGATGAATTTGATGAGGATGACATGATTGAAA
Organism: Quercus aquifolioides; assembly: GCA_019022515.1. Taxonomy (NCBI): domain Eukaryota; kingdom Viridiplantae; phylum Streptophyta; class Magnoliopsida; order Fagales; family Fagaceae; genus Quercus; species Quercus aquifolioides. The sequence goes on along the minus strand of CM032326.1, from coordinate 52,136,136 downwards.
AAAGAAGAAGGAAATCTCTCTATCTCACCAGTGGCTCTGATACCATAAAGAATTTTGAGAACTTTGTCTCACGGTTGAGCAAAGAGATTTCTTGTATTTACTTATATAGATAAAATGTTACAAGGTGGGATCTGTACAACATAACTGATGTAAATGTAATAAGAGATATATTAGGAAAGAGTAAAGAAAATATGGAGGAGATCACGCCTATCCTTGCTGGGCATGTTAGAATTTATTTGAAATTCTACCACTTTTACTTTGTTGCTGATATCTTGCTGTTCTGCTGAAACCAAGGTAGGAAACTATGGAGGAGATCACGCTATCCTTGTTGGTCTGCAAAACTAAGGGTGCCAGCTGTGGTCTTGAATCTTTGTTGTTATCAGAAATAAGCACTTGGCCTCCTTCCGTTAAAATTCAATGAAAATTCAAATTTCTATTAGACACGCTTATACTTATTTGGATTTAAATTTGACCGAAATTTAAAGGTTTGAGATATAGTGTTTAATACCAATAGTTTTTTTTTTTTTTTTTTGGAGAAAGAATACTAATAGTTTTTTATAATTCAATAGTTGAAGAAGAGAAAATTTAAAACTTGGATGTTTTCATTGAAAATACTAAAAAGTGTCAATTAATTGATTTACAAAACTTTTAACTATTGCCAATAGTTAACAGAGGGACATTACTCTCTCTCTCTTTTTTTTTTTTTTTTGGAGAGGAAATAGGGGACATTATTTATGATCCATCTGGATTGAGTGAAGTAGAGTAGAGTAGTGTAGATTTGGCCAAAAATTAATCTATTTTTAGCAAACTCTATTCTACTCTCTTCCACAGTTCCACTCCCTCTTTATCCATACGGGCCCTTACTTTTGAAGTTTAAGAGGATCCCACAATTGCATGATATTTAGGAGGGGAATTAAAAAAAAATTATTACTAGAATATATGAAATTCAATGTGTGTAAATAACATAAAGTTAATACAAAATTTGATGTGTTATGAACAAATAGATTTGATATGTGTCAAGAACAAATAGATCATTTTCAAAACTTCTTTATATATATATATGAAAGATCATTTTCTAAATATTGGGTATGAGTTAGCTCAACTGTACAATATATGGTTTTTGTATAAGAGATTTTTAAGGTTGAAATAACTGAGAGTTTTTAGCTGCTAAAAGTCATGTTGTATTGTATGAGTATCCACATCCACACCAGATTTTATAATCCATGTCGTCTGCATTGGAATTGGATTGGGTTATAAATAGCATTGGGTAAAACATAGTCCAAATGAAAGGTTAAGAAAGCTTAGAAAGTGTTTGGTGCGTGTTTCTAAACAATAATTTTTAATTTTTAAATAATATTTTATGCATTTTTTCACCTAATTTTTTTACCTCTACAAAAATTTTTAAACAACAATTTTCAATTTTTAAATTTACGTACCACGGGCCCTTAACCTCCGCCTCCAATGAGATGAGAGTGAGAGCTCAGACCCAGACAAACCGACTACTGGCACATTCGCATATATCTCTCTCTCTCTCTCTCTCTAGCCGTTGAGTTTCAGTTTCCCCCTTCCTCCATTTGATTTAATCTAAAACCCCAAAGTCTCCGTTGACTTTCTCTCTCTCTGAATTGAATTCTTTACGTTTGTCTCTCTCTGACCATATATATATATATATATAATTATGGGTCTGAATTGGTGTTTGATTCTCACACCATGAGCGACTCTCAGTCTCGGAGCCCCATCTCCTCCTCTTCCTCCTCCTCCGCCACCGATCAGGTGAGACCCATTACTTCAATTTATCCAAAACACCTTCTCTTTTATTACTATTTACTAATTTGATTGCTTCAAATTCTTTTTTCTTTTATTTGTCTCTTTCACCCATCATTTTATCAATATCTGATTGCTGATTTATTATAAACCCAATTTTCATTTCCAATTTTATAAAAAAAAAAAAAAGGTTGCTTTTTTTGTTTTAGAATCAGTTTAATTTCTGTGTTTACACAGTTGAGGCTTTTTATTTGTGGAAAAACTAACTATGTGTGTTTTGATGTATTTTTTTTAAAAATTTTTTGTATACTTGTGAGTCTGATTGTAATTCAGCAATTAGTGGCAAAACTAACTGTGCGTGTTTAAATGTATTTATTGGATACTTGTGAGTCTGTTTGTAATTCAGCAATTAGTGGCAAAACTAACTATGTGTATTTTGATCTATTTATTGAGTACTTGTTAGTCTGATTGTAATTCTGCAATTTGTGGCAAAACTAACTATGTGTGTTTTGATGTATTTTTTGAATACTTGTGAGTCTGATTGTAATTCAGTAATTAGTGGCCAAATCTGTGTGTGTTTTGATGATTTTACTGAAAACTTGTGAGTCTGATTGTAATTGTCCAATATGTGAATAATTATAGAATGTGAGCCGGAGTCAGAGAAGTGGTGATGGCGGTCAAACGTTGGCTTCCGGGTCATCACGTCACTGGCGTGATATTTTCTGGTTGGCGGTTTTTATGCTTCATATGGTTGTTTTGGGATTTGGCCTAACGGTTCTTGGGCTCAATAGGTTTCAGAAAAAGGATAGGCTAAACATTGATAAGTACGCTGCTGGGATAACAGAACACCATGAGGGCTTGACGGAGGATTACTGGCTGATGTATGCAGTTGCTGGTGGTGTTGGGACTGCTCTTGGATGTGCTTGGTTGTTGTTACTGGGTTCACGTGCGAATCAAATGATGAAGTTTACGGTGCACATTTTGACTACATATCTTGCTGTGATTAGTGTTTTGTGTTTCTGGGGCGAGCAGTTCTTCTGGGGCGTTGTGTTTGCAATTGGTGCTGCTTTGCAATTCTTGTATATCATATCGGTAATAGACAGGTATAAAATTTGAATCTGCCTTGTGTTTATGAGTTTGTATTAAGCTTATTTTTTACAAAGATGTTTGCTAAGGCATTTTCCTAAAATATGTTAATTGGTGCATGATTGTAGAATACCTTTATCATTGAATCCCGATTTGTGAAAAATATACCATAATGTTTTAACTTTCAATAAATAGAAGTGTTTGTTGCAAAGCATATTCATGAACCATCGGTGAGTTAAAGAGATGTGTTGATTGGGACTAGGGTTTAGTATTTCCTTGTAATTGTTGCTCCCCGTTGATGGCTTTTCATAAAATGCTAGACAATGAGTATGAAATTGGTGATCTTGCTCCCTTGTATCCTTTCTTGATTTTGAAAATAAACTACAGATGTGAAAATTGTGATATCGCAGGAATAGTGGAGATGAATGTTTTGTAAGTAGCACCCACCATTCATTTCAATGAGGTTTAAAATCATAGGTGGTCTTTTGAAGGGGTCCTACAATTTTGTCCGTGCTATAATTGAGATGACACGGTTTTTCTAGGTCCTGAAGGCATATATTATATGGGGATCCTATCATATCAGCAATGTGTTGGAGTTTGTGTTAATCATAATTTTGGGGTGGTAAATTTTAAATGGGGCCTTCGTGTACTGATTCTTGCTTATTTGGAAAGGTACTGTATTGGGTGCTTGGGGGGGATTTTTTGCATTTAGCATTATTTTTGGAAAATTTTAGTTAGTTGTCATGTTTGCAAAACTATTTAGCAAATTAGCATTTCGAGGCTCTGAAACTCGAGTTTAATGTGAAACTCAAGTTGTAAGTGGTGGCAATCTGATGTGGAAGAAAAAATCCACATGGAACTCTAGTCTTAGAAACTCAAGTTCCTTTGCTGAGAAAAAACAATTTGTGAGTGCTAGGCGTTTTCTTCTTCATTCTTCTGGGTTGCTTCCTTCGGGGTTCTTATTCTTTTTCTTCTTCTTCAGATCTTCCTCTTTAGATCTTCTTCTTCTTCTTCTCCTCCCCATACTGCTTCTTTCTCTATGGAACTTGAGTCTGAGAGACTTTAGTTCCACGTGGAAAATAGGCCACATTTGCACTCAGAACTTGAGCCTTCAAGGCTCGAGATGCTAGTTTCCTAAATAGTTCTAAAAAGGTGCTTACTAACGAAATAGTTTCTCAAATCATGCTAGAGGGAAAATATCCCCCTTGGGGAAGAGGGGGGGGGGGGGTGTTATACATGTTCGAGATGTGCTGTAGGTAGTACCAAGTTGTTGGGGGTTTGAAGCTTTCTTTTAGTTGAGTTTTTTTCTTGTAACTTGTAGAGGTCTTATTTACTTCTTTTTTATATGTATTTTCACCAATATTTTTGGTTTTTAGTTCCATTAGGGACCTTAACTCCACCTGTGTTTGTGCTTAGTGTCATATATTTTGTTCACAGCCAGTCCCAAGCCCGGGAAAAGGAGGAGGGTTGTGGTAGGTTACTAGGTTGACAGCCAATGTAAAATTTAGTCACTCTATTATGATTGGAAATAACCAACCCCAAAAAGTTTGGGACTAGGGCTTTTATTGTTGTTGTTGTTGTGTAGTTCCATTAGGGACCTTGATATGAATGCCCTACCAGTCCATCCTAGAGTTGTGTAATACAGCTCGAAACAGACTCATTTTCAACTTTTGATTAACATTTTTATCCTTAGTTATTTGTTGTCTCTCTCTCTCTCATGAATTCTGTGGATAAATCAGTATTGGAGAAATCAGATCTTCCTCTGTCTTCTTTTACTACAAAGTTGTTCACCTAAGTACATGTTGTTCATCTATAGACTGCCATTTACTATGCTGGTGTTGCAAAAATCTGTGAAGATGGTGTGGAGTCTTCCTGAAGTTATGAGAGTAGCATATGCATTCATGTTTGTCATGCTTTTATGGATGGGATTATGGTCTTTTGGAGCAGCTGGTGTTGTGGCTTCAAGCTTGGGTGAAAGTGGATGCTGGTGGCTTCTTGTGGTGAGCTGGCAAGTTTTGCTCTTAATTCCATCGGTTAATGTGATGAGAATTGCAAGAAATTTCCACTGGAATGAGCCTGAGTTAGTGATAATACTAAATATTTCTTTTGTGCATCCAGGTTCTCTCTGTAAGCTTATTTTGGACTGGTGCAGTCCTCTGTAACACTGTACATGTTATAGTTTCTGGGATGGTGTTTCTTGTTCTCATCCATGGTGGTCGCGAAGCATCATCAATACCTCCAAATTCCTTGATCAAGTCTTTACAGTATGCTGTGACAACTTCTTTTGGCAGCATTTGCTATGGATCACTCTTCACAGCTGCTATTCGCACTCTACGGTGGGAGGTACGCAAGTCAGTTTTTGTGGTTGTTTCACTTTCTTGCTTTCAAATTTTAGTGTTTATTTAGTACCTTTTTTGTTTTCAAAATATATTTCAGATCAGGGGAGTTCGGTCAAAGATTGGCAACAATGAGTGTTTACTTTGCTGTGTTGATTTCTTGTTTCATCTTGTGGAGACTCTTGTTCGTTTTTTCAACAAGTATGCCTATGTTCAGGTATTACTTCTCTGTTTGTCTTTTCTGTCATGTAAGTAAGCTATATGAATGGCTAAAATTATTTCTGGTATTAGGACATGCAATCAACTCATTTCAGTGAAAAAAAAAGATGGTACAAGGAAAGCTTAGTGTTGCCTATGTTTGTGGAGCTGAACATTGGCAACCAATTAACAAACTTTACATTGTTGATTTATCTGAATCTGGATGTTTGGATTGTTCAGTGGGTCCACTCGGAAATAGATTCTAAAAATGTGAACAATAAGTTATAGGCTCATTAGGTCATAATAAAAAATGGTCCAATTGAGATAGAACATTCAAGTAAATTAAAATGCTTATGGTTCATGCATGGTGAAAATAGGTGCTTTAGAGCACATTGAAGGCTTTAGTATTAGGGAGCAACCCAAAAGGCAGCGGCCAGAGTTATTACAAAAGGATTTAAAATCTTATGCAACCAAATAAATTGGGTTTGGGCTAAACTTGAATTGACAAGGGTTCTTGTTTGGACTTTTTAATTCATTGGGACATTGCATCATGGATAGTAAACTTATTTGGGTTTTGAAATAGTGATCATTTCATTGGTGAGAATGTGAGTATAAGCAATGTTAATTAGACCAAATGGAATCTCCCCCCAACATAACTAAAGCAATCATAGGGTCCAATCACACGGTTTTTTGCTAAATATTGTTATTTAAAAAAATTGGGAAATTGTTATTGTTTAATTTGGAAAAATGTTATTTTAAAAAATTAAATGTTGTCTTAAAGATGTGATTTCTGTTGAGTTGGCAAGGCTTACATGGCATTTGAAAAAAAAAAAAAAATCCACGTGGAAGACACGATACATTTTAACTTTATTATAGTTTACTAGACATCATCCCCCTCTTAGCTGCCCTCAACCTCTATCTCAGCTCCCTCATCAATGTCAAGATGGATAAGTGGAATTAGAAGGGAAGATAGGGTTTGAAATGAGGAAATTTGCTTATGGTTGGTTTGGTTGGGTGGAAAATGGGACGGAAAATTGAAGTTTTACTTTATTTGGTGTGGTGGAAAAGTGGGAGGATGAAAAAGGGGGAGGGTGAAGCCTACCAAAAAATTTCCTCCCAATTTTGGAGGAAAAGTGGGGGAGAAAATGCTGTATCTTTGGGAATTTACTATTTTTCTCAATCTTTTCTATCCTCTCCTTATTTAATAAGGGTATAATAGTAAATTTCTTCAAATAACATTTTCTACCCTTTCACATTTTCATCCTCTTTACCAAAACACACACAGGGTACATTTTCTATCCTCTTAATTTTCCATCTTCCCAAGTGGAGTCTCAAAGATAGGGGTGATCCTCATTGATGAAAAGATGAGGGAGAGTGACTCACGCACTTGAGATGGTTTGGTCATGTGCAAAGGAGAGTGATTAATACACTAATAAAAAAAAGTGAGTTGATTTAGTAAAGGGAATGAAGAAAGGTAGAAGAAGACTTAAAACAACAAAAGTAGTGAATAAGACTTTGAATAGCATAGAATAATGGAAAATAATACACGTGGTTGACAACTAATTTGAAAAGAATACATAGCTGATCCCAAAATTTTGGGACTAAGGCTTGGTTTATGTTGTTATATCAAATATTTTTCTTTTTTATTTCTCTCTTAAATAAAATAGATAAAAAAAAGAGGAAAATGATATGGGTACAAGAGAATTATAGAACATATGGAATTTGAAAAGCTATACGGAGAGAAAAAAAGAAGTTGGTGGTTTCAAGTGATGTAAGGGTTTTGGTTCATTTGGATTTTGGGTATGGATTCAGATTGATTTATTTGATTGGAGGTTGTGCTTGTTAGTTTGAGAGTTGAATTGGTTGTGAATTGTGTTTGTCGTTTGGTAGTTCTTGAGCATGGTTTTGATGGGTTGGTAGTGGTTGGGCTAACCGATGGCCTTTGGCAACAATCTTTGCTGATTGGTGTTTGGTTTGGGTGGTTTGACTTTGTGCGGATGTTATTCGGCTGGTTGTGTTTGTGATGGCTTGGGGTGGAGCTTGGCAAGTCCATGATGGTAGATATGCGTTTTGTTTGTGGTTTGTGGGGTTGTGTGATGATTCAGTTGTGGTATCAGGTATGTTTGGGTAGGTTGTGAGGTTTTTGAAGGGTGGCCTGTGGTAGAGATTTGGTTTGTGTGTGGTTGTTGAGGTTTGTGTGCTGGCTTTTGTGATGGTGGCATGGGGTTTGTGTAAGTTGGCAATTAGGGGTTGATAGCAGTGGTGGGGCTGCTGATTGCTGCGGCAGCTTTGGCAGGATTTATGTAATTGAAGATGATGGCATCAAAGTTTAGTTTTGAGCATAGTGAGAACAGCAAAGGCTTGTGGTTCTTTCTGTTTCTTCAGTTTTCTGTTGTTCTCCCCTTCTAGAAACTCCAATTTGGCTGCCAAGCATGATACATTTGTTGCGGAAGAATGACCTAGTGGACTGAAACCAGAAACTGGTGTACAGATTGATTTCACCATCAGAACTAAAATTGTGTCTTCAAAACAGGAGTTCACTGCAAATATTTTTTTAAAAGCCAAGTTAGCTTTGCAAACTTAGTAGCATAAAAGTTGAAATCATGTCTTAAAGACATGATTCCAAGGGCAGAAATCCTGTCTTCTATTTGCAATTTTAAGAAAAGGCTAGTCTCCTATATAATTTTTCAAAAAGTGCATTTGCCAAAACATCATTATTCATTAGTTTGCCAAAACTCTTCTTTCAATTCCATATGGGTGCAAATAATTATTTGGTAGTAGTGCATTGTTTTAAATAATCAATGTAAATATGGAGTATGGACTGGAGTTTTATTTAACAAAACCTTTTTTTTAATAATAAATTTAAAAAAATTAAATTGTTTTTCTTTTTTATTATTTTAGGAAAGGTCATTATCTGAAGAAATAAAAATACTAAACCTCTTAACCTTCAAAGATGGTGCAAGAGGAAAAAAAACCTACACAAACAGCCCACCTTTTCAGAGAAACACAAAATGGCACCCTAGCCTTGAACTTCTACTGCAAATTGAATTGCATTTCAAGTTAATAGCTTAAATTCTCTTACCTTAAGTAGCTTTTGCCTTCCCTATATATGTTGCTCTGCCTCTTTCTTTAAAATATCTGATTGGAAATGCATGTGAATGTCAAAAACAATAAATTAGCACCTCTTGCTTTCAAAATGCTCCCCTCATATTTAAGGGTTACTATATCAACCTTTTGCAATTACCATGATCTCTTTCTTCTACAATTTCCGCAGCCTCAGTCTGGGATGGTTGACTCGTATATAAATAATTTTTTTTCTTCCTTTTGGATTCAATCAATAATATGATGTTTCTTAAAGTAATTCATTTGTCATCATCTACTGTCATTTCTAAAACATTGTTTAAGTGAACCCATGTTCTCTTCAGATTGCTGTTTATGGCAAAAGCTTTAATCATTCAGCAAGGGATGCTTGGGAGTTATTTCAGTCAACTGGAGTAGAAGCACTTGTTGCCTATGATTGTTCAGGTGCTGTTCTACTAATGGGCACTCTTATGGGTGGGCTTGTTACTGGAACCTGCACAGGAGTTTGGACATGGTTTGAATCGAGGGACAGAGTGAGCATGGTTGGGTCCACTGCAATGTTGATGGGAATGGTCTTGGTAAGCCTTACTACTTGAAACAAATTTATTTTTCTTCCTTTTTGTTACTAATTGGCTTCTGAAAATTCTAGTTAATTGGAAAGCCCTAGCTTTATAATGGGTCCCTTCAGGAGCTGGAATTTAAATGCAAATATGTTGTAATAATGTAACTAATTTCATTAATAATTATGATGATACATATTGAATGAATGTAAAAATATCAGGTGGGACTGGCAATGGTGGTGGTTGAAAGTGCTGTTACATCCATATATATCTGTTATGCAGAGGATCCATTGTTGATTCATAGATGGGATGCTGAATTTTTCAACCAGATGTCAGAGATGCTACACCAACGTCTTCAGCATAGGAGCGCCCGGGCAAGGGAAGTATTAACCCACACTCGCCTTGATGGCCACTCTGCTTGATCAATTCTGGAAACTAATAATTCTGCTCTCTTTAGTTTTTATATTTATTATTAATTTTTTTTTTAAAAAAATATACTAATGAATCTTCTTCTTCTTCTTCTTCTTTTTTTAGTTTTCTTTTTGTTTTAAGGTGTCTTTGATACCTATTAGAAAGAAATCTTTTTTTTTTTTTTTTTAAGGGGGTCTAAATAAAAATTATTCCAAATTTTAAGGGTCAAAACTGTAAAATTCAATCTTACAATTCTATTTGGTGACAATTGTTCGGGAGGTAGAGCTTAGTGGCAAAATAGGGTAATACCGTAATAGCACTTCTAATAATAAGCTGGCCTTAAAAAACAATTATCTTGCATCGATTATAGATGCATGGCTTGTTTCTCATATAGATTGTGAATTTATCCATACATGCCTACGCTGTATACAAATTGGATTGGATTGGATTTTTCTCGCACTTTTTTTTTTTTTTTTTGGTAAAATGCGGAGGAATTATACTATTAATCAAAAAACATAGGAGTCTGAAAAGTACGGGTTACAGCATTAGAATCAAAGTTCAAAGCCTCCATAACAACAAAAGGAGGATTTACATAAGAAATAAAGGAATCCTCTTGGCAGCGCCCAATGTTTGCAAGCAGATCAGCAACTCTATTGGTCTCCCTGTAGCAGTGCTGCATGCGATATTCCAGGAAAGCTTGGAGCATGCTCCTGCATTCATTCACAATAGGTTGAGCTAACCGGTTAGTATTGCTTGGCTTTGAGAAAAGATTGATGACTTCAGATGCATCCACATTAATAATAAGTTTGTCAATGTTAAGGTTTAAAGCCATAGCAATTCCGTCCCTTAAGGCCCACAACTCTGCAAGAAGAACACTAGAGGAGCCAATAAATCTAGAGAAGCCCTGAACCCAAGTACCATTAGAGTCCCTAAGGAGACCCCCCCCACCAGCACGACCTGAAGAGTGAAGAACTGATGCATCAGTGTTCAGTTTAACCCATCCCACACACGGCTTAGACCAAGTAGCAGAACGCTGGATTTTCTGGCTATGGGAGCGAGAGCCTCGGACGAGGAAATGGAATTCAGCAGCTTTAGCAAAACAAGACTGCACGATATCAATACTTTGTTGTTTCCCACGGAATGCCATAGAGTTTCTATTCAGCCAGAGAGTCCATAACCCAAAAATGAAAATGACTTTCCAAGGGATACCAAGGTGCTTAGAAGGAAAGCTACAGGTACAATTGAAATGAAGCCATTCCATAAGTGGCAGCCCAAAGGATTGAATGACTTTAGAGTGCAACCCAAGCTTATTCCAGAAACTAACCGAGTTTTGGCATTCCCTTAAAAGATGAACAATGGACTCGGGATGGTTATTGCATAACGGGCAAGATTGGTTAATAGTAAAACCTCTTGAACCCAACACTTCTCTAACTGGAATGCTATTGTAAGAGCACAGCCAAAGGAAAATGAGGATTTTATGTGGAGCAATAAGCTTCCAAATCCAGTTAGCAGAAAAAGTATGGGGGTTCAAAACATTTAACCCTTTAGCCAACATATAGGCAGATTTGAGAGAAAAATTACCATCTTTCGACGGAGCGTGGGCGAATATATATACCTGCTTTTAATATTCCCACATGCGTGGTAAGACTAATTGATATTGGGGCGTTTTGCGCTGGTGGGTGTTGCGGCCTGTTGGTTGGATCCGACCAGGTTGCAAGTTCTTTTTAGATAAATCTAATAGTGGGGGGTTCGGTTTATGGTTGTTCGAACAAAGAGGTGAGGAAATCCAAATGTGGAAAAACTAGTTATCAAACAGATTTTCAATTTTTATTTTATTTTTTAAAAAAAGTGTCGAGTTCATTTTTTAAAGAAAATTCGAGGCTCTATAATAATGTTTTCAATTATTGGAGGTATTACATGTCGATTTTTTTTTGGGGGGGGGGGGGGGGGGGGGGGTTGCTCCTAGAGGGTTCTAGAGCCTCCTAAACAATTGGGTGGTGCCCCACAGAGATTTTGAATCATTTTCGGCCTCAAATATGGAGGTTGAGGGGATTTTGGAGTTGAATTGTTTTTGGGCTCAAATATGGAAGTTGAGGTTTTTTTTTAGCCTCTTTTTTGTATGCAATTTCGATAGTGCATATAGATTCTCTGACACATTAATAATACTATTGCCTTAATTTTAAATGGACATATCCCATCGTGGGGGCCTTTCTGTGTTGATGGGCCTGGGCCTGCCTGCTTCACCAAGGCCTGTAAGTTAATGGGTAAAGGAGTCAAGATTGGCCCATTGATAGTTATACCGTAGGCCAGTTTATACGCAAGCCAGACATGCCCAATGTTGAGACAACTCGGGAATAGTGCGGCAAGCTAGGCACGGTAGATATAGTCGAGACAGAAAAATTGTCTTGCATAGCAAAGGATACTGTAGCAAAATGACTTCTACAATAAAATATGCTAAGTGTAAGGGCTACAACAGAACAACTAGTACAGCAGAAAATAACTAATACTATAGATAAGATAACTAATACAATAGAATAACTAATACCGCATAATAACCAATACCACAGAAATAAAAGAGGGTTACAACAGAGCAATTGATATAGCAGAAAGAGAAAAAGATATCACAGTAGAATGGTTAATATCATAAAACATGGTTTTCAGACCCGGACCGTTCATTGAACCGTAAAAGAAAGAGGTTCAAGGTTTTTAAGGTCGAACCGAGGTTGAACCGGGGTCGAACCGTGATGACGTCATAATTAATTTAATAATTATTTAAATATAAACAAATATATTAAAAATTAGTATAAATAGAAAAATTAAATTAAATGACCTAATTAAATATAGAAATTTATCTTTTAAATGTATTTTTTCATATCATAACTTTCACAAGATAAATAAGAAATATCATATCTTAAGTATACATAGATATAATATTTTTTTATATGTTGATTAGTTAAACTCATGATAATAATATTGTAATAATATAGGAATTAGAAGGACACTTAATAATTTTAAATTAAAATAATTATTTAATAATTATTATATATTATCTGTTGACTCACTATTTTTTCTATACTATTCAAACTTTTGTTTCTGAGTAAATAATAATACTTATTATTAGAACACACACAAAAAATATAACAAATAAAATATTATAAGTACTTTTAATTAATATTTACAATTTTTTTTAAACAAGAAAATTTAATATTACAAAATATTTTACAATTTTTTTGTCACAAATATGACATACCAAGACATAGCAAAGTTTGAATGGTCAAATCTCAAGTTCTTTAAATGGATTAATTATGATACTGTGCTATGTCACGAGATGGATTAATTATGTCAATTGTGCAGTGATGTCCACAGTGTACTGTACCAGACCTACAGCATCAAAAAAAAAAAAAAAAAAAAGTTGGAGAGAATTCAAAACAAGCACGTGAAGGGCTTCCCAATGCAAAACAAGCTAGTGCCACATCACAGGCTAGATCTATCCAACGGCTGAAACTAATTCAAAAATCAAAAGTCTCCTTCTTTCCCAATGCAAGTCACGTGAAGGGCTTTGGAAACATAAAAGATAATTCAAAACAAGCACAATAAGAGAGAAGCTGAGAAGGTGAGAAACTCAGAAACAACAGCTGTGGAGACGGAAAGAAGAAAGAGAAGAAGGAGAAAAAGAAGAAAGAAGAAGAAATAGGAGCCGAAGACGAAGATGAAGACTAAGGCCGTGACTCGCGATCTGTGCTGGGTTGCTAGCTTGCTACTTCAACTTCGCACAGCCCCTATTTTCTCATCTTCTTCTTCTCAAATTTTTTTTTTCCTCACAAATCTTCTGGTTACAGATCTTGCATGCCGGCCAAATTTTTAATTTTAGCCGGTATTTGCTGAAAAAAAAAGGAACCGTGAGAACCGCTAGAACCGTTCACGGTTCTCAAAACCGTGAGGTCCGACCGCGGTTCGCACGGGTCACTGCCTTTTTTCCATGGAGCGGTTCTTGAGGCTAAAAAAACCGCAAAAGTGAGGGGTTCGAGGTTTTTCCGGTCGGACCGTACGGTCCGGTCCGGGTTTTAAAACCATGTCATAAAATGCTACAACGAAAAAAGAAAAGAATAACAATGGAAGTGTCAAAGAAACTAAAGATTGTTTAGCAGGAACGGGTCTAAAAAGGGAACTAAACCCCAATACGGATAACCTCGTTACAGACTTTTGCCATTGAAGTTACCCGTGTTGGAGAAAGGGCCTAAATGGTTTTGGGTTCTGATTCACAGAGTTTCAGAGGGTGGGAATGTCATGAGGGAGAGAAAAGGTAGTCTACTGATGCGTGCCCCTATTTCTACCGTGTTTTCTATCTTCCTTCTCTTTTTTACCACTTAGTTGTTGTTGTTGTTGTTTTTGTTTTTGTTTTTTTGTTTGTTTGTTTTTTTTTTCTTTTTTTCTTACTCTTTTCTCCGTCTCCCTCTCCATTGTTGTTCTTTTTCTTGGCTACCTCTCCCCTTTTTCATACCTCTTAATTTCTATGAGATTTCTCCCTTTTGTCCCTAGGGATTCACCAACCGTTTTTGGTTCCTTGTGAGCATCTCTCCAAGCTTGCCCACTAACCCATTGGTTGCCCAACCACTACCTCTGCTCAGAGTGTGCTTGCTGCACCCATGGTTGTCAAAATCGCGATCTGGATCGTAGGATCGCACGATTTTATGATCTCACCTTACCAAAATGTTTAGAATCGTAGTAGGATCGTAAAAATGGTAGGATCATGTAGGATCGTAGGATCGTATGGGATCCTACCGATCCTACCAAAACATGTGTTTTTGGTTTGAGCTTTTTTTTTTTTTTTTTTTTTTTTTTTTTTTTTTTTCTTTGATGGGATTGGTTTGGGCTAAGATAATCCAACTAAACCCACAAGTCTAATTGGTTATCAATAGCCCAATAACAAATTGAAGTCCCAAATTTACATCTTTGTCAAAAAAAAAAAAAAAAAAAAAAAAAAAACACACAGTACTTAAGTTTAAAGTTCAAACAAAAAAAGAAACCTAAATATTTAGAAACATCAATCCCAAAGTTGTGCCTCCTTTCAAGAACCCCAAAACCCATCACCTCTTAGCAGTCAGCACTCTCAATAACATGCCTTTTGGATTTCATATTTATAATTAGCTAGTTTACCTTAGAATGGAAATTCTATTTTGGATTTCATATCGTAATAAGCTAATTTTCATTTGCTAACTAGCCTAACTTATTTTGGATTTGGAACTTAGAAACTGGAAAATGTTTTCAATATGTGTCGATAATATCTTGGTACTTAGTTGCTAATTAAACATGTACTAAACTTTTTTAATACATTGTGTTAAAACTTAAATATATTTGTTTTGTTAGTATAGACGTAACGATGTAGGGCATACAAATTACATTATATGATGCAAATTTTTGTTTTTTAATGGATGAATTCATATTTTACGTGATTACTCAATATATAAAGTTACTATCAATGTGTTTTTTGCTTAAAATATGAAAATAGGTAGGATCTTACGATCCACGATCCGATCCTACGATTTACGATCCTACCTACCTCTCACGATCTTATGTAGGATCCCAATTTTGACAACCTTGGCTGCACCACTCTTTATTTCTAGACAAAATTCCTTATTTTGTTTCTCCCTTTCCCCAATGTCTGCCTTACTTGTCATGGATAAGGATTGGAGGCTCTCTCTATACCTACCCCTATGGCATGCATCAAGTGGCCTCGGCCATGCTTACCTCTTTTTTTTTTTTTTTTTTTGGTGAAAAAAAATAGGCTTTAGCTAGGTTACACCAGCCCTCGGGCAGGGCACTAAGGTTAAAGCCTAGGGGCTAACTCGTGTGGATGCCTACCAACGGACTCCTGCTTGTAGCGGGACTCGAACATTGCTGGGTTAAATGAAGTGTCCGAGCCTTACCAGCTAAGCCAAGCCCTCGTTGGCTGGCCATGCTTATCTCTTTTGGGCAAAATGCCATCCCAGCAAGGCACTTCTCCAAAAGAGGTCTCGACAGGAACCTTAGAATAGACCTCTTTTCTCTCCACCGCCAAACCACACCCTTTGAATCCTTTAACCAAGGACCCACCTCTCCTGTATTGGCTGGGTACAGGTAGGTGGTGTCTTGGCCTTTATGTGAGTTCCACTGCCCTCTAGTTTGTATTTTTTTACTCCCACTCCGTTCCTACTATTCTTGCATTGTCTTGTTCTGCTGTGTGTACTGGGTTTGTGCCTATCTTCCACGGCATGGAGGATGTGTGGGCTTTTGGGCTTACCCTACCTCCCTTTATTCTTCCATGGGTTGGGTATTGTTTGGGTAGAAGTTCCTGGCCGTCTAGCCCACCGGACTTCTATTTTTGCTGTTCCTCTTCCTGCCATGCCTATGGGTAGGATGACTGCCACTCCTGCCACGTTGGCCCATTGGGTTTACTACTTCTTTTCTTGGGCTTTTCCGGTCCATTTACTTTACCTTTACCTCTTATTAATCCCATGGGCCTGTTGGCTGTCATTCCTGCCATGTTGGCCCATTGGGTTTACTACCTCTATCTTTGGGCTTCCCCAGCCCATTTACTTTACCTATACCTCTTATTAATCCCATGGACCTGCTAGCTGCCATTCCTGCCATGTTGGCCTATTGGGTTTACTACCTCTATCCTTAGGCTTCCTCGACCCATTTACTTTACCTTGACCTCTTATTAATCCCATGGACCTGCTAGCTGCCATTCCTGCCATGTTGGCCTATTGGGTTTACTACCTCTATCCTTGGGCTTCCCCGGCCCATTTACTTTACCTTGACCTCTTATTAGTCTCATTTTCTCCCATTTTCCTTATTGTTGGGCTTCTTCTACCATTGGGCCTTTTGTCAAAAATGGGCCTCAACACCCATTCATTTTGAATCCAAATTAGGTCGAATTTGTGTCCATGTTGAAGTTCTGGATGTCTATTCTAATGAAACAAGTCTTACTAAAAAATTCTTTATGATTGAAAAGATATAAGCAAATGAGTGATCAAAGGTCATTTTTTAAGAAAGCATTTTAAGTAGTTACAAGCACTTTTAAGTTGTGATTATTTCTGAATTACTTCAATTACCTTACGGTTGATATTTGTTAAGCTTTTCATTGGGGCCAGATTCTTAAAATTATTAACAAGTACAGAATGGAGTATCTATAATCTTATTTTGCTAACGAGCTTTACCAAAAGTCACCAAACTTCCATAAAAATTTTCAACTATAATTTTTTCAATTAATTAGCAAATTTTTGATAAATTATACCCTTAAACAAAATGCAAACAAAATACAAAATGATTGTATATTTAAATTAATAAACTAAAGATCATTGATTTACTTTTGCAAAAGCATGTGACATTTCAAATAGGTAGCGTTTCTTGTATGTGGCCATCAAAACGAATGTGGGTTAATACTTCCCTTGCTTGACAGTGGAGATAAAAAATAGAAAATGCTTAGGAATTGTAATTTCCCCATTACAATTCCTAAGCATCATTGAGATAATGCAAATCTTATAAATATAGAGAGTTGAGTTTGTATATTTTTTTAAGGAATGGGAATAAATATAGAAGAGTAGTAGTTTCATACGTTTTGGTAACCGTCACATCAAATTATGAAAGGTTGGGATAAACCTATAAATATAAATGTTAAAAAAATTGTTTAATTGAGTCTAAGAAAATTAACAGCAGCTCCCCATCGTAATGGGGGAAAAAAAAAGGAAGCAATTGTCAATCCATATGGTAATTTTTTTTTTTTTTTTTTTTTTTTTGAGAATGAAGACTATTACTTATATAAAAAATCAGCCAGGATCGGCAAAAAGTACATCAACTAAGTGTGATGGAACATCCTCCACCCACACAGACAAACCTCTGACATTTCTTGCATGTCTAGCTAGGTTATGGGCTATTTTATTACCACTTCTACGTACATGGGAGAAGTTTATGCAATTACTCGATACAAGCGTGGATTTTGCTGACTCCAGAAGGTGACCAAACGAAGAGAATGAGGCTTCATTGCTGCGAAGGGAGTTGATCACCACTTCTGAATCTCCTTCAAGAACAAAATCAACTATACCCAGTTCTTGAGCAAAAACCAAAGCCCTTGCAGCTGCCATGGCTTCCACGATATCTGATGAGAATGGTAGAGGCGCTTGTTCTGACAGTGAAGCAATCACGTTTCCTTGGCTATCATGAACAGCCACTCCTAATCCGGCCTTACCCAACTCTGGAAACGACGCCCCGTCGAAATTCAGTTTGAGGCAATTCATATGGGGCGGACTCCACTGTGCACGATGGGGAAGACGTGATGTTGTTGGACGCTGACAGGAGGCTTGTTGGCTTTGTTGGAAGGTAGCTAAGGATTGGGTCGCTTGTTGGAGGATTTGTGATCTAGGAAAAACGTTTGAACTGACACGGAGCTGGTTGCGGTGATACCAAATCGTCCACATCACCATGGCCATTATTTGCTCAATTTCTAATGTTGATGGAAATTAATAGGGTAATAGGAAAATGAAGTAATTATGAGGTGAGAGAGTAAGGTATAGAGATGTAAGGAAAGGAAAAAATCATAAATGTTTTTTTTTTTTTTTTGGAGGAATCAACGGTATTAGGAAAAAGACGAAGACAATGAAGAGAGAGATAATTTGAAACATACATAATTACAAAAAAATTGCTCAATTTCTAATGTTGATGGAAATTAATAGGGTAATAGGAAAATGAAGTAATTATGAGGTGAGAGAGTAAGGTATAGAGATGTAAGGAAAGGAAAAAATCATAAATGTTTTTTTTTTTTTTTGGAGGAATCAACGGTATTAGGAAAAAGACGAAGACAATGAAGAGAGAGATAATTTGAAACATACATAATTACAAAAAAATTGACATAAATAACCACAAAAATGTGAATTAAATTGGCTTAAAAGTCATTACATTAAAAATTAAATTATAGAATAATGGAGAATTAATTATCTGCATAAATGAGATTTATTTTTATTTTTTATTTTTTTCTTCACCACTTTTTTTGACAGCAAATCATATGTAATTTAAATATTCATTTTTACAACTCATGGATTTTAGGTTACTAAGGAAACTTTTCTTGTGCAATAAGAATGGAAATATTTATGGAGCAATTAAGAAGTTTATAATGGGTTATTATTAAAATGGTGGAATTGATAGGGCATGTGGGCGTAAGTGCCCACGACGAGTTTTGGTTCTTCTCGTGGGAAGTACGCCTTGGCCTAGGGTGGACCTTGGCAGGGGGTGTAAATGTAGTTGCCACTTAGATTAGGTCTAGGAATCATATATATATATATATATATATATATAGCGCCCCTGTGAAATGAATGATCTTTACCAGAGCACGTGTCTGGAGTTTAAGTATGGGGATGGGAAGGTGTTAGGCACCCAACACCACCCGACTCGTGGGTCAACCTCCACTCATTGTGTTCCACATCCTAATCCCATCAAAGGGTCCTCTAATATGTTATTCTAAACACACACACACACACACACACACACACTAACATGCATCTAAAGCAATCAACATGGAATATCATCCCCAAACCTAGCATTCGTCTATCAAGGCACAAGTATATATCACCAAGGGCAGCAAACATCACAAGGTAGATTAAACAAGCATATTCATGCATAATTGAGCATAGCATCATGGCATTCAAACAAATATATTAGCAAATATTTAGACAACTCATGTTCAAAATACTCAAACGCATATTTATGTGATTTATGCATGACTCACCTTGACTTACCTCATTGCATCACAACACCCATGGATCAATGCATGTTCATGACATTCAACAAAGATACAAACCCTAATTATTCTCCTAAAAAAAAACAAAACAAAACATGTTAAATTACTAACATAGGACTCAAACATGTGAAAAACAAGTTAAACGGAACCTATACATGTGAAAGAAAAAAAATAAAAAGCAAAGAAAAAAAATCTGGGTTTTTGGGCATGGGGTATGTGTGCGCATCCCAGTTATATGCGTATACACTTTTCAAGTATGTGTATGCATACATGAAGCATGCACACACATAAACACCCAGAAACAAACCCAGAAATACATAACAGAAAAACAAAGCAAAACAAGAAAACTAACAACCTATCATGCTTATAAAACGAACACAGAATAAACCTAAACTAACACAAGCAGATCAAAGCATTTAAAAAAAGCAAAAAAAAAAAAAAAAAAATGATGAAGCCAAAGTTTGAACCTTTACCTTAACACAAAAACTCTCTAGATCTTTGATTTGACTATTCTCCTCAGTGAATCTAATCAATGACAAAACCAAAAGGTTAGTAAACTTTAGAGCTCAAAGGCCAAGACCAAAATAAGTCCCAACCAAGAAAAACTTGATTTGATGATGTTTTTTTGTGTGAAAAACTCACTCTTTGATTCAATATTTTCTAGTAAATCTTGTATATCTTGTCCTCCTTTGAAAAAGTGCCTTTTATAGATTTTCATGGTGGTAAAATAGAGGTGTGGGGCGGCTTTTAGATGATGTGGGATTTGCTCTACACAAATTTATGTCCAAAAAGCTTTCCTTTCATAGTTTCTAGAACCCTAGATGTGTGCGCATACCCTAAGTATGCATATGCATGTTTCAAGTGTGCTTGTGCATATGTGTGTATGCATACGCAAACTTAGGGTTTCCTGTAGTCTTTCTTTTCCAAAAATAACTTCTCAAAGTCAAGATTTTGCGAGATTGGGCCCCAAATCAACCTTGGACCTCAGAGTGATGTCGTCATTGGAGAATAGGGGTCTGAGTCATAAGAGGTATAGGATGAGGTGTCTACAGTGCAAATTTAAGTTTCTTTATTTATTGGTGACACATAGCAAAATGATTGACACATGCCAATAGTTATCTATCACGTGACGTTTAAGAAGTGACATGTACCACAAGTTGTCTACCATGTGTATGAGAGACTGCACTTCTTGAGGGGTGCTCTCAAAAAGAGATTTGGGTGCTTATGACAGCTCTCTTTTGGGTAACTGTGTAGAGTCGCCACTTTTTTTTTTTTTTTTATACAAAAAAATAAGAAAAAATAAAATTCAATTACATGTCTAAAAATACTTCAAATGTCATTGATTGAATAAAAAAAAAGTACAATTTGGTAGATTAACCTTACAAGGCTTTGATCCTAGTTACAATCTATACGAAAAAATACAAAGCTTTGGTCCTAGGGACATTCTACCAAAATTAAAGACAAAACACTAATCTACTAACCAAAATCCTAAGTTCGGGGGCTAGGTTACAGAATGGGAAGGTGTTAGACACCCATTCCGCCCAGACAAAGTCTAGTCTTCTAGACTCTAATGACCATCATATACCCTTTTTGAATGATGTTGAATGATATGTTGTAACACACATGACAGACACTTGACAAAAATTAATTTAGACAAATTTGTCTTATGAATATGTCCTATTTTCAAAGAAAAATCAGATCTGTCTTGAAATTAAAAAAATGAGACTTGATTCGTAAAAATCAGATCTTTTTTTGCAAAGGAAAAAAAGAGATTTGATAAAGAAAAATCAGACCTGTTTTCTTGTAAGATAAAAAAAAATGAGATTTGAATTGTAAAAATCAGATATGTTTTTGTAAAGAGTAAAAAAATGGGTTTGGGTTAATAAAAATCAGAACTGTTTTTGTAAGATAGAAAAAATGAGATTTGATTTGTAAAAAATCAGATCTGTTTTTGAAAGGGTAAAAAAAAAAACTTTTTAAAAGAGGATTCACATTCATGAGACAAACTTACTATGCATGCATCACATATTGGAAAGAAAGACTCTAACTTAACTCTTAATTCATTCTTTGAAATTTCAAAATCTGCAATTTTATTAAAAAAAGAAAACTTTTTTAGAAAAAATTCAAATCTGTATTTAATGAAAATACAGATCCATTTCATGACTAGAAAAATACAAATCTGTATTTAATGAAAATACATACTAGTTTTGTGACCAGAAATATACAGATCTGTATTTAAGGAAAATATAGATCAGTTTTGTGTTTAAAAAAATTTAGATCTGTATTTAAGGAAAATACAAATTAGTTTAGTATTTGAAAAAGAAATTTAGATTTGTATTTAAGGAAAATACAGATAAGTTTTGTGTTTGAAAAAAAGGTTTTGATGATCATTAGCAAATTTTGAAATCAACGAAAAATTAAAATAGACAATCAATTAAAGATCATATAAAAAAAAATTCCAACTACGTATCTAAGCATGGCAAACATGAATTAAGAACAAGGAATAATAAAATCAAACATATTAACCAAATTCATGCAATGAACAATCACAACATATTAATTAATGGAAAAGAAAAACAGACAGAAGAACGAAACTAGATACCTCTTGCATGAGCGTGCTCTTCAACAAAAGAATATTTTAGAAATCAAAGAAGTTTTCACTTCTTTGAGGTCTAAAATACTTTACTTACAAAAAAGAATTTCTTAAAGCAAAAGTCTCCAGAACGTCTTTAACGTAAGGGCAACAGAGAAGTCAGAAAAAGGGTCTAAAAGAGATCCCTGAATGTTGGGAGGCCTCCCCTATTTATAGAGGTGTTAGTTGCTTAGAAAATAAGCCATATTTGCTTAAAAATTAAGTCCAATCAACTTAAAAAATAAGCAAAAAACGTATGGGAAAAATCTAAAAAAAAGGAGATTTGGATAAGAGTAATTTTTTTTTTTTGGAGAGAGTTTCAACCTATGGCATCCACTCCTAATGATAGTTCTTTATCATCAGAGCAAGACACCAATCAGTTTTTGGTGTAGGCGGGAATTGAACCCCAAATCTCTTATACAACCATCAGAAACTTTACCAATCGAGCTAACTGGAATCCACAGAGTAAGTTGATTTTTCATATAAAAACCAGTTTTGGTACTTGGATCATATCGTTTTACTCAAAAGTCGTATTAAGCTGAAATTTTTACAGCTGAAGGGAAATTCGATTCTCTACAACTTTTCCAGAAATAGCCCAGTCCGAATTTGGAGTTCTACTATGTCAAAAGTGCCTTGGAACATGAATCTGAAATCTGCTACTTGATTAGCACGTTTTTGAAGTGTTTTCCAACTCTAAAACTGTATTTGGACGAATTTAAGAGTTATTTTCATGATAAACCTCATTCCAAAGTGATAATTAGGACTTTTAAAATAATTATTGTGAATATAATTATCCCAAAAGCCTAATTATCTATAGTCTTTAAATATTATCAGCTTATTTGTTTTAATCCCATGCAACAAATCTCACTTTAAAAAAAAACACTTAACCAATCACAAAAATTCATTTAATTAATTTTAATCATTAACCAATCAAAATTAATTTCAATTAATCACACGTGATCAGCTTCACCTCATACAATGCATGCAGACTGTGAAAACTTGATCATGTGATATCTTTTAATCCGAAAGTCCGATTTGGGAATTGAATATATTGTCGCGACCGTTGGAATCTCAAGATCATTTTATGATATGCAATGAATGAATTAATGCATGTAATGCAACTATGATTTTTTCGGGTATATGAATGGTCATCCTAGCCATCTTCCAAGATTAAATTATGGGTGCAAAATCAAGTGTTTACAACGTGGCATTTGGGATGTGTCATTATTTTCTGCATTGTGAATGAGACATGTGTCACCATTTTTGTGTATCCACCATTTTGAAGGATCCAACTTTTGTAATATATTATAGATTCTTGTAGGACATTAGTTTATAAAAAAAAAAAAAAAAAATGATTATCTGTTTGTAAAGTAATTTTCTCCAAATTCTAGTAACAAAAACAGTAGAAATAGAATAACATTGATTAAAGGACAAAATTTGGCTACAAATTTGGTTGTAGCCTAAGGCTACAAATTCCTTTAAAAAAATTAACATTGCAATATATTTTGAGAATCTAACTGTTGGATTATAAGTTCTTTATGCATTTAGCACATATGTTGAATTTTGTGTTAATCCGGATGTTATTTACTATATGATCTATAAAATTATTTTTTATGAATAATATTCAACTACAAAAACTTACATTTTAAATAATCGATTGAAGACATAACTATTAGTTTTTGATTTTTTGAAATTTTGTAAGGGTGGAGGATATAAGAAGAAAATACAATCTAATGGTGGATTTGTCAAAATTCACATTCAATAAAAATATATTGAGTGAAGATGTAGCTAAACTTAGTCTTTGATTAAATTAGACCACAACCTTTGACTTTTGTTTGAAAATTGTCTTTATACACTTTACTTTGAAATTGTCTCAAAAAAGGTCATTATCATCATACAATAGATGGAAAATTTTGACATGGAAAATGATTTTTATTTATTTATTTTTTTAGGGTGAAAACTCAAAAACATATTATTAAGAAACACTGGTTAAGTCAACCTGAAAAACATCAAAAAAGTTTGGAGGAATAGACTCCATCCAAATAACAAAGCTAGAAACATTAATCGCATGCCTAGCCAACTTATGAGCAAACTTATTACCTTCCCTCCTAGTATGAGAGTAATGTAATTTAGAAAAAGACCTAGAAAGTATATCAACATCATCAATCAAGAAACCATAAGCCGAAAGAGATGGATCCTTATCCTGAAGAGCTTTGATAACAGAGCTCAAGTCACCTTCCAGAATAATACTATTGATGGTGATCAACCACAAGTATTCTTCATCCATAATGACCGTCCAAGACTAGCAATGTCCAAAACAGCCTTCAGAAAGGAGAAAGAAGAAGTACACACCACAAACATAAAATAAGGATGTGCAAGCACGTCACTAGTCATCCAAATGAGAATCTGGTCATCCAAAAAGAACGTGGTCGTCCATACCATGTTAGAATATGGACGACCAATAAACACTTAGTAAATTTCTGAGTATTTTCTATAATCTCAAATGGTTAGACCACTAACCCTCACTTTCAGAGCATGAGGTGGATTCTCCAAAATTCGCTTCACTCTCCCCACTAAGTCCACACATCTCCCACGATGTTAGTGGTTCCTAACAAGTAGACCTACTCCAAACTCTCTATAAAAGGAACCAAGTTTCATCCAACCAAGGTACGTTTTTACTCTTCATTCACTCACTACTCTTGTGTTCTAGAGAGAAAAATGACTTAATCGTCAGAGGGTCCCTGGCCGGTTCATCTCGGTCACCTTCGATAGTCACTTTCTTCCTTTTCAAGTCATCCAACCATTGTGAAAGTTCTAAGCATTCAGCCTACTGATTTTCGTGTATCATCAGTTGGCGCCGTTTGTGGGAAGTTTCTAAGTGTTAGCCACTTTGCTTTCTAAGACAAAAGGCTGCATGGTTTGGACTAGGTCGATGGCCACGAGTCCAGAACACCCGAAGAGTGGAAATGCTTCCAATCATCCAAACCGTGCACTAACATTGCTACCAGAGTCCCTCCAATAGCAGTTGCAACCCATGGCAGCTGCAATGGCAAACTTGACACAACAAAACCAAGAATTAACTAGGGAGATCAATAGAAGGGAGCAACGTCAACATCGACGTGCAGAAGTGCCTGGGCAGAATTCAAAAAACAGAAGGGTGGAGAATAGCGCTGAAGGAAGAGATTAGTCCAAATGCACCGTCACTCGAAGAGTGCCACTCTTGGAGAAAGAAATAGACTAGATGAAGAAAGCCATGGAAGAGATGACGGATTCCATGAGGAGGGCGAATCACGTGGATGATCTCGTCCACAGAATTGACTCTCCCTTTACTGTGTCCATCACGAGTCTTCCTTTACCCTCTAAGTTTAAAATGCCTACCTTGGATTCATATGATGGAACGCGGGATCCTTATAATCACATTGCCACGTTGAAGATGACGATGAACCTCTAAGGTGTTCCAGACGAGATCTTGTGCAGAACCTTTCCTACTAACCTGAAGGGCCCAGCCAGGGTATGGTTTGGCAAACTACCACAAAACACTATAACATCGTTCCAGGAGTTAAGCAAGTTGTTTGTTAGCAACTTCATCGGAGGCTAAAGGCATAAGTGCTCCTCGTCTAGCCTGCTGAACATAGAGCAAGGAGAGAATGAGAGTCTTTGGACTTTTATTAGCTGTTTTAACAGGGAAGCCCTGCTGGTAGATGAGATGGACGAGAAAATCCTCTTGGTGGCCTTCTACAATGGAGTTACCTCTGATTTGTTCATTCACAAGTTGTATGATTAAGAGCCAAAGATGATGGCCGAGTTGATACATTTAGCCCAAAACTTTATGAATGCTGAGGACAAAAACATTGCTAAGAAGAAGAAGAAGGCTAAATGAGTGGAGGCTGGGTACATGCACCATCTAGAACAAGGCCTTCGTCCAAAGAAGGCCAAGACGGGAGAAAAAAGAGACCAAGATGGCAGGAAAGCAGGATCATCCTCAAGACGATATCCAATTACACGCCCTTAAATACTCCATTTGACCAAGTGTTGATGCAAATTAAGGATGACCCATCCTTGAAATGGCTGGAGAAGATGAAATGAGATCCAAGCAAGCAGAATAAGAGCAAGTACTGTCGTTTTCATCGAGATCATGGGCATGACATTGATAAGTGCTATGATCTAAAATAGCAAATTGAGGTTCTTATTAAGCAGGGAAAGTTGAAGAATTTCCTTGGACTTATAAGGACGAAAGCCTACCGTTAAAAGGTAAAGCAGAAGAGCCAATTCGTCTACCATTTAGAGAAATAAGGGTTATTATTGGGGGAACATCGGCTGCTAGCTCGTTCAAATCCAAGAAGACCTACCTTCGAGTAGTTTAGAATGTTCAACTTATTGGTTGTCCACCTAGAGCCCCAAGGATGGACGGGCTGCCTATAACTTTCACTGATGAAGACGCAAGGAGACTACACCATCCTTATGACGATGCAATTGTCATTACTTTGATGATTGCAAACTACACAACAAGAAGAGTGCTAGTGGATAACGGGAGCTCACCAAATATCTTATACTACCTAGCCTTGCAGCAGATGAAGATTAATAAAGAATTGCTCAATCCAAAAAAATGTCCCCCTAATTGGATTTGGAGGGACGAAGGTTCTACTAGTAGGCATTATCTCCCTACAAGTTGTGGTCAGATCTTATCTACATCAGATTGTTAAGGAAGTGAATTTCCTCATTGTTGACTGCTCATCCTTATACAATGCTATCATAGGATAACCAACCTTGAATATTTAGAGAGCCCCAACGTCCACTTATCATCTTTCTGTTAAGTTCCCAATAGAGTATGGCATAAGAGAAGTTCAAGGTGATCAATTAGTAGCTAGAGAATGTTATCTAGCCATGTCGCGGATGGACGAGCAATTGCCAACAACAAATATTGAGGAAAGAAGGACAGTGTTCGAACGGATTGAGATATTGGAAGATATTCCTCTGGACGAGTCTAATCTTGAGAAGTTCACGAGGATTAGAATGAGCATAGAGGATAAGATGAAGCAAGACCTTGTCCAATTCCTTAAGAAGGGTAAGGATGTGTTTGCTTGGAGTCATGAAGACATGGTTAGGATTGACCCAAGTATGATTACCCATCGTCTAAATATATTCTCGTCTTACAAGCCTATCTGTCAAAAGAGAAGGGTCTTTGCCCCAGAGTGAGACAATTCCATTGAAGAATAAGTCCAGAATTTAGTAACAATAGAATTCGTCCGTGAAGTCTACTATCTCGATTGGCTAGCAAACATGGTGATGGTCAAGAAAGGTAATGGCAAATGGAGGATGTGTGTGGACTTCACAGATCTGAACAAAGCATGCCCCAAGGATAGTTATCCCTTTCCACGTATTGACCAGTTGGCAGACTTAACAGTAAGACATCAATTGTTAAGCTTTATGGACACATTCTTAGGGTACATCTAGATAAAATGGATGAGGCAGATCAGGAGAAGACATCCTTTGTTAAAAGCCAAGGTTTGTTTTGTTATAAAGTAATGCTTTTTGGTATGAAAAATGCAGGGCTACCTATTAGAGGCTAGTTAATTAGATGTTTCATACAAAAATTGGGAAAATTTTGAAGTATATGTGGATGACATGCTAGTTAAAAGCACAAAGGTGAAATAGCATTTGGATGGCTTTTAGGAGACTTTTGATATGCTTAGATGATACAACATGAAGCTGAACCCGAGCAAGAGTGCCTTCGGAGTTTCATTGGGGATCGTTGAAGACTAGGGACCTCCTGCATTGGAAAACCAAGAGAGGTCCTACGGTCGAGGTTGAGGATGAATAGTGCATCTTAAGACATTTTCCTTGCCATCACACTCTCTTCGGCGGCGATTATGTTGCGTCTAGCATTAGTTATAGCAAGTTCCACACGTGTAATCGAAGTTATGCAAATCTGGACATCACCGCCGCCTGGGATGAGGGGTTTGGGTTCATGAGGTTTGGCCGTTTATGGGTCTCTGAGTTGTTTGTGAGGTTTTGGTTTTAGATCTTATGATTTTGGTTGATACTGTGTTGTTTAGGGAGAGGTTTTTTGTTTTAAGTTTAGGCCTAAAACGACATAGTTTTGATGCATGCTAGCTCTTCGCTTTGTCATCCCTAAAACAACATAGTTTTGAGGCTAATTTGGCAAAAATAAAACACATTAGCATGATATGTCACTTAACAACAGAAATTAACCGTAGGAGTGAATTGCTTACGGAACCAAACTTCAGGGTGCAAAATCAAGTTTTTGAAACTTTGGGGTGTAAAGTAAAATCCAATCAATTCCAAACTTCAGGGGTGTAATTTGCAATTTACCTTTATTATTATTATTATTATTATTATTATTATACAAATCATGGTTTTTTTTGTTGAGAAATTACAAACAATGGTTGGACAAACTAAAATTGAGAATTTCATAGATAACAAGTTAAATGATTTTTTTTTCATTTGTTTCAAATAAACTTATATTTATTTTCTTAGTAGATATTTTTGTTGGGAAATTGCCTCTAATTCCAATTGTGACTTAGAAAGTTAATTATGTTTCCAGGATGAAGAAGGAAAAATTAATATGGGTTTCCTTTGTATGGAAGGAAAGACTATTCCTTAGTGTTGGAAGGAAAGTCTATTCCTTGGTGTGAAAGGAAAGTTTATTCCTTGTTAAAGAAGTAATATATTCCTAGTCCAATAGGGAATAGGAAAAGAGTCTTATAAATAGACAAAATGCTACAATGAATTTGATGGCTTTGGCCCAAGGGTTCTCCCTATGGGGAGAGGGAAAATAGAACTTGAAATCGAGAGAGAAAAAAAAAGATTTTCACTTGGGAGGTAACGCAAGGAGAAGAAAGTAAAGTGTTGCCGCCTTCGAAAAGATAACCAAGGAGGAGAGAGTAAAGGGTTGTTGCCTTCAAGAAGATAGTCAAGGAGGAGAGAGCAAAGTGTTGCCGCCTTTGAGAAGATTGCCAAGGAGGAGAGAGCAAAAGGTTGCCACCTTGAGATGATAGCTAAGGAGGAGAGAGCAAAGTGTTACCGCCTTCGAGATGATAGCTAAGGAGGAGAGAGCAAAGGGTTGTGACAATCCAAAAGATTTCCAAGAAGGAGAGAGTAAAGGGTTGCTGCCTTCGAGAAGATAGCCAAGGAGGAGAGAGTAAAGGGTTTCCGTCTTTGAGAAGATATCCAAGGAGGAGAGAGCAAATGATTGCTGCCTTCTAGATAAATAATTAGTGTGTGTGAGAGTAAAGAATTATTTTTTGCTTTAGCCGTGAGACACAAAGAGAGTGTATGTGAGAGCAAAGAAAAATAAGAGAGTTTTTTCTTTAGCCATGAGACATACACAAGAGATATTGTAATTGATTTGATAATAGTGAAATTGATTCAGAGTTTGTCCTGTGATTTTTCCCTTCAAGAAGAAAAAGTTTATCACATAAATATTTGAGTTTTTGTGTGTGATTGCTATTTGGGATTAAAAATATTGGGGATAATATTATTCGGGATCCAACAATTTTATATTTTCAAATGTACAAACACTATATATATATATATTATAAAGTAGGTAAAATTTTAATACACATTTAATTATGCTTGTAGGGTCAGATTCTGCAGCCCAAGCCCAAGAAGGTGTGGATTTGGAGCCCACTGAACCCAAAACAATAAATTTGTAGAGAGTGGGTGAAAGAGCTAGGCTAATAATGAAAATAACAGTATTAAACGGCAATGATGACAGGAAGATTTGAATTAATATGTGCTCGGACAGTGGTGAATGTCTCGTCCGAGGAGGTGATTTTCATTGATGAACTTAGGTTACAAAAGTGGGAGCTACAGTAAAATAATATGCTCTTCTCTCTCTCTTCTTTTTCGATCCTCCTCTATCAGAGACCCCTCTCTCTTATATAGTACTGCCTTTCTACATCTCCACCGTCCACTTGTTCACCATCTGGGCGCCCACTTGAGTGCATGTCCCATCACACTCCCCCTTTAGCCCTGTCTGAGTGGCGGTAGCTGAGGATGCACTGTTCAGGGGTCTTCTCCACATAAATGCGGCCAGGAGGGTAGGTGCAGTGCATTAAATGCGGTGGTTGAAGTCTGTCTCCTTGATATTTCTCTGTTCCTGTTACCTTCTTGTGTGTCTGAGGCCCCCTTTCTCCCTTAACACTTGTCAAACAGATCGCTTGACACGTGTCGGACAAAAACCTCATCGGGTCCGAGGGTATCGGTCTCCTCGGACATATGAACATCTCCTCGGACAGTGCACGTACTCATCTCCAGACATTCTCCTTTTACATGGGCCTCTGACTGTCTGTATTGGTCTCCTCGGACGAACAGTGGTCCTCGGATAGGGCCTTGGGCCCAATAAGTTGGGTTGGGCTTTTCTCCCCCCACAATGCTTATTTGTAAATATCTACGCATGAGGTTACAAGCAAGTTTTACTAGAATAGAAAAAGAAAGTCAATCAAGGTGAAGTTAGAATTTTGTAAAAAAATAAAAATAAAAATCATACTTCAATAACCTGGGCTGGGCATGATCCAAATTGGCATGCGCTTGTGGGAAGGATTTGGTTTGTAGTGCAGCAGCTGTAGACGAAAACCTCCGTCCTTGAAATTGAAGATACCCATGTCCATCAAGGTAATAATATATATGGCTCCGAATCAAATATAACTAGCATGTGAACCCGTGCTGAGCACAGAAACTTGTCTGTATGTGTAGTACACTAAAATAAATTAATGAAAGTTTCAAGGGATTAAGAAATTATAACAATTTTAGCAATCTAATAAGACCACAATAAAAATGTGTGTGTATATTTTAAAATAAATTGTGTATACTTAAAATAATACTACAAATGTTATGTCAAAGTTGTTAAACTCTCCTTAGAGACTTTATTGTTTACCTAAAACTATTATTAAGGAAAGTTATTAATAGCATTAGTCTTTGGTTCTAGTTTCATTTAGTAACCTGAAAATTTTGTTGTAATAGAGGTCCCTTTTTTTTTTTGGTTTTTTTTGGTGCAGCAAATAAGCATTATATCTTTCTATAACTAAGTTATGAATCTAATCTTGGCTTATATACTCCTTTTTACAATAAGTTATGTCCTTTCTTTTTCTGGATATTCGAAAGTAAGCAAAATAAAAAACTGTGCAATATGCAATTATGAAGATAAATAAGGTAAGGATTATAAGGTTCTATCCATAGTGGCAGAAGGTTAAAATATAAAATTGTAGGATGTTTCATTTCTTAATAATAGACTAAATGAAAAGAATAGCTTGACATCCATTTCAATTATTTTTAATTAATTTTCATGTTCACCATCTTTAAGTAGTTCATTGGAGGAAAATGTCTTCTATATATAAAAGACCACTTTTTAGACAAAAATAAAAATATGCATTTTGTGCAAATAAAAATAGAGGCACTTACTAATTATACACTGCTTTGTCAAATTTCGGGTAGCATCTAATATATGGTCTATGCATATAAACAAATTTTCAAAGATATATGGGTATGAAAAACAACCATGGTAATTGTGAATGGTAAATATTGTCTTCCTTATTTTCCTCTATGACAAATATGGATACGTGCAAAGGATTATTAGGTTATACATAATAGAAACTAAAATATATAACATTGGCTCCATTAGTGTATTGAAAAGTTATTGTTTTTTTTCTTTTTGAGATACTTGAAAACTACTGGTGCTTGATTGGCAAAATTATACTGCACTAAAACACCATCAAAATGCTATATAGTGCAATCAAAACAGATAATTTATTAGTTACATTAGTGAAAGCTCTAAAATGTGTTGAAAAACACAAGAGCTGTTTAGACCCCCAATTAAAATTACGGCTTGGTTGATTTTACACAAACTTAATACTAAGTGCGGAAACGTGTAAACACAAGCGTATAGTCAATAAGCTACTCTAATCCATAAACTAAGCAACACAGCAGTATAATGGAATATAAAAGAGTAGGGAAGAAAGATGCAAACTCAGAAAACACCAAGACGTGTTCTCGAAGAGGAAACCGAAGAACTCGGCGAAAAACCTCTCCGCCGCCCTCCAAGCGGAAATCGATCCACTAGACAATCAGTTGGGATACATGAGTGAGCAAAAGACCCTCCAAGCCTAATCTACCCGATGCACCTAAGCCCTCCAAGCTCCTACTCCAATAAGACTTCTCAGAACCGTGTCTTGTCTAGTTCTCCGGATCCCGCAACAAGCTCCATGTTGCATCTGCCATCCTTGGCTTCTTCCAATGCTTCCCAGCAACTCCAAAACACTCTCTACACTCTGAATAGGTGTGGGTTGTGTTTGGGTACAAATCTCCTCTCAAGGTATGATAATGGGAGAGGGATGGAGAAGAGGCTACAATGATTTCTCACTAAGGAGGAGTAGCTCTCTCTCAAAAGAGGGTGTGTGTGTTGTAGAAAACCTATCTAGGGTTTTTCTCTCTGAATGACCTCACTAACATTTGTGGGTAATGAGGGTATATATAGTATGGGTGAAGGGTAAGAAAGTCACTCTTAAAAAACCTCCAGGCAGAATGTTTCGCGACTGTCTCGTGGGAAGGCCTTACCCGCGATACAATCGCGAAAATGACATCCTGGCACGACTCTTCAGCTTCCAGTCATGTGCTTCTCACATGGCTCTTTCGCGGCTTAGCTTCCAGCGACACACCCGCGAGATCCACCGAACTTCAATAAAGCTTGAGTCTTCACCAACTTGATACTAAACCCAATACAATTAAATCCCACAAAATACAAGGAGATGAAATAAAGTAATTACAACACATTTTGTCATGGAATAAAGCCAATAAAAAACATAGTTGTAAATCACAACTTTACAATTAGGATAAGGTTTTTACTTTTTATCCTCTTGAGGTCAAAACCACGTAACTTTATTGATCATCAAAACTTACAATGGTATAAGACTATAAGTATAGCATAACATAGGAGGTAGGACATGCCAACACACCATCCAAATTGCATGTTCGATTATAGGCCTACACGTCTATCACCATGTGTATGTCTCTTGTATTTT
This sequence comes from Quercus aquifolioides, assembly GCA_019022515.1. Lineage (NCBI taxonomy): Eukaryota > Viridiplantae > Streptophyta > Magnoliopsida > Fagales > Fagaceae > Quercus > Quercus aquifolioides. Next base: position 52,103,257 of record CM032326.1, on the reverse strand, counting down.
AAAATTTCAATTCCCATCATACCAGAAGCTTCTTCATAAAACACTATACATCTCTCCGACCCTTGCTCCGCTGATTGCCTTGGAATACAAATTGAATGTCGATCAGAATTGGAATCTGCATCAAATAAAACGCAACGTTAAAGAGTTTGATTCCATGCCGTAAAGAGTTATACCAGTTCTGGAATTGACCACATCTTTCTCTGCATCTTTTTGGTTTGGCTGAGTTAAGGGAGGGGATGTGATTGAAGAGGGAGAAAGAAAATAATCAGGGCAGGTGAGTCGGTGACTAAAAATAAAAGTTAAAAAAAAAAAAAAAAAAAATAAAAGCTTATGTGGCAAAGTTTTGTCAAGTCAACAAAGAAGTCAAAGACTTCAGTTTTATAATTGATGATGCCGAAAAAGTCACCAGTGAGCTACACAGTCCTCGCCTACTCGCAATGTCACCTGCACCAGAATAAGGAGGGACCTAACAGAGAACACCGGTGTGGTGCCGGCCAAATACCCTCTCAAGGTCAAGTTAGAATCTTTTCTCCACTCTAGAGTGCCAGAACTGGGGTGAATTATGCTTACCTTTTTCTTGAGGGTCTTTGGGTTTTTATAGTCGAGTAGAGCCAGACTCCTTTGCTTGCGTAACAAGTGTTTTCCTTATGGAGAAGATCCTCATTAATACGCATATATTCCGGAACTCTCCTCATGTTAGAATTCTATTCATGTTGAGACTCTATAAATTAGGGCTAATCGTGTGTCGCAAGTATTTTCCACTTAGGGTTTCTTGGAAACCACATAAAGACAAGTTGGACGATACGTGGCCGTTTGATCCATCCACCCTACGTCTGTTCATACATGATCCGTCATCTCAAATTTTTCCTCTTTAGTTGCCCCCTTCACCCCATGGGTTTGTGATCTCTGAGTGGAAGGGCCCGTGGGGTGACGGCTCAATTTGGATCCTGAGAAGACACGCCCGTCTTTGACAAGCTGGTCTGAAATCATTATGACACAGAACACGTGGCGTTCAACGAATGACCATTCTCTTGGATCGAAACATCCCTTCGTCTCCTATGCCGTCCCTCTATATAAGCCAAACTCTCTTCCTCTCATTTCTTCACTTTCTGCTGAAATTTGTGATTAGAGCGCCTCCATTTTGATTTGGTTGTAGCTTGAAAAAGCATCCATGAAGCTCAGGAGTTGGTGTCTTGCAGTCGAGTCTACCAGGGTATCTATCCATGGGAGTGGGTAACTATCCTTGGGGCAGGCTTTGTTGAGGTCCGTGAAGTCAGCGCACATCCTCAATTTTCCATTGGCCTTTTTTACCATGACCACATTTGCCAACTAGTTGGGGTAATACACTTCTCGAATGAAATCTGCATCCAGCAACTTTCAAACATCCTCAGCTACTGCTTTGTCTCTTTCCTGAGCGAACACTCGCTTTTTCTGTCGGATGGGAGGCAACGAGGATGACACATTCAACCTGTGAACTATGATCGAAAGGTTAATCCCTGGCATGTCCACGTGACTCTAGGCGAACACATCTTGGTTTTCTTTTAGGAACGTCGTGAGCGCTTGTCGTACTGTTCGACTAGACGACATCCCCATTCTTGTTGTTCGTTTGGGCCTTAAGTCATCAAGGGTCACTTCTTTTGGTTCCTCAATCGGCTCCGCTATTGCCCGTTGTTCCTCTATGCACATGGTCTGTTGGTGATCATCCATCTCTAGCATGGCAATGTAGCATTCGTGTGCAGCCACCTGATTTCCATGTAGCTATCTGGCTCCATAATCCACAGGGAATTTGATCATTAAGTGGTAGGTTGAAGTTACAGCCTTCCATGAATTAAGAGTAGGTTGTCGAGAATGGCATTGTAAGCAAAAGAGCAGTGGACCATGAGGAATGTTACATCCTTAGTGATTTGCTGGGGATAGTCACCTACCGTTACTGATAATGTGACGGCGCCTAGGGGAAATACCCTTGTTCCTCTGAAACCTACGAGGGGAGCATTTATTGGGACTAGTTGTTCTTTGTTAATCCTCATCTGCTGGAACGCTGGGTAATACAGAATGTTCGCCGAGCTGCTATTGTCGACAAGAACCCAGTGCATGTTGTAATCCCCTACTCGTAGGCTGACTACAAGTGCATTGTCATGCGGGTGGTGAAGCCTTCGAACGTCTTCTTCAGAGAATCCAATAACGGGGTTGTCTATCCGTGCCATCTTAGGTACGGATCCTGTAAGCTGGACATTCTAGACCATCCTGAGGTATGTCTTGTGGGCTTTTTTGGAGGAACCCGTCGTCGTTGTGCCCCCTACAATCATTCTTATATCTCCTATGGGCGGTCTAGGATGTTCATTCTCTCGTCGTGGGGCTTGCCCCTGGGGTGGATCCGTTCTTTCCTTACTAACGAACCTCTACAGTTTCCCTTGTCTTATAAGAGCTTCTATATGCTGTTTCAAATAGTAGCAGTCAGCTGTGTCGTGGCAGTGGTCACGGTGGAAAGAGCAGTACTTGTCCCTTGACCTCTTATTGGGGTCTCCCTTCAGCTTGCCGGGAAACGTCAGTGCTCCTTCGTCTTTGATCTACATCAAGACTTGGTCTATTAGGGTCGTCAGTAGTGTGAAACATGTGAATTTCCCAATGGGGGGTTTGGAGCGTCGGTCTTCCTACTGTTCTCCGGTTCTAGCCATCTTTCGCCCCCTATCTTGCCAAGCGTCCTCCTGTCTTTCCCTCTTTCTGGGCTTCTCCTTTCAGGCCAATAATGCATCCTCCGCGTTCATATATTTGGTAGCCCTGTAGAGTACATCCGTCATGGTTTTTGGATCGTTCTTATATAGAGAAAAAATAGGAACTTTCCTTTCAGTAGGACATTAGTGAATGCTGCTACGAGTATTTTGTCATCTGCTTCATCGATTGAGAGGGCCTCCTTGTTGAAACAGGTTATGTAGGACCATAGCGTCTCATCCTCCCGTTGCTTAATGTTCATTAGGCATGCAGTAGACTTCTTATACCTGTGTCCCCCGATGAAGTGCGAGGCGAATTGGGCGCTTAACTCCTTGAAAGAACTAATGGAGTTGGGTGTCAGCCTGCTGAACCAGATCCTTGCAGGGCCCTTCAGTGTGGTGGGGAATGCTCTGCACATGATCTCGTCCGGTACCCCCTGAAGGTGCATCAGGGTCTTGAACGACTCCAAGTGATCCAGCGGGTCCTTGTTTTTGTCGTAGTTTTCCACATGCGGCATACGAAACTTTGGTGGAAGGGGGAAAAAGGTAATGGATGATATGAATGGCGAATCCGTTCGGTTGACCAATTCATCGAGGTCGCTTGATACTCGCCCTTTGAGGGCTTGCATCATAAAATCCATCCGTTCTCTCATCATCTGCATTTTTGCAACAATGTGGGGTGGAGCCGTATTAGCGGTTGATGGACAGCTCATGTCCTGTCTTCCTGGTCTGCTTGGGGCATTACTTCCTTCTGGCCCCTTTTGGTCTCTTCGTTCAGCACTGGTACCTTCTTGGTCCTCCTCCTAGGTGTGTCCTGCATTCTTCTGACGTAGCTGCTCTTTTAAGTCTTGATTTTGTTTGGTGAGACGTTCCACTGCTGTTGTAAGGGTTTGGACCTGCTTTTCCAGGGCAGTGGGTCGCGGCTCGTCTCCTTGCACGTTGTTAGTGGTCGCCATCGAGCGAGTAAGTACCATGCACCTCTTTGTCCGGGAAGCGTTTGTGTGGCTTACAAGTCGCTGTCCTTTCCCACAGACGGCGCCAACTGATGATGCTAAAAAAGTCACCAGTGAGCTACACAGTCCTCGCCCACTCGCAACGTCACTTGTACCAGAACAAGGAAGAACCTAACAGAGAGCACCGGTGTGGTGCCGGCCAAATACCCTCCGAAGGTCAAGTTAGAATCTTTTCTCCACTCTAGAGTGCCAGAGCTGAGGTGAATTATATGTACCTTTTTCTTGAAGGTCTTTGGGTTTTTATAGTCGAGTAGAGCCAGACTCCTTTGCTTGCGTAACAAGTGTTTTTCTTATGGAGAAGATCCTCATTAATACTCATATATTCTGGAACTCTCCCCGTGTTAGAATTCTATTCATGTTGGGACTCTATAAACTAGGGCTAATCGTGCGTCGCAAGTATTTTCCACTTAGGGTTTCTTGGAAACCACATAAAGACAAGTTGGACGATACGTGGCCGTTTGATCCGTCCACCCTACGTCCGTTCATACATGATCCGTCATCTCAAATTTTTCTTCTTCAATAATATATATATATATATATATATATATATATAATATTATAAGTATAATATATAGAGCTTGGTTGACATCCTCGAAATTTAGAAGCTAATTAATAAAACAGATAAGGGTAATAACTAAGCACACATATTATTGCACACAAAGTAGACACAAACACTTTTTTTTGCATTGAACTCATATATAAAGACATGGAAAATAATTAATGTGCGCACGCTATTGACACAAAGTACACAATCATATTTTTATTTTTTATTATTTTTTTTGCATTGAACTCATGAACTATTGCACATAAGGTACACACAAGCACTTTTTTGTATTGAACTCGTTCATAAAGACGGGTAATAATCAATGCGTGCACACTGTTCCATACAAAGTGCAAAAGCATTTTTTTTGGTACTGAACTCATGAACTATTGCACAAAACGTACATACAAACACTTTTTTGCACTAAACTCAACACTTCAAGCACATTTTTGCATTGAACTTGTGAAGTCATGAGTTTAGTGCAAAAAAGTGTTTGTGTATACTTTGTGTGCAATAGTGTGTGTGAAATAAACACCACTTAGCAAAATATTTAAATGATGAGCTTGTAACAGCTCACCATATAAGCTGTCATCTTAATTTTAAACATTCTATGAAATTATTGTGCTTTTAATTTCTAATTGATAAGCTTCAAATGCACAGATTAATATTGCTATTCCTATTATTCAAAATGCACATGAAAATTTACCAAATAAAACAATTTTTTGAGATACTGATGCCTATAATTAATATGGTAATTGTCATAGTCCAAAGGAGGATAAATAAAAAAGAGAGGAAGTGAGTTTTGCTCATGCATGCCTAATTAGCATCAATGAAAAGGAAATTAACATTTATTGAAATAAAAATCAAATACTTTAAGGAGCTAAAGAGTTTTGTAGCTTAATTGGTTGGTATCTTCTGGTGTGTCCATGATATCTAGGGTTCAAATCATCATCAACAAAAAAAAAAAAAAAAAAAAAAAAAAAAAAAAAAAAGGAATTCTAATCATATGTAATTTTATAAAGCACTAAAAAAATAGAATCAAGTTACATCAAGTGTAACACTAAGCTATGATACACCACCTAATTTTTTTTTTTAACAAATCTTCCATTGGATTAGATTTTATTCTTATACTTTACATGCTTGCAAAATTTCAGGATGATCTATAATCAATAGCTATGTCATCGTTCAAATATAAAAAATTTCAAGTTTTTGTATTTACAATTGTACATAAAATATGGGTTTCGAGATTGAATAATAAATTACATCTGATTGACATGAAATTTAGTATGCATGTTAAGAACATAGAGAATATGTAATCCAATGGTGTGGTTTTTGAAATATTAATACAATAAAAAGTTATTAAGTGTTGTAACATAGCTTAGAGTTGCACTAGATGTGACTTGAATCTAACTCACAAACATATTAAAAAGAGCTTCACCCATAAAAATTAAAAAAAGAAAAAAGAAAAAAAAGAGAGCTTCAGTGCCTAACTTAAAAAAAAAAAAAAAACCTTAAAAAAATTGAAATCTACAAACTTTGTATATTACATTAGGAGTGTACATGGGTTAGATTTGAGATACTTTTTAAACCCAATCCAATCTACATGGGTTGAGAAATCTTTTACCCATAATATATTTAAAATTAAAAACCGACAAAACCCAACTAGTAAAGATCGGCTTGGCTTCTTGGATTAGTGCAATTTTGTGAGGATAATATAAAATTAGATTTTATTCAACTATTTCAGCCCATCGTCATCATCATTATCATTATTATTATTATCATCTTCTAATAATTCTATAGTCTCAATAAGGGAGGGGAGATTTGAATTTTGGATGCCATGGCCATACTAAGAAGTGTCAACCGGTTAAGCTATAAGGCTTTTGGCAACCCATTATTCATTTGATGATTGCAATTTTGTATTTATACTTTATAGAATCAAACTTAAATTCCATTATCATAAAAACTAGGTCCCTAAATACCAAAGCAAGTCGCCAAAAGTCTTGTAACTCAATTAGTTGGCATCTCCTGAATTTTTTTTTTTTTAAAGAAATATTTTGTTCGGTTATGATATAAGGGAAATGTATGTGTTTAGCAAGCCTGAAAAACCTTTTGGACTTTGAGCTTATTTCTATGGGTTTCACACCATTCTTTTTCCCCTCTTTATTTTTCTACTACTTGCACCAAAAAAAAAAAAAAAATGTAAATAAGCTTTGTAGATTTGTTTATTTGTGTGGGAGTAACAATCTAAAGCGTGTCGTGTTTTTCTTCTCCTCTTGCTAGGAGTCCTCTTTCTTACCTAGGGTGAGTTTTTCTTCTGCCGTCTGTTTCCATGGTTGCAGCTCCCCACCACTTTCTCCCTTTAACCCACCAAACCTTTACATCCCTCCATCGCCTCCCTTATCACTATTCCTCCCACCCATGGACTTCGACGTTATTGATAGGATGAAGTGAGTATTGCTAATGGCTGCTGAAGGTTAGGATATTGCAATATCAACTTCCAGGCATTGGAGAATTGCTCTCTCAGCCTCTTAGGCCGATTCCTTACTACCAAAGAGTTTAACCAATGCATTTCCAAGAACCTATTGAGAACAGTGTAGAAACTGGGCAACGACCTAAAAATCGTGAAAGTTGGTGAGGGTTTGTTGTAGTTTCGATTTAAACTCGAGAGCCAACTATATTGGGTGCAAGATAACGACCCTTGGAGCTTTGATAATCACATCCTAGTTTTGCCAAAGGGAGAAGGGCATGACTGCTCAGAACGTCTCTTTCACGCATATTTCGCTATGGGTCCAAGTTTGGGGCTTGCTGTTCGACCTCCTGACGGAAGCTACCGCTTGGGATATTAGGAATGGACTAGGTACTGTGAATTCTGTGGACAACAAGGCCTTTGACTCCTACAAGGCAAGATTCCTATGTATCTGAATAGAAGTACAGTCGAACCAACCTCTCCGTTGTAGTGGCCCAGTTATGAACCTTGAAGGGGAACATTGCCTTGCTACATTCAGGTATGAGCAGATTGTAGGCTTCTGTTTTGCATGTGGGAGACTTATTCATGAGATGAAGCAGTGCATCAACCCACAATTTTAACCTGACTGTAGCAAGTGCCCATATGGAGAGTGGATGAAAGCTGGACTTCGGTGACATTTTGGAACCCCTAACGGCAACTAAACCAGCCAACCTTGACGAGCGGAGGAACATCCCAAGGAGGAACTGACGAGAGACCTGCCGCCAACACCAAGTTTCGGTACTAAGGCTATTTCAGAGACACGACAATTGATTAGGCCCACAGAATCCCAACATGGAAAAAAAATATTCGGACTTATGTCGACCCAGTATGGACGCCTAATGCATCTCTGACTTTACAGGTTTCACCCCATGAATTAGAAAACATTCCTAGTAGGGATACACACCCTCACATGTACGTAAGTGACAACAATAAAGATGTTGATACACTTGGAGAGTATGAAGTAGTCCCACGTCATATTATACATGAACATGAATTGCCATTTACCACCCTTGATAAGAACGACATTATATCATGGATGGAGTGGCTCAGGGTGGGGAGTCAGATAAAAAAAAAAACTAAGAGTTTGGAGGACCTCACTTCTACCTTTGCAACAACGGTGGCTGCTGTAATCTACCCTCACCAAGCACAATGATCATCCTTAGTTGGAACTGCCAAGTGCTTAGGAACCATCGTGTAGTTCAAGTACTCATTGAGCTAGTGAGAAAAAAAAGACCCAAAGTTTTGTTTCTTGTGGAGACGAAATTTTCTATACAGGAAATGAAACCTGTTCAAACAGCCCTAGATTTTCCCTCCATGAAAGCTGTTTCCAGTTCAAGGAGGAGTGGCGAACTTGCTCTTCTCTGAAAAGATGATATTGTTTTAAATACCCGAATTGTCTCATCTAACAACATTGATTCCGTTGTTTCTAATCTTGTACAGGGAACATGGAGGTTACCTGGTGTCTATGGCCACCCCGAGGATCAATGTAAATGTGAGACATGGACTGTGCTACACCACTTGCACAGCCGAGCCTCTCTTCCTTGAGTTTGCATTGGAGATTTTAATGAGATCCTAACATTTGATAAGAAAAATGGTTGACTACCAAAGCCTTTAGGTATGATGCAAGCCTTGCAAAGCACTCTCCTACACTGTGGCATCGTGGGTTTGGGACACCAAGACAATATTTTCACACGGAGAAATGGGCGGTTTGCTAATGATTTTGTTGAGGAAAGGCTAGATCACGCATGTGCTACCTTGGAGTGGAGTGAACTTTTCCTAGCTGCAAAGGTTAGGCATTTGAGTGTTACGTACACTGACCATGACCCCATAGCCCTGGAAACTGAGATCAATACCCCATGGCAAGTCCGAAGGAAGAAGATACAAATATTTGAGGAAAAATGGGTGGCATATGACGACTGTGAGAACCTGATCCGTACTTCTTGGGAGCTTGGCATGTTCACAAGTAGTCCCAAGTACTGTATTTTTGAGAAAATAAAAAAAAAAAGTCATTTTGACCTTGTAAAATGGAGCAAAGCCACCTTTGGAAATTCCCGAACCCGTTTAGACTTAAAGCAGCAGGAGCTTGAAGAGCTTACAAGGTCGAACTTTGGAGGAAATTTGAACCAAATTGTTGAGGTCAAAAAAGAGATTAAAGAACTCCTCCATCATGAGGAGGTATTTTGAAGGCAACACTCTCGCTTTATATGGCTCCTAACTGGAGACAAAGCCACTAAGTTCTTCCACCAAAGAGCACGCCAGCAGCGATGAAGTAATTAGATTGAGGGCCTTAAAGATGAAAATGAAGAGTGGATCACTGACACGGACAGGATTGCTGAGATAGCTAAAGACTACCATAAGGGCACCACTCACACCCTTCACACATAGAGGAAGTTCTTGGGTTTGTTGATCGAGTGTCAATGATGGGATGAATCAAGCCTTGACCATGCCTTACACAACTGAGGAGGTTTGGGTGGCTCTCTTCCAAATGCACCCATCCAAGGCCTCGAGTCCAGATGGTATGTCCCCATTTTTCTTCCAAAAATATTGGCACATTGTGGGCCCTGATGTTACCTCTGCTGTGCTCTCTATTCTACATTTGGGCAAGAGCCTAAAAAAGATGAACTAAACACACACTATTTTGATCCCTAAGAAGAACAACTCGCATCTTATCTCAGAATATAGGCCCATTAGTTTAGGTAACATGGTTTCTAAGATAGTCTTAAAGGTCTTGGCAAATTGATTTAAATCTATACTCTCACTGGTCATCTCAGATTCTCAAAGTGCTTTCATGCCGGATGGACTTATTACTAACAACACAACTGTAGCCTATGAGATGTTACACCAAATGTGGAACAGACATAGAGGGAAAGTGGGGCTGGTCATCTCAGATTCTCAAAGTGCTTTCATGTCGGATGGACTTATTACTGACAACACAACTATAGCCTATGAGATGTTACACCAAATGTGGAACAGACGTAGAGGGAAAATGGGGTATATGGATGTGAAGTTGGACATTAGCAAAGCATATGACCGTGTGGAATGAGATTTTCTCTGGAAAATAATGTTGAAGATTGGGTTGGCAAACCAATGGGTCAATTTTGCTATGGAGTCGGTTTCTACGCCAACCTACTCAATGCTCCTTAATAGTGAACCAAAATGTCTTATCTCCCCATCTGTGGCATTAGATAAGGTGACTCTCTCTTCCCATATCTATTTTTACTATGTGTTGAGGGTCTATCATCTTTGTTACAAAAGGCTACTGAGTCACACCAGATCAATGGGATTACCTCTTGTAGGGGTGAAGTTCGAATATGCCACTTACTCTTTGCTGATGATACCCTCATTTTCTGTGAAGTGAAAACCACTAAATAACAAAACTTGCTAAATATTTTAGCACAATATGAAGAAGCCTTCGGTCAAGCTAGAAACCGGCAAAAGACATCTTTGTTTTTTAGCCATAATACATGACCGGAGGATAGGGAGGCAATTTGAGATATGTTGGGGGCACAGATTATGACAGACAGTGAAAAATCCTTGGATTTGCCAATGGTTGGAGGGCAGTCTAGAGTTAGTACTTTCAAAGAGGTTCACGAGAGGATATCTAATCGATTTATGGGTTGGAAGGAAAAGTTTTTATCTCAAAGGCAGGAAGAGAAATCCTTATAAAAACCGTTGCCCAAGCTATTCCTACATATTCCATGAGTATCTTTAAGATCCCAAAGGCCATCTGTGAAGGGATTAACTCAGTGTTGGCTAAGTATTAGTGGGAACAAACAAAGAATGAGAAGAAAATTCATTGAATTAATTGGGGTAAGCTATACACTTGTAAGAATAAAGGGGGGATGGGTTTCCGAGACATCATCGCTTTCAACCTAGCCATGCTAGCAAAGCAAGCTTGGCATCTTATCCATCGACCACCCTCATTGTTTTACTGCATGTATAAGGCTTGATACTTCCCTACTTGCTCTTTCCTAGATGTGGAGTTGGGAAATAATCCATCATGTGTATGGCGGAGTCTACTCCAATCAAGGGACATTATTCGGGAGGCTCTGTATGGCAAATTGGGGATGGTAACAGTGTTGGGGTTGAAAGTCATAAATGGCTACCTTAACCCCCAAGCTTCTTGAAAGTGAATGGTTTGTTTGATAGGGCTTCTCGGTAGTAGGATAGAGCTAAGATACAAGCCATGTTCTACAATTCCACTAGGGATGATATCCTAAAGATCAAACTGCGCAACAATGGCACTAGGGACAAACTTTGTTGGAATGAGAATAAGCAAAGGAAATTCTTTGTGAAAACGGCTTATCAGGTGGCTCTTAGGCCGGCTAAACCTTCTATGGGGGAACACTCTATAGCTTGCCATGACTAACGTATGTGGAAATGTGGACCTTAAACACCCCTCCCAACCTATCAAAAAAAAAAAAAACACCCCTCCCAAAGTTCAGAACTTCATATGAAGGGCCTGTTCTGATATCCTTCCTACTCGAGCAAACCTCCTCTGTCACAAGGTTCAGATTGACTCAAAGTGCACTCTCTGTGGACAGTGTGATAAGACAACAAGCCATATTTTTTGGTAGTGCCCGTTTGCTCGTAATGTTTGGGTGCTGGCTCGGCAAAAATTGCAGAAAAGTAGTTCGACGGCTCCTAGCTTTTACTCCCTCACGCAACCATGTTGGAGAGACTATCTGAAGGAGATTTGGAGAGGTGGGCGATAACTCCATGCTCCCTATGGAATGCAAGTAACCGCTTTCACTTCGAGCACTTTCCAACCAAACCCGATGCCATCCTTAGAGCTGCAACGTCGCTGCTTGAAGAGTACCAGAGGCTAGCCGTAGCCCGTATAGCCCACTGATATCTTGCCTGGGATCTTTGTTATATGTTTTTTCTTTTCTTTTCTTTCTTTTAGTTTTGTTTCCTGGGTTGCATGCCACTGTGCTGGCTTTATGTTACAACCTCCAGGTAATGAGACGTGTAATTTTTTTTTTATTTTTTATAGAACACACTAAAATATTATTAAACATTAAGAAACAAGTACATCATGGATAAGAGTTTGCTGAATACAACAAGGAATCTTTTCAATCCAAATTACATCATTGACAAAGCTTTGAGCTTGTCATGCTAGAATGTGAGCTGGTTTATTACCGGTCCTTCGCACATGAGAATAACCAACTATCTCAACATCCGGACTCAAACCATGAATTCCTTCCACAATGGCTGCAACCGAAGTAGGAGGTTGTACAACCTACTTGAGTGCATTAGAAACAATCAAAGAATCTCCTTCCAACATTCCATTCCTCAGCCCCAAATGTCTTGCCAACAAAACACCAACTTCATATGCCTTTGCTTCAACTTCAAGTGCCCCCATTTGAGCTCTAATTTTTTTGCATGATGCAGCCAACAATTTGCCTTGCTGATCTCTAATGACCACACCAATGCCGGCCAACTTCTTTGTGGGGAAAAGAGCACCATCAATATTAATCTTGCATTGACCCGAGTAAGGAGGGACCCAGACAAAATTTTGAAGAATGTCTTGTCTGTCACTGAGAGGCTGAACCAGATCAGAGGCAAAGGATTCATGTGTCTCTGTTGTCGACCAAAATTCCTGCAAATAATTTGCTGCTGAGCGAGCCACTTCCAGTCCGGTTTTAGCTTCACCTTGATGGTAAATTTCATTCCTATTGCACCATAATTTCCAAGCAACCATCACCAGTTTTGAACATTTGATATCCCCAGCATCATTGGTCATCAGTTCAAGCCATAACAAATCCTGGAATGATTCGATATTAGCATTAAGAGGCATCAGATTCAGCTTTGAAGCAGAACAAGCCTCCTGTGCAGTCGGACAACCCCAGAAAATATGGCCATTCGTTTCAGCATTCTCCAAACAACAAACACACAGAGATTTAGCAGTAACATTACGCCTCATCAATTTGACTTTTGTCGGTAAAGTGTTGCGACAAGCACGCCAACAAAAATGATGCACCTTATGAGGAATAGGCAATGACCACACTTTCTTCCAAAATCTTCTTAGTAGAGTACCGTCAGAAGTAGTACCACAGCACTTAGATTTGAACATAGACACCACCAATTTATATGCACTCCCAACAGAGAACATTCCATTGTTAGTTACAGCCCAAACCAATTTGTCCTCCGGCAAAGTGACACTCAAAGGAATATTTTTAATTAAATTAGCTTCAAAAGGTAGAAAAAGACAATCAAGGACATCATTCTTCCATTTTGCTGTGTGTGAATCAATAAAATCAGCAACCCTTGTATCAAGACTCATGAATAACCTTGGAGAAGTGACCCTATAAGTCAAACCACATGGCAACCACTTATCTTGCCAAACCTTTATATTTGCTCCATTGCCCACCCTCCATCGTAAACCTTCATTAACTAGGCCTTGGGCAGATATTAAACTCCTTTAAGTGTAGGAGGGATTATTTCCAATCGAGGCATGAATAAAATCACAAGTTGGGAAGTATTTAGCCTTAAGAACCCTATAAACAAGAGAGTTGCTGCCCATTTGAAGATTCCACCCCTGTTTTGTAAGCAAAGCCTTATTGAATAATTTTAAATCCTTGAATCCCATTCCTTCGTCACACTTAGGTTCACACGTTTTCTCCCAACTAAGCCAAGCTATTTTTCTTTCCTCCTTTTGTCCCCACCAAAAATTTCTAATCATCCCCATTAAATCATCACAAAGCGAGTCTGGAAGTTTGAAGCAACTCATAGTATAAGTCGGTATTGCTTGGGTCACTGCTTTAATTAGAACCTCTTTCCCCGCCTTTGAAAGTAACTTCTCTTTCCAACCCCCCAACAATTTTCCCAACTTCTCCTTGATAGCATTGAAGGTAGTTCTTTTATTTCTCCCAACCAAAGAAGGTAAACCAAGATACTTCTCATGTTGCTTGATTATTTGGGCACCAAACCGATTCTTTATCTCCTCTTGGACATCTCTTGAGGTATTACTACTGAAAAACAAAGATGTTTTTACACGGTTTAATTGTTGACCAGAAGCTTTCTCATACACCCCAAGCAATCTTTGTAATTCATCACATTCCTCAAGTGTCGCCTTGCAAAAAATCAAACTATCATCTGCAAAAAACAAATGAGACAATCTTGTACCTTCTCTACAAATTTTCACCCCCTCCATTTGACCCCTATCCACCGCTGATTGAATCAAAGCAGACAAACCTTCTGCACACAAAAGAAAAAGATAAGGTGATAAGGGGTCTTCTTGACGGATCCCCCTAGATGGAATAATGTGCCCCCTCGATACCCCATTAATTTTTACTGAATAAGTGACTGTAGAAACACATCTCATGATCAAATCCCTTATCCTATAAGCAAAACCCAATTTATCCATGACCTTATTCAACCAAACCCACTCCACCCTATCATAAGCTTTACTCATATCTAATTTAAAAGCCATTTCCCCTATCTTACCCCCCTTTTTCTAACTAATATGGTGCATTGTTTCAAAAGCCACCAATACATTATCTGTAATCAACATTCCATGAACAAAAACACTTTGAGTGTCACTAATAATCGAGGGTAAAAACCGTTTCAGCCTATTTGCTATAGCTTTTGATGCAATCTTATACACAACGTTACACAAATTAATAAGCCTATAATTAGTTATCTTTTTTGGCTCTTTAATTTTTTGAACAAGAGTTATGTGGGTGTAATTAAAATTTGGTGGAGAAATACCAAAGTTAAGGAAATCAAGTACCGTTTTGGTGACCACCATGCCACTAGTGCTCCAAAAATGTTGGAGAAAAGAGGAGGCATCACATCTAGTCCCGGTGCCTTCAGTGGGTACATTTGTTTCAAAGCTCCTTTGACTTCACTCTTAACAAAAGGGCGAACCAGCCAATCATTCATGCCTTGAGTCACTTTAGGTTTCATGGCAAAAAGTAATTCAGAAAATTCCACCGGATTACTAGTAGAGAAAAGATCTCCAAAATACCCAATTGCTATCTCCGCCATTTTATTCTCATTAACCTGCCAAACCCCATCATCATCTAATAACCCATTCATGAAGTTCTTCCTTTGTCTTGCGGATGCCTTGGCATGAAATAAGCTTGTGTTTCTATCACCATTTTGGAACCAATTAATCCTAGATCGTTGCTGCCACATATCATCATCTCTATCCAACCAACAATTCAACTCAATTCGAGTATGTCTCAATGCTTCCACTATTTCCTTAGAAACGGGTTGCAATTCTAACCACTCTAATTTTGTTTGAAGCTCCATAATAGTCCTTCCCACATGACCAAATTCAGAATCATTCCAAACGGATAAATCAGTCTTACATCGCTCCAAACATTCTTGGAGAACCCAATCCGACCCAACCAATTGCCCACACTCCCATGCATCTGTAACAACCTTTTCACACCTTGAATCCTTCAACCACATTGATTCAAACCTAAACATTTTCCTACTTCTTTTTTTCTTTTGCCGTTGAATCAAGTGAAGAGATAATGGAGAGTGATCCAAAACCGAAGAAGACAAATGATGAAGCTTTGCCATAGGATAAAGAGACCTCCACTCCAAGTTAGCTAAAGCTCTATCCAATCTTTCTCTTATTTGAACACCACAGGTTGTTTGATAAATCCAAGTAAACTTAGACCCAATAAAACCCAAATCACACAATCCACAATAATCAATAGTTGACAAAAACTCCTCCATCTGCTTTTTCTAGGACGAATACTTCCACCCTCCTTCTCTGAAAGACCAACAATCTCATTAAAATCACCAATAACCAGCCATGGTAAGGAAGATGTACCTTTTAATTTTTTTAATTTAGCCCAAGATTCATGCCTCTTAGTTGTATCCGGATGACCATAGAAACCCGTAAAGTGCCACCATCCAAGTTCTCCACCATCCACCCAAGCATCAATATGGTTTTGAGAAAAAGTTTGTACATCTACCCTTAAATCATCTTTCCACAACAAAATAAGACCACCACTATTTCCAATACTAGAAACAACAAAACAATTTTTCATTCTACATTTTTCCTTAATTAACTCCTGCCAATCTTTTTTCAATTTTGTTTCCATAAGGAAAACTAAAATGGGCTCTTCTTTATTAACCACATTTGCCAAGGCATTAACTGTTCGGAGGTTCCCAAGCCCCCGACAGTTCCAACTTAAAAGATTCATTGTGCTCGGCGGGGCTGCTGAGCAACCTCCGCCGTTTGAGTATTTAAGCTTACCTCAATTTTCTGCTTCTTTCCGTCTGTAACAGAATGATTCTCTTCACTTTCGGTTTCAGCCTCTTTTCGTTTCCCCCTCAAGTCAAGACTCCCATCTTTTATCTCTGAAGAGTTCAAAGTTTCAATAGCAACTCGTTTCCATGTTCTTTTAGAGTTACGGGTAGGCTGAGCAAATTTACTAGGGGATGAAAGAGTTAAAGTAGCAGTGTTAAACCTTGCTTCCTGAACAGATTTCTTTGGTCTCCCACGTGTGCCTTGCTTTTCTTTATTAATAGGAGTCCAGCACACTTTAAATTTATCAGCCCTAGTTGTCTCCAAAGAGTCCACCTCACGTCCAACTTCATGCCCAATGAAATCTGATTTATTCTTGATCGCATGCACTGGTGGCATTGACACATCCACAGATGAAGTGTCATGAGAAATTATAGGATTATTGATTTGAGGAAAGCCAGTCCGATTTAAATCCAAAGAGTCCATCTCACGTCCATCATCATGCCTAATGAATTCTAATTTTTGCTTTTGCACATGTACAGATGGTGTTGACACGTCCACAGATGAAGTGGCATGAGAAATTATAGAACCAGCCACTGAATGAATGCCAGGAAAATCGGATTTCAATTTGGAAGACCCAGGGGAGTAGTTAATCTCCTTATCCAATGCACGTAACTGCTCCTCAAAACTCGGAGACTCCTCTGCAGCGTACGTACCATCCTCCAACAGCAACGTTGAATTCCTCACCAATGGAGAAACATTAACCGCATCCTCCATACTCCTTCTGTTAGGTGGATTCATCATATCATCATTAGAATTAATGTGAGAAGCAGATGGGATAGTGAGATTATTCAAACTGGAATGAGGCTCTGGCACATTATGAACAACACGAGTCCGTTGAGCAGTCATCAATCCCTCCATACCATAGTGCATAGTATCATATCCTTTAACTTCAACAAAAAGTTTCTTTGTCGAATTAAAAAGAGGAGCCCGAATCCATGGACCAAGTTGCTGATCCTCTATTTTTAAGGTACCCTTGCTACGTAGCCATAGTGAGCAATCCTTATTATCATGAGATACAGACCCACACCAATAACAAATATTAGGCAACCTCTCATACATGAATGTAGCCCAACCTTCACAATTAACATCCCAAGAAATCTTTCTTGCCCTACACAAAGGCTTTGAAACATCAACAATGATGATGCCGAAAATCTCACCAGTGAGTTGCACAATGCTTGTACGCTCGGAATTACACCTGCACAACAAAAAGAAGAAGACCTAACAGAGAGCACCGGTGTGGTGCCGGCCAAATACCCTCCGAAGGTCAAGTTAGGACTTGTTTCAACTCTAGAGTGCTAGAGAGGGGTTAATTGTGCGTACCTCGATTTGTGAGGGTATTGGGGCTTTTATAGTAGTAGAGGGTTGACCTCTCTTCCTTGGAGTAGAAGTCTTTTCCATATAGGAATTTATGTGAGCGTAGATTACGGAACCCTTTCCTTATAGGACTCTATCATTGGGCGTGATGTCCAAGTAAAGGATTCTCTTGAACCGTCGGCCTCATTATCCGTCGGCCTGACCACGGATGTCATTCCCGTCAGCTTCTAGAGTTTAACCTTCGCCACATGACCCGTCACCATAAGTGTATGCTGACGGCTTAAGCATGTGGGGATGTTCACCCGTCTGCCTGACGTAAGCTGACGGGTTAAGCTTAAGGCGATGTCGAACCGTCAGCCTTAGTACACGCTGACGGACTAAGACTACCATGCTGCTATTTTTACTCCTTATCAGTTGCCCCCTACTCCATATCTCCGTCGGCTATAACTGACGGGCTATGGAGTTTTCATCCTTTCCAATCAACTGCTTTAACCGGGAGAGAGAATAGTTATGAGCTGTCATACCAACATTAAATGCTAGGACACGTGGCGTGCTCTGGTTGGCTCGGCGCCTGGTTTGAGGGCGTCGCTTCGTCTTCCGTGCATTTCCCTTATATATATGGATGGCCCACCTCTCCTCATTTTCACTATTTCACTTTCCCTGATTTCTGGAGAGCTATCCGTCGCTTATCTTCCGTCAGCACCTGCCGAGATTGTTTCCATCACCTCTTCGGCTGTTACTTTCGAGGAACTGGTAAGTTCTCTTCTCCTTTTGTCCCTGCTTTATTATTATTTTTTTTTTTTTAAGCCGAGTCGTCATCCTAGGTGCTTAGATTACACCCGTCACTTGTAGGTAGTCAAATGTCGAGTGACGCGTCGAGTGAACGGTCGTCGGTCCGCGATGGAGCGGGTTACGACGAGGTGTTTGGATCAGGTAGTGAGTCAGGGAGCTCGTCCTGGTCTTCAGAGAGGGAGACGTCAGCCCAATCTCCCATCGAGGAGGTAGGAGGTCACGGAGACGATGGCCTGGAGAGGGAAGTAGGTGAGGGGTGTGACGGAGTAGAAGGAGAGAGATATAGTGACGGGGATGAAAGTGATGACGAGTCTAGTGAAGGGGATGAAGGTGATGACGGGTCCAGTGAAGGGACTCCCGTGAGTCCTGGAGGCAACCGTCCCTTTATCCTTCCTCAAGAGTGGGCTGTAAATAAGTTCCTCCCCAAGATGACTCTTAAAATTTTTAATGAGTTACGGACCCGTTTCCAAATCCCCGACCATATTCCCATCCGTCTGCCTGAAGATGGTGAAAAATGTTACACGGGAAGAACTGCAGACGTCGGTATGTACGACGCCATGTTTGCTGCTGGTCTTAGACTACCCCTGACGGCATTACACCGTCAGTTAGTTGACTTTCTTGGCTTATCCGTCAGCCAAGTTGCTCCGAATGCGTGGAGGATTTTTATAGGTGCCGAGGTGTTGTGGGGTCGTCTGAGTGGAGGAAACCGTCAACTTACCTTGGACGAATTCTTTTACTGTTATA
Organism: Quercus aquifolioides; assembly: GCA_019022515.1. Classification (NCBI taxonomy): domain Eukaryota; kingdom Viridiplantae; phylum Streptophyta; class Magnoliopsida; order Fagales; family Fagaceae; genus Quercus; species Quercus aquifolioides. Next base: position 52,084,365 of record CM032326.1, on the reverse strand, counting down.
GACCTCGGCACCTTTCTTCTTCCAAAGGGATGTACCATTTTGCCGTCAGGGAGAGAGATCTCAGGTTGGTATCTGAGACGCCGGATTCGAATAGAGCCTGGAAGAGCAGGTTCTTTTTCGTTGAAGGGACGGACTGGGTGTGTCGTCAGGAAGAATGGGAAATGATACCTCACGGCTATTTTGACAACACTTGGGCGTTTATAAAAGAGTCAGGTCTTAGTCGTCAGCCTTTTGTCTTTAGTTTATGCAAGTAATAATTTTTGGTCTTTTAATGATTCTAACGCCGTCGGTTTATTTGCACTCTTCAGCCTTCATTCGCCCCTCCATCACTGGTGAGCAAGAGGATTTAATCCGTCGGGTTTTGGAGATTCCCCTAGAGGAGCGGTCGTGTCGGGACTTAATCACCCTCGACTATCTTCACGCTTACTGTGGTGGTCCTGTACCGACGCCTGAGGCTCGCAGGCTGGAAGAACTCTCCCGTCACCGTGAGTATCTTACCCTTATCTATTGAATTCATCCTTTTATTACCGTCGGTTCTTACTTAATGTGTTTCTTTCGTAGAGATGGACGTGGCCAAGCAACGGATAAGGGCTGCGGCTGCCCGTTTGAAGGAGGAGAAGAAGGCACAGGAGGAGACGGCACCCTCGTCGACCCCCAAGACCGTCAAGGGTTCCTCTAAGAGGAAGACTGACGGGGATAACAGCCGTCCACCTAAGAAAGCAGCCGTCGGTTCCGGGAGTGAGCCCCCAAAGAGGCCGTCGCCTAAGTCCACTCACGGGGCAGGGAAAGGTGTAATGACCTCTTCTGGTCCCGTCCTACAGGGGCCTCGTTGCCTGCTAACTCACAAGGATTTTGCTGTCGAGGCAGTGGAGTCATTCATCAAGCCTGCTGACATAGATCCTTGTGATTTGTTGGCGACGGGTGAATTGGGGTCGTCAGCTTTGTTTGACCTCACCCGAGTAAGCCATCTCTCTTGGATGTTTCTTCTTTCATTATTATTATCATTTAATATGACTGACGGTTGTATCCTTTTGCTAGGCCCTGGTTCGTGTTAAGGCACTTCAGGACAGGTGCGTGGCTAAGGAGGGAGTCGTCGCTCGCGTTCATAAGCATAATGCCAACATGCTAAACCAGCAGGCTCAATATAAGGAGGCAATGCGTCTCCTTAACGCTGAGCTGAAAGAAGTGAAGGAGAAGCTAGAGGAGGCGAGTCGTCAGAAAGGCGAACTGGAGAAAGAGCTGACGACTCTCCGCGATCAGGTGGAGACAGCAGGGGCTGACGCGGTCGAGAATTTCAAGGCGTCAGACTCCTTTATTGACTCCTGTGGCGGATATTATGGCACGGGATTTGATGATTGCCTCAGACAGGTGGCGTCAGCTTTTCCTGAGTTGGATCTCTCTGGTATCTCCCTGGATGATGCCCCACCTATGACGCCTGCTACTGGTTCCGTCACCGTAGGTGCAGACGACTTAGCGGATTCTCCTCGTGGAGGTAGTGGAGTCGTCCTGGCCCAGCCTGCTGTGAACCTAACTACCGCGACCCCTCCTGTGGTGCTGCTCGACGGAGAGGACCCTTCTGTTAAAAAGTAGAATTTTTGGAGTGACGACTTGTAACTCATGCTTTTCCTCTTCTTTTTATCTATCTAGCAAACAGTTTTATCGAGTGCCCCTTGGGCCTTTATTTGTAATATTTTAACAGTTTTAATGCCCTTTTGGGCTTTTGATTTATTCATACCGTCGCTGCTCTTTGTATGTAATCACTTTTGCTTGGTTTGTTTTACTCGTATGTTTTGGAAGATTAAAATCAGGGTTGTGGACCCTTTTAACCGTCAGCCTTTTGGCTCGTCACTTTTGTGGACCTGGTCACGTTAGACCGTTTTATTTATTTGACTTGTCCATTTCATGGATTTGGTTATTTTTTAGGCCGTCAGCCTTTTGGCTCGTCCACTTTGTGGGGTGTTATTTTCAGGCCGTCAGCCTTTTCGTTTGTCCACTTCGTGGACTTGTTTGCTTTTAGACCGTCAGCATTTTATTTATGCCGTCAGCTTAATTGCTGATTAGTGGACTTAGCCACTTTTTGTCAGCCTTATATTTAGGCCGTCAGCTTTAGTTGCTGATTAGTGGACTTAGCCACTTTTCGTCAGCCTTTTATTCAGGCCGTCAGCTTAGTTGCTGATTTGTGGACTTAGCCACTTTTCGTCAGCCTTTTATTTAGGCCGTCAGCTTTATTGCTGATTTGTGGCCTTAGCCACTTTTCGTCAGCCTTTTATTTAGGCCGTCAGCTTAGTTGCTGATTTGTGGACTTAGCCACTTTTCGTCAGCCTTTTATTTAGGCCGTCAGCTTTATTGCTGATTTGTGGCCTTAGCCACTTTTCGTCAGCCTTTTATTTAGGCCGTCAGCTTAGTTGCTGATTTGTGGACTTAGCCACTTTTCGTCAGCCTTTTATTTAGGCCGTCAGCTCTATTGCTGATTTGTGGACTTAGCCACTTTTCATCAGCCTTTTATTTAGACCGTCAGCTCTATTGCTGATTTGTGGACTTAGCCACTTTTCGTCAGCCTTTTATTTAGGCCGTCAGCTTAGTTGCTGACTTGTGGCCTTAGCCACTTTTCGTCGGTCTTTTACTAATTTTGATTTGTAAGTAGAAACTTCAGTCGTTCTGAATAAATCCCTCTTATTGTTATGCATCTGCATAAAAAATACTTAAAAAAGGAAAAACCTGCCCTTTTGGGCTCATTGTAGCAAAACCAAAGTAAAAGACATGCCCGTTGGGCTTATTGTAGCGAATACTTAAAAGCAAACAGTAATTCTAAAAAATAAAAAGATAGGTGTTGTTCTTCATGTCATCGCCTCTACTGGTAATACTTTCGCAGGTGTTCAGCATTCCAAGGGTGCGGTAGTTCCCGTCCGTCCAGTGTCTCCAGATGATAGGTGCCCTTCCTCTGCCACGCCGTGACTCGGTAGGGTCCTTCCCAATTCGGGCCGAGTTTTCCTTGAGTTGGGTCTCTTGCTGCACCCATGACTTTTCTTAGAACGAGGTCTCCAACCTGGAAGTCTCTGTGTTTGACCCGGGAGTTGTAGTGCTTGGCCATGCGGTCCTGGTATCGCGCGAGCCTTTGCTCTGCTGCTGTCCTGACTTCGTCCACTAGATCGAGCTGTAGACGTAGGGCTTCGTCATTTTTCCCTTCGTTATGATTGTGCACCCTGTAGCTGGTGAGGCCGACTTCGGCTGGGATGACTGCCTCACTCCCGTATGTTAGCCGAAATGGTGTCTCCTGTGTCGGTGTCCTTGCCGTTGTCCTGTAGGCCCAAAGTATGCTTGGTAACTCTTCAGCCCATATACCCTTTGCCCCCTCGAGCCGAGTCTTGATAATTTTCAACAAGGATCGGTTCGTGACTTCGACCTGTCCGTTGGCTTGAGGGTGGGCGGGGGAGGAGTAGTGGTTCTGTATCCCTAATTGTGAGCAGAAGTCCCGAAAGGCCTCGTTGTCGAATTGCTTCCCGTTGTCCGAGACTAAGACTCTAGGGATGCCAAATCTGCATACGATACATCGCCAGACGAAGCTGCGTACGTTCTTCTCCGTAATGGTGGCCAAGGCTTCAGCTTCGACCCACTTCGTAAAGTAGTCGATGCCCACAACCAGAAACTTTAGTTGTCGTATTGCCGTAGGAAACGGTCCCATGATGTCCAGTCCCCATTGAGCGAACGGCCATGGCGCCGTCATTGGGGTAAGTTCTTCAGATGGTTGTCTGATAACATTGCTGAACCTTTGGCACTTGTCGCATTTCTTTACATATGCCTCGGCATCCTTCTGCATAGTTGGCCAAAAGTACCCTGTTCGTACTAGCTTGTGGATTAACGACCTCGATCCTGAGTGGTTTCCGCAGATTCCTTCGTGTACTTCCCTCATGACGTAATCTGCCTCTTCAGGACCTAGGCATCGTAGGTAGGGGCGGGAGAAACCTCTTTTGTACAAGACGTCTCTTATTAGGACGAACCTCGCTGCATGAACCTTCAGCTTTCTTGCAGCCTCCTTTCCATCCGGTAGTACGCCGTTCTTCAGGTAAGAAACTAATGGCGTAGTCCAATTGCTTTCGGAACCAAGCTCCTGTACATCGACAGAATTTATAAGTGGAGAGAGCTGAACGAAAGAGAGTACGTTACCAAGGGTGGCCATATGCTCGGCTGAAGCGGCTTTGGCTAGGCGATCGGCTTGCTCGTTTTCTCCTCGTGGTATCTGTGTGATTTCGGCCTTCAGCTCGCTGACCCTCCATCTTGCTTGGTCCAGATATTTTTTCATCCGTTCGCCTTTGCACTCATAATCCCCATTTATCTGGTTGACCACGACTTGAGAATCGCAGTGAATGATCGCTCTTTCAGCTCTTGCAGCTTTGGCGAGGTCAAGTCCTGCTATCAGAGCTTCGTACTCCGCCTCGTTGTTGGTAGTAGGGAACTCAAGGCGGATCATACACTCGACCATGTCTCCTTCGGGTGAGTGTAGTACGATGCCGGCTCCCCCAGCCTGCCTGTTGGAGGACCCGTCTACATGTATGCTCCATTGGGGAGACTCCTCTGCCCCCTTGTCTTCGCCATTTGTGAACTCAGCTATGAAATCTGCAACGACCTGTCCTTTAATGGCGGTTCGTGGACGATACTGGATGTCAAACTCGCTTAATTCTATAGCCCACAGTGCCAATCGCCCAGCGGCTTCAGGGTTGCCCATTGCCCGTCGCAAAGGCTTGTCGGTTAGGACGATCATCGTGTGGGCTTGAAAGTACGGTTTTAGCTTGCGTGCGGCTGTAACCAGCGCAAATGCGAGTTTCTCCATGGGCGGATATCTTTCTTCAGCTCCGCGTAGCGCTCGACTGGTGTAGTACACAGGTTTCTGTACTCTCTCTTCTTCTCTGATCAAGGCAGCGCTGACAGCGGCTGGGGAGACGGCAAGATAGAGAAAGAGTTCTTCACCTGGTTGTGAGGGACTCAGCAACGGGGGGGAAGAGAGATAAACTTTCAACTCTTCGAACGCTTGCTGGCACTCGGCAGTCCACTCGAAAGATCTTTTCAGTGTTCGAAAGAAGGGTAAACACTTGTCCGTTGCCCTTGACACGAACCTATTTAGCGCTGCTATCTTACCGTTAAGGCTCTGCACTTCCTTCACATTTTTTGGTGGTGCCATCTCTATTATAGCTCGGATCTTGTCCGGGTTGGCTTCGATGCCCCTTTGGGAAACCATGAATCCTAGGAATTTTCCTGCCGTCACCCCGAAGGCGCACTTTCCTGGATTCAGCTTCATGTTGTAAGAGCGAAGGGTGCCGAATGTTTCCCTAAGGTCTTCCAAGTGATCTTCCTCCCTTCGGCTTTTCACCAGCATATCATCTACGTAGACTTGGACATTTCTCCCGATTTGCGGTGCGAACATTTTGTTCATAAGCCTCTGGTATGTCGCGCCCGCATTCTTTAGACCAAACGGCATCACCTTGTAGCAGAAGAGGCCTTGGCTGGTCACGAACGAAGTTTTCTCTTGATCGGCTTCGTGCATCTTGATTTGGTTGTAACCGGAGAAAGCGTCCATGAAGCTTAAAAGCTGGTGGTGAGCTGTAGAGTCTACTAGAGTGTCGATCCTCGGGAGGGGGTAGCTGTCCTTGGGACATGCTTTGTTGAGATCGGTGAAGTCTACGCACATCCTCCACTTCCCGCTAGCTTTCTTGACCATCACTACGTTGGCCAGCCAGTCGGGGTAGTAAACTTCTCTGATAAAGTTCGCTTCCTGTAACTTGCAAATTTCTTCAGCTATGGCTCGATCCCGTTTGGGGGCAAACACCCGCTTCTTTTGTCGAACGGGTGGAAAGGATGGTGATATATTCAGCTTGTGCACCATGACTGAAGGGTCTATTCCTGGCATGTCCTCGTGACTCCAAGCGAACACGTCCCGATTCTCTCTGAGAAAGGCTGCAAGTGTCTGTCGGATCATGGGACTTGCAAGGGTGCCAACCCTTGTTGTTCGGTCAGGTCTGGAGTCGTCAAGGGATATTTCTTCAAGCTTTTCGACGGGTTCCGTCGTATTTCGATGCTCTTCTATGCTCATGGCTTGGAGTTGATCATCCATTTCCATCATAGCCACGTAGCATTCGCGCGCGGCCACCTGATTTCCACGGAGTTCACCTGTTCCGTATTCGGTGGGGAACTTGATCATTAAGTGATAAGTTGAGGTTGCCGCTTTCCATGAATTGAGGGTGGGTCGCCCCAAGATGGCATTGTAGGCCGACGAACAGTCGACTACAAGGAATGTTATGTCCTTCGTGATCTGCTGTGGATAGTTGCCTGCCGTTACAGACAGTGTGACTGCACCCAAGGGAAACACCCTCGTTCCTCCGAAACCGACGAGGGGGGCATTCGTCGGGATCAATTGTTCTCTGCCGATTCCCATCTGCTGGAATGCGGGGTAATATAGGATGTCTGCTGAGCTCCCATTGTCAACCAACACTCGGTGCAAGTTGTAGTCCCCCACTTGCAAACTGATAACGAGCGCGTCGTCGTGCGGGTGGTGAAGACGTCGTGCATCTTCTTCGGAGAACCCAATGACGGGGCTTTCTCTTCGTGCTACTTTTGGTACTGAGCCCGTTAGCTGCACATTTTGAACCATCCTGAGGTACGTCTTCCGAGCCTTTTTGGATGACCCGGCAGGCGTCCCTCCTACAATCATCCTGATGTCGCCAATGGGCGGTCTAGGGCGGTCATTGTCCCGTCTTGGGGGCTGTTCCTGAGGTTGTGGATCCGTTCTTTCTTTGCTTACAAACTTCTGTAATTTCCCTTGTCTTATAAGGGCCTCGATTTGCTGCTTCAGGTCGTAACAGTCGGCCGTGTCATGGCCGTGATCTCGGTGGAAGCGGCAGTATTTGTCTCTAGAACGCCTACTAGGGTCCCCCTTCAGCTTTCCAGGGAAGGCCAGAGTCCCTTCGTCCTTGATCTGCATTAGGACTTGATCTATCGGGGTGGTCAGCGGGGTGAAGCTTGTAAACCTTCCTCCCGGAGGTTTAGAACGTCTCTCGTCCCTTCGCTCTCCTGTTCTCGGCCTCTTCCGCCCTTGATCTTGTCGGGCATCTTCCTGTCTTTCCCTTTTTCTTGGTTTTTCTTCTCGAGCCTGCAGCGCGTCCTCAGCGTTCATATACTTAGTGGCCCTGTAGAGTACTTCCGACATGGTCTTTGGGTCGTTTTTGTATAATGAGAACAAAAACTTGCCCTTTCGCAACCCATTTGTGAAGGCGGCTACAAGTATTTTGTCGTCGGCTTCGTCAATTGATAGCGCTTCCTTGTTGAAGCGTGTGATGTAGGATCTCAGTGTCTCGTCCTCTCGCTGCTTGATACTCATTAGGCATGCCGTGGACTTCTTATACCTGTGGCCTCCAATGAAGTGTGTGGTGAACTGAGCGCTTAGTTCCTTGAAGGTGTTGATGGAGTTGGGAGTTAGTCGGCTGAACCATACCCTCGCGGAGCCTTTGAGTGTTGTAGGAAAGGCCCTGCACATGATCTCGTCTGCTACACCCTGAAGATGCATTAGGGTTTTGAAGGTTTCTAGATGGTCTAGAGGATCCTTTGCTCCATCATAGCTGTCGATATGCGGCATGCGAAATTTGTGGGGTAAGGGGAAAGAGTTCACAGCCACAGTGAAGGGCGAGTCAGTGCGGTTGACTAGGTCGTCAAGATCGCTGGACACCCGTCCTTTAAGTGCGTTCATCATAACTTCCATCTGTTCCCTCATTGCCTGCATCTCCGCGACAACATGCGGTGGAGTTGCATCCGTGAGGGATGGCATGCTTAAGTTCTGCCTCTCTGGTCTGCTTGGGGCGTGGCTGCCTTCCGGTTTCTCCTGATTTTTCTTGGGAGTGCTGTTCCCCTCTTGATCCCCTGGTTGGTCGTTCTGTGCTGCATTCTTCTGGCGCAGCTGCTCCTCCAAGTCGTGGTTTTGTTTGGTGAGGCGCTCCACGGCGGCACCAAGAGTCCGTATTTGTCTCTCGAGGGCAGTCGTGGGTTGCTCCTCTTCTTGAACGTCGTTAGTAGTTGCCATTGAGCGAGTGAGTACCATGCAACTCTTTAGTCCGGGAAACGGTAATATGGCTTACAGCGTTGTCGTTTCCCACAGACGGCGCCAACTGATGATGCCGAAAATCTCACCAGTGAGTTGCACAATGCTTGTACGCTCGGAACTACACCTGCACAACAAAAAGGAGAAGACCTAACAGAGAGCACCGGTGTGGTGCCGGCCAAATACCCTCCGAAGGTCAAGTTAGGACTTGTTTCAACTCTAGAGTGCTAGAGAGGGGTTAATTGTGCGTACCTCGATTTGTGAGGGTATTGGGGCTTTTATAGTAGTAGAGGGTTGACCTCTCTTCCTTGGAGTAGAAGTCTTTTCCATATAGGAATTTATGTGAGCGTAGATTACGGAACCCTTTCCTTATAGGACTCTATCATTGGGCGTGATGTCCAAGTAAAGGATTCTCTTGAACCGTCGGCCTCATTATCCGTCGGCCTGACCACGGATGTCATTCCCGTCAGCTTCTAGAGTTTAACCTTCGCCACATGACCCGTCACCATAAGTGTATGCTGACGGCTTAAGCATGTGGGGATGTTCACCCGTCTGCCTGACGTAAGCTGACGGGTTAAGCTTAAGGCGATGTAGAACCGTCAGCCTCAGTACACGCTGACGGACTAAGACTACCATGCTGCTATTTTTACTCCTTATCAAACAATTACCCTTACTCTCATAAAATTTGCCCCCAACATTTCACCCAAATCCTTCGGTTTGATAACAGAACCAATAGTTTCACCAATAGTGATAGCAGTGTCAACTGTTTGTAGAGAGAAAGGTAGATTATGAATTTGCACCCAGAAAGCGGTCTTTTTGAACCCCAATGATTAAATCGAAGTATAACCATCAAACCTTTCAAAAACAACAAGATGTCTATCAAAAGCCCAAGGTTCGCCTTGAATAACTCTTTCAACATCAACCTCCAATTCAAAAGCAAAACAAAAGGATGTTTTCCCCACCAATAGTGATATTGAAACCACCCTTTGTACGCCACAATGGTCTGAAAGTTTTTGCAACCGCCTCAACATTGAGAGTTCTACGAGTGAAGAATTTTCCTGCAAGAACAAACTCCCTCTTCTTGCTATTAGATCTCAATGCAACCCGATTTTCCTCTGATTCAGATAAAGTTAATTTCTTCCACCGAGTAGATAATTCCTCCATTGAACAGTGAAGATAACAAAGGACAAAAAACAGCCAAAACTAGAGAATAAAAGAAACACACTAAATCTATAAATAACTGAACGAGAACTATACGCACTCACCAAGTCTCTAAGTATATAAGAATACTAGAGAACCCATCATCCTACACACAAAGAAGGGAAACTGCTTACTACAAGGAAGAGAGAGTTAACTACCCTTACTTGAGAACCATGAAACTTCCTTAAACCTTATTGGTGTAAAAAAATTTTGCTAGAAAAATTTTCTTCTTTTTTAATATACCTTTATCATTTCTGTAAAAAAGAAAAAAAAAAGATCAGTTTATTTGTTGAAAGTTTAAGACTGCGTAATGGCATTGTTGTACTTAAAAAAAAGATATGTAAGACTTAAAAAAATTGTATGCATACAAATATATTAATAAACTACCTAAAATTTCCTAGCTAGATGAAATGCACCCAGTACTAAACTTCAAGGCTTCAACCTCGATTTATAAACAAGACATAATTTTTAAAGAACAAAACTAAAAAGATATTTTCTCAAACTTAACAATTATACCTTCCTTTATTTTTTTTCAACTCTTCAAGATATAAAACAAGTAGTTTCACACCCCACTATATTACAACAAAAAACAACCACATTTTTGGTACTTATCGTGGATATTGTTGGTATCTGTATTTATTAGATTCTAAAAAAAAAAAAAAAAACTGAGCTAAACTATACAAAAATTTTCTGTTGTTTTCATTAAAAATAAATATATAAATAATCAATTTCAATAGGAACAATATACTAGAAGATCTAAATGATTTGAGTTTTTTTCTAAACTGTGAACATCCCAAAACAAATCTGAAAGAGAGGCACAAAAAATTTTAAAAAAAAAATGATAGTAAAAGCAAATAAAGATTAATATCATAATTATTTTCTTGAGCAAGCCTAAGAGCATTGGCATCAGGTGTTGTAAAAAAAAAAATCATTTTAACATATCAAAAAGTTACTTTATTATTTTAGCACATCATTTTATGATACACTTTACATCATATTTTCTATTTTTCAATTCAATAAATTAAAATAATATATATAACACATTAAAATAATATTAACTCAAAACTCAACCCAATACAAATCACATCTGTGAAGATGAACCAGTGGCCACCAACCAACAGCCACCGCCACTACCACCACACAACCACTGCCACTGTCATCGCACAACCACCACATCTTCCACAACCCAAAACTCAACTCAAAACAAACCGATTACCAAACCCACAACCGCTAACAGCAAAAACACCAACAACCACCACTGTACAAAAACACCAACAACCACTGTGAAATACCATAAACCACCACCATACAACAACAATCAAAACCCAAAACCCATAAACCCAATTTGAAAAATCACCCAAGACCCATGGCTAAAACAACCATAGTTAGAAAGTGAGAGAAAGAAACCACCATCGTAAGTGGCGATGGTAAGCAGCCGTGGTGAGCGGCGTTTTGCTAGAGAGCTAGCCATGGGCTTTTGGAGTTGTGTGAGCGGCGGCGTTTTGCTAGAGGATTGGCCATGGGAGAGAGGACTGAGAGTAGCCATGGGAGAAAAGAACAAGGAGAGAGGAGAGGGAAGAGAGAGAAATCTGATCTAGAGAAGAAAGATAAGGAGAGAGGAGAGAGAAGAGAGAAATTTGATTTGGAGAAGAGGAGAACAGAGACAAGGAAAGAGAAAAAAAAAGTAATAAAAAATTTATGGCATTTGTGTCCGTACCATTCCAAATTTGGAACGGTACTGTTCATCAATGCTAAATGTTTTAATATTTAAAACATCTGATGTGAGAGATTTTTTGATGTGCCATTAGGCATTTGACACACTTGATGCTAGTACTCTAATGCCATTAGTTATTACATATTATATTAGAAAATACTCTTAGTAATAGTATCACCTAGTTCTAGAGACTTGAATTTCTTAATAATCTTCTCAACTCCATGAACTTCAATCCCATGTACAACTCTACTAAAAAAAACCTAGGAAATTAATGAACAACACTCAAACTATGCACACTATATGGTGTTTCCTTGATGGTCATTATACATTTCACCAAAATAACTCTATTACTTCAAGTGTTAATGCAGAAAAAATAATATAGTTGCAATTTTAACTTACGATTGGTAAGTTATTGTATCAACATAATTAATTGCAATAACTTTTAATTTTCAATTGCAATAAATATATTAATACCTTACTGCATCGTAGCAATAAATGATACCAATTACTTTTGCAATTTATTACAACGAAATTCTTGAAATGAATGCTTGTTGCAAAGAATATATCATTGCAATAACTTGATATAGCAATTATTTTTTAATCTATTATAATGACAAAAATGAAGAAATAAACAATTACAACGAAGATATCATTGCGATAACCTAACCCAAGTGATTTTTGTTAATTATTTGCAATCTATTGCAATAACAGTAGTGAAGCAATAACTCATTGTCATGAAATTGCAATAGATTGCAATATCCCTTATTCTACAATTATTTTTTAATTATTTTGCAATCTATTACAATTTCATGGCAATAGCTTATTACTTCATGGCTCTCACCGCAATAGATTGCAAATAATTGTCAAAAGTAATTTAGGTTAAGTTATTGCAATGATATACTTGTTGTAATTGTTTATTATTTCATGTTTGTCATATTAATAGATTGCAAAATAATTGTTATCAGGTTATTTAATAATATTTTCCTTGCAATATCTCTCAAAAAAAAAGTTTTCATTACAATATGCTATTACTTCAAGATTTTCATAGTAATAGATTGAAAAAATAATTTTTATTAGTTTATTGCTATAATTTCTTCGTTTTATGTTATTGTAACAAAATTAGTATCTTGGAGACTTGCTCCTAAAATTAGTATCATCACTTATTATATCATTTAATGAAACAATGTTTTTTTCATTGATATTAGAACATGCATTTTATTTATTACATCCTTCTTCCATATGCCGATGAGTAATTTAAGTACTACAAACTAAGTCATAATTTTTGTCACAACTATTCATGTAGCAAACTGATGAATTCATGTGAAAGTACAAATAGTCAGTCATATTCTCCAACATAAGATAGTTGTGGTAAAAGTTGTGACTTTGTTTATAGTACTAGAATTACTCATCGGCAAATGAAAGAAGGATGCAATAAATAAAATGCAAGTTCTAACATCAATGAAAAAAAAATGTTTTATTAAATTATATAATAAATGATGGTACTAATTTTAGGCGTAAGTCACTTTGTAGAGGTAGAGCTCGATGTTTTGCATTGCTTACTAAAGTCTCATTAGATATGTAATAATTCATTTATGTAATTTACACAATTTGTTATAAATGTATGAAGGATATTCTTTTGAAATCATGAAAGGTATGGTAACAATAAAAATGAGTTTCATTACACATGATGGAATCTAATCTAAATATATTTCTAAGAAGTATATAAGGAAAGGAGACAAGCATTTTCACCCGGAAATCATGCACGAGAGAGAGAGTTGTGACTTGTGAGAATAGAAAATTTAAAGGCCTATGGAGGCTTTGTGAACTCAAATGAAAAGTAATAAATAAATATACTCCGATCCCTTAGTCTCTCAAATAATGGAGAAATTATAGGGTCCTCATGGTGGACAAGTGACGTGATCCACCATTCCACTAAAAGACTCCCATTTGTTTAAAATTGCTGAGTTAAAAAAAATTTTAAAACAGAAACTGATTACTGACTTAACAATTTTAAACAAGTGAGAGTCTTTTAGTGGAATGGTGGATAAATGACGTGATCCACTAGAGGACTTTATAATTTCTCCAAATAATGTGAGTCACAATAGATGAAAATTTTCTAATAAAATGATTATGAATAAAAACATAAACATGTTTGAACTACTGCAGAGCAGACCCACACTTGCTGAACCATTGTAGCCCACAAGCCAAAATCAACCAATAACCACCACAAAATCCAACCTTTCAAAGAGAGAGAAGATGAGAACAACAAAGAGAGAGAAGCAAACCTGAGGCTGAGTGGAAAGAAAAAAAGCATGTGTGGACTTCAATAAATTGTCATTATTTTATTATAACATTTGGCTACAGTGAGTTGCTAGAGATGGCAGCTCACTGTAGCTAGGTGTAAAATTTTTTAGCATTTAAGAGCTTTGATGTAGAAGTATTTTTGTGTGTTGGTTGTTAAATTTGGCTTTTTAAGCATTTTTTTTTTTTTTTTTGAGAAACAAACACATACACATACACAAGGGAGAGGGAAAGGGTTCTAACACAAAAGCACACCACAACTCCACTCAAAAATCATGGTAACTTTTAAGCATTCTTGATGTGAATGCTATTATGATTTTTTTTTTCCTTGTGTGTGTGTTGGTTGTTAAAAATTATACGTTTTATTCTCTAAAATAGGGGATAGTTTCAATTTCATTCCCTTAGATATGATAGTGTCAATTTAGTCCTTTTGACTCCAAATTGATTTAATTATTACTCTTACCAAAACATCGAGAATGGAAATTGATGCCCCCATAAAGGTAAGTTTTGGTACTCATGTTAAGGGAGCATATGACCTGCAACGAATGAATATGCTATCCCTATAATGTACAAGAGGCGGCATGATAGAAAATAAAATATGACGCAACTAGTTGAAAGCAAACTGTTGATATGAAAACTCTAGAAATATATTGGATATACTCATTTTTGCAATTTTCATGACAACCCAACTAAATTATGCCACATAATCAATTATAATTTGTTTTACAGACTAATCTTAATTAATTAGTTCTAATCAAATGTACAATAACACCCATCAATGAGAATTCGACAGTTATGTAAGGATATTGACAAGAAAAAGAAAAAGGGATGTTCCTCCATGCAACTGCTGGTGGTTGGGATTTTGGGGCAAACAATGTCTCGGTGTAGCAAAGACTCTTGGTACTGAACATTAATTTTATTTTTATTTCTGGGTGGTGTGACTAGGACTATGATTGAGATTTGATTCAATTAGTTTTGGGTACATGGCACTATATTATTAATGTGATAGGGCCACTAGACATAGTTGATTTGGTTCGTATGGTTTACTGAATGATATCTCACCCTAATATGAGTGAGAATTGCATTTCATAAAGAAGGTAACATGAAATTACCCATTGGCCTTGATTTTTTTTGTAGTTAAGAATAATTATCTTAAGAAGGGGGGGACCAGCTTCATCCCCCTTATGGGAAGAAACCCAATAAGGTAAATTGGAGATGATTATGGACCCATCCCAATTACAAAATGCTGCCAAGAAGCAATATTATGGCCAAAAAATGTAAGTTTCTAAGTACAAAACAGAATTCCCAGCAAGGAATCACCTTCAAATTAAACATAAGAGAGGCTATGGTGTGCTAAAAGCTTCAAATCAAGGAGGGCTGCATTGACTTCACCAAGAAGAGGCTCCAAGGGTGGAAATATAGAGGAATGAACAAACAGGACCTCAACACTATCATTCCTACAAACAGCAGCCACCTTTGAGAGATTGGGTCTGTTTGCAGCATCAAAATTTATCTTGACCCAATCTTGGGAAGGGGGAAGCCACTTGGAAAGTCTTAGGCCTTGATTATACCTTTTGTACGGTCTAAAAATCGAGTACAGGCCCAAGGCCAAGGCCCACATAAGCCAGATCATACCAAACAAGTGATGGGGGGTCTGAGCACGGTATAGTACAAACCGATCTGAGGCATCATCAAGAACGTCATATAGTGCCTTGGGGATATCCGCCCACTGAGCATTGATTTGGAGGTTGGAACGGAGTTAATTCAAAAATGTGTGGTAGGTCCCATCCGATCAGGAATATAGGTCAGAATGGGGCCCCCTATTTTGGGAAAAACCATTGCTCATGATGGCAAACCCACTAAGAGAAGGCTATAAAAATGGGAAGAGACGGTGTGAGAGGGGGTTGGAGAATTTGTGAAAGAGAGAGAGAGAGAGAGAGAGAGAGAGACACGAGAAGGAAAGAGAGAAGAAACAGTTAAAGAGAAGGAAGCTTGGCACCCAGCCCAAGGCTCCACGGGAAACACTCGAGAAAGGGGGCGTAAGGTCCAGGCTAGGCCATAAGCTTCTTCTTTTGCGCTGTTAGGCTAATCTCAAAGGGATTTACCCATAGTAAGGAACTATCAACCCACTTTAAACAAATAAATTTGGAGCCCAACCTCAAAGGACCTAAAGTCATTTGGGCCGGGCTCACACAATTGGTGCTGTCTGTGGGAAATCTCCTATTCAGTTGAAAATCCGAAGCTAGTTTAACACTGCCCAAGATGGAGGGACCTCATGCAGGAGAAGGGTCGGCAGGCCCTAGGGGCAATCGTTCAAGAACCTCTTCTCGGGGCCAAAGGAAATTAGAGAATGAGCGAAAAAGGGAGCAGGACCACATGCAAGATGGGCATGAGCCAAGGGTAGATTCAAATGAGGGTTCTTCACGGGGGGAAAGATCGATCTCTTACATTCCTAAGCATTCGTACCGAAGTGAACAGGACCAAGAGATAGAAAACCTACGAAAGTAGGTCAAGGAGTTGGAAATAGAGATCAGGGGCTGATGCCATAGGAGGGACCATGAGGAGTCATCTAGCGATCCCGACTATATCAGGGGCAGCACAGTTGGATCTTCCCACCAAAGTGATTCACAGCGGTTAAGAGATAGGTCCAATGAAACTATAGAGCGTTGTTCTAACACGCCGAAGAGGGACAAGCACGGGCACCCCAGTGCAGCACTAGATGCCATGAGTCGAGCCCTTTGGAGAGCCGTTCGGTCACCATTCTCTGACGAGATAGAACATACTGAGATACTGAGGTGTTTCAATCATCCACCGTTTACCTGCTACAATGGCAAAACCGACCTGGTGGAACACGTGAGCCATTACATTCAAATGATGTACTTGTATTCTCGAAATGATGGGTTGATGTGCAAAGTATTCACGTCCAGCCTTGGGCCTACAACGATGATGTGGTTCAACGGTTTAAGGAAGGGTTCCATACACAACTTTGGAGAACTGATTTAGGCGTTCGAGGCCTGATTTATTACCTATAGTCGGGTTACTCAGCCCCCTCGACGCATTGCTATTTATGAAGATGGCAGCGGGAAGACCCTCCATTCTTATGCCAACCGGTATTGGGAATTATACAATGAGATAGGTAGGACAAATGAGCAGGTCACAACGAGCACATTCAAACTGGGGCTCCCTTAGGAGTCGTAATTAAGGGAATCCCTGACTATGCAGCCTCCCGAGAACATGCATCAATTCATGAGGAGGATCAAAGAACATAAAAGGCTGAAGGATGACTGGCAACAGAGCAAGGGAACGGCACCAGCAACCTCCTAATATAACAAGGACCCGCGGCCCGGGGGCTTTCAGCAGAGGATGAGGAGGGAGTCTAGGGTAGCAAAGCCCGAGGTTCGAACTGGAGGTATAAATGTGGTGTTTAAGGAACTAGTTCATAAGATTCTTGAGTGAATAAAAAAGAACCATACTTTCGATGGCCGGGTAAGATGGGTGGGGACCCATCAAGGAGGAACCAAAGCCTGTATTACACTTATCACCAAGAGAAGAGGCACACCATCAAACAGTGTAAAGTGTTTAAGGATCATTTAAAACAGCTTGTCAAGGCAGGGCACATAAAGGAGTTTACGGTCGGACAAGGTGGTAGTACGGCTGGGCAAACATCAAGAAATCGAGGGAATGTATTCCCTCCACCCTGGGGATTATTGCAGTCATCCTTGCAGCCTCCATCGGTACAAGGACAAGTCGCCAAAAAGGGTTTCTGAGTATTACCCCACAACAAGGGTTAGAAACTAGTGGTTCGCCAGAGAAGAGGCTGAGGCCAAACAAAGAGCCAATCGTTTTTGGGGATGATGACCTGGAGGGGACGTCCCAGCCATACGACGATGCTCTGGTCGTGGCATCGAGGATTTGGGGCTTTCTCGTTAAAAGGGTATTAATAGATCAAGGGAGTGAGGCTGAGATAATGTATCCAAACCTTTATAAGGGCTAGGGTTTGAAGCCAGAGAATCTGGTCAAATATGGCACGCCCTTGGTGGGATTTGATGGAAAAGTGGTGGTGCTCGAGGGGTAAATTTCACTGCCTGTTATGATCGAAGGGAAGGAGGTAATGATAAATTTCATAGTGGTCAATACTTTCTCTCCTTATACTGCAATTTTAGGCCGACCATGGATTCATGCCATGGGAGTAGTGCCGTTTACACTGCACATGAAGGTCAAGTTCCCTGTCGAGGATGGAATCATCATGGTTAGAGGGGATCAACAAGTCGCATGACAATGCTTGGTCGCTGTGATCAACCACAAGATCAAACTGAAGGAGCAAGTGGAACCCGTAGAGGACACCGGGACTGATAGTGCAGAGGAGTTTATCCAAATTAGAATCCTCCTGTACAAGGACAAATATTTTCAGGTTGGAAAGAGTCTACCGTCGGAAGACCAAGTTGTTGAAACAAGAGGGGGCTATTAAAGAGGTGTTTTTCCCAAAATGGCTATCAAATACGGTGGTAGTAAAGAAGAAAAATGGGAAGTGGAGAGTTTGAGTGGATTTTACCAATCTGAACTGAGCATGCCCGGAGGATCCTTTCCCCATCCTGAAAATCAACCAGTTAGTTGATGCCACTTGTGGGCACTCGAGGATGAGCTTTTTACACTTTTCAAGGGTACTATTAGATTGCCTTAGACCCTGAGGAGCAAGAGAAGACGTCTTTCATAACACTTGAGGGAAATTATCACTACATGGTGATGCCCTTCGGGCTGAAAAATGCTGGGGCCACCTACTAGCGGATGGTTACAAGAATGTTCAGGGATAAGATTGGAAGTACAGTCAAGGTTTATATCAACGACATGGTAGTCAAGAGTAGGAAGGAGGAGAGGCATGTCATGGACTTGAACAAAACATTCGAGATCCATAGGCGACACAAGCTTCGCCTTAACGCCAACAAATGTGCGTTCAGTGTAGGTGCCAGGAAGTTCTTAGGGTACATGATCGCTAATCAGGGCATTGAAGTGAATCTGGACCAGATCAAGGCCGTACAACAGTTAGTTCCTCCAAGCAACCTAAAAGATGTGTAAAGACTCACGGTGATGATTGTAGAGTTGATACGATTTGTCTCAAGGTCAGCAGACAGATGCAAACCATTCTTTCAATTGCTAAAAAAGTGGAAAAGGGTTTTAGTGGACTGAGGAGTGCGAGGAGGCATTTTAGGATTTGAAGCGTTATTTAATAAGCCTGCCTATCTTGTTCAGTCCTGAGCCCAGGGAAGATCTGTATATGTACATAGTGGTCTCCGATCACACGGTGAGTGCAGTATTGCTAAGAGTTCGGGATGGTGTGCAGTGGCCGGTTTATTATATCAACAAGACCCTGGTGGATTCAGAAATGCGGTACCTACCATTGGAAAAGTTAGTTTTGGCTCAGGTCCACGTGACGAGGAAATTGCCCCACTATTTCCAAGCTCACACAGTCTATGTGTTAATCAAGCACCCCTTACAGTCACGATTAAGGAGATATGATTTCATGAGAAGGATAGCAAAATGGGGAACGAGACTTGGGTCATTTGAGTGAGGTACAAGCCGAGGAATGCAATTAAAGGAAAGGTACTGGTGGATTTTGTGGCCGAGTTTACCCTTGTGATGAATAGTGCAGATCGGGTTTGTCAAGTCTCATTAAGGCCCTGGTAAGTATACGTGGATGGGGCGTCTAATGCCCGAGGGGCTGGGATAGGTGTTGTGCTCATATCACCTGAAGGTGTAAGGTTAGAGTGCTCGGTGAGGTTGGGTTTTAGGGCTTCAAACAACGAAGTCGAATATGAGGCAATGATAGCGGGGCTTAGTGCAGCTAAGAAGCTAAATGCAGAAGTGGTTGAGGTTTTTTCAGATTTACACTTGGTGGTAAGTCAGGTGGAAGGAAGTTTTGAGCCTAGGGATCCTCGGATGGCAGATTATTTGAAGATGGTGGGCGCATTACTGGACAGTTTTCAACAGGCGAGGGTGTCACAGATTTCGAGAGGAAAGAACAATCATGCGGATTCTTTAGCCACCCTGGCTTCATCTATGGACGATTTTGTCCCTCAAATAATCTCGGTGGAAGTACTGGAGCAACCGAGTATAGAGCGTCAACTAAATATGTCTGTAGTGTCTGTGCTTAACCCAAGTTGGATGGATCCAATTGTAGCATTCATAGCCAATGGCGTACTGCCGAACGAAGCAAAAGAGGCAGAAAAGATATAGAGAATTTCAACTCGGTTCTAGATGGGTAGAGACAAGAGGTTATACCGACTGTCATTTGCGGGGCCGTATCTGTTATGTCTCCATCCCAAGAAGGTGGAAGGTTTCTTAACTGAGTTGCACGAAGGAATATTTGGGAGTCATACCGGGGGGGAGGTAACTGGCGCATCGAGCAATGACATAGGGTTTTTGGTGGCCAAACATGCAAAGGGATGTTGCCGAGTATGTGAAGAAGTGTGATCAATGGTTGAAGCACTCCCTGAATATCCATCAACCAGGAGGGAACCTGAACCCGATATCATGCCCGTGGCCCTTCGCTCAGTGGGGTTTGGACATTATGGGGCCTTTTCCTAGGGCCACTGGTAATAGGAGATTTGTCGTAGTTGCTACAAATTATTTTACAAAATGGGTTGAAGCCAAAGCATTGTCAAATATCCGAGATGTGAATGTGAAAAAGTTTGTTTGGAAGAACATTATTACTAGGTTTGGGGTCCCAGAAACGCAAATTTCAGATAATGGGTTGCAGTTAGACAACAAGGCTTTCTAAAAATATTGCAGTGACCTCAGGATCAAGAACAAATATTCCACCCTAACGTACCCTCCAAGCAATGGGAAAGCAGAAGCAACAAATAAGGCAATAGAAGTCGAATTGAAGAAGAGGCTGGAAGGGGCTAAAGGTAGATGGGCCGAGGAGCACCCGAATGTGCTGTGGGCTTATCGCACAACGCCAAGGAGGTCCACGAGTGAAATGTCCTTCTCAATGACTTACAGAATCGAGGCAGTGGTTCCCGCGGAGATAGGGTTATCTAGTATGAAAGTCTCGAATTTTGTCCCGGAGAATAATGATGCCAACATGGCTGAGCAGTTGGATCTCTTGGAAGAGTGACGAGAGATGGCTTTGATCAGACTGGCTAACTACCAACAAAAATTAGCTTAGAGATACGACCGAGGCGTAAAAACGAGAGAGTTCGTTGCATTTTTTTTTTTTTTTTTGTCTTAACTTTTGCCTAGGTCGCCTTTTCAGGTTTTCAACCTAGCAGACTCTCTCACACTCAAAGTTTTTTTACCTCTCCTTTTGCATAGACCGCCCTTTCGGGTTTTCAATCTATATATATATATATATATATATTTTTTTTTTTTTTTTTTTTTTTTACACATGATATTTCTTTAGCTGATCCAGATTGGTTGGTTCCACGAACGAGTTTCTGCCTAAGTCCACAAGTCTTTTCCCACCTCCAGGGTAGATTTCTTTAATCATGAAGGGCCCAGACCAATTGGGTTTGAACTTCCCTCTTGGGTCATGTACTGGGGCCCGTATTTCTTTGAGCACCAAATCTCCAACCTTGAGCTCATGAGGAGGGACTCTTTTGTTAAAAGACCTTCTTGCTCTTCTTTGATAACCTTGATGATGATATATTGCCCTTAGAAGCTTTTCATCAATCATGCATAATTGATCATACCGGTCTTGCATTCATTCAGCTTCTGGGATTTTTTCTTCCATAACAACTCGAAGTGACTGTACCGCCAATTCTATAGGTAACACTGCTTCCATGCTGTATACCAAGGAATATGGGGTCGACCTTGTAGACGTACGGATTGATGTACAATATCCCCACAATGCAAAGGGTAGTTTGAGGTGCCAATCCCTGTGATTTTGGGCATTCTTCTTCAATATCTTCCCAATGTTTTTATTAGCATCTTCAATCGCTCCATTTGTTTGTAGGCGATACGGGGAAGATTTGTGATGTTTAATGCCATATACTGTCAATAATTTGAAGGTCTCATCTCAAAAGTGTGATCCATTATCGGTGATGATCTCACAAGGTACTCCATACCGGCATATGATGTTTGTTCTGATAAACTACGCAACCTTCTTGGAATTCAAAACTTTATAAGATGCAGCTTCTACCCATTTTGTGAAATAATCAATGGCTACCAAGATGTATTCATGACCATTACTAGCCTTTGGATTAATTTTTCCAATTATATCAATGCCCCATGTACAAAAGGGCCAGGGAGAGCTTAAGCAATGTAACTGAACTGGTGGCATGTGCTTCAAATCCCCATGTATTTGACATTCGTGGAATTTTCTAACATGAGCTGCACAATCAACTTCCCTGGTGGTCCAATAGTATCCCAGACGTAGAATTTTCCTTGATAACATGTGGGCATTCATATGTGGTCCATTCTCAGATTCATGCACTTCTTCTATGATACATTGAGCTTCTTTTTTTGTTACACAAAGGAGATGGATTCCTTCATATGATCTTCTATACAACCTTTCTCCACAAATTATGTAATTAGTTGCCATGCACTGAATCGCCATTTTGTCATTCTTGTCAGCAGTGTCAGGGTAGGTCCCATGCTTGAGGAACTAAAATATATCTGCATACCATTCTTCTTCTTCCATTTCTTCTTCCAAGGCACAACAATATGATGGTTCATCCCTTTGCTCAATGATCAATGGGTGGAGATTAGTTCCATCTGAAATGTCAATCATGGAAGTCAAAGTAGCCAATGCATCAGCAAATTGATTTTGTGTGCGGGGGATGTAGTGATACTCAATTTTTTCGAATTTCTTGGATAATTCTTGAAGATGCTCAAGGTAAGGTTGCAACCTTTCTTCTCTAATCTTCCATTTGTTCTGGATTTTCCTAATTATTAAAGTGGAGTCTCCATAAACCTGTATTTCTTTGATGCCCAAACTGGTAGCGGCCTCAAGACATTGTATGCAAGCCTCATATTTAGTAGCATTATTGGTTGTTGAAAAATTGAGCTTAATAGAGATTGGTATATACACCATTGGTGAAACTAAGAGTACCCCTATTCCACTCCCATTTCGATTAGCAGCTCCATCAAAGTACATTCTCCACCTGACAGGCTCCATCACTAAAATATTTTCATCCAGGAATTCATCCCTAGTCACTTCTGCTTCAAGAGGGGGACAGTTGGCAAGATGATCAGCAATGGCTCGTCCTTTAATGGATTTCTGAGTAACATATTTAATGTCGAATTCTGACAACAACAGGACCCATTTTGCAATCCTTCCATCCTGGACCGACTTTTCCATCAAATACTTAAGTGGATCCAAGCGAGCTATCAAGAGGACTTGAAAAGATAACATGTAGTATCTGAGTTTCTGAGCAGCCCAAACTAAAGCAACACACGTCTTCTCCAAAACTGAGTATTTCACTTCATATGTAGTCATCTTTTTGCTGATGTAATAAATAGCATTCTCTTTTCTAGATTCTTCGAAGTACTGAGCTAGTAAAGCTCCCATTGTTGTATTTGTAGTGCTTAAATAAAGCAACAAAGGCTTGCCTTGCATGGGCGACATCAATATGGGAGGTTTTAGCAAATATTCCTTAATCTTTTTGAAAGCTTTTTGACACTGTTCATTCCACTTAATGGTTACATCCTTCTTGAGCAATTTGAAAATGGGCTCGCAAATAGTAGTCAATTGAGCTATAAATCGACTGATATATTGTATTCTTCCCAAGAATCCTCAAATTTCTTTCTCGGTCTTTGGCGGTTTCATTTCTATAATTTCTTTAACTTTTTCGAGATCTACTTCTATCCCTTTGTTGCTAACCATAAATCCGAGCAGCTTTCCTGAAGTTACTCCAAAAGTGCACTTCTTGGGGTTCAGTCGAAGCTTGTGATGCTTGATTCTTTCAAAAAACTTCCTCAAGGCTGACATATGGTCCCCACGGTTTTTAGACTTGATTTTTATATCATCCACATAAACTTCTACCTCTTTATGTATCATATCATGCAACAATGTTGTAGCAGCATGTTGGTAGGTGGCCCCAGCATTCTTAAGGCTGAATGGCATGACTTTGTAGTAGTATGTTCCCCAAGGGGTGATGAACGAAGTCTTCTCCATATCTTCTAGTGCCATATTGATCTGATTGTATCTAGAGAAACCATCCATGAAGGATAAGAGTGCATGTCCTGCAGTATTGTCCACAAGGATGTCTATATGAGGTAGGGGGAAGTCATCTTTCGGGCTGGCTTTGTTGAGGTCCCTGAAGTCAACACACATTCTAACCTTGCCATCCTTCTTCGGTATTGGGATGACATTAGCTAGCCATTCTAGGTAATTAACGACTTGGAGGAAACCGACATTATATTGTTTTTCCACTTCTTCTTTGATCTTCAATGTCCATTCTGGTTTCATTCTTCTTAACTTTTGCTTAACTGGCTTGATAGTGGGATCAGTCGGAATATGATGTTGCACTATGTCAGTGTCGATGCCAGGCATGTCTTCGTATGACCATGCAAAAATCTCCTCATATTCTTGAAGAAGAATAATCAATTCATTCTTTTCTTTAAGATTTAAAGTGTTACCAATTTATATCATTTTTTGTTCATCTTCAGATCCTAAATTAATGGATTGAATTTCTTCCTTGATGGGCTTTACATGCCCTTGTTCTTCATTTTTTTCGAAGCCTTTATTTGACATTTCATTATTTATTTTAGAAATAAAAATATTCAAGGCAAGCAAGTAAGTTGAATCAGAGATCATCTTATTATCATTGAAAGAGTTGACAACAGTCTTAATAGTAGAGAAATTGATAGGAATAGGAGTACTAGTTGAAATAGACTCAATAGGGACAATGATTTTAGTGGACTCAAAGAACTTGGTCTCTTTTTGGTGATCTTCAATTGGGCAGCTTCCTTCCCAAGTCCAATTCTTCAGCTCTGAGATGATAGTGGTTATGGCAGGAACTTCTTTGTAAGCTTCTCCAGATCGCAACATATAAATTTCATCTATCTCCATCAGGTCATCCCTAGAATCCTTATTGGATATATCCATATAGTCTGCATCCTCCTCTTGGTGTGGATTAATTAGTTCTTCTTCCTCTGAATCTTGGATGGTGAGTTTCTTAAAATAATGAAACATGATTTGCTTCTCCAACAATGCACATCTATCGCAAGGATTGTCTTCTTCATCTCTGTATGGGGTTAATGACCCAAATTCAAAATGTGGAAATCCATACAATGAATTATTTCCCTCGGAATAAATCGAGTCATCATCCTCAACAATTCTGATTTCCATGCCAGTATTCTCCCAGTCTTCATTGTGCATTGAAACTTCTTCACTATTAAAGAAATCATGATCTTCATCCTCTGTTAAACAACGTTCTTCAGAGAAACAATCTTCATCATTGGCCCCTTCGTAGTCTTCATCTTCACGATAATGGGTATAAGGAGTAGTGTTTTCTGGAAGCAATGAATAAGATGTAGGTACATCGAGGAATGTATTTAGCTCTCCTTCACCAGGAATAATCCCATTCTCATAAACCATATGATTTTCATCGAGAGTGGTTCTCCTTGCCTTCAACGATTCCATATCTTCTCCAATGTTTACAAGTTCGAAGTCTAAGTCTCCCCATGACCTAGCATCATCTTCCATAAGAAATTGATCTATGTTAATTCCTCCCACAAGCTCTTCAAGATCTTCATAATCGTTCTGAAAGGCTTCCCAATTATTTATTGCAGTCGTGGGAATCCAAATCAGTGGTACTTCATCATCCCCATTTCCTTCCCCCATGTTGAAAACCATGTCACCCAATAAAGTTTCCATAGCATTAGGATCTAGATGTGAGGCCCAATCTTCTATCCTCTTCTCTTCTGCTTTAGGTGCCTCAATTTTACAGTCTGCAAAGATTTCTAGCCCAAGAAGCTTTGTTGCAGTCCTTTGATCATACCAAGGTTCTGGAAATATGGAGTAAAGTTGGACCTTCCCTTCCTTGACAAACTTTCCATTAAGAGTAGAAGTGTATGGCTTTAAAGTAGGAGGCTCATATGATAACCCTTTCGCCTTTGATTTAGAACGGGCTATTTTCTTCAATCCTTCTTCTAATAAATCTTCATCTGTGGGCTTGTATCCTAACCCAAATGGTGGTATAGTAGTAGCATAGCTAGTGAAATTAGGTAGGCCCTAATTATTCCTTCCTAGGCCCAAACCTGGGAAATCATCCATCTTCCTCATCATGGATACCACTTTGTCATTGCTATATGGATCAAAATCCATAGGAAAGCATTCTTTATAGCTTCTTCTGACCATGATATGGCTTGAACTTCTTCCATGTCAAATCCAGACAAAGCTAGGTCTTCTTTTACTTGGATTCCATGCACCAGACCCTAAGTATCAAACTTATCCCCATGTATGGTAATGATTGACTCTTTGTATGGGAATCTAACCTTCTGATATAATGAGGAGGGTATAGCTTTTGCAGTGTGGATCCATGGCCATCCCAACAACAAGTTGAAACAAGCTGAGATGTCCAAAACTTGAAAATGTACTTTTTGAACAGTAAGGGCGAATCGTTATCTCAAGTGTAACATTCCCTAGTACTTCTCTTCGGGTATTGTCGTAGGCCCTCACATATTGATTGGATGGCTCAAAATCCTCCATATTTAGGACCAAGCAACTTGCAGTCTTTAGGGGGCAAACATTTAATGCACTACCATCATCAACTAGTACCATTGGCACCCTTTTGCCATGGGTGTCAATTGTAATGTGAAGGGGGTCATTGTGTGAATACCCCTTATCTGAAATATCCTTATCAGAAAAAGAAATAGTAGGCTCAGTTCTTATTACTCCAATTATGGCATTAAGGGCTTCAGGAGTTATGGTAGTGGGAACTTGGATCTTATTTAGGAGGATTAGCAGAGCTTGACGATGATGATAAGAGGCAGTGAGTAAACCCCATAGAGAAATATTAGCTTGAGTCTTATG
Source organism: Quercus aquifolioides (assembly GCA_019022515.1). Taxonomy (NCBI): domain Eukaryota; kingdom Viridiplantae; phylum Streptophyta; class Magnoliopsida; order Fagales; family Fagaceae; genus Quercus; species Quercus aquifolioides. The sequence continues at coordinate 52,058,091 of CM032326.1, read as the reverse complement.
TAACTGCTTGAGAACAAGATCATCTTTTATCTGTAACTGGGTGGGCCTAGATGGCCTGTTCAGTGCTTCCACCAAATCATCTGCTTCCAAGTAAGATGGCTTGAAGTGTCTACCGCCTTGAGTAAGGTGAGCTATTCTAGTGGCTTTGTAAAGGTTAGGCTTTTTGTGGGGAGTATGTGTTTGTCTTTCTGGGAATGTGGGCTTTTGTGAAGTGAGTTTGAAGAATGAGGTGGGCTCTTTTTGTGGGGAAGTGGCCTTTTCAGGGAAAGAGATTAATTCTTTTGGTGAGGATTTTGGTTAGGCTTGATTTGATGATGTGGGCTTTTCTTGTTCATTCCAAATATCAATTCTAGGTTTAGGAAGCAGTAGTTCCTTGATCATAAGTTCTTCCCATATCAAGGTGTTGCAACTTAGGATGTCTTGGATCATGGCTGATAGCTCCTCTTGTGTCTTGCTTTCTTCTTCAATTAAGCAATTAATCTTTGGACATTGCCCAACAGCATGATTAGGGAGTGGGTTTGTGGTGATATTGGGTCGAGCTAGTGGAGATATAATCTCTTGATCAATCAAATCTTGGACAGAGTTTTTGAGCGCAAAGCATTGATCAGTAGCATGACTTAGTGTCTAATGAAATGCACACCTCTTGCTATTATTGAACCACTTTGGCAAGGGATTTGGTATCAGCTTTGGATCAAGAGGTTTGAGGAGATCCTTCTCTCTAAGTTTCTCAAAAACTTTACTGAGCGACATATGCAATTCATGGAATTGCCTCCTGGGCCTTCCTTGTGGAGCTTGGGCCAATGGGGGTGAAGCTACTAACTGAAAAAGGGACTGTTTGCTTATGGCAGGTATCTCTGGCACTTTTGAGCTTGATGGACCAAAAGACCTCTTGGGCCTTGTTACTTCTTCTCCCTTAATGGTGCCAGTGTTAATAGCGTCTTCAATCTAAGTCCCAACAGCAATCAAGGCCTTGAAACTAGGGAAATACTGGGCAAAAAGATACTTGTTGTAGGCTGGGATGAGATTCTTCACAACCATGTTCAACTGCTCCTCCTCGTTGGGCCTAACAGTCATCTGGGCTGCCTTAGCCCTCCACCTTGTGATGAATGCAAAAAAAGACTCCTTAGAGTCTTGCTTGGTTGTCTCAAGGTCTCTTCAAGTAATATCCACTTCAGTATTGTACTTGTACTATTTATAAAACTCACGACAAATATCTTCCCAATTACGAGTTCGAGAATCATCCAAATTTAGGAACCAACACAAAGCAGCCCTCGTGAGTGTGTTTTGAAACATCTGGGCCATTAGCTCTTCTCTAGCCCCTAAGGGTTGCAATGCCCTTATATACATTTTTAGATGGGCTTTTGGGTAGCTCGTGCCATCAAACTTGTCCAATGTTGGCATCTTAAACTTTGGTGGGGCCCTTGCTTGAGGAAAGATCGAAAGTGAATGTAGATCCATAGCTTCTTCAACCCTTCTAGATCTCAGGAGGAGTTTTTCCATTTGGTCCATTCATTCAATCATCTTATTCTCATTTTCAGTCAACCCCAAGTCATGGCTTTCTTTAGAATTCAGCAATTCATTCAGGGCACTAGAAGGTTCATGAGAGTTCTTATTCCCTATCTGTTGGATCAATGTTTGGATGTCTTTTTGGAGTTGGGCTTGTCCAGCTACCATGATGTTGAGTAAATCTTGAGTGGTGGGAGGTGGTTGTTCATGATCATTCATGTTTCGATCCTCATGGTTATTCTCGTGGGCCATTTCTGAAGTGAATGAATTTGGTGAAGAAATGATTATGTCTTCTTGAGTTAAACTTGTAAGGGAACTTTGGAATGGACTTGTAGGAGGATTAGGAAATAAACTTTGAGAAGGGCTTGGAGGAGTATATAGGGAATTATAGTGGAAGAGTGGATTTGAGAATTGTAGGTGCGGGCTTGTGTTTGGGCTTGTGGGTTCAAGAATTACTATAGGACTAGAACCTTGGTTTGAATTTGCTGAATCTAAACTTCTCTGTATTGAACTTCCTTGTGCTGAGATTTCTTGAGCTGGGCTTTCAACTGTTCTCTCGGACCACGATAATCTTTTCAATCGACCTTCACCATCTCTAGACCAAGTCCTTTCCAATACCCAAAAGTTGGACAATTTTTTAGTTTCTTATTATTAAGTTTAGGTCTTATTGGGAATAAACAAACAACGGCCAAACACATACATAGGATGTAATGCATTTCATGGGATTGACCTAAAGATTGGTTCTATGGCTTCTTACATTAAGGTAAAAGGTAGGCTAAAAGGCTCCCCAAAAGCTAGGACATTGCACCTCCCAACTTGTGACGTACAAACGCCGCATTGGTCCAAACAGTAGAGTTTGTCCTTTACAAAACACAAGAAAGATCAAGCGAGTCTTAGGCAATGGGGTGGTAGGTTCACCACTGGGTACATGAATCCAGGAGGACCGCAATCCATGGCTACAATTATCGTGGTTTCCAGGCAACATACACAATTCATATCCAATTCCAATCATGCAAATGATGTTATGGAAAACAAATATGACATATTATTAAAACCAATAAACAAACAAATGACATGGTTGGCCACCATAACCTAAACTAGAGTCTAGCCTTTAACATCCCCAGCGAAGTTGCCATTGTGAGCGACCGCGACCCCAGCCTGCCAATTTTTTCTCAAACTAAGCCTAACCCGCGTGAATGTGGGATCGTGATGCTCAAAATGTCGAATTCACTGTAAAATGTACTTCCCCCTAGATCGAGGGTTTTACATGGAGTCGCCACTTATTTAATTTAAACGGAAAAATAAGAAAACCTTCAATATAAAAAATACTTCTGTTGTATTAATGTATATGACAATTTACATCAATTTTGTAACAAAAATTTACAATGCTTTTTTGTCTAGATACAATCTAAGAAAAGTAAATTACATTGCTTTATTCCCTAGTTTCATTCTAAAAAATGTAAAATTGCATATACAAGAGCATAGTCTAAAACCCTTAATCTTGGTTTGGAGGCTAATTTACAAGATGGGAAGGGATTAAGCACCCATCTCGCCCGGTAAAACCGGTCTTCTAGGTTAAGGTGGCCAATATCATGTCATATCAAACAAATACAAACAATATGTCATATAAATATGTTAATTTGCAAGAATTGTAAATAAATATGTGTTAGGGAAATTTGACATAAAGAGAAACAAAAAGTGAAATTTGTTAGATAACAATTTTAATGTAAAGAAAGCATGAAGGTAATGGCATGTTCATCCAAGAAATCAATGTAAACAAAGAATTCCTAGCCTAGACATGTTCATCTAAGCATGTGAAGAAAAAATAAAGTTGTCATGTTATTTGTCATCAACATAATTGCAGAGAGAACAAAATAAAATAAAATAAAATAAAACATTTAAGCATATTTGATCATCCAATCAATTATAAAAAAAAATTAAAGGAAAAATCCCTTAGACATGTTCATCTAGAGAAAATCAAAATACTTAGACATGTTCGTTCAAGCATTTAAAAAATAAATAAAACAACTACCTAGACATGTTCATCTAAGCATTCAAGGGAAAGTTGTGCTTTAGCCTAGAAGTGTTCATCTAAGCATGTAAAAAGAATATCAATGAGACATATAGGCATGTTCATCCAAGCATATCATGAAAGAAACAAATAACGACTTGTTAAGCATTTATTTAAGCATGTGTAGAAAGTTAAGAACATAATTAACTACTTACCAGCATAGAGCATAAATTAAAAGGGGGAAGTGATCACTTAAAGGGCTAGGGAGAAAGCAAGGAAGTACTAAACTACAACCAAAGTAAGAACAATGGTTGCACAACAGCTTTTCTTTTCTGCTTTCTCACTAGCTCTCCAGAGGGAATTCGGGGTCCAGAAAATGGAAGAGGTCTTCTCTATTTATAGGGGAAGGGATGACTTAGCTTTAAAGCTAAGTTATTAGCTTTCTTTTGAAGCTAAGGGAGGAGATAACCTGTTTAAATGAGCTGGAAAGGATTTGGTGTTGATCCCCATTTGAATTTTGAAAGGAAGTTGAAGATGATGTTGCACCTACTTCATATTTTGGCTTTAACTTTCTGCTCAAAATTCCAATTGATTCAAGATTGGTTTTTGTTGATATGAAATTCAATTATCTACAACTTTTTCAGAAATATAGAAAACCAAATTTCAACGTTTTCCAGGTCAAAAATGCGTTTCAAATTGCTGCTGAAAATAGTAACGTTTTTTGAGCATTTTTGAAAATTTTCATAGTATGTATTTGTTTCTCTATCCAATTTATTTTTCAAAAAACTTTATTCTGAAGCTAAGGGAAAGGATAAGCCTATTAGATAAGCTTGAACAGATTTGATGTTGATCCCCATTTGAAATTTTGAAAGAAAATTGAAGATGATGCTGAATTTGTGTTATCTTCTGCACCTGTTTCGTATTTTGGCCATAACTTTCTGCTCAAAATTTCAATTGATTAGGGATTGATATTTTTTGAAAGGAAATTAAATTCTCTACAACTTTTTCAGAAATAGAGAAAACCAAATTTCAACGTTTTCTAGGCCAAAAATGCAATTCAAGTTGCTACTGAAGATAATGACGTTTTTTGAGCATTTTTCTGTTTTTTTTTTTTTTTTGAATTTTTCATGGATCATATCCTTTTCTATCTCCAAATGTTTTCAAAAGAGCAAATAAGATGCCATAAAGGAAAACATTTTTTTTATTATTTCTTAAAAAAAAAAAGAAATAAAATGAAATCCAGTCAAAAATCACACATAATTAATTTTAAATTAATTCCTGTGAGAACCAATCAAAAAAAAAAAAAAAAAAGGACGTGATCGGGCCAATCGTGTAGGTGAGCCATGATCATCGAAAATTGTTTGTATGATAACTTTTGAGCAGGTGATCCGATCAAAACCCATGACATACCATTATGATCGTTAGAGCATCAAGATTTGTTTTGTATCACAAATCTAAAGATCTACCGGTTGGTTAAATGCAAGTTGTAAAATGGGGTGTCTATAGATGGAGAAAGAGATGAGAGACAGAGAGGTCCCACTAGACGTGCCAAAAATTCGTACACACAATTTTTATAAAAGAAGAATCACACGATCACGAAATAGTGTAACAAATTATCAATTGTATTGATTTGTATATATGTGAGTACAATTCTCTGTATGAATCTTTATAATGAAAGAGTATAATAAATTCCTCTTATTTGATCTCCAAGAAACGTTACAGTCCGAAGGGGCTATGAAGCTTGATCTTGAATTATGCTTTGATGTCTCCAAGTTGAATGAATAGTTGAACGTGCTTGATTTGATGCGAGGGCTGTTGGCTTGATCTCGAATTAGATTAAAGGAGAATCCCTACTTTGATTTGAAGAAGTAGGAATAGGCCTTAATGAACAATGGAATTCTTATGAACTTTAGAGATGACTCTCTATTTTGACAGAGTATCAGTAGTGTTTTCTCTCTAAGTGTTCTCCCTTTTTCTCATATGAGAAGCCTCTATTTATAGGCACCTCAATAGTATTTAATTTGAAATTTTCTCTTAGCATTTATTAAGAGTTGAATTATGAATTTAATTTGGTATTTCATTTAATAAGAACTTTCCATATAGGTATTTCATTTGATGTTGCCACGTGGCTTGATTTCATTCGCTGATCGTCCACATCATCAATTGGAGATCGATTTGATCACAAATATTTTATCATGAACAATCAGACGGTTGTGAATACATCATAAAATTTTGATGTCTACAGGGGGGTCCAACAACGGTATAGTACAAACCGATCTGAGGCATCACCGAGAACGTCATATAGTGCCTTGGGGATATCCGCCCACCAAGCATAGAATTGGAGGTTGGCACAAGTTCCAACGGGGTCAATTCAGAAATGTGTGATGGGTCTCATCTGATCAGGAATATAAGTCAGAATAGGGCCCCCCATTTTGGGAAAAAGCATTGCTCATGATGGCAAACCCACTAAGGGTAGGCTATAAAAGAGGGAAGAGACAGCGTGAGAGGGGGTTGGAGAATCTGTGTGTGAGAGAGAGAGAGAGAGATACACGAGAGGGAAAGAGAGAAAAAATGGTTAAAGAGAAGGAAGCTCGGCACCCAACCCAAGGCTCCACGGGGAACACACGAGAAGGAGGGGGGGGGGGGGGTAAGGTCCAGGCTTGGCCTTAAGCTTCTTCATTTGGGCTGTTAGGCTAGTCTCAAAGAGATTTACCCATAGTAGGGAACTCTCAACCCACTATAAACAAATAAATTGGGAGCCCAACCTCAAAGGACCCAAAGTCATTTGGGCTGGGCTCACACACCTTTCGTTTGAGACATCATAAAAAATCATTATAAAGAAATGAAGTGTGCGTTTGGCCTTGCTTAAAAAACTAACTGTTTTTACTATTTAGTTTATTTTTGCTACTGTGCGCACCCAAAACCGAAACCCGTTGGGCTGGGCCTCACAACTTACTTGTATAGTGGGTTTGGATTTCCTACACTGGGTCGTTCTAAACGCCAAGGCTCAATGGAACCACTTTCCTCTCCTCGGGGGTCTGAACCACCTCCTCACTCTGTTTTCTCTCTGTTTACACTCTTCCTTCCCTCAATTCTCCAACCCTTGTCTTCTCAAAACTTCTTGTATTTATAGTTCACAAAATAGTGGAGAGGTCATAATTATTTGCCAGTAAGTGCAACCGGCGGTCCAGTATTATCGATCGTAAGTGGGTGGTTAGGTGGGCATGGGGAGCGGTGAGGGTGGCGTTGGAACTTGGTTCCCACCTCCACGATAGTTCCCGGCAGCGGTGCCTCTCCGAGGCACGGCCGGGTAGGTACAGGGCGGGGTGTCCCGCGAGCCGTATGTTCATCACTGCTCGGGAAGGGGTTTGCCGAGAAACGATGTAAATGCAAAGCTTGGGCCTGCAGCCTGCGTGGCTCGGGGGTGGGCCGCTAGGTAGAGGGAGACCGGCCTCATGGGCCATATACCCAGGCCAGGGCCCAAGGCCCACTATGGGCCATGGTGCGGGGGCCGTACAGCTACTATTCATGAGTTCTATTGTACTTTTTGGTACTATTCATATGCCTCACTGTACTATTTCAGCTTTCTTTTAGCTTTATCTACAATACTTTCAGTTAAAAGTTTTCAGTTTTAGTTAAATAAATTGTTCCCAAATAGATATAAAATCTTTTTTTTTTTTTAATTGGTTGAATTATTGAAGATTTGATAAGTAAATGAAGACTTACAGACACGATCCTCAAATCATCTATGGTTCAAAATGTTATAGATATCATATATTTATATATTTTAGCTTATCCCTTTGGTATACCAATATACCGTTGACTTATACATTTAATGGGGTATTTGTCTAAACTACATATATAGGTAAAAAAATATATTAAAAAAAAAAAACTCCATAATCCAAATCCAGAAGGTCACGTGAGTAGAGAAGAGTGAGTTTGTACATCATCGAAGCCAAGCACAACTCAAGCAGTGGCATCAAATGTAAGTATGTAAAAACAGACAAAGTACACCACCAGAACACAAAAAGACCAGAGTGAAAGTGACACGTCACAAAGTGTACGATTTCTGTATAAGATGCGTCATATTCTTTGGCCGTGTACATTCACAAAGTCACAAACCCCATTTATATATATATAGTAGTCTGCCTCTGCCATACGCCGCTCTAAGTGCCTAACTCCTTCCATTAACAAAGAGGTTCCTTCAAGCAAAGCCTTTGTTTTTAAGGCTCACGCTTAAAGATGCCAGAGCCCAGAGACTAATATTTATAATACTACTACTTTCAAGTAAAGCCAAAGGCTCTGGTTTTTAAGAATCACTCAAGTATTATATAAATATGGCAGAGCCCAGAGGTAAAATAATAATAATAATAATAATAATAATAATAAATAAATTAACAAAAGCAAAACTAATTACAATCTCAAAAAAGATAAAAAAATAAAACAAAACAAAACAAAACAAAAATGCTAGAATCAAATTTAAAGACAAAATTTTTGTTACAAATTACCCTTTGACAAGTTATGAGTAATAAAATAAAAATAATAAGCTTATTTGGATTTATCGCTCACAACTTATTATATAAACAAGTTAGGACTCTAATTATGGTCTTAATTTCAGAAAATAAAAATTCTATTACTATTTTCTTAATAAAAATACACAACTTCTATCATTAAAAAAAAAAAAAAAAAAAAAAGCTGTTGTATATTAAATTTGGCCTTAATGGTGGATCATATCTCATCACTATCCCATCATCTTTCTCCCGCAGACACACCTTCCCATGAGGACTCTAGTCTAAGTAAGATACATATAGGACACAATTCTGGAGAGAGAAAGAGCTAGCATCAAGCAAAGCAAGCCAATACACCACACAAACACTCTAGTCTCTGTCTCTGTCGGAATTTTTAGTTAAAAAGAAAAAAATAATAATAATAAAGAGAAACACTACTCCAGTCCAGTGAGTCTCAGTAGGAGGAGACCCCTGTGAGAGAAACAAACAAAGAATCAACGAGTAGGGATTCTCTCTATGTCTTGGGGTGTGGACTAATTGTCCTACGCGCGCGTCCAAACCTTTTTATTTTTATTTTTTTTCTCTTCTAACTCATAATCTTCTAATACGATAGAAGAAGCTCCAAAATGTCATTATAAGAAAGCATTCACAACAGTGAATGTAAAATTTTAGCTATTTAGCTACACAAAAAGTCACTTTATTTATTTTATCTATACACATACTGCAGCAGTGGATCTATTTTAGCGTTCAACACAATAAAATAATATACACATCACAATAAAATAATATATCCACTCCAAAAAAAATAATACATACTACTACAAAAAAAAACACCACAAACGGCACAATCCAATCCACAACCACTGCCAAAGAAAAAAAAAAACCACTGCCAAAGAACAACCACCCAAAAACAATTACACAAACGGCACAATCCACTTTTCCACTGCCAAAGAACAACCACCCACCAACAACTACACAAACCCAGACCACCATCAAACCCACCATCTGAGCTAGATCGAGAGAGAGAAGACCAGCCATCGCCATCGCCGTCGCCGTCGCCGATCACGCCATCGCCGACCCACTAACCCACGCCATCGCCGACCCACTAGCCCACGCCATCCACGAAACCCATTGACCCAATCGCCGATCACGCCATCCACGAAACTCACCGACCCAATCGCCGACCCACGCCATCCACAAAACCCGCCGACCCACGCCGACCCAATCGCCGATCATGCGAAAAGAAGAGAGAAAAGATAGCGAAGAGGTAGAGAAGGAAGAGAGAGGCTGAGACTCTTGAGTCTGAGACGAAAAGAAAGAGAAGGCAGAGAGAGAGAGAACGAATATTTTAATGGAAGAGGGGGAGAAGTTAAATAAAATACATTATTTTTTTTTAGCTTTGCGCTACAGTGCACATCTATAGATAGATGTGCACTGTAGCTGAACATCTAAATTTTTTGCTTATGCCTCCACTGCTGCAGCTGATTTTTGTGATAAGTGGTGCTAAAAAATAGCAATATAGCTATTTAGCACCACTGCTGTGAATGCTCTAAACAGAGGAATATTAGGAATATGTAAATTGATACAATTTTATATCACAATTCACTATGTTATAAGTTGTAATTTGTAAGAGTGTAATGATGGGCCATGTGAAAACACACTTTTACAAATCACAATTTGTCATAAAGTGTATTCTTTTGAGTAACTTTTTAAAAGCTTACCCTCTTTTAGATTTTTTTTTCAAATTCACTTATTATATTCTTAAAGGTTGTAAAAATATTGTATCTAGGGACATAATATTATATATATATATATATATATATTTTATAACATTTAATATGATTTATTAAGTTTAAAATGTTATTTTTGTATAATTTTATTATTAACATTACTTTTATTATTTGTGAATTAAAATAAATAATTTCAAAATATTGTAAAAATTATTATATCTCTAAAGTCTAAACTTATTGTATTACATCTTACCTTATCATCTAGAAAATTTTATATTTTACTATATATATATATTTTTTTTTTCTTAAAGGTTAATTTGATTGTCAAAAAGTAGATTCTTTTCATTTAGTTGGTTATTTCTAATTAGGTACCCCAAGAGGTAACCACTAACGAAATAAAGTCCACTTCTCAATTTTTAATACTAATTTTCTTGGTATGAATATGGCGCATCAAAACCTCTTTGAAAATTTTGATAAAAATAAAGCTCTCATAATAGTTTTTCTCTACTTTTTTTAATTATATTTTATTAAAACCTTAGTGAGTTGTCATGTCGTCCAATAAACATAATATATATATTAAAATGGGCAGTATATAACCTCATGAATGCATGGCGTCCATGGATTGGAAGACAAAGTTGTCTAGAATGTTTGGAATTGCTTGGTGCATAGAGAACAAATGAACAATTCACTTTTACATAAAGTTGAGAGAATAATAAACAAAACAAAAATTAACTAGGATTTGTTTAAACTAAATTGGAGAGTGTAGTGGACGCACTTTAGCAAGAGATTGAGATGGGCAATAGAGATGTGTGTTGGGAAACTAAAATCCCAAGTCAGAAAGCAATAATAAAAGCCTGATATCTAAAATTATAGAAGTAAAAATCAATAAAGGAGCCGTACTGATACGCTATCCTCTTCTGTTCTTAAAGATACATCAAAAGATTTTCTTCAATTACACACACTGCCGCTCTCTTCTTCTTCTTCTTCTTCTTCTTCTCGAACCAAAAATTCTTTCTTAACTCTTTACTTTCTTTGGAGAGAGAATCTTTAGGTGAGACATATAAAAAGACATTGAGAGTGTATAGTAACTCAAAACAGAACAACAAAATAGAAATGCAGAGTTTCAAGGCAGTTCCAGCTAACCCACAAATGTACTACCACTCCAACTTCTTTCTTCGGTACTTCTCTTTCTTTTTCTCTTCTCTCTATCTTTTTCTCTTCTGTGTTTGTGTTATGAGTTGGTGAATGGTTTTGTTTTAGAAAAATATTATATTTTGGGGTGCAAAGTTGTTTTGTAAAACAAGGTATCTCTGTTTCTTTGTGTGAAACAGGGGAGATGGAAGTGGGAGAGACCAGACACGTTTTTCGGATCTTGGAGAGCTTGAACAATCCGCTGCTGCTTTTCATCACGATGATGCTGTTGATTTAAGCCCAAGTATTCTCTTTTATATTTTATTATATAATATAATACTATATGTCATTTTTCTTTCCTTTTCTTTTTCTATGTTAATAATCTTTAACTGCTTAAAAATTCATTGTCTTGTAGACTCAATCTTCAATATAAAACCGGTTAGTGTTGCTGTTGTTCCTAATAGCCTACACTATGGGACCTTGAACACGGTATTTATTCCCACCCACCTCTCTAGAGGCTTACACTAAATAAATTTGAATGTTCAATGAACTATGATTGTTACGTTTCAATGCCTATTTTGATGGGTGGCTTTTGGGTTTGTGTTGAATTGCTATGTATGGTTGTGTAGAGCATTGGGTGTGTGGACACTGGGCAGCAATTCGGTATTGGTGCTGCTTTGGGAAACGGACAGCATATTGAGAACTGGGGTGACTCTGCCATGGCTGCAGACACCAGCCAACAAACTGAAACTTCCACAGATGTTGACACCGATGATAAAAACCAAGTATGCTCTGGTTTTACCTTGTCTCTGTTATGGAATGGGTAATTTTTAGCTTATTGGTGGATCAGCTTAGGATTGAGCATTGTTGATTGCTTCTGTTTAGTTTGCATTGCATTAGAATCATACTTCACTTTACATTGTAGAACTTTACTGTTGCCTTAACTTACACTATGAATCTATGATACTCATAATATCAAAACTAAATTAACTAACAATCCTAGTCTGATGTTGATTCTGAGATTGGAATGCATGACTCTATTGCAAAATCAAGATTTTTTGCTTACAATAAGTGCGTGGGGGGGGGGGGGGGATTTGAACCCAGGTTCTCTTCATTGGGAGAATTGAGCAATGACACTGAGCTGCAAGGCTCTTGGCATTGTGAAATATAGATTGCCGGCCATTTGATGAATTGCAATTTAGCTAATTACTTTAGCTTGCATAGTTTGTTGGGTGTATTTCTCTGACAGTGGATCTCGATTATGTTGTAGTTTCATGGAGTTCAGAATGGAGCACTTGTGGCTGTAGATTCCATGGAACAATCTAAGGGAAAATCTGGTGACCAAAAGGTTATTAACATGAAGTTTCTTCAATAGCTTGTGGTTACCTAATGCAGTTTTGTGTTTGAAGGTTCATAATTTTTTTTTTCGTGGTCTCATTATCTTGCAGATACTCAGAAGGCTGGCTCAGAATAGGGAAGCTGCAAGGAAGAGCCGTTTGAGGAAGAAAGTAATACTCCTATGCTATTATTTGTTATAATTCTTCTATTTCATTGGTTTATGGGGGGTTGTTTTGACTCTTCATATGTAATCATTTTTCAAGTCATATGTATTCCATTTTATTGTTCTCGATATATTTAGCTCCATTGTTTATCAATTAATCTTATCTATAAGGCCTAGATGATCTTTGAAGTCTCAACCTTTGTTTGAGATTTTGGAAGCTCATGCATTGCTTTTGGTTGGTGCTCCAATTTTATTCTCCAAGGTGTTAATATCAATGGTAAAATTCATATATAGGTAGCTATGCTAGTATTCAATATCAGTTGGGAAGATTTTTCAATTTATTTTTGTAATTGATCAACAGCTATTAGATGTTTCAACTATATCAATCTTTAGTGAAATTGTAGAAGCACAGTGGTCATTTATGTTGGGTATTCCATAAATGCCCTGGAGATTGTTGCAGCATATATCTGCAGGTTGGGTTTGAACTAAACACTGTTTTTGATAATGTTTCCAGTATACTTTTTGGAGGTTGTTTCAGCAATTGGCATTTAACTCCTATTAGTGTTCTCCCATTATATTAGGTTACCTTTCGGTCAAAGTTTAATTTGACATGATGCTAGTTAGCTCCCTGAATTAAATTATGTACCAATCTGCTGTAGAGTAATATCTTAATTTAATGAATGAAACATATTTGGGTCATTTATAGGTTTTGGTTTTGGATAGGCATATGTCCAGCAGCTGGAGAATAGTCGACAAAGGCTAACACAACTAGAGCAAGAGCTCCAACGAGCTCGCCAGCAGGTGCAAGTTAATTATTGTTTTCAATGGATTTTTTTTTTTTTTTTTTTTTTTTTCGGGGGGGGGGGGGGGGGGGGGGGGGTGTTTATTTTTCTTGATCATTGATATCTAAACTCTTTCCTTCCTGGGGTTAATACCATAATGCAGGGTTTCTTTATTGCACCTGGTATTTCTGGGGATCATAGTCATCCAATGGCTGGAAATGGTAAGGAATTTTGATACATGCATATTCATTTTGTCTGTATGCCATCTTAATGCCTTTTCTAGATCATTCTGCACCTGGTAGCAATTCATTATGATTTTTTCTCATTGAATTTAAGATAGAAAGGGTAAGAAAGGCTTTGCACCTTGACAATACAGATCCTTGGATGGTAAAAGTTGTAGATGAATGATTCTAATTGCATGGTTTTTTCCTATTGATTGTCCTTCCAGCTGCCCTAGTATTTGATATGGACTATGCACGCTGGCTTGATGAACATCAAAAGCTGATCAATGATCTAAGATCAGCTGTGAATTCTCATATGGGTGATAATGACTTGCGCCTTCTTGTTGATGGCGTAATGGCGCATTATGATGAAATTTTCAGGCTGAAAAGCATTGGTGCAAGGTCTGATGTATTTCACATGCTTTCTGGCATGTGGAAGACACCTGCCGAGAGGTGTTTCATGTGGTTGGGAGGATTCCGTTCATCTGAACTTCTCAAGGTGATTTATTATATGATAATTTTAGTTACATATATTATTTTTCTTACATTGTCTGGATAAAAACTGTCATTCTCACTGATTTATATTAAATTTCATTTTTGTTTTTGGAAATTCAGATACTGGGGAACCACCTCGAACCTTTGACAGATCAACAGCTGATGGGCATATGTAATTTGCAGCAATCTTCCCAGCAGGCTGAAGATGCCTTATCACAAGGGATGGAGGCTTTGCAACAATCCCTTGTGGAGACACTTTCTTCAACCTCTTTGGGCCCTAATGGTTCTGGCGATGTTGCTGACTACATGGGACAAATGGCAATTGCAATGGGCAAGCTTGCGACGCTAGAAAATTTCCTTCACCAAGTAACAACCTTAACCTCACACATCGTGTATCAAATTATATGAACTTCTTATTCTGGTTGCTCTGTATGCGTGTTAGTGTTTAAAGGGAGGTTCATCCATGCTAGGACAATCAGAAGTTGTAACTATAACCACTGCTTTTTCTTTCTTGCTAGGCTGACCTTTTGAGGCAGCAAACACTGCAACAAATGCATCGAATTTTGACCACTCGACAAGCTGCTCGTGCTCTTCTGGTTATCAGCGATTACATCTCACGTCTTCGGGCTCTGAGTTCATTATGGTTAGCACGCCCTAGGGACTGATATTTTACTTCAACAAATTCCTGGCTTAGGACTACAGTAATGCTTTTTACATAATTGATTGGCTATCTACCCTCTATTAGGAACTCTATAGAAGCTATGGGACCATGAAGATGGAGAACAATTATGCGGAATGGTCCTAGAGAGTCTATTTCTGTTGCTGCTGTTCTGTTATGCCAATCATAGATAAGGTTCTGCTCTTGGCTTGTAAAATAGTGCCTGAGCGGTGGTTCCCTTAAATTTGTAATTCAGGAATGTCTTCCTAGGCATGGATGGATAGTGATGACCACGGTACAATGTGATAATATTCTTCTAATATAAGCCGATGCTTGAAAGTTGAAAGCATTTAACCGTAGTTAATTACAGACCTTTTTTCAGTCTTTTTGGTTGTTTCCCAGTTCTGGGGTAATTTTATAAAATGAACAATGGCATCTCTTCGTAATTGACTGTTAGATTATTTGATGCAATTAAAAGACCTAAATATATTGCCACCATTAAAAGTATGTTTCAGACCCAATGCAACATACTAAGGAACTTTATCGTGCTAAGTTAGTGAGAATTTGCGTTAGATACTGCGCAGCAATGCATAAATCATCACCGAAAGTATGTATTAGACCTAATGCAGCGTAATAAAGTTCTGACATGCTAATATCAGTGGGAGTTTGCTTTACATTCCATTTTTTTTGCATGTTTTAAGAGTCTAGAGTAATATGGTAAAATTGTCTTTTTGACTAGTATATATGGAGGCACTGCCACTATAGGCGGCCAAATTTTTAGTTCATCTAATTGCTAATAAACATTTCTTTCAGTTGCCATATTATATGCTGTCTTAAGGACATGCATCTTGATCATCGACTGTTACAGCAGTTGACATCTCAGTATACTGTATATATACAATCATTACTGAACTGTATTTTCAGATCCTATGTAGCTATGTAGCTTTGTGCAATCCATCCTCTCATTATGGCTTGTAATACAGAGGAAGATTTCTGGGTTCTTCGACTTCTGAAGAGGCATTTGTATATTCATGAGAACTGGTTCTCCACCCGCTTGTATATTCTTCTTCTCTCATTATTCACTCTTCCTGCTGACCATGATAAATACATTAGTCACTAGGATTAGGAATCAAAATTGCTTTTCTAGTTATTGAACAAAGGAAAGCACATACCTAGATTATAATATCTTCTGGATTTGACTACCTGGGGGATGAAAACTCCTGTTCCATTTCCATTCCTCCACAAGCTTGCAAGCCACGCTGGTACTGAATTAGTATTCTCATCCTCCCACCAATTAAAATAGCTACCACTTTGTAAACCAGTGATACAGCGAGCCTTAAAGCTGTTTGAGCTTCGCTTGGCAGCACCAAAAGACTTGGGATTATTTTCAGGAAGATCTTCATCATCGTCTGCTGTCAAAAGCAAAATCTGCCTCCTAATTTCAGCATATAGATCATCTTCATGACCATCCTTGACACCTTTGAATTCAAGACTGGAATCTATGTTCATCTCCATGTCGGGTTGGACACCAATCTAACTTGTGTACTGGAAACTTGGGGGGTTTCAGATGAATTTGTTGAATGGGGTAGGAAATGGTTTGGTTTTATATTATATAGAGGGATGAAACGGGAAAAAAGGTACTTTGTTTGAGGTCAAAGTTATAGGTTCAGGGAAGCTGGATTGGTTAAATGTTTCCAAATGGATCCAAGTCCAAAGAATATGTTAATTTTTGTAGGTTAGTTCATGTACATTTCTTAAATAGGTCTTTAGTATATACGTCAAGCCTAATTCTAACCAATCCAAATGGATTAAGCAAGAGATTAAAAATTACTTAACATCATTGTCAACCTATCCAATGGACGTGGTCATACCGGCTTGAGTAATCACAATTAGTAGACTTTAATTCGTGTATTAGGCAAAACATCAGTTTAGAGTATCAATTTGCTAATAGTCCACAAGAGTAGATAACTTAAGAGTTGAAACTTGAAAGGTCTGATCTCTGCCGATATTATTGTTTTTCCAAATTCTGGATCATGCTAAACCAAAAAAGAATTTATGGGCCACCAATTGGCAACTACCTTACGAATTCTGATGATTATTATTATTATTATTTTGTGCAATTATTGCTGAAGAACAATTAAAATTAAGAGTATCATCAGAAAGCTTAATAAAATGAAAAGGTGCCAAGATTTGGGTCCTCAAAATTACCAACGAAGCTGCCAAAATAATTAGCAAACAAATAAAACAAAAGTACACCATAAATTGACAATTGGATGTAGATTTTGAATTGTGAAATGTCCTTTTCCTTTGGTTTCCTGTTTTGTTATTGAAGGACTGTTTAAGATTTGAAACCCCACTTTGTTGTTAGTTTTGGACCGTATCCAGGATGTTTCTGTTGCTAAAATTGTCAAGGCCATATTTCTATTGTTAGACCTTTTTTTTTTTTTCACCCTTACAATAAGGAGAAAATTAGAACTTAGGTTTGAACCGAATTGGACAATATTATTGAGTGATAAGGTTCTTGAGTCTTGATATTGACATACTTTTTTAACTATTAATAACAAAATTCTTTGCGTGAGGGCTAATTATTGTTTCGCACTCTTAAATGCGAAATGTTTCACAAGTTATCAACACCTTCACACCAGGTGTTCATATTTTACACATGATGTAAATATGTGTGGATACTGTGAGATGTGAAACCATCAAATCTCTTGTGTAAGAGAGAGAAAGCAAGAGATAGATGTTAGTTTTGGACTCTAATCCTCAATCTAAGATAGTAGAATGTTCCTAGTATTAGAGATGAAAACTAATAAAAAACTCAGGGTACTAACTCCCTTGAAATTTATAATTTTGTTTATATATATATATATACTCTTCATATCTGACCCTAAAATTGAAAATCACACCCCCTCCCCCAAATTGAAAATTGGCTCAAAAAAATCCAAAATTATGTTGTCAATTAGCCCACATGTGTGGTTGGTAACCAACTAACAACCTTATAAATTTTTTTTATTTAAAAAAACCCCTTTTTTCCTATCAAAACAAAGACAAATATCTTAACAAAAAGGAAAAAAATTCTTTACTTCTAAAAATTGCAAAATGACTTAGGTGTTATGACAATTCAGCTGTTTTGATTTTTGGGATTAAAGTAAAATTTTGTGAACTTGAAATTTCAGTTTATCCAACTCTACTTAAGGAATCTTTTTTTGTCATCATCAAGATGACTTTACAATTTACATTATGGATAAGATATTTTCTGGACTGTAATAAACTTTCTTGGTTTAGATTTGAATTCTCAATATGGTTTTGAAACCCGGACCGTTTAATGAACCGGGAAAGGGAAAGGTTAAAGGTTTTTGAGGTCGGATTGAGGTTCAACTGAGATCAAACCGTGATATGTCATTTAATTTTTTAATATATTTGATACTTAAATTGGTTTATATTTATTAATTTTTCATTCCTAACCAACAAAATGTGCGTGGCCCAGTGGTTTGCATGTTGGACATGTTATTTCACTTGTTGAAAATGGAACTTCATGAGCATATTGTAGTGAGTATGTAGTGTAATTGCTTATTCTTAGCTCAGATTTGGATCCTTGTGAGGCACATGAATCTTTTAAAAAATGATGATATTGTTTGTTGATATATAAGTTTTATCTTCAAAATTTCATAATATCAAAAAATCTACTGCTGAAATGGAACTTTGCCATTATGAGCATATTGTAATTTGACATTTGGATTTAAAAAATGGTAAATATTTAAAAATTGTGCTAATGGCTAATAAGATAAAGGAAATGCTAATGAACGCCTTTAGGGCAATAGCTAACAATTCATTTAAAGAAATTTTTTATGTGAAAAGAAGAAAAAGTAATTAATGTTTTGATAGTTTTTTCTATTTTCCATAAAAGTGATGTCATAACTTTCTTAAAATGGATTGTTAACCATAGACAAAACTTAGGTACAGTACCTCAAGTGCTGTTCCTTAAATTCCTCTCTTAAGATTCAGTCATGTGGTTATTTAACTAAAAAATACATTTCCATCTCATGAGAAAAAATCCACATGGCAGAATCTTAAAAGGAGAACCTAAGGAACAGCACCTAAGTAAGTATTGTACTTAAGTCTTGCTCTGTTAACCATTGCCCTAAGGACACCCGTTAGCATGACCCAAAAGATAAAATAAAATAAATAGACTATTAATTTGCTATAGAGTAGTTGCACTTGTAATTACTCTTCCACTTTCTACTATAATTATGACGAGTATTTTCAAATAGGAATATTGTTACTTGAGTCATGTTGCTCAGAAGATTAGAAATTGACATTTAAATAATATCTCTCTTCTTTTGAAAATAAAAAAAGAGTCATGTTGCTCAGATTCACGGATTTGCGGCCGGGGGGTGGGGTCTCAAGCCCTACTTAGTTGCCTAATAATGACAAAGGCTTCTGAAACTAAAAAAACTAGGTTTTACAATTAAAAAAAAAAAAAAAAAAAAAAGGAGATCATATCCTAACAAACTCTTTGATTTTGTGTATTAAAGAGAATAAATAGTACTTAAAAAAAAATAGTTAGAATTCTGTTTTGATAGATTATGATTGAGTTGAAATATATGGGGAAACAATCATTATGTCTTTTACTTTGTTAATATTAGCCAAAGATGTTGTAGCTGAATTGACACTTTCTCCATGCACAAAATGCTTGAGGGTTTAAGGGGAAAAAGTTCGAGCGGTGGGATTAACAGAATATTGTAATTATCTTAAAAAAATACTTTGTTAATATTAAATAAATGTTAGTTTTATTTTTTTATGTTTTTAATTTTTAATTATAGTATATTCGTTATTTTTGAGTGGTTAAAATTTTGTATTCATGTTTTGGCCTCCTAAACAGAAAATTCCTGATACCATCCCTACCAGTTGCTAAGATTGTTAAGATTATATTTTAATTGCTAGACATATTCTTTTTAAACCACTTAATACCACAACTCTACATTCCAGCGATGCAAAGAGAGGT
The DNA here is from genome assembly GCA_019022515.1 of Quercus aquifolioides. Classification (NCBI taxonomy): domain Eukaryota; kingdom Viridiplantae; phylum Streptophyta; class Magnoliopsida; order Fagales; family Fagaceae; genus Quercus; species Quercus aquifolioides. Next base: position 52,038,543 of record CM032326.1, on the reverse strand, counting down.
ATAGCAAATGAATCAAATAATTTCTTCATTATTCTTTGCATTTAAATCCATCTTGGCCTGTGTTAGACATTTTCATTTTACTGACAAAGAGTATAAAAAGGGAGATTACATCTTAAATTTAAGAGCACTCACATGAGTGAGTTTAAAATAGAAAAAGTGGTCATATATACACAATTTGGCCTAAAAAGAACCCACATTAGGGGTGTAAAGATGTGCATATATACAATCTTACTATAGTAACAGTGCATATATCCACAATTACTGTTCATTTGACAGGGACAAAACCAGGATTTGAACCTACGCTGCTGGGGGGGGGGAAGCATGAACCAAAAAAATTTCAAGTGACATGGTTTATTAAAAAAAAAAAAAAAATCATGGTAGATGTTAGAAATAAAGTCTGATTGGAATGTGTAAAGTTTGGGCAATGAAAAAGTTATTTGGGATGTGTAAAGGCTGAAATGTGTAAAGCCTATAGGGGAAATGTATATCCATAAGTGTACTCATTATTACAACTTTATCTCATAAACTTTACAATCATTCTAAGGTCCTATATATATGTGGGATTTCTTTAATGTTATTGTAGACATCTAAGAGAGATCAAAAGAATTGTGGATGACCACTTGAATATAAGAGTTTATCAATATATATTTCTTGTTTCTTCTTACTTTGTTTTATATATATTTCTATCATTTCACAACACGTTATCAACACAAGTTTCTACCCAATTTTGGAAGGGATCTCATTGTTCTTCAAACATCAAAGATTATTTGTGTAGTTCTCTTAACTCACTGTAAGTTTTCTTTTTAAGAAATTAGTAATTATTCTATTTGTTTGTCTTTATGTTTTATGCTCATAATTTTCGTGATTTTTAATTAATTAAAAAGATTTATGGATCTCACGTTATGTCTATATATATATATATTGTTAAAATGATTAGTGATAAACCAACTCAATTATAAGATATATGTAACGTATATTGATAAATTTTGAATGTGTATGTATTGTTTCATTACAATCAACTTTTGAATATGTATGTGTAGTATTGTTCATTAAAACTGTGAATGAAAAAAAAAATTATTTAATTTCTTTTGTAATTATATATTTGATATAGATTTCTTATGTAATTATGTAATTAATTTCTTTTGTAATTATATATTTTAGGCAATCATTTCTTATCATGGATCCTTGATACTAAGATTTCATCTGGAAGCAATGAATCTTGATGAGATCTATGTTGATGTAATAAGATATTATTATGGATGACAACAGAGTATCCTAGAAGGATCGTTCAAAATCAATAATTTTTATTTGTTATTATTTACATAAAAACTGAGTACTTTACTATAAAAGACTCCTTAGGAGAATTAGAAGTTCTAGAAGAACTTGATCATCCTAAAAGCTCAGTATGACTAAAGTTGTAATAAACTAAAGGTGCAAGTGAATTAATCTGGTACTTTAAAATCAGCCCACAATTAAAATTTTATAATAGAAAACACATATATCATATTTTGAATGTGCTCCTGCAGTAGCAATATCGAATGTATATGTTCATAAAGTGTTATGAACTAATGTTTTATCTTCTAGTCGTTGAACAAAATAATGAGTTGTTGCTGAAAACCATCAAAGGGCTATGAAATTAAGTGTTATAGGTGTGGTATGGAAGGTCATTGGTCACGTACCTGTTGTACTCCTAAACATTTGGTAGATTTGTACCAAGCCTCCATAAAAGAAAAGGAAAAGGGAATTGAAACGAACTTTGCTAAACATAATGATCCTGAAGATCCCATGAATTATCTTGACCTTCCAAATGGAGTGGATATGACTCATCTTGATGTCTCTAATTTCTTTGAGGATGTTGATGGAAAATTTGATAATTTGATTGGTGATGGAAATGTCCATACCAATTAATTATTTTCTTTTATTATATTATCGTATTCTAATAAGTATGATTGGTGATGGAAATGTCCATATCAATTAATTATTTTTCTTTCATTATATTATGGCATTGAAATAAGTATTTTTATTTTGATATGTTTTATTTATATTTAAAGTAATGAAGTTTAATTTATGTTTTGCATATGTGAAGATGCATGGGTCATACTAGTAAATTCAATTCAAAGATGAATAAAGAAGATTTTTGTCTAGCAGACAGTGCAACAACTCATACGATCCTTAAAGATAAAAAATATTTTAAAATTTTAAAATTATACAAAGCCAATATCAATACCATATCAGGTTCATCGAACTTAATTGAAGGCTCTGGAAGAGCAATTATCACGTTGCCAAAGGGCACAAAACTTTGTATTGATGATGCTTTGTATTCTTCTAAATCAAGCAGAAATTTACTTAGCTTTAAGGATATATGTTATAATGGTTATCATATTGAAACCAATAACGAAGGTAGTGAAGAATTTCTTTATATTACTTTAATAGTATTAGGCCAAAAGCTCATATTAGAAAAACTGCATATTTTCTCTTTTGGGTTATATTATACTACAATGAGAATAATTGAAACAAATGTTGCAATACACCAGAAGTGTTCGAACCCAAAGGTTTTTATGCTTTGGCATGATCGTCTAGGTCATCCAGGATCAATAATGATGTGTCAAATTATTGAAACTCCCACGGACATCCCTTAAAGAACCAGAAGATTCTTTTACCTAGTGATTATCCATGTAGTGCATGTTCTCAAGGTAAATTAATTATCAAACCATCACATTCAAAAATTGTTGTTGAGTGTCTATCTTTCTTAGAAAGAATTCAGGGTGATATATGTGGACCAATACACCCACCTTGTGGTCCATTAAAGTATTTTATAGTTTTAATTGATGCATCAACCAGATGGTCACATGTATGTTTGCTTTCTACTAGAAATGTTGCATTTGCTAGGCTTCTTGCTCAAATAATTAGGTTGCGAGCACAATTTCCTGATTATCCAATCAAGAAAATTCGTTTAGATAATGTTGGTGAATTCACATCTCAAGCTTTTAATGACTATTGCATGTCAATTGGAATTGATATTGAACATCTTGTTGCCCATACACATACTCAAAATGGTTTAGCTGAATCACTTATCAAGAGACTTTAAATTATTGCTCGACCTTTGCTTATGAAATCAAAATTACCAGTTTTTGCTTGGGGTCATGCTATTTTACATGCTGCATCATTAGTTCGAATTAGACCAACTACTTATCATAAATTCTCACCATTGCAACTCGTACTTGGCCAACAACCAAATATTTTTCACTTGCGCACATTTGGTTGTGCTGTATATGTACCTATTGCACCCCCACAACGCACTAAGATGGGTCCTCAATGTAGACTTGGAATTTATACGGGTTTTGATTCCCCATCTATCATTAGATACTTTGAACCTCTAACTGGTGATGTTTTTAAGGCACGTTTTGAGGATTGTCATTTTAATGAAACAATCTTCCCACCATTAGGGGGAGAAAAGTCGTTGCCTGAAGCACGACGTGAGATTACTTGGAATGTTTCGACGTTATCTCATCTTGATCCTCATACAAATTAATGTGAACTGGAAGTTCAAATGATTATTCATTTGCAAGGAATTGCAAATTAATTACCGGATGTATTCACCGATAATAAGAAAATAGTGAAATCTCACATTCCAGCTGCTAATACTCCAGCACGGATTGAAGTCCCTGTAGGACAATCAGTTAATACAACAACAAATGAATCAAAGCCACACCTGAAGCATGAAAGACCTATTGGTGTTAAAGATAAAATTCTCCGGAAGAGAAAAGTACAAGAAAAACAAGTTGCAGCCTATAAAGAGGCTATACCCAGGAATCATGTCACAGAAATAATTGATCTATCCAAAACTTATGAACAAAAATCTCCTAAAAATAAACCTCTTGAAGAGTTATCCCCTGAAGAGGATCAGGTACCTGAAAATAATGAGATCTAAATACATTATGGAGAAATATGGGATATAAATAAAATTGTTGTCGACAACATATTTTCATATAAAGTTGTCTTTGATATTTCTAGAAGTAATGATAATGAATATGAACCACAAACCGTTGATGAATATTAACGTAGAAATGATTGGCCAATATGGAAAGAGGCGATTCAAGCAGAATTAAATTCATTAAGTAAACGTGAAGTTTTTGGACCTGTAGTCTGAACACCTAAAGGTGTAATGTTTGTTGGATACAAATGAGTATTTGTACGCAAACGAAATGAGAAAAATGAAATTATAAGGTACAAAGTGCGACTTGTAGCACAAGGTTTCTTGCAGAGACCTGGTATTGATTATGAAGAAACATATGCTCCTGTAATGGACGCAATTACATTCAGATTTTTTATTAGCTTGGTAGCAAAAGAAAATTTGGATATGCGATTAATGGATGTTGTTACAGCATATCTATATGAATCATTAGATAATGATATCTACATGAAAATCCCTGAAGGATATAAAATGCCTGAAACATATAATCCTACATCCCGAAGTATGTATTCTATCAAGCTACAAAGATCCTTATATGGATTAAAGCAATCTGGACGCATGTGGTACAATTGCCTCAGTGAATATCTTTTGAAAGAAGGATTTGAGAATAATCCAATTTGTCCATGTGTTTTTATCAAAAAATCAGAATTCGGATTTGCTATTGTTGCAGTATATGTTGATGAATTAAATCTTGTAGGGACTCCAGAAGAGTCAACAAAAATAGCAAATTGTTTAAAGAATAAATTTGAGATGAAAGATCTAGGTAAGACAAAATTTTGTCTTGGCCTACAAATTAAACATCTTCCAAATGGAATTCTTGTTCATCAATCAACGTACACAGAAAAACTCTTGAAGCAATTTTATACGGATAAAGCTCATCATTTGAGCACTCCAATGGTGGGTCGGTCAGTTGATGTCAAGAAAGATCATTTTAGACCACAAGAAGATGATGAAGAAACTCTTGGTCTTGAAGTACCATATCTTAGTGCAATTGGTGCTTTGATGTATCTTGCAAATTACACACGACCTGATATAGTATTTGCAGTTAACTTACTAGCAAGGTATAGTTCTGCACCAACTCGAAGACATTGAAATGGAATTAAACATATTTTACGTTATCTTCGTGGGACTACTGATTTGGGATTATTTTATCCAAATGGATCAAAACCACAGTTAGTTGGATATGCTGATGCATGTTATCTTTTTGATCCACACAAAGGCCGATCACAAACAGGATATTTATTTACTTATGGAAATACTGATATTTCATGGAGATCTGTTAAGCAAACAATTTCTGCTACTTCCTCAAATCATGCAGAGATTATCACAATTCATGAAGCGAGTCGGGAATGTATTTGGTTGAGATCGGTAATTCAACATATTCGTGAGAACTGTGGATGATCATCAATCATAAAAAGTCCAACGATATTATACGAAGATAATGCCGCTTGTATCACTCAAATTAGGGGAGGATATATCAAGGGTGATAGAAACAAGCATATTGCACCAAAATTCTTTTATACACATGAGCTCCAGAAGAGTGGCGATATTGATGTCAAGCAGATACAATCATGTGATAATTTGGCCGATATGTTCACTAAGCCATTACCAACTACGAATTTTAAGAAGATGGTGCACAACATTGGTATGCGTCAACTTAAGGATATTCGATATACTCATGAGGGGGAGTAAAGTTTCTAAAGGATGTGTGCTGATTGTACTCTTTTTCCTTCACTAAGATTTTTTCCCACTGGGTTTTCCTTTGCAAGGTTTTAATGAGGCAATCCTAAGGCACTAGAAGATATACAAGAATATTGTACTCTTTTTCCTTAGCCAAAATTTTTTCTCACAGGGTTTTTATTTGGCAAGGTTTTAACGAGGCATATTCTTAGAAAGTGATCATCCAAGAGGGAGTGTTAGAAATAAAGTCTGATTGGAATGTGTAAAGTTTGGGCAATGAAAAGGTTATTTGGGATGTGTAAAGGCTGAAATGTGTAAAGCCTATAGGGGAGATGTATATCCATAAGTGTACTCATTATTACAACCTTATCTCATAAATTCTACAAGCATTCTAAGGTCCTATATATATGTGAGATTTCTTTACTGTTATTGTAGACATCTAAGAGAGATTAAAAGAATTGTGAATGACCACTTGAATATAAGAGTTTATCAATATATATTTCTTGTTTCTTCTTACTTTGTTTTATATATATTTCTATCATTTCACAACAGTAGACAAAACAATTGCACTTTATTACCTAAATATTTAAGTCAAGAAGGAAATAATATGAACCAAAAAAGTTGAAAGTTACAATATGATATTTTAACATTTTTGAAGAAGAAGAAAAAAAGAAGAAGAGGACTTCAGATCTCCAGATTTTGGGTAACTAGAATTAATATGTTGATTTTATCACGTTGACCAACTCACCAATATAATAAACCCATACTTTTGGATGCAACTGAAAATCACACTAATGAAGTTTTCAAAACTTTGTTTGAGGATTTTAAAAAATTCTAAAATAATTTTGCATTTTACCTTTTGAAAAAAAAATTCAATATTGTAATTGACTTTCCCATAATTTATAAATCATTTAAAAAGAGGATCTAACCTGATTGATCATCAATTTAAGTTAGCAAATGTTTGATGAAGAATTGGTGGCCTAACTAGAGAGCTGAGGCCTCTTGGAGCCTAGACTTAATTAGGTTTAGGGGCAATTGCAGAAAATTCACCAGTGGTTTGATCTGAAATCACTTTGTCTACTCATGGTTTAAAAAATCTCACTTTATCCACATGAGGTAAGCTCAGTTCAACTCTCGTAACTCACCTCTGTTAAAAATGGGAGCAAATTTGTATTTTTGCCTTCTTCTATATCTCTCTCCTCTCAAAAACAAAAACAACATACAAAAACAAGATTTTTTTTTAAAAAAAAATGTCATTTGTAAAAGTGGTAGAAATGTGATAAAGAACTTCAAGAACACAAAATTGCAAATGTAACCTGAAAAATAAATAAATAAACCAAACAAACACAAACTTTATACCCTTTCTGTGACTCATGTCTCTTCTCTCTCTCTCTCTTAAACTCCATACCCAAATATCTCTCTCTATCTCTTTCTTTGCTCAAACCCTAGTTCAGTATTGGTTGTGGGTATGTGTAGGTTAATGGAACATAACAAGTGATTGAACCCAAAGCAAAACCCACTATCAAAATCCCAAATCTTCTCTTTAACAATTTGAACATAGATTTAACACACTATCCAAATCATTGCCCTTATACCCAAAAGTAACTTCATAATTTATAGTAAACAACACCACAAACCTAGAAAAAATTACTGGGAAATAACAATGCACGAGTATTTAACCTTGAGTTGGGAAAGGAGTCTCATGCAGGTATAGAAATTGTTCCTTGAACTTGGCTTTGAAGAGCTCGAATAGCTGAGAGACCTCTGCTAGCTTGGAATCGAAAACTGTGTTTATCTTCCCCTTCGCTTTGAATCCAAATTCCAAGAAGAACTAGTTCCACAAACAAAGTTAGAAGATCCTAGGCTTTCTCTACCCAATTCACTTTTAGACAGAGCACACACCATTTACATGAACACAAAAGCTAGAACCCACCTGCATTTGAATCCCTCCTAAAACCAAACCCAAAAGCTAGAACCCACTTGCAACAATACACACATCCAAAGCCCCAGAAACCCCAAAACCAAATCATAACATACCCATAAATCCACAAACAACCAAAGTCAAACCCAATATTTTGTAATCCCAAATCAAAATCATCAAATCCCTTTCCCTAGAAGAAAACCTAATCTCTAAATCAACCAAGAGAAACCAATCATAAAACTGAACAAAGAAGGCAACTTTCGGCCACAAAAAAAGAAATCAAAGAGAGAAAGAGAAACAGCAGCCACTGTCCTCCTCGTCCACAACCTTGCACCACTGTTCATGTTTTGCTCTCACTTACAATTATGTTCTGGGTATGGTCTCCAGTCTAGATTTAAGGTGGCAATTAGGCAGGTCATAAATGGATTTGATGGTTAAGTATTGAAGAGAACTGGACATCTCCTGTTATTTTAAATATACACTGGCAAGTGATTGTGAGACACTTTTTATTTAATTAGTGAGTGTGATATGACAATTTTTCATTAAACAAAAAAAAAATTCAATTAAAAAAATACTGGAGGTAAGTCAAATTCGTTGGGTTCTTGTTTGTGTCACATTTAAATTTGAAATGCCAAGAAATTCTTTAAACTTTTATAACAAATGATAGTTTCTTTTTATCTTGTTTTTCTCTGCTTTTGAATTTTTATTATTATTATTTTTTTAGGAGAGGGACATAAAAGGAGAGCAAAAATATATGTTTGCCCAATTTTTAATAGAGATGAGTAATAGGAGACAAATAGAGCTTACATTAGGAAGATAAAGTAACATTTTTTAAACCACGAGTAAGCAAATTGATTTCAGATCAAACCATACGTGGGTTTACAGCAATTACCCCTTAGGATTTTTAACAAGTTGGACTTAATTTTTATCTTTTCAACAAAAAAAAATTATAATTATTTAGGAATAGAATTTGGCAAGATTGAAACAGCATTTTAAAAATGTAATACTATCCAGCAGGGATCTTTCGTTGGAAGTTTCTTGTCTCAAAGTGTGGAATTTTCATTTTACAATGGATGATATTTCATTTTTTTTGAGAAACTGATATTTCATATTTGACATATTTAAAACAAATATTTTATGAAAAAAATTTTGGACCAATATTTAATGATTTTTTATACTACAAAATGGTTATTAAACTTTATGATTAAAAGCATATTGTCTCACTTCTGAAAAAAAAAATTTGTTTACCTTTTCTTTTTCTTTTTCTTTTCCTAATTAAATTAATAATTTCAGTTATACGAATAAAATTAAAAATAAAAGAAAATAGAATTAGGCTATTTTGAGTATTGATATAACTAAAATAATAAAGAACATATTATGTTTTAAAAATCATCTTCTTCTATTTTTATTTTTATGTAATTTTGGTGCGTATTACACATAAAATATTGAGTATTGACATAAAATATTGAGGATTTTTGCTAAAGTTGTTATTTTAATTAGGAAGGTTATTTTAAATAACTTGAAAAGAAAACAAAGTAAAAGTTGACAAATGATATAAGTTGTCGTACCCTTGTGAGAATACTTTTGTTGCAATTGAAATTCATAATGAAGTTTTTTATATATAGTGTAATAATCATTTATTAATGAGATTAAAAAAAAAAAAAATTATAGGAGAAGAGTAGCTATGAGTTACACAGATGTAACATGTAAGAAATCAAAGAGCTATGAATTACAAATGATGATATAATAACTTTACTCAAAAAAAAAAAAAAAAAAGATGATATTATAACCCACTAACTTTTTTGTTTTATGTAAATACCCATTAACTATACCTATGAGTTATACAGAGTACAAACCATTACTCTCTCAAAAAAAAAAAAAAAAAAAAAAAACCATTAAATTGGCAGTTTTTTATTTTTTATTTTTATTTTAAATGTGTTATACCAAAATATATGTATCCATGTATCGTATTGATTCCTGTATTATATTTAAAATTTTAAGTTCGACAATTTTTTTGTTTTCATTTATAACACAAAATGAAATAAATCTTTTTTTTTTCTTTTGAACTCAAAAGGATGTAAATCACTATATTTTTTTATTTTGTACTCATTTTTTACCTTATAAAACTTAAATAGAAATGGTAATAAATAGGTGTGTGTAAAACAAAAGTGTAAGTGTAGTATATTTAAATCTAGAATCCCCCCTAAATGATGTGTAATAGTGATACCCACTTAAATGAAAATGGCAATAATTTAGTTTTTTCTCCCCTAAAACTCAAATGAGAGGTGTAATTATATAATATATATATATATATATATAGAGAGAGAGAGAGAGAGAGAGATCTACATTTTTGTTTTGTTTTGTTTTTTTGTTTGTTTACACTTTTTTTTTTTTTTTTTTGTTTACACTTAAAATAGAAATATGTGTAGAAATTATTGTTTTTAAGATTGCCTATTAGGTTACTCAACCCCCCAAAATAACTCCTTTTAGGTTACTTATATATATATAATATATAGTGGATATTTAACTATATTTTATTAAAGAATTTATTATAAAGGTAGAATTTATAGTGTATATTTAAGAACAATTTGGAATTTATAGTGTGCATTTAAGGACAATATTTAGGATTAAATGTATTGACATATGTCAAATGTGTTATGTTATGGACAAATTGCTTTCACCATGTGACACTATTTGTCCACATCATTCTAAATAGATAGAAGATTGCGGCACTTGTCATCGTTGTGTGCATCTACCAGTTGTGAGATCCAACTTTTATAATATATTAGTTATTAACCCGTGCTTCATATGGTTTTTTTTTTTTTTTTTTAAATCAGTTGTAAGGACGCATTTGAGTCCTAAACTCAAAAGTTAAAAGGATTTAGGCCCAAAGAGCCCAATACAATGAATTTGTAGAGAATGAGTTGGAAAACTATACTCTAATGAGTTGGGTAGCAATTACAGTAGATCCAAATGACAATAAAGTAAAAGTAGACTGGTATTATCTAAAGAAAATTGCCCTTGGCACAGTCCAAAGAGATCAGTTCTTGTATATAATTCCTGAAGTTGATTACAAGAGTAGTTCTTATTGCTACAATATTTCTCTCTCAATCCCCTGATCCCCTCTCTTAGGATCTTCCCATTGCTTTACATTCTCCTCCTTTCATCTCCACCTTTCATGTGTACATTAGATTGCTAGTGTTGATCCTTGTTCCATTAGCCCCTTCTTGAAGTCTTTAGGGAGTAGCTATAAAGCTGAAAAGTACTATTCAGATATCACTTCCTCATTAATGCGGCCAGAGAATTAGCTACAAAACATTCAATGCGGTGGTAGCAGCTTTCTCTTAGATATTTCACAGCTCCCATTTGTCCTGTACGTTCATAGTGCATATCCTTATCAGCAGAATCTCCTGAAATGTTACTCTGGATAACCGAACACATCTTCTGATCTTTGCATCCTTTGGCCGAGGAGATACTCTTTCTCGGCCTATCTTCCCCAGCCTTCTCATTAGTAGCTTGCTTGTGGAGTCCTGAGTCTTACATCTTCATTACTATTTATCTGTCCTCGGACCACTAAGCGTTCTCAGACAAGGCCCAAGGCCCAACATACATTCTTGGGCCCCTTATCTCTACATCGGTTATTTGGTTTAAAGTTAATAAAAACTTATCTTTAAATTGTAAAGAAAAATTTCAAGTCTCAACCATTATTGAAAAACCATCATATTTCAAGTGTTGAAAACTCCAAATACGACACATAACACTTTCTTGATGACTTTGAGGGGGAAACAAAAACATCATAATTTAAAGAAAAGATTTAGGGTTTATATTGATATGAAATTAATGAAAAGAAAAATTATAAAAAGTTGGTAGAATGGATGGGAGCAAATAAGACTTTCTTTTAAGGTACATAATCCTAACAAAGCACAATTACAAATAATGATAACTATAATATATAAATTAATGTCAAAGTGAAAAATTAAATTAATAAGAATTTTTACTAAATAAAAATAATTTCTGTAGGGTCAGATTCTGCAGCCCAAGCCCAAGGAGGTATGGATTTTGAGCCCAGTGAACCCAAAACAATAAATTTGTAGAGAATGGGTGAAAGAGCTAGGCTAAAAATGAAACAACGGTCTTAAACAGCAGTACTAATGGGAGAATTTGTATTAATACGTGCTCGGACGGATGTAAATGCCACGTCCGAAGAGGTGTTTTCCATTGATGGACCTTGGGTTACAATTCTTTAGAGCTACAGTAGAATAATACTCTTTTTCCTTTCTGATTTTTTCCGTCCCCCACTATCAGAGACACCTCTCTCTTATATAGTACTGTCTTTCCACATCTTCACCGTCCACTTGTTGATCATCTGGGCGCCCACTTGAGTGCATGTCCCATCAGAGGTGTTCTTTAGCCGTGTGAGTGGTGGTAGCTGGGCTGATACTGTTCAGGGGTCTTCTCCACATTAATGCGGCCAGAGAAGTAGGTGCAGTGCATTTAATGCGGTGGTTGAGGTCTCTCTTAGATATTTCTTCGCTCCAGTTATCTTCATTCGCGTCCGAGGTTCATCTCAGTCATTACATCTGTTAGGGGGATCACTTGGGCTACTAAGGGTTGAATGTCAGACCAAGACTCTTCGGATCGGAGGGTATTGGACTCCTCGGCCCATCGAACATCTCCTCGGATCACGGCCATGCTCCTCTCCTGACATGTTCCTTTCTTAGTGCCTCCAAATGAGCTTCTTCATCTCTTCGAAAAACAGTGGTACTCGGATAGGGCCTTAGGTTGGGCTTTTCTCCCCCACAATAGCCCCTCAAAATTGTAGTTTTTCCCTCGCATCCGAAGAGAAAAAGTAGGATTTTGACCTGCCACGGCACAAAAAAGCTTCAGGCAAATTTGAACTGGCACGTGTGTGAGCATAGGAATAGACGCTTCATTAATGCCGCTGCGGTTTCCATATTCCCAAAGTGTTGCATTAATTGCACCAGGTGGCGCCTTGTCTTTCGTATCAACGGTGAACGATCGATCCAACGGCTGTGGTTTTTTCTTCGGAATTTGGGCGGGAGTGCCCCTGACCCTTCGTTTGACCCCATATAAAACCTCAGAGGAAGTTACCTTCCTCTCACTTTGCGAATTTTCAGACGTTCCAGCAAGAACAGACGCGCCACTCCGTCCAAATCTCTCAGTCGCTGACTTCAGGCCTCCCCAGGATCATCACAAACCCTCCTACGAGCCTGAAATCTTCTCCCCGATTTAGTCCTGGTGAGTTATCGTTCACCAAATCGTTTAGTTCTCTCTTCGGCCAGCCGTTTCACTTAAGCACCATGGGAAAACTCGAGTACATGATGGATAGCCCTGGGCAAATAGAGGCGTTTAGGACCGCGTATCGCATACCCCCTAACGTGGGTGTGAGGTATTGCCCCCCAGAAAAAATACTAACAGACTGACAGACGGGAGAGGTGGTTATCCCCCTCATCGCCTTCAAAGAAGGGGGAATGACAATTCCCATGGGCCCCATTACCACCAATTACCTTCGGAACCATAGGCTTACTCCCTGGCAGTGCGCGCCCAATATGTTTAGGATCCTAGGAGCGATTGAGGACCTTGAGCGTCACATGGGGTTGGGACTCACCTGGCTTGATGTGGTACATATGTACGAATGCCACAGCCAGCAAGATGCTGGGTACTACTTAAAATCCCGGTCGGATGTTGTCAGACTCATTTCCTGCCTTCCCAAATCCAACAAAGGGATGAAAGACGACTATGTGATCGTCTCGGGCGCCTGGCGTGACGGCCATGGTTGCCCAACCAAGCATGGGAAGCCAGGTGTGACATGTAGATTTAGGCACACTGACCATAGGCTTAGGGCTCTCGACTTTTAACTGTTTTTGATTTCTCTTCGGTCACTATTTCTGAGTTTCTAACCATTCTTTTCTTCTTTACTTGCAACAGATAAGAGACAAGTTTCTCCTCGGCTCAGCCTAACGAATGTTGTTGCCCTCAATTTCCTTTTAAGGTCGGAGATCTTCGTGAGCGAGGACGGGCAACTACGATCTGCTCCCCTTATTCTTGGATATACAGGGAAGCCAAAGGGTTTTCAACCGGTCGGCAACGCAATCGTCCAAGGAGATCATCGCCTTGCGCGTATTGACGTTGGTCGGAAGGGCTTCTTGGCGCCAGACGATCTTGAACCTGTACCCCGTCCAATTCCTCGGGCTGCACCTCCCCTTATCCAACCACTCCAGCAAGTTCCCCTCGGACAAGAGATTGAAGGTGAGGGGGCTGGCTCTTCCACTTCCTCGTTAGAAGAACAAATAGACGGATTTCAGTTTGAGGGAGAAGCTTCAAGAGTAAACCAGGTGGTAGAGATCTCAGACGCCGAGGAAGAAGCCTACGAGCAGTCAGACGCCCATCTTAATTTGCTAGCCACTCATTTAGAAGACTCCTCGAACGACGATATGGATCTGAGGAATTTGATGAAGGGTAGAGGCAAAAATCCTGAGCAGAAAAACACAGGGACTTCCAAACCAGTGGTGAATCTGCCCCCAGTGTCATCTCAGGTTCCTGACCTCGGCTTAAAGCCCGTCCCCGATTTGAGGAAGAAAAGGCCCCTTATTGATGAAGGAGAAAAGCAAGTGTTGCCTACTAAGGGGACTAAGCAGCAAAAAGTGGCACAGGACCACCGAACTCGCAGGGCTTCATCTACTGAAAGCCGAGACGAGGGCACAATGGCAGATTTGCGCCGAGGAGGAGGAGGACCGCGGATTTGGTCTCCAAAATTGGAGTTGGAGGGCGCTTCAATCCTCTGGGAGACCTCCCTCAGGAATTATGATGGAGGGAGGGCCGGCTACGTTGCTGAGGCCCTGCAGCAACCTCTTCTCCTCCCTCATGACATGGAGTCCTTCAGGCGTTTCAATTAGCCGGAGCTCTTTCGATCCCTCAAGAGGGATTTAGCCATCGTAAGTAACCTCAGTCCGATTAGTTGAATCACTGATTTTTGCTTTCCCTATTCTTCTGCGTTTTGACATTCAGAGTTTCCAACATGCAGGTCACTCAGCAGATTTACGTAGCCGAGGAGTGGGACAAGAAGAACCGCTTTGAAACCCAGGCGGCGTTCTGCTCCCGAGATGAGGCGGAGAAATCTCTGGGCCAAATGAAGGACGATTATGCCCGTCTGTCCGGGGAGCTCGCGGAGATGACCAGCCAGAAGAAAAGCCTTGACGCTGGGATAAAGAATGTTGAAAAGCAGGCTGAGGATCAGCGTAAGTTGCTAAAGGCGGCTGAGGCCAATCTGAAGACCGAAAAGGAGCTGGTAAACGGGCTAAGGGATGAACTCTGAAAAGCCAAAGACAGCGCCCGATATGCCGAGGAGAAAGCCCAGTTGGCCCAGGAGGCGGTTGAGGCTGAAAAGAAGGCAGCTTACCAGCTGGGGGTAGAGACGGCCACGTCCCAGCTTCTAGAGCAATTCGCCTCGATCAGCTGAGATTACTGCGACATAAGTTGGGGCAAAGCCCTGGATGCAGCTGGAGTCCCTGCCGACTCGGAGCTGAGGCTTCCTGGGAGCGTATACTATGATCCTGATATCCGAGAGCTCCCAGGAACTGATCTCCCTCCTGTTCCACAGCTTCCACAGGCTTCTGAGCCAATCTTGGTCAGCCATGCTCCTCCACTCACTCTTGGTGCAAGCAAGGAAACTGGTTAGCCAGGCAGCAAGGATAAGCCAGCTGAACTAGCCAAAGAGAAAAGCCAAGGGTCAGGCGAAGAGAAAATTCCTTCTGAGCCCAAGGACCAAGCCCCTGAAGCAACTGCTCATATAGGCCAGGCTGCTGACCCCGTGCTCCCTCCAGCAAAAGAATAGATGTGTAGGGCTTTTACTTTTGCACCTGTGCTTTCTTTTGTTTTATCCGAAGAATTGTAAACTGTTCTTTCATTTATGGAATAGATTCTCATTTGTCTATGATGTTTTAAATACATGTCTTACTAATTATTACTATCACATACAACTGTACATTGCACTTATAACCAAATAATGCGAATAAATCTGTTTGATACATCATACTTAGGGTGTGACTAAGTAAGAGATATTGAAAAGAACAATCCGAATAAGAGTCACTTAACAGGTAATGATTTGCATCGAGTAATTTGTGTAAGTGAGACAGTCATAAGTATAACTAAGAAAGACAGTCATTAGGGGGGATTAATTTAAACGCAGTCAGGAATTTAACACTAAGCCCCAGTGGCAATAGCTGCGTGGGGGTATTGACTAACCTGTCGTTTGGTTCAAGGATTATGGGATTCGAATGTGTTCGTGTTAACCAACCCTAATCATCTGGTCCGAGGACTACAGGCATGATTGGGTTTAAGTTTAAACACTTAGAGAACTGTAAATGAGTGCTAACTAACCCAAATCATCTGGTCCGAGGACTACAGGCATGATTGGATTTAAGTTTAAACACTATAGAGAACTGTAAATGAGTGCTAACTAACCCAAATCATCTGGTCCGAGGACTACAGGCATGATTGGATTTAAGTTTAAACACTATAGAGAACTGTAAATGAGTGCTAACTAACCCAAATCATCTGGTCTGAGGACTACAGGCATGATTGGATTTAAGTTTAAACACTATAGAGAACTGTAAATGAGTGCTAACTAACCCAAATCATCTGGTCCGAGGACTACAGGCATGATTGGATTTAAGTTTAAACACTATAGAGAACTGTAAATGAGTGCTAACTAACCCAAATCATCTGGTCCGAGGACTACAGGCATGATTGGATTTAAGTTTAAACACTATAGAGAACTGTAAATGAGTGCTAACTAACCCAAATCATCTGGTCCGAGGACTACAGGCATGATTGGGTTTAAGTTTAAACACTTGAGAGAACTTTACGCAACGAACTGATACATCAGATGAAGAAAAGGCTTGATTAATAGAAGTACCTCTTGAGGTTATTTACATTCCAAGGGCGAGGGATTACATGACTATCCAGGTCTTCTAAGAAATATGCTCCAATACCAGCGCCTGAAGTGATACGATATGGTCCTTCCCAATTGGGTCCTAATTTTCCCCAAGCTGGGTTCTTCGCGGTGCCCACAACTTTCCTCAGCACCAGATCACCAGGCTCTAAAGGCCTCAGCTTCACGTTAGCGTTGTAGCCTTGTCTGAGCTTTTGTTGGTAGTGTGCCAGCCGAACCATTGCATTCTCTCTTCTTTCCTCAATCAGGTCCAAACTCTTCTCTAGTTGCTCATTGTTGCCGGTCGGACTAAACGAGCTGGTTCTAAGTGTTGGGAACCCTGTTTCCAGAGGAATGACAGCTTCAGCTCCATAGGTCATCGAGAAGGGGGTCTCTCCAGTAGACCTGCGGGGCGTAGTTCTATAAGCCCAAAGCACATGTGGCAACTCTTCTACCCATTTGCCCTTTGCATCATCTAGCCTCTTCTTTAAGCCATTCAGTATGACCTTGTTGGAAGCTTCTGCTTGGCCATTACCCTGGGGATAGGCTGGAGTGGAGTATCTGTTCGTAATTCCCAGCTCACTGCAGTAATTCCTGAATGCCTTGCTATCGAACTGTAAACCGTTGTCCGAGATGAGGGTGTGAGGAACCCCAAACCGGGTGACAATATTCTTCCATATGAACTTTTGCACATCAACGTCTCTGATATTGGCCAACGGCTCGGCTTCAACCCACTTGGTGAAATAATCGGTGCCAACCAGGAGGTACCTCTTGTTTCCTGCGGCTTTGGGGAAGGGCCCCACAATATCCAAGCCCCATTGGGCGAAGGGCCATGGGCTAGATAGCGGGTTAAGATTTCCTCCTGGCTGGTGAATGTTTGGGGCGAAGCGCTGACATTGATCACACTTTTTGACGTATTCGTGTGCCTCCTTCTGCATGTTAGGCCACCAATAGCCTTGGGTGAGGGCTCAGTGAGCCAAGGACCCACCTCCAGTGTGGCTCCCACAGATTCCCTCATGCAGCTCTTCTAGCAATGTCTCAGTCGCCTCGGGATGTATACATAATAAATATGGTCCCGAATAGGAACGTTTGTATAGTTTCCGGTCCTCGGATAACCAGAATTTAGTTGCCTTCCTCCGAACTTTATCAGCTTCACCCTTCTCTTCGGGCAATATATCTTCTTTGAGAAATTTGATTAATGGATCCATCCAGCACGGCCCGGCCCTGACCTGGTGAACCTGGACAGCCTCTGATTTTGCTTCTGTAGGCCTGTGCAAATCCTCGACGAAAATGACCCTCGGCAGGTCCTGCGCCGAAGAGGTGGCGAGCGTCGCTAAGGAGTCAGCATGTGAGTTGCCATTTCTGGGGATGTGTGTCAAACTGAAAAAGTCGAAGTCTGATTGCAGTTGCTTAACACGACCCAAATACCCCTGCATTCTTTCGTCCTTTGCCTCAAATTCGCCTTGTACTTGACCTACTATTAGTCTTGAGTCCGAGAACAGCTCCACGGATTTCCCACCCATTCTACGGACCATAGTCATTCCCATCAATAAGGCCTCATACTCCGCCTCATTGTTTGTTGTCGAGAAGTCCAGCCTTAACGATTTCTCGATAATGATTTTCTCGGGGGATATCAATACCAGCCCAATTCCAGAACCTCTTTGGTTTGCCGCGCCATCGACGTACACTTCCCAATGGGAGGGGTTCTGTTGGGAGATCATGCCAACTGATTTTTCATCCATGCCTGACGTGGGCTTTACTTCTTCTAACTGGGGCTCCGTGAACTCAGCCACCAAATCTGCGAGGACCTGTCCCTTGACCGATGTGCGGGGCATATATCTTATATCGAAAGCCCCTAAGATTGTACCCCACTTGGCAATCCGACCAGTGTAATCAGCACTTCGGAGTATAGCTTTGAGTGGGAGTTGTGTGAGAACGATGACCGTGTGGGCTTGGAAATAGTGAGGTAGCTTCCGTGTGCCAAGCACTACTGCTAGGATAGCCTTCTCTAGAGGCAAGTAACGAATCTCAGCCTCATGCAGCGACTTGCTTACGTAATAAACGGGCCTTTGCACACCAGAGTCTGATCGTATCAACACCAAGCTCACCGCATAGGGTGCTACAGCGATGTAGGCAAACAGTACCTCATCAGGCTCAGGACTGGACATGATAGGTGGTCGAGCCAGATAATCCTTGAGTTGCTGGAATGCCAAAGCACATTCCTCGGTCCATTCGAATCCCTTCCACTTGTTGAGCAGAGAGAAAAAGGGCCGACACCTATCTGCTGATCTAGAGATGAACCGATTGAGGGCAGCAGTCATTCCGGTCAGTTTTTGAACCTCTTTGGGATTCCGAGGAGCTCGGAGGTTGTTGATGGCCTTTATCTGGTCGGGGTTGACCTCAATTCCTCTGTGGGTGACCATGTATCCCAAGAACTTGCCGGACCCTACCCCAAATGAGCACTTAGAAGCATTTAGGCGTAGCTTGTGCCTTCGTAGAATCTCAAAGATACTTTCGAGGTCCTTCACATGCTCCGCTATGACTTTGCTCTTCACCACCATGTCATCAATGTAAACCTCGATATTTTTGCCCAGCTGTGGCTCGAACATCCTCGTCATCATCCTCTGGTAGGTAGCTCCCGCGTTCTTCAGGCCGAACGGCATCACTTTATAGTGGTAGTTGCCAATAGGGGTGACAAAAGCAGTTTTCTTCTGGTCCTCCAGGGCTAATGGTATCTGGTGGTAGCCTTGGAAGGCGTCCAGGAAGCTCATCCGAGGGTGGCCGACAGTGGCATCTACCAGCTGATCAATTTTCGGCATAGGGAACGGATCTTTGGGGCATGCCCTATTTAAATCCGTGAAGTCTACGCATACTCGCCACTTCCCACTCTTCTTCTTTACCACCACGGTATTTGCAAGCCACTCGGGATAAAAAACTTCTTTGATAGCCCCAGCTTCTTTGAGTTTCGCTACTTCGTCTCTCACTGCGTCAGCATGTTCCTTGGATGGGCGCCGAATAGGCTGTTTCTTGGGAGTGACTAGTGGATTCACCCTCAAGTGGTGGCATATAAACTCCGGGTCCACCCCTGGGGCTTCGTAAGCACTCCAGGCAAACACATCGAGATTTCGCTTGAGGAACTCTATCAGCTCCTCCTTCTCTCGAAGAGGCAGCTGAGATCCGACTTGAAAGAACCTATCAGGATCATCTCCAATGACCACTTTCGTCAGATCCTCACATCTAGTGCTTTCATCTTGTTCTTCAGAGGGCACTCCCCGAGACTGTAGTTGCTATAAATAACTCCCAGCTACGTCCGAAGACTCGGCTGGGGCCTTATGCTGAATGGCAGCTACCAAGCACTGTCGAGCAACAGACTGGTCTCCTCGGATCTCATGTATCTGCCCTCCTGATGGGTACTTGACCTTCTGGTGCAAAGTAGAGGGAACAGCCCCAAGTGCGTGAATCCAAGGTCTGCCCACGAGTGCCGTGTAGGGCGAATATGCGTCCACAACTATAAAGTCCAACTCTACCACTTCGGAGCCAGACTGCACAGGCAAGCGTATCCGGCCTTTCGGGATGACAGGCCTTCCTTCGAAGCTCAAGAGGGGGGAATCGTATGGCGTCAAGTCTTGGGGCTTTAGGCCTAGCCCCTTGTAGAGGTCTGGGTACATTATCTCCACAGCGCTGCCCTGGTCCACCATCACCCTCTTTACGTCGTACCCTCCTATTCTGAGGGTGATGACCAACGCATCATCATGGGGTTGGATAGTGTCAACCATGTCTTCGTCCGAAAATCCCATAACCAGCGGGGCACCAAACTTAGCCCTCTTCGGTCCTCGGCTCGACTCCCCTACGGATGGTCGGCCCACCGACATGACTTTCAAGGGCCAGGACCCTGTTCTCCCCGGCGCGGCGAAGACGATGTTTATAGTGCCTAGCGGCGGCTTTGAGGGGTCATCCCTGTGTGGCCCCGAGCCCGCCTGCCCTCGGCCGCTGGAGGGGTGCAAGAGGTGCTTCAGTTTGCCGTCACGAACCAGTTGGTCCAACTGATCCCACAGACTCCTACAATCTTCCGTGGTATGCCCATGGTCTTGATGGTACTGGCAGTAGAGATTGTGGTTGCGTCTCTCGGGGTTTCCTACCATCTTGTTCGGCCACCTGAAGAATGATTCATTCTTAATTTTTTCCAGGACCTGATGCACTGGCTCTTTGAACACGGTGTTGACCGCTTGAGGATTCGTCGATCCTGATTGCCCGGCAAAGTCCCTCTGCGGTTTATTGTAATTATAACGGTCCGATCGCGAATCCCTCCTCTCCTGAGGGGTAACCTTGTTCTTTCCCTTACCCTGTTGCTGGTCTTCTTCAACCTTCTTGTATTTCTCTATGCGGTCCATTAGTTGACGCACGTTCGTGACCGGTTTGCCAGATAGAGACGCCCTCAAACCATGGTCAGTGGGGAGGCCGAGCTTGAACGTGCTGAGAGCCATTGCATCATTGTTGCCCTCCACCTCATTGAACATCTGCCAGTACCTATCGGAATATGCCTTCAATGACTCGCCTTCCTGCATAGACAAGGATAGCAGCGAAGAGAAGGGTCTGGCCACTCTTCGACACGTGACAAAACGGGAGCCGAATGCCCGAGTGAGCTCTTTGAAAGAGTTGATGGAGTCTGCCTTCAAGCCGTCAAACCATCTCATTGCAACAGGCCCAAGACTGGAAGGGAAAACCTTGCACATCAGAGCTTCATCTCTGGAGTAGACAGCCATCCTTTGGTTAAAATGACTCACATGCTCCACGGGGTCAGTTTTACCGTTGTAGATGGTGAACGTTGGCTGATTAAAGCGCCGAGGGAGTCTGGCCTCTTCTATCCTGCGCGTAAAGGGTGACTTAGATATCTGATTTAGAGCCCTGTTCATGGCATCGTTCTCCATATCCTCGCGTGATGGGCTCCTACGCTCCCTTTTACAACGGGACTCCTCTACATAAGTGTAGGACTCGCTAGCTGGTGTCTTGGATTTGCGCTGATAAGAGACGTCCTGCTCGTCATCAAGATCATCCTCAGAGTACGAGGAAGCCCGTTTCCTCTTTGCATGGCGCAGCTCCCTCTTTAGTTTTTCCACTTCCAGTTGTAAGTCACGGTTCCTCTCTGCATGGGACATGTGACTTCCGCCCTGTGATTGGCTCTGGCTAAGGCGCACAGTGTGTACACTGCCCTCACGATTTTGCCTCCTCTCTAAATTAACAAAATGGTCCACGTGCTGGGATGCCCTAGATTCTGCTTGTTGTTCACCTTGTCCTGCCATCATCAACTGTTGTTTTCACTCTTGCACAAGCTCTCCCCACAGACGGCGCCAATTGTAGGGTCAGATTCTGCAGCCCAAGCCCAAGGAGGTATGGATTTTGAGCCCAGTGAACCCAAAACAATAAATTTGTAGAGAATGGGTGAAAGAGCTAGGCTAAAAATGAAACAACGGTCTTAAACAGCAGTACTAATGGGAAAATTTGTATTAATACGTGCTCGGACGGATGTAAATGCCACGTCCGAAGAGGTGTTTTCCATTGATGGACTTTGGGTTACAATTCTTTAGAGCTACAGTAGAATAATACTCTTTTTCCTTTCTGATTTTTTCCGTCCCCCACTATCAGAGACACCTCTCTCTTATATAGTACTGCATTTCCACATCTTCACCGTCCACTTGTTGATCATCTGGGCGCCCACTTGAGTGCATGTCCCATCAGAGGTGTTCTTTAGCCGTGTGAGTGGTGGTAGCTGGGCTGATACTGTTCAGGGGTCTTCTCCACATTAATGCGGCCAGAGAAGCAGGTGCAGTGCATTTAATGCGGTGGTTGAGGTCTCTTTTAGATATTTCTTCGCTCCAGTTATCTTCATTCGCGTCCGAGGTTCATCTCAGTCATTACATCTGTTAGGGGGATCACTTGGGCTGCTAAGGGTTGAATGTCAGACCAAGACTCTTCGGATCGGAGGGTATTGGACTCCTCGGCCCATCGAACATCTCCTCGGATCACGGCCATGCTCCTCTCCTGACATGTTCCTTTCTCAGTGCCTCCAAATGAGCTTCTTCATCTTTTCGGAAAACAGTGGTCCTCCGATAGGGCCTTGGGCCCAATGCGCTAGGTTGGGCTTTTCTCCCCCACAATTTCCAACCATGATTATGCAAATGATGTCACAAAAAAAAAAAAAAAAGGTGAGAAACATCTTACAAAAAGTATGGAAGTGTGTATATATATATATATATATATTTAGACACACGTTTCACGGAATTGGAGTACCTCCCAACTAAATTGAAGGTTACGCTTAAGTGTTTGACGGTAGCACTAAACCAGTAAAATATTTGCATTAAACACTCAACCACCTTCCAAGTTCCCAATGACAAATAAGTATATTTAGTGGGAATGATATATATTTTTGTCTTTTTTTTTCTTTTTTCTTTTTGGGTTATCAGGTATGACTCATTATTTTAGTGTATGTGTTCTAAGTGGTGCTCTCTCTTCCTCCTATTATTTTTGTCTGTTGTTTTTCTTACATTTAAGCCTTACTCTTTTTTTTTTTTTTTTGGTATTTTTTTTAGGGTGACATATCAACAATTTAGTTAGATTGCATAGCAGGGACATTGGATGAATTTGGGTGAGCGAAGTGGTAGTCAATCTATCAAGTAGTTGTTAAAGACCATTTTTTGTAAATATCCTACCATATGAAATTTAATATTGTCATTTGTTGTGCCTTTCATTGCACTTTTAATGATTCTGTAAACAATTACTATATACGTAAATTTGCAAAAACAAAAATGATACTGGGGAAGTTATCTTTAAAGATAAAATTTAAAAATCGTGGAGAAAATTGCTTCTAAATAATAGACTAACTTTTAGGGGTAAAAACCTAAAACATGGGTTTCCCCCCCCCCCCCCTCTTTTCTTTTAAGATAAAATTATAAAATTATGGAGAAAATTTCTTCTAAATAACAGGCAAACTTTTAGGAATAAAAATACCTAGGTAAAAACCTAAAATGTGTTTTATTTATTTATTTTTCTCTTTTCTTTAAATATAAAATTATACTAGCCTCTGAGCATGCGCGTGAGGCTCTTCTATTTTTTTGGGTAAAATTTAATAATTTGCATAAATTATAATTTGAGATTAATATATTTTTCAATTACAAAAAAAACCTAGGGGTGTGATGAAAAAATTATTTCACCACAAACGCTTAACACTCATCACATCCCTAGTTTTTTTTTTTTTTTTTTTGTGATTGGAAAATATATTAATCCCAAATTATAATTTATGCAAATTATTAATTTTTACCAAAAAAAAAAAATAGAAGAGCCTCTGAGCACGCGCGTGAGCGAGTGCTCAGAGGCTAGTTTAATTTAAAATTAGTAAAAGCTCAATAAAAACTCAAATCTCATGTTCAACCCCACTACCAAGCAGTTCCACAAACCATATGAAAAAAAAAAAATCGATTTTCTTTTTAAAACTCATCCTAAATTTAGAGTTTTTTTCCATAAAAAAAAAAAAAAAAAAACACTCACGGGGACTAATTTATACACTCTCTCTTACTTGTTTTATTTTATTTCTCTCTTTCTCACTCACAATCTCCTTATTATCATAATCAAAATTGGATAATCAAAAAAACTATACACACATTTTTCCATATGAATTCAAATTCCTTTTTTTTCCTGATTTAATTCAAGCTAACTGCGTTTAACTTCTTATTCTTATCTTCTTCTTTTTTTTATAAAAAAAATGCTTAGGATTCTCTCTTCTTAGTTATTCCTTATTAAAAAAAAAAAAATTAAAAAACAACAAAAAGAAATATCTCTTATTCAAACTTCCTCTATTTCCCATGTTTCACGTTTCCACGTTCTTTTTCTGTTTTACCATCTCCATTCTAATTGCATCGTTTAAATTGTTAATGATGTTGATTTCAAGAGTCTGAGCTGTGATTTTGTAACCCTTATGATCATCATTTTCTCCTCCAATTTGCGAAATCTCTTATACTTTCAAAAGTGCTAGCTAGGGGTGTGCATGGGTCGGGTTAAGGGGATTTTTTGACCCAACCCATCATGGTGGGTCAAAAAAAATCAACCTAACCCAACCCATCACATAAGTCCAACCCAACCCAACCCACATGGGTCGGGTTGAACCCATGGGTTGGACAAATTTTTTATTTATTATTATTATTATTATTATTAAATTGAATAGAAAAAAATATAAATATAAATAAATTAAAAAAAACTCAAAGATTAGTATCAATGTAACTCCTTAAAAGCAAACAACACTAATGACTAAACAACAATAGTAATTTACTAGGGTTTGTGTGAACTAATTGGCTTTTATATAGGATAGGAAGAGCTAGTTATTTTAAAAAATTTATTAATTATATAATATATTTTAAATATATATATTAAATATATGGGTGGGTCGGGTTAGGTTTGGCGGGTTTGGAATTTTATGATCCGCGCCCAACCCGACCCGCAATCAAAAAAAATTTTGTAACCCAACCCAACCCACCAAGCCCTAAAAACTGTCGGGTCGGGTCGGTTTTTGGTGGGTTGGCGGGTTGGCTGCACACCCCTAGACTGCTAGCAAGTTTGATCTCATTCCTATTTCATATGATATTTGCTTTCGTTTCTTCTGCTTTTATGAAATAGTCTTAGGAAATAGTCTTATGAAGTTTTGATCTAATACGTTTGCATGCCATTTTGAATGAAAGGATTTTGGTTTCAAATTGGTGGATGAGGATGAATGGGCATTATCACTATTGGGAAACATGTACTTAAAGGTATGTTTGCACTGTTCAATCTATTCAATTTTTCTGTCAAAATTTTTCTTTTACTTTGTTTGGACCAAAAACTCTTGAGAAAGACAGTAACATCCTTATTCCATTCACATTGTGGTTTGCAGATATGTGTTTCAACTGAAAGCACTTTAAAGTGACCTTGATAGACCGAAGACTGGTGCCAATCTAGGATTTTAGCCAAACGAAAGTGTTAAGACTTGAGATTGTATGAACCCCAAGATTTTATGAAGAAGTTTACAAACTTTCACATTTCCTTTTCTTACTTATGGAAAGCAACAATTAAATAATTAAATTCTTTTTTGAATGTGTAATTACATTGTACCTATGGCGCCATTCCCTTCTTTATCATTTTTATTTTATTTTATTTTCAAAAGAAGAGAGAAATTATTTAAATGTCAATTCCTAATCTTATATCTATGCTTTTGTTTACCTTTGCATGTTTATTTTGGAAATTTTGACTTTTGCATATGTATTGTGGGTGATTTTTTTTAAATAAAAAAGAAACAAGATTTTATGCTACTGATGTTCTTTAACAAGTTAACAAGGACCCCTCATTCTTCAGGATTCTCCACATGTTACGGGGTAGTTTTAGTTAGGAAGTTGGGCCACATTAATAGAGAGATATAAAAATGAAGTAGATGACAATATTGAATTGTTGCTTTATTTTTTTCAATCACAAACCCAGTCGAAGCAATCTTGTTTACTTTCTATTTCTTTTTTTTTCTTTTTTTCTTTTTTCTTTTTTGCTGAATCTACACTTTCTAATTCTAATTATATTATGATTTCCAAAATTTATCTATTAACATTCACCTTAGAAGCAACACAAAATTTGGATGATATTTATGGAATACTAGCATCATTGCACGCGCATAAGGCTCTTTTTTATTTTTTATTTTTAATGTTATAATTTTCTATTTATCCCCAATTGAAGTTTATAGGTTTGTCCATTAATATTACACATTTGTGAATGACTGATACAACCAAAAGTGTTATGAGGCTAGCCACAAAAAATGAACACATTCACACACAAACATATGATTTCAATGCAATTTTGGTGTTGATTTTTTGTAGCTAGTCTTGTGACACTTCTAGTTGTATCAGTTGCTCACAAATGTGTAATATTAATGGACAAATGTGTAAACTTCAAATAAAGATGAATAAAAAATTATAATATTAAACCCAAAAAATAGAAAAGAGCCTCATGCACGCACGGAGTGCGTGCGATGAGGCTAGTAGATATTATAGATTATAGACATAGATAGATAGATAGATATATACACTAGTTGTTAACCCGTGCTGTAGGGTCTCGTTTTACAACCCAAGCCCAAAAGATATGAGATATTGGTCCAATGAGCCCAGTACAATAAATTTGTAGAGAGTAGGTCAAAGAACTAGGCCCTCTATGAATTTAACAACGGCTAGTATGGATTTAAAAGATGATCAAGCAAGAATCAAAACACATAGGACTGAATGAATTCATTGTCTGAGGAGGCAAATCTTGGTATAAATCAACAGAATTGATTACAAGTGCAACTTTGATTGCTACAGTGTCTTTTCTCTAGTTTCTGATCCCTTCCTTATGGAGGGTCTCTCACATTATATAGCTCCCCTTTGGACCATCTTGACCCTACACTTGAGTGCCTGTCCCATCAGACATCCCTTTTGGCTCTCTGTGAGTTGTGGTAGCCAAGGCATCACTGTTCAGGTGTCTTCTCCACATAAATGCGGCCAGAAAAGTAGATGCAGTACATTTAACGCGGTGGTAGCAACTTTTTCTTAGATATTTCTGAGTTCTTATCGCTCTTATACATGTATGATGCACGTCCTTATCGTGGGAGCCTTCTGGAGGGTCACCTAGGTTGTTGGAATACAGATTTGAACCGTATTCATCATGTCCGAGGAGGAGTTACTCCTCGGACCACCCTCTATCTGTTCCTTCCTTACGCTCCTCGGACATACCCGTGTCTTCGGATGAGGCCCGAGGCCCAATATACAATTTTGGGCCTTTATCCCTACACGTGCGATGCATGGATATATCTTTTATTTAATATACTATTATTCCAATTATTTTTCACTTTTGTATCAATTTATTTTTCACTTTTGCTAGCATTAACCATTAAGCTCATTTGAAAAAGATTTTTATGCATTCCATAACAAAAAACATAATTACAAATATTTTTATTAATCGACTATAATGAGATATGAAAATAAGGTATTACTTTTAATAAATCATGTATATGAAGTATAGTATTTTGTATAAGTACAGTTGACAGTGATTATTTGTTTGAGCTGTTTCAAACTATCCTCCTTTTTCTTTTTCTTTTTTCTTTTATTTATTTATTTATTTATTTTATAATAAAAAAAACTAAGTATTTGAAGGCAAAACGTAGGATACAGATATTAAGGCCTTTAATCAACAACCTAGAGATTATATTTCATAACTTAAAACAAAAAACAATATAAGAATATGATATGTGTCGTTTTAGCATCAAAAGTATACATTTGTTAATGGATATGAAGGGTTCTTTTAAGTATAGGGAGACAAATATAAAAACAACAATTGGAGACATCTATGGTCCATGTTTTCTCTCTCCATATTGTGACTCTCTCAAAAAAGAAAAAATTGGAGAAAAATAAATAAATCATTTATGAAACTTGTATGACAAACTTAACATGTATTGTTCCCTCTCTCCCATTGTAACTATCAAATTATTAAATATATATATATATATATATATATATTTTCATGTATGAAAATCTTATGAAAACATAAAATGTATTTCAAAAAGTCCTGCATCCAATGCCCTTGCTTAAGTTGTGGCATTCACAAAATTCACAAAATTAGACAATAAAATAGATTGCAAACCTCCTTTTTGATCAAACACCGGACTCCCTCATAACATAATTGGTAACCTTCTTTCATTTTCATTCTAAGATCACCTTTTTTTTTGTTTTTGTTTGTTTGTTTTTTTTTTTTTGGGTGGGGATTGATAAACCCACATAAATCATAAAAAATCCTAAGTCAACTAATTCTAAATTAAATTATAAATCTAGCATTTATAAAAGTACCTAATACTATCACTCAATGCACATTCGCGATTGCTGATATTGGAATTACTTTACTTTAGTCCCGTTTTATTTTATTTTATTTATTAATTTATAAATAATCTACAAATAGTTCCAAAATTTTTAGACAAAGACAACAGTTGCAAAAAGCCTCCCTTCTGTCCATAAAATCAAAGATTTATCTATATGAAAAGAAAAGACAGGTTAAATGACAATAACAAATCATAGTTCCTCTTGTCAAATCTCTACTAATTCTTCTTTGTAAGAAACATCCGAGCTTTTATGATGTTCCCGGTAGACTTACACCTAGCTAGCATTAGCATATATAGTCATTTGTTGTCATAATGCTTCTGGCTTCTGCAAACAAAGGACTAACATTTGCACAATAACTTCATGGGCAGGTTATAAGCCTTCTTTAGCATTCCACCATAACACAGACCAAGTTTTGGCAAGGAGCCCTTCGAAAGCCAAGGAAAAAAACTATGTTGAGCGTTGATTAATCAAAGATGGAATTGAGGGAAATAAACAAAAACCAAGTATTCGACTGTTGTGAACAAAAAAAAAAAAAAAAAAAAGTAGTACTACTTATGTCAAACATGTTTCAATTCGAATACTTCTAACATAATCGAAGAGAGGAATGAGAAATTACCTTCAAATTGTAGAAACAATCGCTGGTATAAATGGATATCTTACTCGGTGTGTAGATCTCATCAACGTTGAAATCCACTTGCTATTAAACCCAACACACAAAAGAATTTACAAAATTTTTAGGATTAAAAAAAATAAATCATGAGCATAATACATGCTTGAAGATTAGTTTCTTCTGGAATTGAGCATTATTATTAAACACATGGGGTCGTGCTCCACCTAATATGAGTCAAGAGAAAAGGTTTTAACTTTTAAGGAATAGAACTAAAATGGGCCAGGGATGCCCATAAGAAAAAAAGGACATTGGAGCCCGTAAGAACTGAAAGAAGAGACCCAGTAAATATACTGGGTTACTGAGAAGAAAAACACACGGCAGGCCCAAGAGGGCCCGACAGAATTGAGATAAACAGCAGGAATAACAATCTGGTATGGCAAGAGACGCCAAACCACGAAGCAAACACCCAAACTAAAGGGAGGCTTAATGATCCAACAAAGCTCAACCCTCCAAAGAAAGGGACAAGTCATAAACATTGGCCTGCCGGAGATGCAATCTACACCAGAAAAGGCCAAAAAGCGCACGGCAGGATATGCGCACCCATTCTCAGACCTCGGTAAACGTATGAAACATCAAGAAGGTAAAGCATGCGTACGACCCAGGCATCACCAGCCTATACCCAGCCACTATGGGAAAGGGTAACGTCATGGGTGAGAGCACGGTCTGGCGGTGGGGAGAGGAGTGGAAACCTATTTTTGTGTTTCTTGTCCAGGCTCTTTCGGTGGGCACAGTCCTGCCGGGATGACATGCCACCCAAAAGAGGCAAGGATGGGTAAGAACCATTGGGTGCATGCCATGAGAGACCGAGAGGGAGAGGGTACACACTGGACGAGTAGAGAATGAACCTTCATTGTCTGAAAGTCACAGGTCAATGGTGGTAGTCAGAACCATTGACTCGGTAAGTGGTCGGCAAAAGGCTCCCATATCAGACTAGGGCCATTAAGGGGCTAGAATAGTAAAATCGGTCACGGCAGGCTCTATATAAGGGACCCGTGGTTGTGTACAGAAAAGGAGGGGGGGGAATCAAGAAAAGAAAAGAATTCTAAGAAAGAAAACAGAGAGAAAAGATAAAATAAAAAGAACAGAGAACGAAGAAGAAAAGAAAACAGAGTGTTTTATGGCAGGCATGCACCCAAATGGGTTAATCCCCTCTCTCCCTCAATAGCCTCGCTCTCCATTGGAGGAAAAATGACTTATACTTGGGCACATACCATTTGGGGCTGGCCTCTCAAAGCAATTAATTTCTCCTTTGAAGTTACTTGCGTTGAGGGAGCAGTTTTCCCTTCCCTGGTTAGAGTCTCGCGGTAATATTTGGTGCGGCAGACTCATTCTTTTAACTCTACTAATCCCGCTCTAACCCTTTGTTTAAGTTTTATTCTTTAAAAGTGAGGCCTTTTAAGTTATTTGCCTTGTTTATTGCGGCAGAAATAGCAACTGTATTTCCTTTATGTTATCTATATTATGTCTACCTGCCATAACCTCTTAACAATGACTCTGCCTGCTGTGAGCTTTTAAATAGACTTTGGCAGACACGGTGTGATTTGCGCACAAGCCGGGCCAATGTGTGCTCCAATTGGGCCGGTCCTGACTCCTCACCCAGAAACAACCCAGGCTTAGTACGGCAGGAATCTGCCCAACATCACAATCCAGGCCCACCACTTTACAATTGGCGACTCCGCTAGGGAGTTGGGAAAGAAGATAGGGACAAAATACAAGATCCCTCGCAAATAATGCCACCAAAGTCTAGAACGACATGAAACATGAGCGTCGTGCCATCGCAAGTAGAATCCAAGCCAACTATGCCTAGCCAACAACAGCTTAACCAAACAGAAGGCGCTAATGGAATGGGGGCTGGTCCCCAGTCACCGCCAAGGGATCCCGTAGACAATACCAACACTTTCATTGAAATGCTGCAATCACTACAACATTCTCAGCAACAAATGATGGAAGAAATCCGTCAGCTGAAGGTAGATAAGACGAAAGAGAAAGGAAGCCAGCATATCCCAGAGCATGCGACAGAAAAGGAGGAAACACTGGTCCCTCAGAATACAGATTAACGCTTCATCACCATGGCAGAAGTAGCAACTCTCCTCGAGCAGGAGAGGGCTAGAGCGCCTAAAGAAATGTTTTATGCATGCAGACCCCCGTACCCACTAAAGGTGCTCAGCAAGCCATACCCTGAAAGGTACGAGCCACGGGCTTTTGCCCAGTACGATGGCAGGAGAGGAAGTGTTGTTGAGCACGTAAGCAAGTTCATAGATACCCTTGGCCCCTACGCGGCAGACAAGGACTTGTGTCTGCGGGAATTTTCTAAATCACTATGCGACTGAGCACATTGGCCTAAAGCCAGGGTCCATCCCGACTTGGGACAACATGGTGGATGTGTTTTGTACTAAGTACTTTCATGGAGAGGAAACAGTAACACTTGCGACCTTGCAAGCAACCAAGCAAAGGAGCGGCGAAGATCTGATGGAATACATAAAAAGATTCAGGGACATAGCACTTGACTGCTATGACCATTGCGAAGAAAGAACCTTGGTAGAAATGTGTATGACTAACATGATACGGGAATACTGATGTGCATGAAATATATACAATAAAATACTCACATATCTACATATTTAGCTTTACTTTTATGTTATTTTGTGACTGATTATGTAATATCTTGTGTTGCAGGTAACAAGGGTTTTACATGCAAAGTGGGGCAAGGCCAATTGAATCAAGCCAACTTACATCCAGCCAGTCATAAATATTAAATTTAAGTCCAATTGGAGTAAGGAATCAAAGGAAATTTGCACCAAATCCAAGTCTAATTCGGATTAGAATTTTAGCCTGCAAATCAATTAGTATTTTTGGCATAACTCTCGGCTTAGACGTCCAATCGAGATGATTCAAGTTGGCTGGAAAATTAACTTAAAGGGCTACAACTTTGTAGTTTACCAGGAGCCCGAATTCTGACGTTAAATGGGCCAAAATAGTCGGTTAAGTGAAGCCTAAAAATCTAGAATTTTCTCCAAACGGGAATTTAACTTGTAATAGGATTCCTTGACCTATTTAAAGGCTTTTTAGGGCAAAATTTAGGAGTGCTAGGGCTGAGATGCAAAAAAGAAAATTGGAGCAAGAGGCAGTGCCGCATGTGGCTTCTCTGTAGCTTTTCTCTATGATAGCATTGTGACTATTTCTTTCTCTATTTTATTTGTCTAGTTTAATGTTTAGTATTTTATTCTTTTGTTTTATTTCAATTACTATGAGTAGCTAAATTTATAATTAGGGTTGAGGATGAAACCTTGTTAAGGATTATTAGTAATATTTATGTGATTTGATTTTTCCCACAATAGTTGTTCTTTAATGATTTAAATTGTTCTTGCTTCATATCAATTGACTAAGATGAGATTCTAGATATGAGTTCAATCATGTTTTTCTCTTGATTTAGGAATTATCTTAATTAATTGAATGCTTGGTTTATTAATTCTTGATTATAAAATTGGATATTACTTATGATTTGTCTGTCAATGGATACAAGTTATGATTTGATTTTTAGAATTGGATATATCTTGTGATTTGTTTGGCTACGGATACAATTGATGATTTGGTTTTATACTTAAGAAGCGAAGAAGAACATGCTTTTGATTTTTAAAATAAGGATTTTAATGAGGATATTTTCCATGATAGCAAGATTGATTTCTAGATTATCATGTAGTGAGTTGGGAAAAATTAATGATCATAAATATATGCTGATATGACTTACAAGGCGGATTCCAAAACCTTAATTCCTTTCCCTTGATTGTTTACATCTTTTTATTGCTTTATATCTTTTGCTTAGTTTAACTATTTGCTTAATTTTATTATTTGCTTAGTTTATTTAATTTCAAAACAACCAATTTTTATTAAACTAGATTAGGATTAATTTGGTTAAGATTTGATTTAATTTTCCTACGTTCATTCAAGTCCCTGTGGATTCGACCTCGTTCTGGTCAAACTATACTTCGATACGGTTCGTACACTTGTGAGTACTTTAAAATTTCACAACAAATACAGAGCAGTACTGGAAAACCTGGACATCTCCCAGTTTGCACAGTTGTTACAAAAGGCCAGAAAGACAGCCCAGTCAGTGAAGCCAAGCACTGACAAAAGAAATGCTCCACAGGCGATGACGGTGACCACTGGCGAGCGAAGAAGGAAGACAGAGGGGAAGGAATATGATACTCCCCCACCCATACCGTGCACTCCAAAGGAACTGGACGTGCTGCTGGATAAATGGATAGCAGATGGGGTCTTTAAACCCAATCAGGTCTCGAAAGAGCCCACGGAGGAAGAACGAAGGGACCCACGCTTCTGCCGCTTACACAACTATGTACAACATCCTACCGCAGAATGTTGGGCGCTTCGCAGACTGATACACCGCAGGATCAAGGAAGGGACCCTGGAGTTGTCCCAGTCAGAAGTTCAAAGAAACCCACTCCCAAACCACAAAGGGAAGGGTGTAGCAGCGGTCGTGATCTGTGCAGACCCAGGAGGGGATGAAGAGGAGAGCCTAGCTCTGCCTGCCACAGCTCTCACCACTCTACAGCAAAGTACCAAGTTCAAGAATTTGTTCGACCAACTGGGGTTCACTATGAGAGAACGAAAGGTAGCCACAGAGGCTTTGGTAAGTATCGCCTCCGGAGCAGGGGTAGAATGCCTGACCGCAGAAAGTACAAGGGACCGAGCCCTCTTACAAGAATCAAGTGAGATCACCTTCAGCAATGAGGACATGGAAGTGGGATATCCGGACCACAGGAGGCCACTTTACTTAGCAGCATCTATAAATCAAATCCCCATAAAGAGGGCCTTAGTGGACACAGGCGCCTCTGTGAATCTCATCCCATTAAGCACTTTACAAGCGACGGGAATTTTGGAAAGAAAAATCCAGGGGTGCCCAATGGAGGTAACAGGCTTTGGCGGAAGGGGAGAGTATACCGCAGGACACATTCAGCTATGGTTAAAAGTAGGCCCTATAGCTTCCCTAGCTCGATTCCATGTAATAAAGACAGAAGTCTCATACCATGTGCTACTAGGGAGACCCTGGTTGCACAAGCACCGGTTAGTCCCATCCACCTATCACCAGTGTGTAAAAAGAAGGTTAAATGGTAAGATGACACGCATAACGGCGAACCAGTCACCGTTTGAGCGAGCAGAAGCCCATCTCGTGGAAACTATGTTCTATGTCCAATGGGCACCATCCGGAGAAAGTTCATTAACAAGGCCACTTGGTGCTTTTGTACCTAGGGGGGAAGACATTCAGAGCGATCCAGAGCCTGATCTGAGGGAGTTGTTAGCTCGAAAGACGAAAAGAAAGGCAGCACCCGCCACAGGAACAGAAGACGCACCGCAATGCGTTAGAATCTGAGGTCCTGATGGCAGAATTATTTACAAGTTATGAAGGTGCACGGGGCCCACGAGTGAGACACAAGCGGGCCCCAGGCGAGAGTGGCAGCATAGGAGTCTAGTGTGTTGCGCAATTCAAGATAGTTCAGAAGAGAAAAATAGTGAAGAAAGTCATGAAGAAACTATGGCAGAAAAGGACCCTCAAGTTATGGCAGAAGAAGAATTGGAGGAGGTCAACCTGGGGTCTGACTTACAGGAACCAAGACCTATTTCAATTAGTTCAAGTTTGACAGAAAGGGAAAAGTCAGAGTTGGTACAATTGTTAAAAGAGTTCAAGGATGTTTTTGCATGGGACTACAGTGAAATGTCAGGACTTGATCCAGGGCTAGTAGTGCACACACTGAACGTTGATCCAGGAGCTAAGCCAGTAACCCAGCCTGCCAAGGTATTCCACACGGAAATAGAAGGGCAAATAGTCAAGGAGGTGCCGAAATTGTTAGCCGCAGGATTTATTAAACCCATCCAACACCCACGATGGCTATCCAATATAGTGCCAGTAAAGAAGAAGAATGGACAGATAAAGTGCTGTGTGGACTTCAGAAATCTCAACAGGGCCTGCCCAAAGGATGAGTTCTCGTTGCCAAACATGGACTTGTTGATAGACTCTGTGGCAGGAAGTGCTATGTTCTCATTCATGGATGGATTCAGCGGGTATAATCAAATCAGGATGGCACCAAGGGATGCGGAGAAAACTGCCTTCAGAACACCCATAGGCAATTTTTACTATACAGTAATGCCATTCAGGTTGAAAAATGCGGGTGCAACTTATCAACGGACAATGACAGCCATATTTCATGACATGATGCATAAGGAATTGGAGGACTATGTGGATGACATAGTAGTAAAGTCAAAGAAAAGAAAGGAACACTTCTATATGTTGAAGCAGGTGTTTGAAAGGTGCAGAGCCTTCAAGTTGAGGATGAATCCCCTCAAGTGTGCATTTGGGGTGTCCTCGGGAAAATTTTTGGGCTTCTTGGTTCATAGCAGGGGAATAGATGTGGATCTTGCCAAGGCCATGGCCATAGCAACTATGAAGCCGCCAGCCACAGTGAAAGAATTAAAGAGCTTCTTAGGAAAAGTCTTATATATCCGGAGATTTATCCCTGGATTGGCATCAATCACTTCTACTTTCACCAGACTGCTCAAGAAAAGGGAAAGCTTTGGCTGGGGAGAAGCACAGCAGGCAGCCTTCAAAAGGCTACAGCAGATCATGATGAACCTTCCTACTGTGCAAGCCCCAATCCGTAAAAAGCCATTGTTGCTCTACCTGGCCACTAGCTCATATGCTGTAGGGGCGCTGATCGCCCAAGAAGATGAAATTGGCATGGAACAACCAGTATACTACATCAGTCGCGCTCTAAAAGATGCAGAAACTCGTTATCCAAGAGCAGAAAGGGCGTGCCTGGCCATTGTGTATGCCTCCTAGAGATTGCGCCATTATTTCTTAGCTTATGAAGTATGGTTGATAACCAAGTCCCACGCAATCAAAGCTTTGTTGCAACAACCAATCCTCTCTGGCAGACTGTCCCAATGGTTGTTGCAGTTATCACAGTACGACTTGAGAATGAGGACACCTAGGGCAGTGAAAAGTCAGGCAATAGCGGATCTGTTGGCATAGTTTCCGGGAGAAGAAGAATTCCTACTGGATGATGAAGTTCTAGGGGAAGTAACCGTGGCAGAAGAGACCTGAGAACAATGGATAATGAAATTTGATAGGTCATCTACTACCCAGTCCGGAGGGGTGGGAGTAGTCTTGTATCATGAAGAAGACAAGGCAGTGGCGCTGTCATTTAAACTAGAATTCTCATGTTCAAATAATACAGCAGAATATGAGGCCTATTTAACTGGGCTAGCTACGGCTCTCAAAATGGGAGTCAAACATTTGAGGGTGCTGGGTGATTCGAACCTAGTGGTCTGCCAGGCCAAAGGAAGTTTCTCCCTAAAGGAACCCAACTTAGCTCCGTACAGAGCAATGGCCCAGAAGATGGAGAAAAAGTTCTCTACCTTTGAAATAGAACATGCCCCAAGGAATGAAAACCAATTCGCAGATGCGTTAGCTGCATTGGGCTCACAGATAACTTTCAAAAGAGACAGTGCAACGGTAGAAGTCAGTAAAAGAAGAGAGTCTATCATCGAAATGTTGAAGGAAAGATTCCAGGAAAAACAGGATGAGAAAGATTGGCGGTCCCCCATAAGAGAAGCTTTGATGAAGGATGAGGATGCCGCAGAATTAAAAGTGTTAAAAGACTATGCTCTGGTAATAGGAGAACTGTACCGCAGGATGCCAGGAGGGGTCTTGTCCAGGTGTGTGGGGCGGGAAGAAGCCCAGAGAAAGTTAAAAGAAGTGCATGACAGGACCTGTGGATCCTGCGGAGAAATTAGCCTCTACCGCAGACTCCAAAGAACAGGCTTTTATTGGCCAAGTATGGGCAAAGATGCAGACCAAATTCAAACCCAATGTGGGACATGTCAGCTCGCGACAGACTGGGGAGAAAGTTATGCTGTATTGACTAGTGAAGACTAGAGAAGCCCATTCAAACTGTACCTAACAGAGGGCATCCTGCCACAGAAGCATTCTGAGAGTTATAAACTCAATAGATTGGCAACACGTTATTTCTTGCATGAGGAAGTCCTTTTCAAGAAAGGATATGATGGGGACCCATTAAGATGTTTGGGCCCCGAGGAAGCAAAGGAAATAATAAGAGAAGTGCACTCAGGGGAATGTGGGGAACACCAAGGGAAGAAGAAGTTATACAAGTGTCTGTTGCAAATGGGATATTACTGGCCTACCATGAAGAAGGATGCAGCAGAATTTGTGAAAAAATGCCACAGCTGTCAAGTGCAGGCTAATCTCATTCATACCCACCCACAAAGCTTGCATAATATGGTTACTCCATGGCCCTTTCACACTTGGGGGCTAGACTTGGTAGGACCAATCAACCCTCTGTCTCGTGGATATATATGGATTTTGGTAGCCACTGAATACTTCACCAAATGGACAGAGGCAGTACCATTTCACAAGGCCACAGGAGGAGCAGTGGCGAACTTCATCAAGGAGAATATAATTGTAAGGTTTGGGGTGCCCCACAGAATCATCAGTGACAATGGTACGCCATTTGTCAATAGCAAAGTGAGGAAGATGTTGGAGTTTTACCAAGTTAAGCATCACTGTTCGTCACCTTATTATCCCCAAGGAAATGGGCAAGCAGAGGCAACTAACAAAGTTCTCATAAAGATCATCAGTAAGATGAGTCAAGAGTATACGGGAGGATAGGCAATGCACCTGCCAGATGCCCTTTGGGCTTACCGAAAATCACCAAAGTCTGCCATAAGATTTTCACCTTTTTCTCTAGTATACGGAACAGAGGCTGTGGGCCCTGCAGAAGTGATAATCCCATCACTGAGAGTCATGCAGATACAGGGGAAGGAAGAAGAAGAGGAAGTCTTTGTGGTAGAAAGGTGTGAAGATTTAGAAGGACTTGACGAAAAAATGGAAGAAGCCCAAGAACGTGGCCACAGATATAGGCAAAAAATGGCAGAAGCCTATGGCAAGATCACTAAAGAAAGAGTGTTCGCAGAAGGACAACTTGTGTTAAAGGTGGCGGACTATGTCAGACGAGGTATGGCAGGACCATCCAAGTTTGCACCAAAATAGGAAGGACCCCTCGTGGTGAGAGAAGCCCACCCAAGTGGATACTACCGACTGACTCAGATGGATGGCAAGAATTTGATGGATCCCATCAATGGGAAATGGCTGAAGCGTTACTATGCTTAAAATTAAGATCAAGTGATTACCCTCCTTCTATGTTGTGTTCAACAAATTCCAAGTTTAGTTTGTTCCCTTTCCTGCTTTGTTATTTGCTTTCCTTCAAGTGACCATGTCACAAGACAAGTTTATAACATGCTTTCATGAATTATGCAATGAAAATATGCAAAGTATTATAAAAGCATTCCATGACATAAACAGTAGCAAAAGGTGACTAAGTGTAGCACTTACAAACCCAAATTGTATTAGTCTTGCCAAACTAGTTAAATAAGTATTCTAGAAAACCATAATGAAGTGCTCTGGCCAAAGAGATAAAAAAAAAAATAAATAAAAAAAAATAATAAAAAGACAAAAAAAAAAAAAAAATCCTGCCATTATCAATGAAGTCCTGAGAGCAAAGACTGGTCTCCAAAACGGTCAGGCCCACCAATACTGGCAATCAAGCGCTCACGATGGTCCTCTACGTCCGCTATCTCTTTCTTCAAAGTCTCAATCCGTGCGTCCATGGCATCCACAGTAGGCTGAACCTTCCTCATAAAGAAGGCTCGGGCAATCTCACGGAGATGGTCTAAAAGAAACTCCACAGCAAAACCCACACTGACTAGCTCCTGAACTACAGCTCTCCACTGCAGAATCCTCTCAGAAGAAACAGAATCAATAAAGCTGTGCTTGATATCGTTCAGCACGCTCCCCAGCATCTTCAAGAAATGTTCCCTGGCAGAACGACCCAAATGGAACCCTTGCTTAAAGTCACCACGGCTGCTGTAAACTTCCTCTAAGTGAGAAACACACTCACTGGGAACTCGGAAGCCATGAAAGTCCACATAAGGAGAACCTGCTCCCCAGAAATCTGCCGGGCCAAGATCATTCGTCTCAAGCTAATCAAAACGGATAAAGAAAGTTGCAACTTCGCTCACAGGGTCTGAAACAGCGGTAGAACTACTCCCTGCCTCAAACTGAGAAGGGATAGTGGGAAGCAAACCTAACGAGAGGTAGGAAACGCAACATGAGTATTTACGATGTGGAAGCAATAAACTGGCAAGAAGGCAGTAAGGAAAGAAGGTGAGAAAACTTACCAGGAACTGTAAAGATAGGAGTGGCAGGAGTTGCTACTGAAGCAGAAACTGGTGCTGTGGTGGAAGCAGAAATGGGAATGGCAGAAACAGGCACGGTAGGAGTAGTAGGAGGAGTGGATGTCAGTAGCTCCGCAGTTACTGCGACCTCTGGTTCTTCGAAGGTCTCTGCAATTAAGAACGTGAGTGCGTTAAATGAAGGGAAGCGGCAGCAGGAGAATGGCATAAGCATATAAAAAAAATAAAAAAATAAAAAAGGAGGAAGGAAGAGGCACATACCTGCCAACTCAGTCTCACTCTCCTCTTCCTCAGACTCCTCAGAAGACAAGTCTGCAGCAGGCCCACGAGTGGCAGAATTGGGGATGGAAGAAGGGGTAACTACCAAGGAAGAACCCTCCTTCACAACTTGAGAAAGGGCTGTAAAGGGATCGCTGGTGGAAATGATAAAGGGGGCGGCAGGTAAGACAACCCCAGTCTGAACAGCAGGGGGAGTGGCCCCTTCTTGAGAAGTGGATGTCTCGGCAGGAATGGGAGTAGCCTCCCTAATCCCCTCAGTATGAGCGCCTTTCATAGGCACCAGCTCAGTAGAAAGGACAGGAGTCTCAGCAGAAATCTCTTCAGCTATGGGATGATATATGGAAAGGGGCTCAGGCTAATCCTGCGAGATAAGAGCAAGAGAAAAAGAAGGTAAGGGTGACTAAGAAAACCGCAGTTAGACAGTAACGCAGAAAGGAGGAAAAGACATAACTAAAGGCATGTGACAGAAGAATGCCAAAAAAAAAAAAACATATAATACCACAAGTTCTGGTTCGTCAAGAAGTATAGGATGAGTGGCAGATACATCCTCTCTGTGCTTAGACTGCAAAAGAGACGGAGTCAACATGCACAAGTGTTAGTTGCAGGAAAACCCAGAAACAAATATAGAAAAGACTGAAGAAAATTAGAGACAACATACTCTCCGTTCAGTGGCAGGGGCAGGAGGGGGAGATGTCTTTCTTTTGCTACCTCGTGTCCTACTAGAAGGAGGAGCATCTGTGGATGACTGCAAAACGGTATGCTTGGGCTTGCCGGCGGTAGAACGTGTGCTGGAAAGGGTACGGGCTTTAGAAGGAGGAGAGTCATTTAGAACTATGTGGCCCATGGGAGGCAAATCACTCCCAAAAGACATCGCCTCACCTCTTTTCTTGGCGGACTTGGGTTTGACAGAACCTTTCTTGCCCAATGTAGGAGGGTTCAAGACTTTCACCTTCCTATCCCAACCCGGAGGGTAGTCACCCGCAAGCCAATGCCATCCTTTAGCCCCCTCAACCCATTCAAGAAGAGAAGACCGACCCTGTTTATTAACGTATGCTAACACGGACTTGGAAGGAAGCAATAGTCGGGGGTTGGCAGAAACAACCATGCCAAGGCCGTCAGGAGGAATCAAAGAGAAACCACGGCTGCCCAATAGTGCTTGCTCAAAAGAGGTCATTACAGCCCGCCAATATTCATGCATAGGAGGAGTGCAAATACCTTCCGTTGAGGAACTAGGGACAGTGATTGCAGTAAAGCGCTGCCTCCAAAAGTCAAAAGCAGTAGGCCGCAAAAATGGCCTGGCAGAAGTAGGAGACTCCGCAAGAAAAGAGAGATCATCTGGAATATCTTGGTCCAACCCAAACTGCCTTCTTACTCGGTTGGCAGGATAATACACAAACCGGACCCCCACGTCAGCCAGATAAGGCAGCCACCCAGCATTAGTGGCTGCCAATTATGTGATTCCCCTCTCGTCAAAATCAGTCAGGGGATGAGTAGTACCAATAGTGTCCGCAAATTGACCCATAACAGAATCCCCACAAGTGTAACTTGCACCTAAATGTCTATACGCTCGCCAAGAAAATCCAACACCCTTATCAAAGAACTCAACAACATGGTGGTAAATAGGCTTCAAACCAGACCAACGAAAAGCCAAAGGAAACTCAGACTCAAACCTGCCACAAAAATCGGTGATAACCCACGGATAGGAAACATACTTCTCCTTTGCAAAGTGAGCAGGTCTGCACTTAGTCAAGTGTTTTGCACAGCGTTCATACAACAGATGCTGCAGAATAGTGCTATGAACGGAGGAGGTAACTATATGGCAGGATCCTGCCTGGTCCTCATCAGTACGCAGGATGTCCAACTGTACATACAAGTGTCCCAGAAACATGGGGGCTAATGGCAAACTTACCCCAGCAGCAATCTTGATAGCCAAACGAAAAAACAAAGGTTTAACGGCATAATGAGGATGCGAACCAAACACAAACTTACAGAGCCAAAAGGAAATGAAAGCCGCACGACGAGCAACGTCGGAAAACTTGGAAGAAGAACTAACCCAATGTGATAGCTTGGCGTTCTTAGCCATTCCTTTCCTCAACTCGGCCTCCACGGCCACTTCCTCTAGAGAGAGTTCCAGGGTACCCGGGTCAACGTCACCAAGAATGGGCAAAAGGAGTTGGTTCGCCACATCCTTCAATGTCACGGTGATCTCACCGTAAGAGAGAAAGAAAGTGTGGGTGGCAGTGCACCACCAGCGGACCAAATGGCGAAGATTGAAGAGGTCCCTGTAGTTAGACAAGCAACGAGACAAAACGACGGCCTGCAACACACCGGCCCGCCGTAGCAGACCCATGAAATCTACATCTGATAACTCTCGGTCTACCCATTCTTTCCAACCCAAGGCTTGGCCCGACCCAAACTCAATGTGAATGGGGATGGGGAGCGAAATACCCTGGCGGATGACGATATCGGGAATCGAAGAGGGCAACGGTGCCCAAGGAGCCTCAGTGCTATGGCGACAGAGAGCAAGCCACACCCGGCCTGGCGTTAGCGGAATGTAATCGACAAGGACCTTTGGGAAATGGGTATGGATGTCATACCAAGGATCTATTAGCAGAACAACCTCGTCATCAGAAGGGCGGCGTGCCTCCTCCTCGTCAGAAGAATTCGGTTCAGAATACTTAACCTCCTCACCCTCGTCGTGAACGGAGGGAGGATCATAAGCAACCCCCTTTCCTTTACGGTGTGAGGAGGCTTGGCTTTTTACCGGCGACATGACGAATTGGAATAAGTAAAGGGGAGTGTTTGAAAGGAAGAGCACGGTGGAAAAAAGAAAACGGAAAAGGCGCTTGTATGGAAAAGAGAAGAAGTGGTTGGGAAGAGGAATGAGACTTCTTTAAATGCCCCCATCATTAAAACCGAAGTGAAGGGAGGTGATGGATCAGCTACCGGATGGGGGATGAAATTAATGAAGCAACGCTGCTCTTCAAAATAACTGCCAAAACGGAAAATTCGAAGAAGCAACACTGTTCGGGGCAAAAAGAAAAAAAAAATAATATACACGTGAGTTGAAGATCACTATTCGAAAAAAAAAAGCCCGCAAAGGAAAAGAAGAAGAAAAAGACAGGAATAGTATTTTATTCGCATATAAACTGCTGGAGCATTTCACATGCTCAGGGAGCTAAATGTTGAGGCTCATTTTTGACAAAAGGCCAAACAACACGGGCAGACCAAAAGAAACAGCAGACGGAAGTCATAGCAGGAATGAATGGCTCACGGGTCCATGAGATGGGTCCAGAAGAACCAAACAAGCTTGAATAAGCCCGGAAAGAGAAAAGAAACAAACCCATGGGAAGTATGAAGAAAAGTAAGAATGGGCTATAGCAGGCTCAATGCAATGAAAACAAAGAGAGTAAGAGGCTAATGGAGAACCCATGAGCCCAAAGGATGAAGTATAGAGTAATTGGGCCGAAGAAGCCCAAGATGAGTTAGCAAAAGCCCATGGTTGAAACAGAACTAAAATGGGCCAGGGATTCCCACAAGAAAAAAGGGACATTGGAGCCCGTAAGAACTGAAAGAAGAGACCCAGTAAGTATACTGGGTTACTGAGAAGAAAAACACACGGCAAGCCCAAGAGGGCCCGGTAGGATTGAGATAAGCAGCAGGAATAACAATCTGGTATGGCAAGAGACGCTAAGCCACGAAGCAAACACACAAACTAAAGGGAGGCTCAATGATCCAACAAAGCTCAACCCTCCAAAGAAAGGGACAAGTCATAAACGTTGGCCTGCCGGAGATGCAATCCACACCAGAAAAGACCAAAAAGCGCACGGTAGGATATGCGCACCCATTCTCAGACCTCGGCAAACGTATGAAACATCAAGAAGGTAAAGCATGCGTACGACCCAGGCATCACCAGCCTATACCCAGCCACTATGGGAAAGGGTGACGTCATGGGTGAGGGCACGGTCTGGCGGTGGGGAGAGGAGTGGAAACCCATTTTTGTGTTTCTTGCCCAGGCTCTTTCGGTGGGCACAGTCCTGCTGGGATGACATGCCACCCAAAAGAGGCAAGGGTGGGTAAGAACTATTGAGTGCATACCATGAGAGACCGAGAGGGAAATGGTACACACTGGACGAGTAGAGAAAGAACCTTCGTTGTTTGAAAGCCACAGGTCAATGGTGGTAGTCAGAACCATTAACTCGGTAAGTGGTCGGCAAAAGGCTCCCATATCAGACTAGGGCCATTAAAGGGCTAGAACAGTAAAATCGATCACGGCAGGCTCTATATAAGGGACCCGTGGCTGTGTACAGAGGGAGGGGGAGGAAAAAGGAAAAGAATTCTAAGAAAGAAAACAGGGAGAAAAGATAAGATAAAAAAAAAAAAAAAAAAACAGAGAACGAAGAAAGAAAGAAAACAGAGTGTTTTATGGCAGGCATGCACCCAAATGGGTTAACCCCCTCTCTCCCTCAATAGCCTTGTCCTCCATTGGAGGAAAATACGACTTATACTCGAGCACATACCATTTGGGGCTGGCCTCTCAAAGCAATTAATTTCATCTTTGAAGTTACTTGCGTTAAGGGAGCAGTTTTTCCCTTCCCTGGTTAGAGTCCCGCGGTAATACTTGGTGTGGCAGACTCATTCTTTTAACTCTACTAATCCCGCTCTAACCCTTCGTTTAAGTTTTATTCTTTCAAAGTGAGGCCTTTTAAGTTATTTGCTTTACTTATTGCGGCAGAAATAGTGGCTATACTTTCTTTATGTTATCTATATTATGTCTGCCTGCCATAACCTCTTAATAATGACTCTGCCTGCTGTGAGTTTATAAACAGACTTCGGCAGATGTGGTGTGATTTGCGCACAAGCCGGGCCAAGGT
The DNA here is from genome assembly GCA_019022515.1 of Quercus aquifolioides. NCBI lineage: Eukaryota > Viridiplantae > Streptophyta > Magnoliopsida > Fagales > Fagaceae > Quercus > Quercus aquifolioides. Next base: position 51,993,997 of record CM032326.1, on the reverse strand, counting down.
GTGCTCCAATTGGGCCGGTCCTGACTCTCTCACCCAGAAGCAACTCGGGCTTAGCACGGCAGGAAGCTGCCCAACATCCAATCCAGGCCCACCACTTTACAACTGTGTCATTAATAAATTGTTTAAATTGTAAATTTTGGAATTTAAAATTATTCATAAAATATAAACTTATAGATCATATGATAAATAATACCCGATTGACACAAAATTTGATGTGTGTATTAAGAATGTAAAAAACATGCAATTTAACGATTAGATTTTCAAAATATATAGTACTCCCTTAACAATTTAATAGACAAGACAATAAATGATGTTCTTTTAAAAAATTGAGTTTTTGGAAGGGAAATGCTAACGAAAGAAAAAAATTTAATATTTTGACAGCTTTTTTCATTTCCCATAAAAGTGGTATCAAAATTTTCCTAAAATGAATTATTAACGAGTGCCCTTTTTGAAATAGGACAAACAAATTGGCACGGAGGGATAATATTTATTTTATTGAGTAAGGTTATAAGTTATAACTTTAGATTACAAATAATTTTGTAATTAAAATTTGTCCATTAATTAATGCTAATAATAAGCTTATTATGCGTTGGATGAGGAAGGAGAAAATGGGGGTGTAAAATTGGTGCTAATAACTGCCTTATGCAATTGGAGAAGAAGGAAAATTATTAGGTATTCCCAGAGTACTATAAATGCGTACTCCCATCTCTCACATGAATGGTGAGTTCCACTATTTATGTGAGAAGAGGGAGTACGCATTTATGATACTCCGGGAGTACACAATAATTTCTCAAAGAAGAACAACAACAACAACTCCTCCACCACTGCCGCAACAACGGCCACCAACAACCACTACCGCAACAACACCGACAGCCACTATCGGCACAAACCCACATCCACCAATGGCACCCTAAAAAAAAAAGTCCACAACAACCCAAAAAATAATCACCACAAGTACCCAATAATCACCACAACCACCAAATTGTCGCCACAACCACAGTACCATTGCCACAACTAACCCACAACCCACCACATTCACAAACCTCAAAACTCATCCCAAATCAAACAAACCCACAGCTCAGGCGGCGAGATCGACTTCAGGCAGGAGATGTCGGCGGCGAGATCGGCTTCAGGCGGCTTGAGGATGAGAGAGGAAGAGAATGAGAGTGAAGAGGGAGCTATGGAGGACAACTATGGCTTCGGCGAGATCGGCGGCTTCGGCGAGATTGGCAGCTTCGGCGAGATCGACAAGAGAGAATAACTCAAATGCAGAGAGAAAAGAACGAACTCAGATGAGAGAAAAGAAAGAAGATAAGAGAAAAGATGAGATAAAAGAGAGAGAAAAAGTCGGAGTGAATATTGAGAGAGAAAACCCGGGGAATAAACAAATAATAAAAAATTTTGGCATTGATGTTCGTACTATCTCATATTTGAGACTGTACTGTAGCATGTTGTAAAATTTTGACACATTTAGAGCATCCATATCCCAAAATGCCGTCCTATCTCATTTTTTTTGAGAAACCGCCCCAGGAAGAGGGGGGAGAGACATTTCATTAAGGTAAATCAGCAGAGTACACAGAATCAAACTCAAGGGGAGTTTCCTCCATCCAAACCTGGTATGGGGAGAAATTACAAGCTGATCTCGCTAAACAATGTGCAAGTTTGTTTCCTAGCCTACGTGTATGACTGAAAGATAAACACTGAAAGGCCGAAGAAAGAAGGATGATGTCCTTGACAATATGCCCGTAGCTTGAGGAGTCCATACCACCTCTAGAGAGAGCATTGACTATAACTTCCGAATCACCTTCAAGTTGCACCTTATTTAGGCAAAGATCTTTCGCCAAACTCAGAGCACTGCGAGCTGCCAGCACTTCCACCATCTCTACAGATGTAGGCAGTGGAATAGTATGTGTAAAGGCAGCCATGACAAGACCTTTGTCGTTACGGATGACACCACCCAAACCTGCTAACTTCTTATCTTTAAAAGTTGCCCCGTCGAAGTTGACCTTCGCCCAGCCCATAGGAGGAGGATACCACCTGGAAGAAGATACCGACTTCGGAGTTGACTGGGGAGAAGATTGGGCACGTTGAAATTCCAGCAAACTGTTCGTAGCCAAACCAATTATTTTTTCCAATGGAACCACGGACTCACCTACATGAAGCTTATTTCTGCGAGTCCATAGTTGAGAGATAACCATGGCAAACAGATCGAAGTTGTCACTATGTTCTTGGCAACACTGGATGATTTCCAACATCGACAAACAGGTTCTGGTTTTCTTTAAAAGCCAAGCAAATTTGGGAGTCCAGACAGGGGACAGCGCGGAGCAAGACCAAAGAGCATGCAGTATGGTCTCACTTCTGAGCTTGCAATCCGGGCAGAGGTCATCAGAAACAATTTTTCTTTTCTTTAGATTAGCTCTTGAAGGAAGTGAGTCTAATCCTGCCCTCCAAACCAACGTTTTGACCCTGTTTGGGACGCGTAAGCTCCAAACACCCTTCCAAATGCGTCTGGTAGTAGACAAATCAGAGGTTGAGGGCATCTCTTTCAGCTCTTCCCCATGAGCCATCTGTACCCCGACCTGACAGAGTATGAGCCATCCGGGTTAAGCAGCCAAAAAATCTGATCCTCACAATTTCTCAGGCTAAGTGGAATTGATTGGATTAAAGCAGCTTTGTGGGGCAGGAAAATGTTGTCGATAGCTTCTTTCATCCAGCATCGATTGTCACTATCAATTAGCACTGAGACTCGGGCATCTCCCGGCAGAGATCATCAGTAAGAATTTTCCTTTTCTTTAGGTTAGCTCTTGATGGAAGAGAGTCTAAACCAGCCCTCCATACCACCGTTTTGACATTGTTTAGGACGTGTAAGTTCCAAACCCCCTTCCAAATGCGTTTGGTAGTAGACAAATCCGAGGTTGAGGGCATCTCTTTCAACTCTTCCCCATGAGCCATCTGTACCCCGACCTGACTGAATAGGAACCATCCGGATTAAGCGGCCAAAAAACTTGATCTTCACAATTACTCAGGCTGAGCGGAATTGCTTGGATTAAGGCAGCTTCATGGGGTAGAAAAATGTTGTCAATAGTCTCATTCATCCAACATCGGTGATCATTATCAATAAGCATAGAAACCTGAGCATCATAGCCAAGAAAGCTCATCGGAGACACCACGTTTTTATTATAAAGATCAGGCAGCCAGTTGTCATGGTAGATCCGGATTAAGGATCCATTTCCCACTCTCCATTGCAAACCTCTCTTAATTACCTCCCTGCCTTTCAAAATGCTTTTCCAGGCAAAGGATCCATTGCCCTCTTTGGCATCGAGAATGGAGCCATTGGGAAAGAATTTAGCTTTAAAAAATCTGTGGAATAGAGAATGCTTGTTTTCCAACAACCTCCAAACTTGTTTTGCAAGCATGGCATCATTAAATTTCTGGAGCTCTTTAAAACCCAAACCCCCCAAACTTTTAGGCTGACAGAGAGAGCTCCATTTGGTCCAATGGATCTTCCTTTGGTTGCCCCTTTGACCCCACCAAAATTTCCTAATCAAAACCTCAATCTCATTGCAAAGAGTGGCTGGGAGCTTGAAGCAACTCATGGCGAAAGTGGGGATTGCCTGAATCACGGCCTTGAGTAAAATTTCACGTCCTGCTTGTGAGAGGAGTTGCTCTTTCCACCCTTGGAGCTTAGCCTCAACCCTTTCCTTAATGTAGAGTAAGCTTGCCTTCTTATTTTTGCCAACAAGGGAAGGGAGACCAAGGTACTTCTCGTACTGTTTAATCTCTTGGACACCTAAAGCCAACATAATTTGATCAGTGATGTCAGGGGGGGTAGACTTGCTAAAGAAGAGGCCGGTCTTATTACGATTCAGTTTCTGCCCTGAGGCTTTCTCATAGCACTCCAACAACCCTTGTAATCTACGACATTCAGCAAGTGAGGCCCTACAGAAGACCACACTGTCATCGGCAAAAAATAAATGGGTTAAACGGGGGCCTCCCCTGCAAATAGACACACCCCGAATCAGCTTTGACTCAGCCGCTTGATGAAGAAGGCAGTGTAGACCCTCAGAGCAAATGAGGAATAAATATGGTGACAAGGGGTCACCCTGGCGAAGGCCTCTAGATGGATGGATGGTTGGAGAGGGTTCACCGTTGATAAGGATAGAATAACTGACAGTTGTAATGCATTCCATGATAAGGTTAACCCACCTCACATCAAAACCCATTTTCTTCATAATCGCCTCCAAAAAAACCCATTCCACCCGGTCATAGGCCTTGCTCATGTCTAATTTCAGGGCCATGAAACCAGAGTTGCCTTGCTGATGGTGTTTCATGTAATGGAGCGTTTCGAAGGCCATCAAAATGTTGTCAGTGATAACCCTTCCGGCCTGAAAGGCACTCTGGTTCTCAGAAATAACCAAGGGGAGAATTTCTTTAAATCTGTTGGCAAGAACTTTAGAGACTATTTTATACACAACATTACAAAGGCTGATTGGCCTAAAATCAGAGATGAGCTCTGGAGATTTTATCTTAGGAATCAGGGTGATATTAGTATTGTTAATTTCTGGAGGAATTTTGCATTTATTCAGACAGTCAAGAACAGCAGAGCAAATATCCACATCAAAAAACGACCAAAAAGATTGATAGAACAAGGGAGGCATACCGTCTGGGCCCGGGGCCGAGATAGGTTTCATCTGTTTGATAGCCACCTCAACTTCCTCCCTGAGGAAAGGTCTGAGAATCTGGGCGTTCATATTCGCAGTTACCGAAGGTTTGACTGCCTCTAAAATCTCACCAAAGTCTGTAGGCTGTGAAGAGGTGAACAGAGCTTGGAAATATTCACAAGCAATATTTTTGATCATGTTGACCTCAGTGCACCACACGTTAGAGGAGTCTCTCAAACCTGAGATTTTGTTCCTACGAAATCTGTGGGAAGCCTTGCTGTGAAAGTAGCTAGTGTTCCGGTCCCCGCATTTTAGGAAAAGGGATCGAGACCGTTGTTGCCACATTTGGCTTTCCTTGTCCAGGAGATCATTAACTTCAGCTCTTAAACTTTTGACCTTCTCATAGTCAAGTTTTCCATTTGCAGCATTAACTTCGGCTTTGGCGAGAAGCTTACTTTTCTTCTCAACTTGATGTTTAATGCTGCCGAAAGACTGTTGGCTCCATTTGGTGAGTTTTTCCCCGCATTCTTGGATTTTTCCTGCAATATGAGACATATTTGCATTCTGGGAAGATGGGCCCCACGCCTTAGTCACCGTATCGCCACAGCCGCCCTCACTAAGCCACATTTGTTCAAATTTGAACGGACGATTCGGGGTAGGAGTTATACCCTCCAATTTGATTACAATAGCCTTGTGATCAGAGGAGTGGGTGTTGAGATGTTGTACCTTAGAGCCTGGAAACCGGGAAAACCAACCATTGGTAGCAACCGCCCTGTCCAATCTTTCCAAAACCATGCCACCAGCCCTTTTACCCCTCCAGGTGAATTTATCCCCAAAATACCCAAGGTCCATGAAGCCGCACTCATCTAAGACATCCCGGAAATCTTTCATCTTACAATCCTGCCTAGGACCAAGGCCGAGTTTCTCATGCGACCAAAGGATCTCATTAAAGTCACCGGTGCACATCCATGGAAGAGAGAACCTACGATGGAGGCTACGAAGAAGAGACCAAGATTCATGTTTCCTGGCCGAGTCAGCATAGCCATAAATCCCAGTGAATCTCCATTACACTTCGGGATCGACACCCACTACAGCATCGATGTGGTTCGGAGATGATGAAACCACATCAACACGCACCGAGTTCTTCCACAGCAAAGCTAAACAACCCGTTTTCCCTACACTTGGACCCACCCAGCAGTGATCGAACTTCAAATTAGCACACAAACGACGCAGCCTAGCATCTTTTGCCCATGTCTCGGCCAAGAACATAGCAGCAAGATCTTGTGCTCGAGTAACTACCTCGAGCTCTCGGAGTGTGCGCAGGTTCCCAAGCCCACGCACGTTCCAACAGAGCCAACTCATGGTCCCCGGCGGGGCTGAAGAGCAGCCTCCGCCGACGGTGGAAAGTTTTCATCTTGAGCAGCGCCGGCACGGGCTCTGCGTTTTAATGGAGTGGATGATTCTGAATGGGTGAGTGGAGGGCGTTTTCCTAAGACAGGTTCAGAGATAATATTTTCTTTGAGGTGGATAGGCCTTTGAATTCTTAGCCATTTGCCTTCGGATTGGGTTGTAAGGGAGTTGTGGTCCTGGTCCATGTTTGAACGGTCATTAAGTGGAGAGGGCAAAATGGGCTGAACTAGGGGAGGTTTGTTGGTTGGGCCTACCAGGTGGGCTATTTGGGCCGAGTGGATTTGGTCATGAGCGGGAGGAGGGTTATTTGAAACCCAATGATCCTCTGTCACCTTTTCACAGTCGAGTATACCTCTGTTCAGGTCTTGAAGTGTCTTCTTGAAGTCACCGCGAATCGAGGAGCTCGGCACTGAAACCTCCTCGGTTTTATCCCAAGTCCTTTGGATAGTAGTGCCCGATACGCTGACAGATCCTAACCCCCGATTTTCGGGGCTCTCATTAAATGCCTTCGGGGAAGGATGACTGGGTCCCGAGGTGGCCTGTTGCACCGTCGCAGGGGAGGGTTGAGGTGGGGACACGTAAGGAGTGGTGGGGCTGGCCGGCTTCTTCTTCGCAAAAAAACCTGGTACGGTGACCACTTTCTTCCTAGATGAGTTAAAAGGCGAAGCCCGGAGCCAGGACCCGAATTGTTGGTCATCAGAGTTAAGGCTTCCTTCACTGTTGATCCAGGTTTCGCAGTCTCTGTCGACGTGTGTGAGACACCCACACCAGTAACAGAGGTTTGGGAGCCTCTCATATTTAAAGGAGACCCAGTGAGATTTACCATCTTCAAAAGTTATGAGTCTACCTCTACATAGGGGTTGAGAGATATCCAATGACATTCAGACTCGTATGAAGCTGCCTCCATCAATCTCCGTCATTTCATTGGGAGGGAGAATCAGGCCTAAAGGCTCACAAATTTTCTCTGCTATCACTCTGTTTCTAAAGCGCAGCGGGATGTCGAAAATTTGAATCCAAAAGGGAACCTTTGTTAGATCTGTGGCTCTGAATGTGATATCCTTGTCGTAGCGAGCGAGAACCATTATGTGCTTGTCGAAGCTCCATGGCTCCGCGGAGAGAATACGATTCACTTCAAACTCATTATCAAACGAAAAAAGGATAATATGGTCGCCAATGTTCTTGACCTTGAAACCCGCCTTGGATCTCCAAAGAGGGGAGAAGGTGTTATCGACGGCTTCTATGTTTAAAGGACGTTTTGTTAGAAACCTTGCAACTATTCCGTGTTCGCTGGTGGCTTGGTCGCTTCTTAGGCGTAAACCAGAGCCCTCTGTCTCAGAAAGAGATAGAGAATGCCAATGTTTTGTCAAGTCTTCCATGCCAAAGAAAATTGTTCAAAGTACTCACTTGGTGTTTCCCAAACCCCTGCCAAAAAAACCCACTAGCCTTGCAATAACAGGGTTATTACAAGGGACCTAAACACCTTCCGAGGAAGGGACGACAATACTACGTTCTGGTGGAAGATGAGAAAAACCTCTACACAGCAACGAGCAACCGCCATCCTATCTCATTTTACCATTCCAAAAAGCTACTTTATTAATTATACCATACCATTTTACAACACACCCCACATCCCAAAACTCTATTTTTTTCCCATTTTATTTAAATATTCTTTTTTAATCTTTTTTTTATTACTATTTCTCTTTTTCTCTTTCTTTTCCTCTCTTTCTCCCTTAACCTGTAGCAAACCCATACCCAGCAAAATCACAACAAGCAAATCACAATAAAAAATCACCCAAATCAACAGAAACTTAATCAACCATAAAAAAATCACCCACAACCACGCTGATCTCGCCGCCACAACAACTACTAGACAACCACTGACCTAGTCTTCAAGCCGCCATTACGGCCATCGTCGCCACCTAAATCCGACCCAAACGCCGGAAACCCATGCCCAACGACGATCTCCACATCCCACGCCCAACGCCCAACGCCCAACGCCGATCTCCATGCTCAACGGCGATCTCCACATCCCACGCCCAACACCAATCTCTACGCCCAATGCCGATCACCACACCTAACGCCGATCTCCACCCCACACCCAAAGCCGATCTCCACCCCACACCCAAACACCGATCTCTGCGCCAAACCCCAAATGCCGATCTCCACACCACCACACTGATCTACAACGAGAGAGAGAAGAGAAATAATGAGTGGGTGGTGGCTTGCCATGGCTGGTGGCAGTGGGTCAGGCCATGGTGTGGTCACTGTGGTGGCTATGGGGTTTTGAGTTTGAAGAGAGGAGAGCAAAATGAGAGAGAGAAGGAAGATAGAGAAAAGAAAAGAAATAATGAAAGATAGAGGAGAGAGAAAGTTGGTCGGATAAAAAGGATGAGAGAGCAATGGCGGCTCCAAGAATTTTTTCTAGGGGGGTCAATAATGGCGGAGACAAAAATTTATTGGCGGAGGGTAGGCACAAATGAAAAAAATAAGATGATTAATTGTTATTTTTGGTTTTTCTATATATACAACTACCAAGTTCTAAAAAATTATTAACAGTTTAAAGATCGTTAAGAGTCTTAAGACAACAATCATTGGATGCATAAACAAATAGAATTAAATAACTAATCATACATTTTTTTTTATCAAATTAATAATAACTTATTATATTTATAAATTATATCAATTGAATAAAATAATTGAATAAATAAGAATAGTAGAGTATTCTAAATGCTTTACCTATAAAAAAAAAAAAAAAAAGAAAGAAAGAATAGTCACGGTTAGGAGTAGGGCTAGAAGGAACTGTGAAACTAAGAAAAATAATACTCCAGTAATAAATTTTTGCTTTTGAAGTGTATGGTTTTATAAATATACACGTGGTCACTATTTTGGAATTGGAGTAAGCAGGAAAAGATTTTTTGGACTTGGAAATGTGTAGAGCACTTATCAAACTACTTGATTGAACATTGAGAAAAACTAAGACAACATAAAAACTAAGGATCATGTTCAAACTTATTTCAATTAAGCTTAACCAAAAATTTAAAGTCAGGGTGTTCATATTTTTATTGTAGGGGTCAAAACAAGATTAAAAAAAAAATTTATATATAATTTTTTTTTGGGGGGACCAGGTCAGGGGTTCATTTGAACCCCCTGGGGCTGCTCTTGGAGCCGCCCCTGTGAGAGAGACAATTAAAAAATAATTTTTAGAAATACAATTGTGCTACAGTAGCATCTTATTAATAAGATGTTATTGTAGCACAATTGTAAAAATTTTTACAATTCCAAATGTTTACAAGTCCAAATGCTAGGTGATTTTTGGCTCCTAATGCTAAATAATCCTTACATTTTCCATTTGGCATTCCCACTGGTGATGCTCTTAGAACACCTCATGAGGCTTGAATAGTAGTGTTTGATGTGTCAAATGCCAAATATTTGACATTTGACACAACTGATGAGAATTTGACACAGCTGATGAGAATGCTCTAAGTTTACATCTCTAAGAGCAACCACACCAGCTCATGAATAGTCTTCTAAAATACAAAAAAGTGCTCAATTTTGCACATTTTAACCCAAAAACCCCCTACATCAGTCTTTGTAAAAATGTCTAAATATACACAATGATCTTGTAAATGAACAGAACTGTGCATATATACACGGTTACTGTTTACCGTGTAAATAATTTTTTTATTCTTTTTTTTCTCTCCTCTCTATTCCTTTGACTCACCTCACTCTCTTTTTCTCATTTCCTTTCTCACCTCACTCTCACGGTTACTGTTCACAGTGTTAAAGAAATGAATATTTTATTTAAATAAATGTGTATAATAGACAAACTGATGTGGGTGTTTTGTAAAAATAGGTGTGTAAAATAGAAAAAGTAAGTTTTAGATATGCAAAATGAAATTTTTTTTGCACATACTGATGTGGATGCTCTAAAAGATGAAATGAGTCATGTTATATCACCAGTTTAGCCACTTTTATTTTATAATATATATTGTAGATTATAAATTATAAACTATAGATAGATAAATTATTATTATTTTTTTTTTGAGAAAGGTTATTGATAGATAGATATATTCTAGAATATAGAAGGTGAAGGTTTAAAAAAAAAATTCCTCTTAAATCGTGTCAAAATGGTTTTTTGATAATCTAAATCATGATGTCAATTTTAGTTGCATTCATCAGGCGCCTGCCTGCCGGTGCAGGCTTCGAAACTCTACGACTCCACGTGGACCTCCGAACCAACCAATCACAAGAATTCCCACCCCACGCCTCTTGGCACGAAGCCCAATTTCGAAAATTTCAGGCTTTTCAGCTTCCACAAATTCAAATTCAAATCCAAGGGTCAAGAATAAATCTTAGAACCAAATATAACAAAAATCAAATGGCCAGAACTCCTCCCCTTTTCTCCTTCGCATCGTCAAATACAAGTACAAATAATACACCACGGATTCATAAAACCCTCTTAACTTCGAAAACCCTGACAAATTTCTCTCTCTTTCTCTAATGGCTCGGAAACAACGCCAATCTCATCTGGATGATCCACCAGCTGTTTCATCTTCTACTGAAGAAAAAACTTTCTCCGATGATGAAGAAGAAGAAGAAGAAGAAGAAGGAGAACAAGAAGAAGAAGAAGAAGAAGGAGGAGAACAAGATGAAGATGAAGAAGAAGGAGAACAAAGTTCATCTGAAGAAGATGAAGGCCAAGCTGAAGCAGCTAAAATTGAATCTTTACCAGTGAAGCCCCATTCGTCATCATCCGGGTCGGAAACCAAACCCATGGAACCCGAATCGACTCCGGTAAAAGCCACGCAAGCCAGATCCACGAGATCCTCCACCATGAAGAAGAAGCGTCCAAACAGTGAAACGGAAACGACGCCGTCGAAGCGGGTCAAGAAGAAAGACCCAGACCCGGAACCAAAATCCCAAGGCGGTGGCGGTGGCGGTGGGGAAGAGAAGAAGCTTTTCCAGAGGCTGTGGAGCGACGACAATGAAATAGAATTACTGAAAGGGATGTTGGATTACAGAGCTATACACGACTCGGATCCCGCCGCAGATGCCGCCGCGTTTTACGAGTTCGTTAAGAAGAGTCTCCACGTGGAAGTTACCAAGGCCCAACTGGTGGATAAGATGAAAAGGTTAAGGAAGAAGTACCGCAATAATGCTGGGCGAGGAAAGAATGGCAAAGACCCAACCTTTTCGAAACCCCACGAACGAAAGACATATGAACTGTCCAAGAAAATTTGGGGCTGGGGCTGGGGCTGCGCTGCCGCTGATGGGGTTTCGGGGAGATGCTTGAAAGGGATGTTATTCTTTAATAAGAATGTGGTGTTGGAAGAGAGTTTGATAAAGAAAGGACTTGAATTGATTGGTCAACAGAAGAGGCTGGAATTGGAGGAGAGGTGGAAGAGGGTGGAGTTGGCTGAGTTGCAAATGTATGTCACTCGGACTGAGTTGCTTAGGGACCAGGCCAGCTTGATTCTTGAGGCATTCAAGGGCCTTTGAGAGGTAAAGTTGTTTGTTTTGTTTCCTCAATTTGTTTGTTAGTTTTTCGGACTATTCAATTTTCTTTATTGCACTTCAGTCTCTCTATTTGATATGGTCAGTTGAAGACTCATTATCTATTGTGGGTATTATATCAGCCTCTGTGATTTGCTGACTTTGTCCAATTATGTCACTCCTTTTCATCAATATCGGAATCTTAGCCTTAATACCAAAGGTGGATTACAGTTATGCTCTATAAAGAGCTTTTGAAAGATGTACCCCAAATGTTGGTTTGCTTTAGATATGGCAAGCTTGACGAGGTAGATAGGAAAAGATGCTGGGATTAAAGAGTATTAAAATTTGGAATATTAGGTTTTCAAAAAATTTGGAATATTAGAATTAGAAGTAGCTCCTAGCAACTATGTCATCCTTGTTTGTAGTTTGGCTTTAATATTTTGGAGTTAGTGTCGATAGTATTATTCAAAGTGGCTGTACTTTGCTGGCTGTGAGCTTTTGCTATGTTTGTAATGTTTATGCTCTTTAATATAAGATCTAAATTATATATATTTTGCTCTGTTTGTAATGTTTTTGCTCTTTAATATAAGATCAAAATTATATATATTTTGCTTTGTTTGTAATGTTTTTGCTCTTTAGCTTTGTTTATGCTAAGTGGTAGGTTGTTATGGAGGACAAAAAAGTAATTTAAGTTGTGAATTCAAATTAGAACCAATAACAACTTACCACCTATGAGATGTTGTGAAAATATTGTGAATATAGCACTTCTCAACTAACAATTCCCAAATATAAAAATTAAAATGAGTTTGAAACCAAAATATTTAATAAGGAAATATATATTATAATAAAACTAGTAAGGCATGCAATTTATTGTTTTAAAGTCCCACTAACTTTTGAAAAAGTATCATAATCAACTAATATTGACTTTTGCCAAACTAATATTGACTTTGTCAACTCATTATGCAAAAAAAAAAAAAAAAAAAAAAGCTTATTATTATTATTATTATTATTAGGAGAAAACTTAGGTACAGTATCTTAGGTGTTGTTACTTAGGTTCTCCTCTTAAGATTCAGCCATGTGTAATATACTTCCATTCCATGAGAAAAAATTCACTTGACAAAATCTTAAAATGAGAACTTAAGGAACATATTATTATTATCTATACTATTATTTAAGTTGCTTCCCATGTTTGGATTCCTCATTTTTTAGTTAAAAAATGTCCCTACGCTACTACACCCCTATGTTTAAGTAGAGACAAAACTAAATGACAATCCGGTAAAAATACAACTCTAACTCCCACTAAAACATTGCCTAAAAAATAGGACCACTCTCTTCTTAATTTTCAAATTGATTTATTCACTTATAAATTAGATTTTCAAAATAAAAAAATTATATATATATATATATATATAAAATATATATTTTTTTTTACAAAGTAGGACCACTAACCAAAAAAAAGAAAAGAAAAGCCTCATCGCATGCGCGAAGCGCGTGTGATGTGACTAGTTATTATTTAAGGGGTTTCTCTTGTTTGGATTCTTCATTTTTTAGTTCAAAAATACCCCTATACTCCTATGTTTAAGTAGAGAAAAAACTAATGGACAATTCGGTAAAAATGCAACTCTAACCCCCACTAAAACATTGCATAAAAAATAGGACTGCTCTACTGTTAATTTCCAAATTGTTTTATCTACTTATAAATTAGATTTTTAAAATAAAAATTATATATATAATAAAAACATAGAGTTTTTTTTTTTTTTTTGCTAAAAAAAAGCCTCATCACATGCGCTCGCGCATGCGATGAGGCTAGTATTATTATTATTATTATTATTATTTTTAAATTAAAATATTAAAAAAAAAAAAAAAAACTATTGGGTAGGGTATTACTCGTACCCAACCAGTCAAATTTAGATGCAAGAAATGCCCATTCCCAATACCTGAATTTCCTATTGGGTAGGGTAAACCCAAAAACTTCGGGATGAGTAGGGTAGAGTAGGGTAGGGTATCCGCTGCCTGATGGGATTGGCCATCCCTAGACCCTAACCCCGAAAGCTAGAATCAACAAGCACCATAGAGATATGAATTCCCCAATTACTAAATATTTGACCATATAAATAGAGAAAGAGTAGTGATGTGGAATCAACACTAATCATTAGAAATTGAAAGTAGTAATTGCATGATAACAGATTAGCATTGTTGCACATGATCCAATGCATGAGACCTACTTCTTAATCATATCATATACTATACTATATAATAAAAGTTGGCTGTTTGTGTGCTGGGGTTATTCAAACTGTTCTTCTGCTTTGGAGTTCTTTTCTACCCTTAGTAGTGCCACTTAAGTTGCTTCTCTTATTCTGTTTTCAGTTGTTTTTGTTTGCTGTTTTGTGTGTTCACCATCATGAACACTTGTAATGGCTGTTTGTGTTGTTTCTTGTTGAATAAAAGTCTTATTACTTATATAAAAAAAAAAAAGTTGGTCTTAGACGCTATGGTTGTGCCAAGTAGCTTCACCATATTGCAGAAATTTTTTTAAATTTTAAAAAGAAAAAATTTATATAAAAAAAAAGTCCAATGCATCTTAAATTTCAGCAATGTAGACATAGTGTAATCTAATTCTTCTTATTTTTTAATTACTACACTAAAAAAAAAAGAGGTCTAATGCATCTTAAATAGTAGCAACGTAGACATAGTGTAATCTAATTCTTAAAGTAGTGACTTTTTTTTAGTGTAGTATTTGGTGGATTTAAGAAAACATTTATATTAAAAAAAAAAAAAAAGTCTAATGCATCTTTTTGCAACGTAGTGAATTATAAAAAAAAGTCTATTATAAAATTCTATACAACTAATCTATATATATATATATATATATATATATTAATAGGCAAAACTGAGAGAAAATTCAATTAGATTTCAAATTGGAATTCAATTAAATTCTACAATTGAAGTCCAATTTATGTTGTGTGTTCTAAATTATTTCTTAATTTTTGATCCAAATGTAGGATGACATCATAAACATCCATCTAAGTGAGTGATTGAGTACAAAAGCCAAGAAGATTAATGTTAATGAACCTTGAAATTATCTAATCTATATTGTGTCAATTCATTGAACCCAATAAGATTTTATTAATAAGGCTTTGGGGACATTTTATTCAAAGTGGCTCACTAATACTTTTCTCTTGTCTTTTGTAACCACAATTAGCTTTACCATTCGTCTCCTTCTTGGTAATTTTCTGAAATCTCTCTTCTGCCTTAATATTTTTCTTTTTATTTCATATGGATTCAAAGAACAATGCTTTTGTTCTTTCTCTGTTATATGATTATAATGGTTAATAATCAAATAACCATGCTTTCAAATGTGTAAAATTTATCAGATTTGTATTTCATATGTTAATCAAATATCTTTAGATTAGGTGCATTTTTAAGGACATGGTTTAAGTTTCTACCATGTAGGGAACTTAGCTTTCAAAATTAGGCAACTCGACTAATTTGATGAATTTTTCAACAAATGCATTTTTATTTTTTTGGGTTCATCCCAACTAAACTAAAGGCCAAGCTAGATAGGTAAGGCAAGAATTACAAATATCTAATATTTGCACTTCTCCAAATTGATTTAGGAAACTTTGAAAAAATACTTTTGGAATCCCATATTCAGGTTAAATATCTAAAAGCTAGATAGGAATGATGGTAAATGTGTTGAGAGATGTAAGCACATGTTGCAATCAGTGGACCTTTGGATATCCTCAAATTTGAAGGTGCAATTTTTAAAATTTTTTTTTTTTAATAAAAAAATTACTTCTTTAAATTTTGTTATTTTTTAATTTTCTATTTTCATGGTTTAGAATTACTATTGTTTGAATTATTAATATATCCTTCTGTATGTTTGACATTTCAAATATAGTCCTTGAATATTTTTTTTATTTAAACAATTAATCCTTGAACATTAGATTTTTTTCCGGTCAAACACCATGTTGATGTTTTTGGTTAACACATTCATGATATAATTCGTAATGTTATACGGATATATTAACACCAGCCTCATTCAATGCGTATAGTTCAAAGTTTTTATTTATTTTTTTGGTGCTACAATATTCCATTCATTTCAATTCAAGGTTTATGCGTTAGTTTAATGAGATTACATATTTGCCAATCACTAAAATAGCTAGGTGTGAGATTTGATTTAACCCCAAAAACTTAATCTAAGATGTGTGTGTAATTGTAAATTTTTTTTAATGTACCCATGCATACGCATGGGGTTATAGGCTAGTACTCCCCCGTCCCAGTTTGTTTGTTCTCTATTCCCTTTTGGGATGTCCCAAAATATTGTCTTGTTTCTAAAAATAAAATTCATTAATTTACTAATGTTTCTATTATACTCCTACTTTATTTTCAAAACTATTTGAAAAGAAAACTAATAAATATTCAAAAAATCATTCTAATTAGGGCACCTTTTTAGTTGCCTTGTTAAGAATAACTCTTTAAAAAAAAAAAAAAGCTGATAAACTTATTTAAGGGTAGTTTTGTACACTTATACATTTTTATAAGACAGACAAGACAATAAATGATGTTTTCTCAAAAAGTTTGACTTTTCAAACAGGACAAACAAATTGGGATGGAGGAAGTATTAGATTAACATTAGACTTTCTTTTCATTTCAAATTCTTCAATGTGGAGTGTGTACATATATATATATATATCAAATTATTCATAATTATTACCAACCATTAGGTTCTTTTGCTCTATTCTTCTCCTCTTCTACTTACAACCTTAAATTGAATAGAAATTGAATAGATTTTGTGTATTTTTTGTCAATTGTTTAAGCTAATTCCCTTAAGTTTAATCCAATTTAGAGACTTGTTACAGATTGCATACTTTTATTTTTGTTTGAATTTAATTTTTATTATTAAAATTTTAGTTTGATTGTTGAGAAAATATATAAGAAATTGAACTTTCCTGTCTAATTAACTAAGAAATTAATTTTTGAGTCCAAACACAATAAATCAACAAAATATACAGTCAATATTTTCTTTTCTTCTTGGCAAGTAGAGCTAATATATAGGCTTTTCTTTTCTTTTCTTTTCTTTTCTGTGTTTTGTGTGTATAGATGTTGAATGTTTAGGCTTTGTAGTGACGTGTATTAATTTATTTTTTTCTATGTTCTTTCGTATTGTGTTGGTTTATATTTTTAAAAATATATATAATTTTTCTTCTCCTATAATTTTTAAGTTGATTAAAATCTTAATTTGATTACAATCCAAATTCTTCATCTAATCATTTTCTTAATATATAAGTTGATAAAAGAAATATTAATTAAAAAAAAAGAAACATTGTACATATTAAAAAGGTCCATCTAATCCATATATTTTAAAAATATATGATAGAGTTCACTTTGATTACAATCCAAATTCTTCATCTAATCTTTCTCTTAGAGTCCGTTTGGGAACAGTTTATTTAGTTGAAACTGAAAGTTTTTTGCTGAAAGAATTATAGATAAAGCTAAAAGGTTGCTGAAATAATACAATAGGACCCATGAATAGTACCAAAAAGTGCAATGGGACCCATAAATAGTAGCAAAAATAAACTAAATAGTAAAAAAAAGTTAGCTTATTAAGCTAATGCCAAACACACATTTAAAGTAAAGGTTTATGTCCATCTAATCCTTATTTTTTTATTACTACACGTTAAAAGATAGAAATAGATTCTTTTGTTTTTTTTTTTTTTTTTATAATTTTTTTTTATTTTTTTTTTTACATTTATTTATCATCAATAATTTTTTTATTTTGTTTTCTAATAAGTACAGAACTATGTTTTTACACTATTAGTATTTTACTAGCCTTAGGTTTCTCTTCACTTCCAAGTCTATTTCCATACCTTCTCTGTATCTTATTATTTTTAAATTAATTAAAAATATTACTCTCATTATGATTTAAAATTCTAAATTTGTTAGATCTCTTTCAAGTTGATAGCTTGATATATCTTCTATTTTTTGGAGAAGAGAACTCATGCCAATATATAAAATCCTCAAATCCCCCAGTTGATAACTTGATATATCATCTATTTTTTTGGGAGAAGAGAAACTCACGCCAATATATAAATCCCCAAATTCCCAACACATGGCTGGTTTGCATTTCTCTTATTTATTTATTTATTTTTAAACTTTTTTTTACAGGTTTTACTTATTTTCTTCTGTTTCTCAAGCTTCTTGTGGTTTTTAATTATAGAAAGTTTAATTTGTTTTGGCTTACCATTATGTTTTGATTTGGACGATTTGCACAATTACATCTTATCGATGTGGTTTGTGTGGTTTGTTTAAAAGCTTTTTGTTGCTTGCTTTTGTAAATATTGTATTTGTAAATATTGTATTCTGATCTAATTTTGTGCTAAATATGCAGGTTGGATAAACCATTGTCTATACCTATTAATGCTAAAGGTATGTTTTATCAATAGAAATAGATTAATTTATTAGAGTATTCCTAACAATGAATTTCTTGATTATTCCTAAATACTTTGTTAAATGATTGTTGCAACATCACATGATTATTTTGATACTTTGTTAAATGATTTTGCTGTCAACCTCACATGAATAACTAAAGAATTATTTGGATTAAACTCTTCACGGTTTACATATTTATTGCCAATATATATGTACATCTCACGTTTAATTAAAAATTTATGGTCTACACTTCTACTTTTATTATATGAGAAAATTTTACTTTTTTGAATTTTCAGTATGCATCAAGTGATTACCGATTAGGTCATTTTTTTTCGTATGTTAGTATGCATCATGTTTAATTAAAAAACAAGTCTATTTTTTTTTTTTCATATATTATGTCATTTTTTTGTATATTATTTTTTCATATATTATTTCTTGATTAATTCTTGATTAAGCCATGCATTGCATGGGAATAATACTAGTTATATATAAATTGCATGCCTTACTAGTTTTATTATAATATATATTTCCTTATTAAATATTTTGGTTTCAAACTCATTTTAATCCTTATATTTGGAAACTGTTATTTGAGAAGTGTCACGTTCACAACATTTTCACAACAAATCATTAGTGGTAGGTTGTTATTGGTTCTAATTTGAATTCTAAATTATTTTTTTGTCCTCTCATAACAACCAAATCATCCTACCCCTTAGGATTTGGTGTAAAAGTATTGTGAAAATATTGTGGACATAGCATTTTTCTTGTTATTTACACTGATAATATATTACCAAGATTGACAAGTCTAACCTTCTAAAAACAAAAAAAGATTAACAAGTCCAAGTAAATGTTTACCATTGATTAGATTTTTTTTTGGAAAGCACATTGTCCAAGAAGCAAAGAGATGGAAGTTATTTCTAATATTTAATCTCATTGAACATGACTTTTAAATCGGATTCCATAGTCTATATACAGCAATATGTCCACAAGTTGTTTCTTTTAAATTTACTTTTAAAAATCTTTCTAAAAAAAAAAAAAAAAAAAAGACTTTTAAAAATAGTAGTAATGTTTTACTCACTAATTCAATGCTTTTTTCAGTACATTCGGGGCCTGCATAACATAATGCACCTTGAGAGCTCAGTCAAAGGGAATCATATGGTCATGGGAAGTAAACCAAAAAAAATTAACTTTTACAGATAACAAAGACTTCAAGAAGAATTATAATCCAAACATAAGAGTGGTACATTCTATAATATAAGGAATAAAAACATAGTCATGGTTTTCCATAATGGTTTGTCAGTAATAATTTTTGTTCAGCACAGTTTTACAATTTTCTAACCTACGAAGGAGTCACGGACATATATGGTTCTTAGGACCTCTACGAAAGCACGAATTTGGCTTTCACTTGTATGGAGAGAATTATTGCTACTTATTCATTTTTTGTAAAGTCAAATATTTTATATCATGATTTTGACTTTCACTTGTATGAAAAGTATTGATATCACTAGTATAATTACTTTTCACAAAATAGATTAAAGTAATTTTCTCACAAAATTTACTTAAGAATTTATAAGGAAATACGTTAAATAACCTATTATATCAATCTTCCTATTAATTGATAATTGATTTTGTTTGTGCATGCCAACCTTCATATAAGATGCGTATTGAAGTAATTGGTAATTTATCATAACTTAAATTTCTTTTTTGTCAATTCATAAAAACTAATAAACAGCCTACCATTTAAAATTTGTTGTGAAAATGTTGTGGATATAATATTTCTCTTTTAAGTAATAGACTAATAGCAATTGGATATTAAGTAAGAGTAATAACAGCTAGTTTCAGTGGATATCAAGTAGGAGTAATAACAGCCAGTTTAAGTCTCTAGTTGAGTTATTACTTATAAAAAAAAGTCGCTACTTGAGTTATTTTATTTTTTTTTTTTTTTTATTTTTTTTGTAAATTTATTGAGAAAGAGTTATTATGGAAAATTTTTATATTTTGACTATGGGTTGAGTGCGCGTGTGTTCACAGCCAAGGATTGACGGGTGGCTATTGGCAATTTTTTTTTTCTTTTTAATGACTTGGCGACGGTTTGTGTTATGCTTTTATATATACATCGAGTCGTTTTTTCAACTTGTTCATTTTTTTTTTCTTGATTAGGTAGACTAGTCATGTGTTCTTCAAAAACTGTTTTTAATGTGGTTGGGACAATAACAAAAGGGAAATCAATTAACTTTAGGTGAATATAATGAAATTAAACTTTTATGTCAGAGGAGAAAAAAAAAAAACTTTAGGTGAATATAATGAAATTAAACTTTTATGTCAGGGGAGAACAAAAAAAAAAACTTTAACTTGTACTTTTGTTTATATTTTTCCCCCTAAGATTGTGTTTTATTTTTTTGGACAGCATATTGCAAGGCTATTGGGCAACATTTTGGACAGTATTTTGGACAGAATTTTGGACTAGTATTTTTGGACAGCATAGATGACTTGGACAATTTTCGTAGTTAACAGTTTAGACAATTGATTGCCCAGCTTTGTAGCAACTCTTTTGGAAATCTTTTGTAACTAATTAAGTTACTCAAGCATGATAAATTCTCAGTGTATGTTTATAATACCTCTATTTAAACACTAAGCATATATGCAAATGATGAATTTTTTTTATGCAATGGTACATTTTGTTCCTATATATTAGTTTTTATATGTGCATGGAATGGTTATTCAAGCTGAATGATAGTTTTGAATGGTATGGTCAAGTTTAATTATGAATAGTTATATGGCCAACTTGTTCAGCAATTTCCATTCCCTTCTACCAATGTTCTAAGAGCATATTCAAGTTGAATGATAGTTTTGAGTGGTATGGTCAAGTGTAATTATGAATATTGTATGGCCAACTTGTTCAGCAATTTCCATTCCCTTTTACCAATGTTATAAGAGCATTCCATGTGAAAATTGAACCCATCACCCCTGTTAAAACCCATCAACCCAAAATCCAACCCATCAATGCAAAATCAAACCAATTAATGAAAAACCCAAAATCAAACACCACCATGAAAACCCAACGTCACCACTAGCACCATCACAAAAACACCATTGGCACCACCACAAAAACCTAGCTTTACCCCAAAATGTTAGATAAAAAATAATTGACCCAGCAACCACAGTTAAAATAATCGACTGGCAACACCAATATTGCCCCCCCACAAATACCCAAAAAAAGAGAGTCAACCATCAATGTGACGACAAAACCATTTAATGTGACTAAATAAAATAAAGGAACTACTGAATGTGACAATATGATCATTCGTGATATTTGTACTAGTTAATGTGACATTGGCACTGTCCAATGTGATTAAAAAAAAAGAGAATCACCGAATGTAATAAAAGTATGACCATGTGTGATTTTGGTATTGTCCAATGTAACGATGAAATCATCTGATGTAAGTAAAAAAATTAGGGAACAATTGAATATAACAAAGGACAAAACTTAGGTACAGTACTTTAAGTGTTGTTCCTTAAATTCTCATTTTAAGATTCAGCCATGTAGTTACGTAACTAAAATATTTCATTCCCATGAGAAAAAATCATCATTGCTTTATAATAAAAGTATGGTCATATGTGATATTTGTATTGCTTAATGCGATGATGGAATCGTTAAATGTGAATAAAAAAAATAAAAGAACCACCAAATATGACAACAATAGGATCATATGTGATGTTAGTACTATTAAATGTGACGATAAAACCATTAATATGAGTAAAAAAAGGAAACTAACTAATCTAACAAAGTCTGGTCATATGTAATGTTGGTACTACTGAATATGTCAATGAAACTATCATAGGTGAGAGAAAAAAGAAAAAGAAAAAAAAGAACCACCAAATGTGACAATAGTATAGTTATGGACATTTTGGCCTTTTGCCCTTAATTTTTAAAAAATTTAGCAATATGCTCCTGTTTTGAAACTATATAGGCATATGCCCTTGTTTCGATGCTCGATTACCCTAAAATCGAGTTTCAACGCAAAACTCGATTGGTTTAAAATCGAGTTATGACCGATCAAACTCAAAAAAAAAAAAAAAAAAAAAAAAAAAAAAAAAATTTGCATAGAACTCGACTTCTAGGAAGTCGAGTTTCATGTAAATTTTTTATAAGATACCAAGTTCAGGGGTCCTATAGCGGCGTTTTTCTGCAAAATTTTTTTTATAAGTGTCAATTCTAGGTTCAGTGTCCCTATAGCGGCGGTTTTAATCCCTATAGTAGCGATTTTTTGGAAATTTTTTTGTTCAGTGGCCCTATAGCGGCGTTTTTTAATCTCTATAGTAGCGTTTTTCTGGAAATTTTTTTTTATGTGTGAATACCAGATTCAGTGGCCCTATAGCGGCGTTTTTTAATACTTATAGTGGCGTTTTTTGGAAAATTTTATAAAATACCAGGTTCAGTGGCCCTATAGCGACGTTTTTAAGCCATATAGTAACGTTTTTAAGCCCTATAGTGGCGTTTTGTAACTCGATTTCCATTTACTCGAGTTTCATGCAATTTTTTTTTTTAAAAAAAAGTTTGATCGGGCATAACTCGATTTTAAACCAATCGAGTACTTTAAGTAACTCGATTTTAGGGTCATCGAATATCGAAACAGGGGCACAAACCTATATAGTTTCGAAACAGGGGCATATTGCCAATTAAAAAAAAAAAGGGGTAAAATGCTAGAATGTCCCTTGTTCTGATATCCTCTCTATAGTTTGCATGGATGTATCTGATATGCATTTTTGTAGAACTGTGAACGTTAGCCCTGCCCCTGTGGTAAGGCAGTGATTGTATGATTGTGGTTTGTTATATATATCCTTTTAACCAAAAAAAAAAAAATGAACCATGGAATCATTGTATTATCTAAAAAGCAAAAATGTTCATTCATAAAAGTAAAATGTTATTCCTATAACATTTTTACAACAAATCTTAATTGGCAGGTTAATATTAACTGTTACTATGAGCAAAAAAGTAATTTCAATTGTAAGTTCAAATTAGAACTAATAACAATTTACTACTTATAATTTCTTATAAAAGTATGGTAAAAATATTATAGACGTAACACTTCTCTTTTTAAAAACCTTATATAGAATTTAAAATAACTAAAGAAATAATTAATAAAAGCATTTTCTTTAATAGTGGTATTTCCCATAAATGTATGGCCCGTAACTATAGAACTTTCTAGGAGAGTGCATGAGCAAAGAACCTGAATCTCAGAATGAATCAGAATATTCAGATGGAAAAGAGCAAAGAATAGACCAAATGGTTTGAGGCTCAAAATCCCTGACTCATGTAGTGTCCAAAGCTCCGAGGCAAAGGTTGCAAAATTTAAACCAAGTTATGGTACACACATTACACATTGCTTTTAGTACCATATCTTCCAAAACCAAGTTGTGTATTGTCTGGTTTGCATCCAAAAAGAATTTTTCTAAAAAATAAAGTTTAGCAACAAAATTGGTTGTAATTTAAAACTATAATCTTACTCAATAATATATATATATATATTATTATATATTTTGAAAATCTAATCATTAAATTGTATATTATTTACACTCTTAGTACACATGTAAAATTGCGTTAATCGGATATTATTTATTATATGATCTATAAACTTATATTTTATGTATAATTTTAAACTACCAAAACTTGTAATTTAAACAATTTATTGATGGCATAGTAATTATCCTTTAAGTTTCTAGAAATTTTGCAAACATGAAGAATATAAGAAGAAATTGTAATCCAATGATGAATTTGTCAAAATTCACATCTAATAAGAAGATGTAATCCAAAAAGTACAACAAATTTTGGGACATTCTGGCATTTTACCCTTTTTTTTGTTTTTAATTGGCAATATGTCCCTGTTTCGAAACTATATAGGTTCGTGCCCCTGTTTCGAAACTATATAGGTTCGTGCCCCTGTTTCGATACTCGATGACCCTAAAATCGAGTTACTTAAAGTACTCGATTGGTTTAAAATCGAGTTATGCCCGATCAAACTTAAAAAAAAAAAAAAAAAAAAATTGCATGAAACTCGAGTAAATGGAAATCGAGTTACAAAACGCCACTATAGGGCTTAAAAACGTCACTATAGGGCTTAAAAACGTCGCTATAGGGCCACTGAACCTGGTATTTTATAAAATTTTCCAAAAAACGCCACTATAGGTATTAAAAAACGCCGCTATAGGGCCACTGAATCTGGTATTCACACTTATAAAAAATTTTTTCCAGAAAAACGCTACTATAGAGATTAAAAAACGCCGCTATAGGGCCACTGAACAAAAAAATTTCCAGAAAAACGCTACTATAGGGATTAAAAAACGCCGCTATAGGGACACTGAACCTGGAATTGACACTTATAAAAAAAATTTTGCAGAAAAACGCCGCTATAGGGCTTAAAAACGTCACTATAGGGCTTAAAAACGCCGCTATAGGACCCCTGAACTTGGTATCTTATAAAAAATTTACATGAAACTCGACTTCCTAGAAGTCGAGTTCTATGCAAATTTTTTTTTTTTTTTTTTTTTGAGTTTGATCGGTCATAACTCGATTTTAAACCAATCGAGTTTTGCGTTGAAACTCGATTTTAGGGTAATCGAGTATTGAAACAGGGGCATATGCCTATATAGTTTCAAAACAGGGGCATATTGCTAAATTTTTTAAAAATTAAGGGCAAAAGGCCAGAATGTCCGTATAGTTATATGTAATGTTGGTACTGTCGAATATGACGATAAAACCATCAAATATGAGAAAAAAAGGAGAACTACCGAATGTAATAAAAATACGGTCATATGTGGTGCTGGTATTGCTTAATGTGATGATGGAACTGTCAAATGTGAGAAAAAAAGGAACCACAGAATATGACAAAAGTTCCATCACATGTGATGTTAGTACTAGCTAATGTGACAAAAGAACCGTCAAATGTGAGAGAGAGAGAAAAAAAGAAGAATCATTGAATGTGACAAAAGTACCGTTACATATGATGTTGGCACTACCCAGTGACAATTTAACCATCAAATATCAGTAAAAAATAAAGGAACCATCGAATGTAACAAAAGGTTATTTGTGATGTTAGTACTGCTTAATGTGTCGATGGAACTATCAAATGTGAGAGAAAAAAATGAGGGAACTATTGAATGTGTCAAAAGTACCATCAAATGTGATGTTGGTACTGCCTAATGTGACAATGAAATCGTCAAATGTGGAAAAAAAAAAAAAAACCCACTAAATGTGACAAAAATATCATCATATGTGATGTTGGTGCTATTCAATATGACGATTGAATCGTCAAATGTAATGTTTTGATAACTTGGTATAATAAGTTGACTACTTATAAGTACATTACCCAAAAAAAAAAAAAAAAATGAAGGTACCCTAGAATTACCTTATCTCTATGTATATATTATAATATTGGTTATAGGAGGGGACCATATATGTAAGCCAGCTTTTATTTTTTATTTTTTTTGGATTTCTTTGAAGTTTGGACCAATTTACTTTTTGGAAGGGAATTAAAATAATTTTTGAAAGTTAAATTTCATATTTTAATTATGTATACCATAAAATAATATAGTATGAGTCTATTTAGATAGGCTTTTGCGAAAACATGTGTTTTCGATAAAGTCGGTTGCAAAAACATGAGTTCTGTTTAAAAATGGTGTTTGAAGAAAAGTAGCTGCTTTGTTCATTGTTAAAACACGAGTTTTGAGCATTTTTAAAAACGCAACTTCTTTATATAAAAAAATGGCGAATCAAATATATATATATATATATTTTTTTTTTTTCGCATTTTGGTCTTAAAATGTGCGTTTGCCCAACTCAAATACCTAACCAAATAGGACATTCTATATAAGATTGGGAAAAGTTAGCAAATGTCCTAAAAACATCCATGAACCGGACTCTATATTATTATTATTAGAAAAATCATAGGATCAGGAGGCCATGCTTACCTTCCTAGATTTGGAAATAAAAAAATTCATAATATATAGTGTTATATTTTATGAGAGTAGAGATAGAGAGTATAGAGAGAGGAAAGAGAATATAAGGTTTACGCATTTTAGCCTAATAGCCTACGTCCATAGAGAGAGCCTTGACGACTACATTTTTACTATAATTTCAATTCACACTGTTATAATTAACACTAAGTAAGGTTTATATGGGGGGAGAGAGAGAGATAAAGTTAGGCATACATGGGCTTACAATATAATTGGGCTTCTTGGGCTTACACATATAAACATAATACCTCTAACATCCATTCAAACTCAAGGTAGAGGCTTGACGACCTTAAGGTGGGAATGTAACATGTGAAAATGAAGAAACCTTAAAAATGCTTTGAAGATGACTATAAATAAACCGGATAATGAACATGTGAAATGCTAATGTTGACAACTATAAAAGACTTCCAAAAGATAACAAGTCCCTAAGAAGGCTACATCAGTGACCAAAGAGGGGCTGTTATGGCTTGAGGACTACTACACTGAAGGCTTGAGGACATTTGGCAAACAAGGCATTGTGCATTTGAATGAGTTGACGACGTTATAGATGTTGAACCCAAAGAGAGAATGGTCAATTCATGTGATTTGGGTACCTCACATGGGCAAACGAACCCCAAAAATCAAAATCTACATGAAAATTAGAGTGTCATACACGTTATTGAAAAGTCAATTTTGGTTCAATAGTCAAAATCAAATTGGTCAAAAGCTAAATACAGTAATGGTGGCGATGCTTGAAGGCTAGATGCATACGATTATTAAAGCTTGAATAAAATCGAAACACGCCAATAATTTCGATAAAGAGCACAATACATATTATACCTATAGAGGTTATTAGTAAGATGTGTGAAGATAATTGAGACGCATGACCAAAGAAAAAAAGCCAATAAAATAAGGTACAAAAGAAAGATGCATGTGCACAATGAATATAGCGAAAATCACCCAAATTGTCGAGGTTGTCCATATGTTTCTCCACAACACGAAATAAATTAGTATGATCCTGTATAGTGGCTAGAAGCGATGACAAGAGAAAACCTCGACTACAATCCATAAGGCAAAAGCTTACACGACACATGTAAAAGCCAAAAAGAAATAATCTAATTGTGCAAAAGAAGGTGAAGAGGAAGAATTTGGGCTAGAGATGGGCCTGACGGTCATTCACTGTGGGCCGATAGTGGACGGGCCCATTACCTGCCAAATCTCTAAAGATGGATCCAATGTGAAATATCGGCAGGCCCAAGGTCCATAAGGAAGGCAGAAAGACCCTTGGTATGAGATACTTGCGTTCCACGTTCAATGTTAAAGTACTATAAGGAAATGATTCCGCAATCTACGCTCAAAAGGATTCCTATAAGGAAAAGACTTCTACTCCAATAAAGAGAAGTCCACCCTCTACTACTATAAAAGCCCCAATACCCTCGCAAATCAAGGTACGTATAATTTACCCTCTCTAGCGCTCTAGAGTTGTGAGAATATTTCTGACTTAACCTTCGGAGGGTATTTGGCCGGCACCACACCGGTGCTATCTGTTAGGTTTCCTTCTTTGTGTTGTGCAGGTTCACGTTCAAGCGCGTAGGTATTGTGTGGCTCACTGGTGAAATTCTCGACCTCATCAGTTGGCGCCGTCTGTGGGAAACTTCGTTGAGATTCATAAGCCGTACTACCGTTTCCCGGACTAAAGGGTTGCATGGTACTCACTCGCTCGATGGCAACCACTAACGACGTTCAAGGAGACGAACCACCCACGACTGCCCTCGAGAGACAAGTTCGAACTCTCGCTGCCGCGGTGGAAGGTCTCACCAAACAAAACAACGACTTAGAAGAACAGTTGCGCCAGAAGAATGCAGAACAAAATGACCAGCAAGAAGAGGAAGAAGGGACCAGCGCTGCAAGAAAAAACCAGGAAAAACCTGAAGGCAGCCATGCCCTAAGCAGACCAGAGAGGCAGAACTTGAGCATGTCGTCCCTCACGAATGCGACACCACCACAAATTGCCGCAGAGATGCAGGCGATGAGGGAACAGATGGAGGTGATGATGAACGCGCTCAAGGGGCGAGTTTCCAGTGATCTAGACGATTTAGTCAACCGCACTGATTCGCCTTTCACTGCGGCCGTGAACGCCTTCCCCCTACCCCATAAGTTCCGCATGCCACATATAGAAAGCTACGACGGCGTGAAGGATCCTCTGGACCACCTAGAAACATTCAAGACCCTAATGCACCTTCAGGGGATAGCTGACGAGATCATGTGTAGGGCCTTCCCCACAACACTTAAAGGCCCCGCAAGGGTATGGTTCAGCCGACTGACGCCAAACTCCATCAGCACCTTCAAGGAACTGAGTGCTCAGTTCACCACGCACTTCATTGGAGGGCACAGATACAAGAAGTCCACAGCTTGCCTGATGAGTATTAAGCAACGGGAGGACGAGACGCTGAGGGCTTATATAACGCACTTTAATAAGGAAGCGCTCTCAATAGACGAAGCTGACGACAAAATACTGGTAGCAGCCTTTACGAACGGGTTACGCAAGGGCAAATTTATATTCTCTTTATACAAGAACGACCCTAAAACCATGTCAGAAGTACTCTACAGGGCAACCAAATACATGAACGCAGAAGACGCATTGCAGGCTCGAGAGGATAAGCCAAGGAAGAGGGAACGGCAGGAAGAAGGACGAAGAGATCAAGGGTCGAAGAGGCCAAGAATAGACGACCGAAGAGTTGAGCGACGTTCTAAGCCACCCGGAGGGAGGTTCACGAGCTTCACCCCGTTGACGGCTCCGATAGATCAAGTCCTGATGCAAATCAAGGACGAGGGGGCTCTAACCTTCCCCGGGAAACTGAAATCAGATCCCAGCAAAAGATCAAGAGACAAATATTGCCGTTTCCACCGCGATCACGGCCACGACACAGCAGACTGCTATGACTTAAAGCAACAGATAGAGGCCCTTATTAGATAAGGGAAATTAAAAAAGTTTGTCGTAAAAGAGAGGACGGACTAGCCACCTCAAGAGCATCAGCCCCGAAGGGATAATGAACGTCCTAGACCCCCAATCGGAGACATAAGGATGATTGTGGGGGGAACATCGACAACTGGGTCGTCCAAAAAGGCCCGAAAAACTTACCTCCGAATGGTTCAGAATGTCCAGCTGACGGGCTCGGTACCAAAGATAGCGCAGAAAGATGGCCCCATCGTCGGGTTCTCAGAGGAAGATGCACGACGACTTCACCATCCGCATGACGACGCATTGGTCGTCACCCTACGAGTAGGATAGTATAACTTGCACCGAGTGTTGGTCGACAATGGCAGCTCGGCGGACATCCTATACTACCCTGCGTTCCAGCAAATGATGATTGATAGGGAACGGCTGATACCAACGAATGCCCCTCTGGTGGGGTTTAGGGGAACGAGAGTATTCCCATTGGGTGCGGTCACACTTTCGGTGAAAGTAGGTGATTATCCTCAGCAAATCACTCGGGATGTGGCATTCCTCGTAGTCGACTGCTCATCAGCATACAACGCCATCCTTGGACGGCCTACCCTTAACACCTGGAAGGCAGCTACCTCAACGTACCACTTGATGATTAAGTTCCCCACGGAGTATGGCGTCGGGGAGTTGCGAGGAAATCAGGTGGCCGCCCGCGAGTGCTACATAGCCATGCTAGAAATGGATGACCACCAGCACACCATGTGCATAGAAGAACAGCGGGTCGCAGCAGAACCAGTAGAAGAACTAGAAGAAGTAACTCTAGACGAGTCAAGACCCGAACGGACAACTAGAATGGGGACATTGGCCAGTCAACCCACACGACAGGCCCTAACAACATTCCTTAGGAATAATCAGGATGTTTTCGCTTGGAGCCACGAGGACATGCCGGGTATTGATCGCTCAGTCATAGTTCACAGGTTGAATGTGAATCCCACGTTTTCGCCCGTGAGACAGAAAAAGCGAGTATTCGCTGAAGAGCGGGACAAAGCAATAGCCAAGGAGGTCAGGAAGCTACTCGAGGCGGATTTCATTCGGGAGGTATATTACCCCGACTGGTTAGCAAACGTGGTGATGGTCAAGAAAGCTACTGGGAAGTGGCGAATGTGTGTCGACTTCACAGACCTCAACAGGGCTTGCCCGAAGGACAGCTACCCATTGCCTCGAATTGATACACTGGTAGACTCAACGGGAAGACACCAACTCTTGAGCTTCATGAATGCCTTCTCCGGCTACAATCAAATCAAGATGGACGAGGCTGATCAAGAGAAGACCTCCTTTGTCACAAGTCAGAGACTTTTTTGCTACAAAATGATGTCGTTTGGGCTCAAGAATGCGGGAGCAACCTACCAGAGGTTAATGAACAAAATGTTCGCACGCCAGATTGGGAGGAACGTACAAGTGTATGTTGACGACATGCTTGTAAAAAGCATTCTGGAACATGACCACCTGAAAGACCTACAGGAGACTTTCGACACTCTCCGGTCGTATAACATGAAGTTAAATCCGAACAAGTGCGTATTCGGGGTAACGGCAGGAAAGTTCTTGGGGTTCATGGTTTCCCATAGAGGTATAGAGGTTAACCCGGAGAAGGTTCGGGCCATCATGGAGTTAGAACCGCCGAAAACAATCAAGGATGTGCAAAGATTGAACGGTAAAATTGCGGCCCTGAATAGGTTCGTTTCAAAGGCGACGGACAAGTGTCTTCCATTCTTCCGTACATTAAGAAAGTCGTTCGTATGGACGGACGAATGCCAGAAAGCGTTTGAGGACTTGAAGAAGTACCTGTCATCCCCACCGTTGCTCAGCCCATCTAACCCTAGGGAAGTACTCTACCTCTACTTGGCAGTCTCACAAGCGGCAGTCAGCGCGGCCCTAATTAGGGAGGAGGATGGATCACAGAAACCCGTCTACTTTATAAGTAGGGCATTCCGAGAAGCGGAAGAAAGGTATCCTCAAATGGAGAAGTTGGCCTTGGCGCTAGTAACTGCGGCACGGAAGCTCAAACCATACTTCCAAGCGCACACAATAGTAGTCCTAACGAACCAACCCCTACGGAGAGCCATGAATAGCCCGGAGACGACGGGACGCATGGCGCTATGGACAGTGGAACTAAGTGAATTTGATATACAGTACCGTCCGCGAAATGCAATTAAGGGGCAAGCCGTCGCCGATTTCATTGCAAAATTTTCTAGGTCAGAAGGCATGGAGGCAGAAATAAAGGCACAATGGAGCATCCACACAGACGGATCCTCTAACAGGCACGCAGGAGGTGCCGGGGTGGTGATCCACACCCCTGATGGAGATAAAATAGAATGCATGATTTGGCTGGACTTCCCCACGACGAACAACGAGGCCGAGTATGAAGCATTGGTGGCAGGACTAGACCTCGCGAAGGCCGCAGGTGCTGAATCCATGATCGTACATTGCGATTCCCAGGTAATAACAAGTCAAATCAATGGCATCTACGAATGCAAAAGTGAGAGGATGAAGAAGTACCTGGAAGAAGTGAAGAATCGAATCAGCAACCTTGAAGTAAGATTCGTCCAAATCCCAAGGGAAGAGAACGAATGTGCCGACTGTCTTGCAAAGGCAGCCTCGGCAGAACTTATGCTCGTTCTCGAATAGGTATTGTCATTTGTACAACTCACCTCGCTTATTGATGACGGAACAAAAGTGCAGGAGGTGAATTCTGAAGACGGTTGGACTACGCCATTAATAGCATACCTGAAGATGGGTACACTACCTGACGGAAGAGACGAGGCCAGGAAGCTGAAAGTCCAAGCCTCGCGATTTGTACTGATCAATGATATCTTGTACAAAAAGGGGTTCTCACGTCTGTACCTGAGGTGCCTGGGTCAAGAGGAGGCAGACTACGTAATGAGAGAAGTGCATGAGGGTATCTGTGGAAACCCTTCAGGGGCACGATCCTTAGTGCACAAATTGATCAGAGCAGGGTATTATTGGCCAACAATGCAAAAGGATGCACAAGCATACGTCAAGACTTGCGACAAATGTCAGAGGTTCAGTAACCTGATCAGGCAACCAGCCGAGGAGCTGACGCCTATGACGGCCCCTTGGCCATTCGCCCAATGGGGAATAGATATCATGGGCCCCTTCCCGACAGCAGCAAGGCAGCTAAAATTTCTGGTAGTTGGCATCGACTACTTCACCAAATGGGTAGAGGCAGAGGCCCTGGCCACGATCACAGAGAAGAACATCAGGAGTTTCGTTTGGAAAAATATTATATGCAGGTATGGGATACCCAGAGTGCTCGTCTCCGACAACGGAAAGCAATTCGATAACGGAGCGTTCAAGAGCTTCTGTTCAGAGCTGGGGATCAAGAATCACTATTCGTCGCCCGCACACCCACAGGCCAATGGGCAAGTGGAAGTCACGAACCGATCCTTGCTCAAGATCATCAAGACCCGGCTCGAGGGGGCTAAGGGCATCTAGCCTGACGAACTACTGAGCGTCTTATGGGCATTTCGTACTACGGCAAGAACACCCACTGGAGAAACACCGTTCAGACTAGCGTACGGAAGTGAGGCCGTCATTCCAGCGGAGGTCGGGCTTACGAGCTATCGGGTGGAGAACTACGACAAGGATCAGAACGAAGAGGCCTTGCGGCTCCAGATGGATCTGATGGACGAGGTCCGGGCTACAGCAGAGCAGAGGTTGGCTAGGTACCAGAACCTCATGGCGAAATACTACAACTCCAATGTCAAACACAGAGACTTTCAGATCGGAGATCTTGTGCTACGGAAGGTAATGGGAGCTGCCAGAGATCCGACGCAAGGAAAGCTCGGCCCCAACTGGGAAGGACCATACAGGATCTCATCTTGGCAAAAGAAAGGGACCTACCACCTCAAAACCATGGACGGACAGATGCTTCAACACCCATGGAACACAGAGCACCTACGGAGGTACTACCAGTAGGGACGACATGAAGATCATCGACGCTCCCCCAGTTTCCAGTTTATTACTAAATTTTACTAAGTTTTTATTAGTTCTTACCTCGAACAATTTTTTGATTATTTAGTTTTGCTATCTCAAGTTCTCTACTTCGAACAATTTTTTCTACAAGTGCCTTTTTAAGCCTAAGGGGGCAGGTACCTTTTTTTCAGCATTATTTTCTTTCAATAAGAAAAGTATTCAGACTCTACTGTGTTTTTTTTACATAAATAAAACTAAGTCCACAAGATGGACGGATCATCCCAAAGGGATGAAAATCCAAAGTCCACGAGCTGGACGGATATAAAACTAAGTCCACAAGATGGACGGATCATCCCAAAGGGATGAAAATCCAAAGTCCACAAGCTGGACGGATATAAAACTAAGTCCACAAGGTGGACGAATCATTCCAAAGGGATGAAAATCCAAAGTCCACGAGCTGGACGGATATAGACTAAATCCACAAGGTGGACGGATCATCCCAATGGATGAAAATCCAAAGTCCACAAGCTGGACGGATATAAAACTAAGTCCACAAGGTAGATGGATCATTCCAAAGGGATGAAAATCCAAAGTCCACGAGCTGGACGAATATAAACTAAGTCCACAAGGTGGACGGATATAGACAATGTTCACAAGATGGACGGATATAGACTAAATCCACAAAGTGGACGGATCATCCCAGAAGGATGAAAATATAAAATCTACAAGGTGGACGAATATAACCTAAGTCCACAGGGTGGACGGGTATAAACTAAGTCCACAAAGTTGACGGATCAGCCCAACGGATGAAAATTCAAAGTCCACAAGATGGACGGAGATAAACAAAGTTCACAAATTGGACTTAAAAGATAAAACAGGATAAGCCAAATCGTCGTCAGGACTAAATAAAACAGACGGATATATTCCATAAACATCAAAAAGGTCGACGGACCGAGTATTACTTAAAATGAAGCCCTGAAAGGGAATGTTTACATCATGACGGGGTATCATGAAACTGTTCTCCACATTCTTTCAAAAAAAAAAAAAAACTAAACTATTACAAATTATAAGTCTGCCGCAGTAATATCTTTCTCCTCGGTACGACGGGTTTGATCATCCTTGGGATTACCCTCAACTAACGTCTGGACAACCACCGTCTGATCAACAGCTGTCAGGTCCACTGCCAACTGATCATCTTTAGGATCCCTAGAAGCTTCACGGTTAGTAGGGTTCTCACTAAATAAATCGTCCGTATCATCTGATTGGGCGGGCTGGACGGACGTTTGCTCAGGGGCATTAATGTTGACGGCTGACAAATCTAGCTCTGGATTCAAGGCTTTCACCTGACGAACGGCATCGTCAAAACCATCGTTATATGAAAGGCTAAGCTCAGTTATTAGTGCCTCGGAATCACGATACTCCTGTATTGCAACCTCCTTAGCCAGACAGACCTCCTTGACCTTTTCCTCCAAAGCCTGCTTCAGGTCCTCCGTCAGCTTGATATATTCGTCCCTTGCTGTTTCAGCCATTTTGAGTTTTTTGTCTTTGACGACCTTCCAGGACCTCAACTCGAGTAACTCGTCCTCCGTCACCTTGGCCTTCTGTCGAACACGGTCTAAGGTCGTCTCGTGATTGAGACACCGTCCCATCATCCCCTTCATCATAATCATGGCCTGGAAGAAAAACATAAGTTAAAAATAAAAAAATTAAAAAAATTAAAAAATTAAAAATTAAAAAATGATGATGATGATAAGAGGAAGAAAAGAATCCTGACGGGCTACATAACGACGGATGAATTACCTGAGCAACGCTAAAGAGGGCCGTCTCACCCATAGCCTCTGTCGAATGGTTACACAAATCCTCGTAGTCCTCGGTTGTTATGATGGACGAAAGTCGCTCAAGGGCGTATTTGGAATCCTCGCGGAGTAGAGGGGGTGGCTTCTTCTAGCTTCCAGACGGACCGGTCATTAGGCCCTTACCGGCCCCATGCTTCACGGGGGTAACCGTCTTAGCCCCTCCGGCCAACAAGCCAATGACGGGCTCCAAAGGAACCTTGGGCTTTTTTGGGGCACGGTCTCCCTTTGACGGTT
Organism: Quercus aquifolioides; assembly: GCA_019022515.1. Lineage (NCBI taxonomy): Eukaryota > Viridiplantae > Streptophyta > Magnoliopsida > Fagales > Fagaceae > Quercus > Quercus aquifolioides. The sequence continues at coordinate 51,958,982 of CM032326.1, read as the reverse complement.
GTTTCCTCTTAACCGCCTGCTTATTGGTGCCCGTCCCCATAGGGTCCGCACTAGTTTCTTTGTTTTTAGCAGCTTGCAATCTGATCGCCGCCCTCCTTTTTGCATCGTCCATCTCTGAAGAGGTAGACGGGTGTCAAAGGCAAAAAAAAAATTTAAACAAGGAAGAAAGACGGACTTACGCTGACGGGTGCGCTCTTCGTACTTAAGCGCCGCTGGAGTTGGCTCGGGTCCGTCATAGTACCAATTGATTGTGTTGAGGTTGACGAGTTTTGCCCAGGTCCGTTCTTCTGGTTTGGACTTGGTGAAAATTTTCTCAAGAAAACTGAACTCCTCTAGTGTAACTTGAGGTCGCCGTCGAACTGCACAAAAGTAGACGGACGTTAAAAACAAATAAATTATTAAATAGGCTTTTAGTAGTTGTCATATGATGGGCTCATACCAGACTGATTTATTACGCCCCAAACCTTGTCGACGGGCATGAAATCCGTCTCCCCTGGATGACACATCCAACCGTCGCCCTTTATGAAGAAATAGCGGCTCTTCCAATCTCTATTCGAGTCCGGGGTTTCGTAAATTACTTTCAAGACATGGCTCCTAGGAACAAAACTATACATCCCCCTTGATTTATCTATCTCATCTGGACGGTAGCAGTGGAGGAATTCCCTTATTGTCAGCCTTCTTCCACCGTCGGACATAGCCCCGTACAGGACTTCCATTGCTATGAAGACCCTCCAGGCATTTGGGGATAACTGGCTGACGGATAAGCCTAAGTATTTTAGGAGTTCGCGGTGCAGGGAGCTCAGAGGAAATCTGAGACCTGCCTTGAGCATCTGCTCGTACACTCCTACATCGTCTACCCCTTCGTAATAACATTTCTCTGATGAACAGGGTAGACGGATGGGGATGTAGTCTGGGATTTGATAATTGGCCCTAAGGGTTTTAAAATGAGTTTCCTTGATGGTGGAGGTGAAGGCATTTACCGTCCATTCTGGAAGCATGATGAACTCCCTAAGTCCATCAGCTCCCACGACGGATCTAACTATTTGATCTTCATCATCGGCAGAACCCTCCTCTATCTCGATCATCTCCATATCCTCATTTGTTGAGGATGGGGAAGATGAAGACGAACTCCTCTCCTCGCTTAAGTCGTCTTGGTCTTTGTGACCTGACGGGAATACCTCTTCGTAATCCGCCCCGTCACGGACAATTGACTGGTTACTTGACGCACTAGACATTGCCTACAAGTATGACAGAACCTAAGACTCCGACGGGTCTAAGAATGGATAACAAAAGTAAAGTGTTTAGCTATAAAAGTAATACGACGGTAGGAAAATATGTAAAAGGGTACTTACCAACCAGTACGTGAACGGATGAAAGTTGGTGATGACGGACTCTAAAGTTTGTACGATGTATTCTGACAAAGATGACGGATCGAGCTCTGACAATTGAATTTTGGTTGAAAGTGTTAAAATGAGAGTCGAAGGTTTGATATTTATAAGGAAGGTGCACGGAAGACAAAGCGACGCTTCGATCCCACACAATGGCTTGTAGAAGAGTGACGCGTGTCATGAACCTTTAATGCATTCCAGATCTTGTCGGCGGCACAAATTGATGAACGGTGTAAACCTTGGTACCGTCAACCTTAGTGACCTGGAACCAACGACCCACAGTCCTCTCAACCGTCACCCCCGTTGATGTATACCGTCACCCCATGCTTCCGTCCACTAAAGTACGACGGACCCATGGGGTGAAGGGGGCAACTGAAGAGGAAGAATTTGGGCTAGAGATGGGCCTGACGGTCATTCACTGTGGGCCGATAGTGGACGGGCCCATTACCTGCCAAATCTCTAAAGATGGATCCAATGTGAAATATCGGCAAGCCCAAGGTCCATAAGGAAGGCAGAAAGACCCTTGGTATGAGATACTTGCGTTCTACGTTCAATGTTAGAGTCCTATAAGGAAATGATTCCGCAATCTACGCTCAAAATGATTCCTATAAGGAAAAGACTTCTACTCCAAGAAAGAGAAGTCCACCTTCTACTACTATAAAAGCTCCAATACCCTCGCAAATCAAGGTACGCATAATTTACCATCTCTAGCACTCTAGAGTTGTGAGAATATTTCTGACTTAACCTTCGGAGGGTATTTGGCCGGCACCACACCGATGCTCTCTGTTAGGTTTCCTTCTTTGTGTTGTGTAGGTTCACGTTCGAGCGTGTAGGTATCGTGTGGCTCACTGGTGAAATTCACGACCTCATCAGAAGGGCACAATATAAAAACCACGCACCCGTGTCCCACATAGGAAGAAACCATTAACCTATGAAGCAACCATTAACTGCTTGCTATTGCTATGTAGAATTTGATATAGAATTATTGTTAAAATATTATGCCCGTCTTTTTTATTTTTTTTAATCATTACAAAAAATGAAAACCATAAAAGCCTTAAATCCTGGTCCAATAATGGAAAGACAAACAAAGAACTCTCCCTAAATCTTTGACTTAAAAAAAATTAACTTAGAAAATTTCTCAAGGTCAATTACTAATTATCCTTAATTATTATATTTTTTGGCCTTTTCTTTTATATACCAAACGCGTATATGCACACGCAAGGAGGAAGGCAAATTCGAATTCCTTTCCGTATTTGGAGTGTGGCTCCTCCACCAAGGCTTCTCCTATGATTCCTACAACCTAAGGGACTACTCAAGGCACACTCAAGATTAGATTTTCAAGCATTAATGAAAAGAGAAAAGCAAGACAGTGTATAAAATTCCATGAGTTGTAAAATGAGTACATGTGCCAAATAAAATAAGAAATGTAAAAAGATGTTCTTAAATGCAGCCTAATGTCTCAAATAAGAAATAAAGTGCAGAAATACATGCTAATAAAAGGAAAAAGTAAAAAAGAAACATGTTGTGTGCCTATATGTCTGTCTCTCTATCTGCAAGATCACTGGAAACGCGTCTCCTCAGCTGGTAGCTGGGGGTGGTCTTTGAATCATCATCATCATCACTCGGGTGAGCAAACCCTCCAGGACCATAGATTTGCCTGAATACCCAGTCAACTCCAGCTTGAGATTTTTGGCAAGCCAGGCAAGCTCCTCATGCTCCTCTACAGTGGGATGAATTTGAAAAGAAGACAATGTTAGAACAAGTGTTGAGAGGTACAAGAAAAGAAAAGACAAGACAAGGATGCAAAAGAGCTCACCACTCGTGTACCCTCTGGAAAAGGGTACCCCAAGACATTTATGTTACTTCCCACAGGACACTCCCAAGTGAAGCCATCATGGCCATATGTGTAGACCAACCAGGGAAGATAAGGAGGATTAACAGGACCACCAGTAGCAAGGCCAGCCTGATATAAGCATCATAGTTGAGTGTAATCATGTGCAGGAATGCATACCTTCGCAATGAGGGAAGGCATGAGATGAGTCTCACTGAACTCATCATAGTCCAGATCATCCACAAGCGTCTCGGCATAGGGAATGCCATTCCTCCATAGCTGGTACTCAGCATTAGTCATGGAGAGTGGGGCAAGCATGAACTATGGAGGATCCATCAGAACCTGCGGTGCATCCTCGCCTACTAGCTGGCAGCATACCCTTTCTGCCAACTAAAGGACCTTGAAACTAGCACTCTTCAGCGACTGGGTGATCTCGGAAGTGATGATGGCAGCCACCTCCAAATTTGGGTCCGCAACAGGAGGAAGACTCGCTCATGAACCCTAAATGGCCTATGGCAACACATAGGGTTAGAAGAAGGATCCTAGGAAACTTGCAAAAGAAGATAATGGGAGAAAATAGGATCTTTACTCACCTCATCGAAAGAAAGCCCGTTGAAGTGAGCCCTAACCGAGGAGAAGCTCTTCAGATCCACCTTAGCTTCACGAGTAATAAGTCCGTATGTTACGGCCCAGCGTTGGAAAAAGGAAACACAGTTTACCAGATGATAGTTTGCAAGATTAGAGTTTGCAAGAAATGTAAGTACAATTTGCAAGGTATGGATGTGAATGAAGATGTAGTTTGTGAGATAAAGACATGAATGCAGTTTTCAAGAACATGAGGTACAACTTAGTAAAAAAAAAAAAAAAAAAAAAAAAAATTCCAAATATCCCTAGTAGGTACCCAGAAGGTAAGAAGTACAAAGAAAAATTAAAAAATGCACCTAGAAGTACCCTTAATTGGGTAAAAGACACAAAGACTCTTAAAGCATCCCCAGCAGGTTTGAAAGTATCCAAACATCCCTCAGCAAATCAGGAATCACCAAGGAAACTCCTCTTGAGTTAAGACCATCAACCAAATACCCAGTAAGTTATAGTATCATGGAGGATTCCCTCGTGGGCCCAAGGCACAAGGACAACTTCCCCGAAGGTTGTGAAGAACAGTAGTTCACCATGGAGTTGATAGAACTCCCTCATGAGTGAAATCAACACAAGTTCCCTAGTGAGTCATGAAGGAGAAGAAGAAAATTTTTTCCAGTGTGCATGCACATGACTTATACCAGTTAGAATTACCAAGAAACTTGTGCACATATCCTCTGGGAATTGAACATGCAGGCGCAGGACCAATACCAGTCAAAATTACCAAGAAACTTGTATACATATCCTTCGGGAATTGAAAATGCAGGCACAAACCCCATACCAGTCATACAAAACTCATGCACATATCCTCCAAAAATTGAATATGCAGGCACATATCTCATACTAGTCATACAAAAACTCGTGCACATATCCTCCGGAAATTGAATATGCAGGCACAATGGAAGACGTAGAGATAGGGATAGAGACCAAGGTTACCCCGAGGCAAGAGCCTTACCCAAAAGGGTAGAGATGGAGATAGAAAACAAGAATTACCAGAGTCCTAGGCCACCTGGAGAAGTTTAAGGCAAGAGCCCAAGATGGACACCACACACACACATATATATATATATATCCTTTTAAGCTAGTAAGAGCACCTTGTTTGTTTGGTTGATTGTTTGTTTTTCTTTTTAAGGACTCTAGGATAGTGAGTCACTCACCTTTTGCTTGCAATTAGCAAAACAGGTTTTGGGATGAATCCTATGAAACTCTGATGAGTTGCACCCCGCCCTATGTATGTGTGTTGTTTGCTGTGTGCGTGGGTTGGGCTCGAGTTGTATGTTGAAACAAAATGTTTTGTATCTTATTCTTTTGATTCCATTAGTGAATCTCATGAATCATAAGAGGAGCATTGGTAGACACCACATTTTGTACCCCTTATAACTTGGCCCTTGTTCCCCAATGATGTTGGAATTCTAAAGCCCAAGCTTGGTTTTGGGCTTGATCAAATTGAAATTGACTCGAGGAAAGTGTTTTTGGAAAAATATAACATTTTTATGAACTAAATAAATCTATTTTTGAAAAATTAAGGCCAAGAAACCCTAGGGCATGCGTACACGTACACACGTATGCACACATATGTCCCAAAGTTGGGTGCGCATGCTTCATACATGCGTACACATACTCGGGCCTGTGCACACATGCTAGAGTTCCATAAACTATGAAAGACAAGTTTTTCAACATGAAGTGTAAGGTTTGGAATGAATTCCATATCGTCTGAGAGCTGTTCCAAACCCCCATACATGGTACCTTTTCAAAACACACAGAAAATCTTAAGGGAAAAAAACAAGATTCATTAGAGGTATATGTTCTAAGTCTCTTTTTTTCTTACTTTAATCTTTCTGTTTTCCTTGTTTTCTTGTTTTGTTGTGTTATAATATGCTTGTTTAGTTTAGGTTTCCTTTGTGCTATCATTTTATGTATGTTAGGTTGTTAGTTTAAGCTTTCAGCTTTGTTCTATGTTCTTGTGCCTTTTGGGTTAGGGTTTAGGGCATGTATGCATATGCATGCTTACTGCATGCACATGCATACATGAAGTATGCGTACGCATACAACTGCACTGCGTACGTAGGCCTCATGTATGCGCACGCATACTCGTGCTCAGAAACTCTAATTTGAACCTTTTGCTTCTATTTCTTTATTTAAATATGCCTATGTTCTAGTTTGTTCTCACATGTATATGTCTATGTTTCTCTGTTTATTTGTTGTTTGTTCTCCATATCTTAGATTAAGGTTTCATTTCAATTCTTTCTTTGTTTTGCCATGAACATGCATATGATATGACCATGCATTAATGCATAGGTGTTGTGGTGGAGAGAGGTAAGTCATGCATTTATATGAATATGCATTTGGAATGCGTGTTTCAATGATAAGTATGAATATGTTTGTTGGGATGATGTTTAGATGCAATCACATGTTTGCTTAAACCTTACCATGTCTATGTTTCTGCCTTGATTTGATATATACATGTTTCTGCCTTGGATGTAATGCAATGCATGATAGATGTATGCTAGGCTTGAGATGTGATATGTAATGCAATGCCATTATAGATTTATGTTAGGGTTTGGGATGAAATGCCATATTTGTTTGCTAGATGCATGTTAGTGTGTGTGTGAGTCTAGAATGACAATATTGGATATGCCTTTAATGAGATTAAGACGTAAGACACAATGAGTGGAAGCCGATCCACGAGTCGGGCGATCTTGGGTGCCTAAGACCTTCCTATGCTGTACCTAAACTCCGAAACCATACTTTGATAGTAAGATCAGTCCTTCCACGTAAGGACGCTATACATGTGGTTCCTAGACCTACTCTAGGTGGTGACTCCATTTTCTTTTCTCCACCCCAGTCCACTCGGCCGAGGCGTACTCCCTTCCCGTTACGCCCAGACTGTCCAGCCAAAGGTAACATATGAAATGAACCAATTGCTTTCTGAGAGTTCTAGGAAGTGGAGATCAGAAAGGCACTCATATAGATGTACTCGCTTAAGGCCCCAGGACCAGATGGTGTGCCCTTTTTATTTTATCAGCATTTTTGGCCTTTTATTGGAATAGTTGTGACTAAAACTATTTTGGATTTCTTTAACTTTGGAATCATTCCTTCAAAGTATAATGAAACCCATATTGTTTTAGTTCCAAAGATCAAAGAACCAAAAAGAGTAACTAATTATTACCCAATTAGCCTTTGTAATGTTGTTTACAAATTAGCCTCAAAAACTCTGGCAAATAGATTGAAGAAAATCTTATCATCTGTGATTAGTGATACTCAAAGTGCTTTTGTGTGTAGTAGATTGATTACTGATAATGTGCTAGTTGCCTTTGAAACAATGCATCATATTAGTTAAAAAAAAGGCTAGAAAGGTAGGTGAGATGGCATTGAAACTTGATATGAGTAAAGCTTATAATAGAGTTGAATGGGTTTGTTTGGATCAGATTATGGAAAATTTGGGTTTCAATTTGAGGTGGAGAGGCCTTATGATGTAATGAATTTCTTCTGTTATATATTTTGTTTGTATTATTGGGAAACCCTGAGGTTGCATCTCCCCTTCTAGGGGCCTACATCAAGGAGATCATTTTTCTCCTTATCTTTTCTTAATATCTGTAGAAGGTTTATGTGCTCTAATAAAGCAATCTGTGCATGATGATTCTATGGATGGAGTTTCTATATGTAGGGGTGGAACGAGTCTTTCTCATTTTTTTTTCATTGATGGTAGTCTCATTTTCTGCAAGGCTACTTTGGAGGAATGTGAATCTTTGCAAAAAGTTCTTCATGTGTATGAGGAAGCTTCTGGCCAACATTTAAATCGGGCAAAAACTTCATTGTTCTTTAGAAGTAATACTGTTAGGTAGTTTCAAGAGAAGATAAAATCAAGATTTGGAGCTTAGATTATTAGAAAGGATGAAAAATATCTTTTACCATCCCTGGTGGGCCGAAATAAGAGAAACACTTTCAATGCTATTAAGGAGAAATTGGCGAAAAAGTTGTCAGGTTAAAAGGAGGAGTTATTGTCTAAAGCTAGCAAAGAAGTGTTAATTAAGGCCGTAGCACAAGCAATTCCAACTTATATACTATGAGTTGTGTCAAAATTCCTAATTCCCTTTGTGATGAGTTGATGAGTATGATTGATAATTTTTGGTGGGGACAAAAAAGGATGAAAAGAAAATGGCGTGGTTGAGTTGGGAAAAATTGTGTAAGCCTAAATTTTGTGGGGGAATGGGGTTTAAACTTCTTAGGTCTTTCAACCTTGCTCTTCTTGCTAAATAGGGTTGGAGACTTTAGGTGGAACTCATAATTCCTTAGTGTATAGGGTTTTTAAGGCCAAGTATTTTCCCCGCTATGATTTTGTGCATGCCACTTTAGGTAATAAACCTTCCTATATTTGGCGAAAATCATGGCAGCTCAGAATGTTGTACAGAAGGGTATTAGATGGAGGGTGGGGAATGGTCAGAGTATTTGGGTTTGGGAGGATAAATGGTTGCCTCATTTGTCTACCTATAAGGTTATCTCCCCTAGGGTTTTACTTCCCTCAGTTTCTAGAGTTTGTGATCTAATTGATGTTGAGAACAATTGCTGGAATGGTGACTTACTGAAACAAGTTTTTCTCCCTTTTGAGTCCGAGTGTATTAGCGGTATCCCTTTGAGCATTAGACTACCTGAGGATAGACAGGTTTGGGCGGAAACTACAAATGGTTTGTTTTCTATAAGGAGTGTGTATAAGGTTGTAATGGATTTGGAGGCAAATGGTAATGAGGTTTCTTGCTCTAATAATAGTAGATTGCTCTCTTTTTGGAAAAAAACTTTGGAAAATCAATGTTCCACATAAAGTTAGTGTTGGATATATTTCAACAATTTACTTTTGTGATAAAGCAAAATGAACAATACACAGATCTAAAATTAAGCAATAACACAAATAGATATGATAGGTAAAAGCAATAAACAAATACTGAATATATATAAGAAGAAATTTGCAAATAATTAGAAACTCACAGACCAAATGCATGAAGGATGAATAATTCAGATCAAGTCTTGTGTTTGACATAATCTCCTTAAAGAAAATTTCTCCCCTCACACAATCTGTGGTGCTTTGAGACTCATGGACGTCTGTCTCTCAGGATAAAATGATCTACAACACAAAGAAGAAGCACACAAGATCTGTGCTCTGCGAACTACTCATGTCTCTTTCTCTCTCTTTGACTCAAATGAATGCACAAAAATATTCTCTTTGGGAGAGTTTCTCTAAAAAGTTCTTTTTTATGAATGAGGGATTACGAAAATATACATTACTGAACAGACAAATTGTTTTAGAAAAAATTGCTATATACAGACTTAATGATTCAAAAAATAAAATAATAAAATATTATTATTAATTGGATAAGTGGCCCAGTCCACACATGCCTAAAGCCTAACTCAATATCCAACCCAAAACTCATATTCTCTATCATTTCCTATGTGAGACTCTTAATATCATGTTCAAGTAGCCATGTTAGGAGTCAATTTCTTATTCACTCTATAATATTTATCTAGCAGTTAGACATAAGGGAAGAGGAAGGATGGCTTGGGTTTGGTTCAGTGGTGTCAATATTATTTGGAGGAATATTGGGTGGCTTCAGTTCATCCAAAACTCCCTCAAATTCTGGAATCAAATTGGTCTCCACCTAAGGATCCGTTATACAAGATTAACGTTGATGGTACTGTTTTTCCTTCTCAGAAAGAGGCAAGTGTGAGGGTTATAATTCGGGAACATAGGGGACTTTTTATTGCAGGTTTAAGCAAGAAAATTCCCGCACCTTTAGATGCCATTGAAGTGGAAGCAAAGGCCTTCGAAGCTAGCTTGACTTTTGCTGCTGCAGTTGGCATCCGTGATTTTGTGATTGAGGGTGACTCATTGAATATTGTTCAAGCTCTTCGTGGAGAATCACCTCCTCCATCTTTTGTGGCTCCTCTGATTTATGGGATGTTTGCTGCTGTTAATGATTTTTGGTTAATTCATTTCTCCCCTGTTCACAGGACTAGTAATAGGCTTGCGCATTTATTAGATATGCATGTCTTAGGCATTTATGACTTTTTTGCATAGATTAAGAGTCTTTGTTTCTTAGAACAAACTCTTCTCCTTAATGTAATTTTTTATTATTATTTTTTTATAAGATGATGTAATTTTTGTTTGTTGTTAATTGAAGTTATTTGTCTTCCTATGAGGAGAGGAAAAAAGAAAAAAAAAGAAAAACACACAATGTTTTGGCCCAAAAACGGAAAGCCCCCTAATCCCTATATGGACGGTTGCCCAACCGTTCATCATGCATGAAGAGCCACGTTCTATGGCACTTTTAACCTTTTTTTGGGAAAATATAATAACAGTGACTTCAAAATCTCTCGAGGGATGGATTATCCTTCAATTATGAATGAGTCTGAGAAGGGGTCATCGGTTTCTATACCATCAGCGCCCCCTCAACCGCCAAATCCTTCTTCAGAGATCGACCACTCCTATCATTGGACAGCCACTGGAGTTCCAGTCCATATGACAAACCAACCAAACCCTCCTCCAAGACCTGCTGCCAACCCTGACTTGAAATCTCATCCTGAATCTGCAGTACCTTGGTCCACTGGACTCTTCAATTGTTGCGATGATGTTAACAGTTGTAAGTACATATTTTTCACTCGCTCATAACATGGTCCTCCATTGTGCCACACTTCCATGATCAACAACTGTTTACTTCATACCATTGCATTATTTATTATTATCATTCAAATCCCATTAAGTAAATTTTTTTTTTAAATTTTGACTTTCTCATCAAGCAATTGCAGACATTGAAAACGATGATTTCTGTTTTGGGTTGTCTATTTTGCACCACTGCTAAAGACGACAATAACTGTTTAGATCAGATGTTGATGATGATTTTTACTAAGAACTTACAAGCATATATAAGTGAAATTTTTGCATTATCTTATCTTGTGTACAAAATTGTCAATGTTAATGTCATATGCACAGTACGAATTCACGGGATTGGTTGGGATCTTCGATTAAAAGAAATTTAAACTTAGGGTGCCAAAGTTTGTTTATAAAGAACAAAATACACAAGCACTTCCGTAGTTTTAGTACCATATATCCCAATTAACTTTCTGGATACTGGATTCAGAAATCAATATGGTTCATATTTAACAAAGTACGCACGGATGATGTGGCAAATATTTAAAGAGCAAGTATTGGCCACGAGATTTAAATGTGCATTAATTATTGATTTATAGCAAGTCCCAAGTTTTGTTTCAGGTTGCTTAACTTGCTGGTGTCCATGTATTACATTTGGGCGAATTGCAGAAATTGTTGATAGAGGATCGACTTGTAAGTTCGAAAAAGAAAATGATGGATTGCTTTCACTCATACATTATTAGCAAATGGAGATTATTATTAAAAAAAAATTAATGATTCGTGCATGGGTTTGCAGCATGTGGAGTGAGCGGAGCACTTTACGCATCAATATTGTTCGTGACTGGTTGTTCGTGTTTGTACTCATGCTTTTACCGATCCAAATTGAGAGGACAGTATTTTTTGGAGGAGAGCCCATGCACAGATTGCTGTATCCATTGTTGTTGCGAGGAATGTGCTTTGTGTCAAGAGTATAGAGAGCTCAAGAAACATGGCTTTGACATGTCCATAGGTACACACACTCTATCTCTCTCTCCTGTGATTATTTATTAGGTTTGTGTAATATTGTGTGTGACTAAGCTTTTGCATTTTATGGACTAGTAGGGTGGCATGGGAACATAGAAAGGCAGAAACGAGAAGCTAAAAAGCCTCCAGCAGTGCAAGGGGCCATGACGCGGTGAATTGTATAGCCACAAAATATTGTTGCAATGTACTAGTACTTCTAATCTTAATTAAGCCTGTATGAACCATTTATATCTCTGATAAATTAGGTGTACAACACTGTCGGTGACAGTATTGAGATTCGTTGATGTGTCGTGAGCACCAATTAAAATTGCCTTATTGGGATCCTTAATTATTATAATATTGTATTAATTTTAAGGGTGTAGATTTTTTTATTAATTTTTTTTTTGGAGCTATTTAGATCAGGTATTTTGGTATTGTATTTATTTATTTATTTTTTTGCCATTTGTTTTGTACGCCTTTCGGCCTTGTAATTTTTTTTAGGAGGGAGGGGCTGCGGCCCAAATGCCCTCATAAGGCCAACCCCTAAAGCCTTGTACTTATATGCTGTGTACTTAATTTAGAAATCCAGCACACATTGGGAACTACTTTTTCTTTCGGGTGTTCCCTTAAATTTCCATATACGAACTCAACTTTTGGTATGTTTGGCTACCATATTTATCCTTGTAAGTTAGATGGTTGTATTCTTTTTTTTTTTTTTTGGAGGTATTTAGAGTTCAAATTGCCCCACTCCTAACTATCAATGTATCAAAAACTAGGAGCAAAGCTAGAAATATGATCTTTTTTGGGTAGGAGAGGGGGAAATTACAACTTACTCACTTGTGGCTTTGCCAAAATTTAAGTTGCTAACCTGTGGTTTGAAATTTGATACTTTGTATGCGTTTGGATACGCGTATCCAACGTTTGCGTTTACTTCCCTTTTTTTTTTTTGGGTGGAAAAACACATTTCAGCCCAGACATGTGGGGGATCCACTACCTCTTTACTAACAAAATAAGTGGTGGACAGTGCTTTCCAATGGGTCTCATGTACTGTTCACGGGACCCACAAACCTCTTTTTTCAGCAACTTTTTCATTAAAAATGGGTCCCACGGCACTATTCACACATTTAAAAATTATTTCGCTACAGTGTTTTCAGTTTTCAGCAAAATAAGCGATATCTAAACACACCCTTTACCCACCTAAGGTTAGCTCAGTTAGAGTTCTGTAACCTTCCTCTGTTAAAAATAGGACTAAATATGTAATTTGCTCCACTTTTATGTCTCTCTCTGCCAAAAACAAAAAAAAAAAAAAAAAATTAAAAAAAAAACATAAAAACACAACATAAAATAAAATTAAAAAAAGATGTTGGTAAGAATAAAAGAAGAAATTTCCTTTGCCTAAACTAAAGTCATCATCCAACTCAATGATTATGGACTCCCATTCTTCAATTCAGTTAGTCCACAAACAAACTTCCTACAAGCAAATCAAAAGCTATTGAATCATGACGGTCTATGTATCAAAAGCTATATATTTGGTTAAGAGCACTAGCATAAAGGGATGCATACCAGTCACTATTTTACATCCTAAAAACTTGCTTTATCTATTTTACCATCTCATTTTACAACCTACACAACATCCTAGTTTCTATTTTTACATACTCATTAAAATAATATAAATTATACCAGCAAATAATATAAATAAATAAAAAATTGGTTTCTTTTTCTTCTCTTCCATCTCTTTTTCCTCTCCACTTTTTTGTCTCTCTCTCCAGCAAACCCACACAACACCTTCCACCAAAACTCAGCCACAAACACCAATTCTATCACCACCAAAATTACCCCCCCCCCCCAAAAAAAAAGCTGCAACCACCAACCACCAAACCAACCAACCAGCCACCACCACTGCAACACCAACAAACCCACCAAATCTGACCCAAATAGTGAAAAAACAGAGAACAAAGAAAACTCATTACCAAGCTCCACCCATTACCAAATTTGACCCACCAAATTTTTTTTCCTTTTCAACCATTTCCTCAATAACCATACAGACAAAAACAGAGAGAAAAATAAGCAGAGATCTCAAAGCTACAAGTATTATAACACAAAAACAACGCAAATCCATTACCAAGCCAACCCATCCACCACCCACCACAAAAACCATAGGAACAAATCACAACCCCCAAACCCAAATCCATTTCAAAACCACATACCCAAATCCGTCAGAACATCTGCCCTACCCAAATCTGAAATTGCAAACCCAAACAACGAACACCACCGGAACAACTACACCGCTGATCTCCGAAGATGCCCATGGTTCGACCCAAACGACCGATCCAAACACCACCCAAACGCTTGACCTAAATGAAAATCACAGCCACAAAGTGTAGAGAGTAGAGAGATTCAGAGAGTGAGAGGCATTGAGGGAGAAGAAAGGAGGGAGAAGAAAGGAGGGAGAAGAGAGAAGGGAGAAGGGCAGAAAAGAAAGAAAAATTGAATATAATATAGTATTTTAGTTTACATCCGAGTGAACAATTGGTTCTATATATGAGAACCAACTGTTCATAGTTGGGAAAAAAAAATCCATTCCCACACCCGGATGTTGTTGAGTTTTGGCTTGTTAGTTGCTAAAATAGCAATTGTTGGGGGGGGGGGGTGTTTGACACCCCTAATGCTAGTGGTCTAACAACCTTATACTTTTTTTATTTTTTTTTATTCTTTTAGACATGAACAAACATGATAGAATTTTTAAATCTAGTGACTTGAAGGCCTGTTCATGAACAAATAAAACACTACAAGAAAAAAGATTTAATACAACAAAAAAGTCGTTGCAATTACAACTAATGTCATTGTAATAAGGTGTTATTGCAATGACAAAAAAGTCTTTGCAAGCCATTATAATAAACTCCGAGGCAATATGTTTATGCAACACTAGATTTTCGTTACAATAAATTTCACATATTGCAACGATTTACTTTGAAAATCTCGTTGCAATAGGTTGATTTTTTTTTATAAATTTAAAAAAAAAATTTAAAAAAAAATCATTTTTAAAAAAAATAATTTTTTCATTAACCTGTTTTGCAATTCAAAAACCGTATCTAGGAACTACACTAATTGTTTGTTTGATTATACCCCTTAAAACAGATTGTTTAACCTAATAAATTAGCCAAGTGTTTACTTAGGTTAATTATGAGAACTAGGTTAAACAACAATAAATCATATCATGCATAACGAAAAAGAAAATAACACACAGATATGATCACCTAGGAAAACCAATGAAATGAACCGTCTCAAGGTAAAAACCTGGGGAGGATTTGACCTAGCTATCGTCAAGGTAAACAAATCCACTAGAAAGAATTGAAGTTTACAAAAAATTTAACCCTAAATCTTTTGCTATTACTAGTAGAACTTACTAACACGACCACGTGCAAGCTCCGACTCCGCAGACTCTTCTCTCTTGGATTTGTAGCACACAAGCTCCCATGCTTATGACTTTGAGATCCCACTCAAAGGTTTCAAATCACCAGTTGTTGATCTTGTAGCAGCAATTAGATTCCACCAGCAATTGATTGTAGATCTTATTCATGTAGACACTTATAGAGTTAGAAGGTTACAGAACCTCTCAGATCTCACAAGACTAACTCACAAATCTTCCAAGAGTTTTCAAAATGTAGTTAGGGTTTTCCTTTTATACTTAGGAGTGTTGGACTGAAACCAAAAATGTTTCTATAGGCTTGGGTCTAATTTAAATTCTGCAAAATCTGATTTACGACGATTTTCTAATGGTCAAATTTTCGATCAGTCGAGCTTCACTGAACTTGAACTATCCTTTCTGCAGCTTGAATGTTCTTGAAACTTGATTTGTACAATCTTGAGCAATGTCTAACACCTAATCTAGACATGTTTTTGTTCTCGGTTTGCCATAAAAAACAAAATAGGAATCTAAACATTTAATCTTAAATCTTTACAACCTAACACTAACAATCAAAGATACACATAAAAGATGAAAAATTCAAAATACTTCATTTCAATACATATGTCAAAAAACAAAAATATATACACAACTTGTTGAGTTTACATTCAAACACATAATTTCAAAAAGTATGCAAAAATCAATACAACATGAAAGAAAAGTTTCTTCTCGAAGGTGTTATCCAAGCATGCTTCACGACCATTTCATTGACTTACCACCTATTTTGGGAAAAAAAAGTATAAAGTTGAAAAACATCATATATACAACACAATGACACTAATATACACCATCATTGATTCTAAAACAAAACACACACACACACACACTCCAATACTACTTGAAGACTATACAATTAAACAAAGAAAAATCAAATTAAAATTTAAAGAGAACCAAAAGATTACCTAAAAGTTAGAGAGAAAATCTTTAAACTAAGAAAGAGTCTCTCCAAGGAGACTATGAGTTAAGAGAAACTGAAATTTGAGAGAAAAAATTTAGAGTTAGTAGATATGAGAGTAAGATGGAAATTTGAGAGATAAATTTTGTAGTTAGTAGATAAATTTGAATTTTGAGATACGCGTAAGAGAAAGAGGGAAAGTGAGATGGGAAAGAAAAAAAAAAGAGGCATGGGGGGAGAGAGAGAGAGAGAGTGAGAGAAATTGAGATGAGAAAAATAGGGAGAGAGAGAGAGAGAGAGAGAGAGAGAGAGAGAGAGAGAGAGAGAGAGATCGAGAATTTGAGATTTAAAAGAAAAAGAAAAAGAAATAGGAGATAGAGGTGAGGTGAGTGAGATAAAGAGGGAAACTAAGATAAAAATTAAAAGAGAGAGAGAGAGAGAGAGAGAGAGAGAGAGAGATAGGCATGGGTGTGAGGTAAATTTGAGATGTGAAAAAATAGGAAGATAGATGTGGGTGAAAGAAAGAGGAAAACTGAGATGAGAAAAAAAGAAAAAGAAAAAGACATGCATGGGTGAGAGAGAGAAAACTAATGAAAAATATAGTACCAATTTCCTAAATTTTCCTGCTACTCAATTACCCACCTCTATTACATCAACAAAATTTGATGTGAAATAAATATTTAACCTATTACAACAATATATTTCGATATGAAATAAAAGATTACCTATTGCAATAACATATTTCAATGTAAAATATGGTTACCTATTACAACAACACATTTCGATGTAACATAATAATTATTGCTACAATCTCATATTGATGTAATAAATTTAAGTTACTGTTACAACAAAAAACAACCTAGAGATGCAATAGTATATATATTACCTCTTTTTTTTTTTTTTTGCAATAATACTTGATGTATTATGTCTTTTTTCATGTGGTGAAATAATATAAAATATTTTTTCTCGTTTACCATAATCCTGGGCATTCCAAAATTTTCCAAGAAAGTAAAAATTTCCTTTGGAAACAAAAGTTCAAATAAAAAACTCAACTGAAGAATTAGTCCCTTTGTATGCAATATACATCGATGTGCAAGATTCTTCAAGGGTGTATCATTCCAGCTAGTACTATGAATTGTAAACCAATTCCAGCTAGTACTATGAATTGAAAACCAATTAGAACTGAAGTTTGTATCTGCAGCCTTGATGTAAATATCATGTTTTTGTTCTAATGAAATGCTTGAGTTGTGTTGAAAAAAAAAAATTAAATCAAACCTAGAATCAAATCTTTGAATAGATTGAGACCCATTTCTTACCCTCAACCACATATAGACCAGATCATACAACACCTTACACTTCCATAACACAAATTGGTTCCCACATCACTTGAAATCACCAAACCTATGCTGAAATCCAAACACCCAAGCCCCAACCGTCACCACTTGCTCCTATTTGCAAATTCAACAAACTTTACTTCATGGATTTGTTTGATGCCATTTTTTTTAGAGAGGAACAAACCTGATAACCCAAAACTTTGTTTATTTTCAAGAGAGCAACACATTATATAAAATGTCATCTATACTACTAATTACCAATTCTTTTTTAGGAGGTGGAAACTAGATCACCAGATGAGAGGAGGAGATGGAGAGGGAGGGGAATATATGATTATTTCTTATTGTAGAGTCTATTTTTTTATGTTGGCAAATCGTAATCAAATGTAATCCATTTACAGTGTTTTTGGTGAGTCTTGAGTGTGTTAAAGGTGTATTCTATTGTTCAAGACCAAGACCCAAATACAGATCAAGAAAGAATCAAGTTGAGAGCAAGAAAACAAAGGTTCTATCACTTCGACACCAACTTGACGCTTGGCTTGATTGATCAAGAGCTGTGGATTAGGAAAAATCTAAAATGCGAAAAAAGCCAATAACTTGCTCATTTTAAGCCTGATTCATGATCCGTTTGTTGTACTATTTAAAGGATATTACAAGCTATCCCTAGAGAGGCTTTTCAAAGAGAGAAATCACCGTATGTGCGGCTAGGGTTTGTATAACCAAGTTTCTCTCAATCTCAATATACTAGAGACTTTAAAATTAGATCTAAGACTCCACCTATTCAACCTGTGAGAGTTCAAGAACACAGAGAAAGATCAACACAGTGTCACTGCTGCTATAGTATAGATCTATATAAAGCCATAGAGAAATCAATTAACCACAGTTACTGATCTAAAATCTCTGAATGGAAATCTCAAAGTCACAAACTAGAGAGTTTGTGTTGCTAATCTAAATCTTTGAGTGGAGAGCTCAGAGTCACGAATAGGGGAGTTTGTGTGAAATAGTTTCATAGTAGAACAGTTCGGGGATTCGGAGTTACGTGTGATCACACCAATAAGTACTACATGAGGTAGTAGTAGATTTAGGCTTAAGTCTATTGTATAAACTTCGATTCTTTTAAAGAAATGTTGTCTTTAGGATTGTTTAGGTTAAATCCTCCGTAGGTTTTTTACTTTGAAACCATAGTTTCAAAAGTTTTCCTAGGTTATCATTCTTGGTGTTCATGTGATTTTTTTTGGTGTAATATTTGTTTAATTCAGATTTAATTGCATAATTAATCTTTTTAATTAATTAGCTAAAGATTTGTTTGAATCTGACTCAACTAGGGTCTAAAACTCTAACAATTGGTTTCAAAACAGGTACACTCTGATCGGACTATTTGTCTTGAGTGTGATCCTTGACCGCTGCTGTCCTGGATAATTTTTTGTATGTGATCCTCCCTAGGTTTTTACTTTGAAACCATAGTTTCAAAAGTTTTCATAGGTCATCATTCTTGGTGTTCATGTGATTTGTGATTGTGTAATGTTTGTTTAATTCAAATTTAAGTGCATAATTAATCTTTTTAATTAATTGGCTAAAGATTTGTTTGAATCTGACTCGATTGGGGGTCTAAAACCCTAACAATTGGTGTCAGAGCAAGTACACTCTGATAGGACTATTTGTTTGGAGTGTGATCCTTGACCCCTGCTATCATGGATAATTTTTGTGTTTTACTGCTCATGGCTGTGAAAATTTAAATAAAGAAGACACAAATGATTCAATTGATCTAATTGATGTCTATGAAACTCTTTGTAGGAAATTATTTAATTCTTTGAAAATTGCTAAGAAATTCTAGGAAGATTTAAACATGGTTAAACTTGAGAAAGAGGCATTAGTTTTATGTTTGGATGAATCAAATAAATTGAATGTGATTTTGAAGAAACATTATGTCTCTGAAGTTGAAAAGAACAAAAGCTTGGAACAAGAATTAGCTGAGTCTAAAGTTAAACTAGAAAAATTGTCTAGTATCAAGCTTGTTGTTATGATTGAATTAGTTTTTAAACTCCCAAAGCCTAAAGATGACAAAGTTTATATTCCTACTTTTAAGAGGAATCATAAAGAAAATGCTAATTTTGCTAGGTTAGACAAAGGTAAAAGTTCGGATGTAGACGCTAAAGTTTCTAAACCTATGTCTAAACCTCCTCCTAGGTTTCAGGAAAAACCTGATTTTGTGCCTACCTGTCACCACTGTGGTGTTGTTGGTCACATTAGACTAAATTGTTCTTTGCTAAGGCAAGAACCAAAGCTTCTGACTAGAGACCTTTCTAGGAATGCTGATGTTCCTAAATTTGTTCTTATCTGTCACTTTTGTGGTGTTACTGGTAATATTCATCCTAACTATCATAAATTTAAATTTAAATTTAAAAATTCCATGATTTAGTCTAGGACTGGAGATCATGTACCCCCTACCACAAGTTTGGAAAAATTATTTTGTTTTCTTTTGAAAAATTTAAGCATGTTGACTTGTGACAGCAAAATTAAAAATGGTCTCCCTCCGGAAAGAATTTTGTTCCCCCCCCCCCCCCCCCCCCCTCCCCAAAACACTTTGTTTTTAATGGTTTTTCACCTACAAAGATGAAGACTTTTACTTTGTGGGTGAGAAAAGATTTTATAAAATAAGTGTTGTTTTGAATTGTCCCTGATTAATTCTTTCAATCATTTGAGGACATTTTTATTTTCAGTTTTTAGTTTGTTTTGGTTATTCAAAAAATTCAAAAACATTGAAAAGTTTTCAAAAAGACAAAAATATTTGATTTTGTGTCTTGTTTATTTTTCTTGAGGTGTATTAAATAAGTTCTAATATTTCTCTCTCTTGACTTAGAACATGATTGACATTGTGGAGAAACTTGAAAAGTGTGTGTTGCGTAACTTAGTACATAACAATTTTGAGACAAATACATATTGTGGTGTAAATTGTATAAAAGTCATGTATGCACTGTATTTTCTATTTTAGAACATGCACACTTGTTGCACATTATTAAACTCACTTATATGTTAATTTTAAGAAATGATATGTATTTTCGATGAGAACCTTGAGTTTTTAAGTCAAGCATTGATATGTCTTTTTGAGAAATTATGTATTTTTCACACTTGTTGAAAAGATATTAGAAATGACTATTTCTGTTTGTGTGTGAGTAAGCACTAGATTGTTCATGAACTCATGGGGTAGTTAAGAAATTGATTCTTCTTACATGTGTACCCTCTATTGCTTGGTTGAGCAGTCTTAATGCACACACTATGTCAGTTAACCAAGTGTTAGATTTTGTATGATACTCGATTAAATATCTATGATTAAATTAGTTAAGTCTATTATCACTCTCTTTGATGGAAATGACTAAAAAATCTTGAGAGAAAGGCATAAATAATAATCTCACCACTTGTGTTTGCCACTCAAAATACCCTAGTGCTAAAATGAAAAACCTGTGCTAATAAGGGATGCATAGCACTTTAGAAAAAGTAAAGGGTAAAATAAAATAAAAATTGTATGGGCTTAATAAAAATTTTCTATAAAAATGTATGCTCTTGACTGTGCTAGTAGCATAAAGCTTAATTTTTTTTTGCACATGTCTTTGATTGGAAGAAGTCATTTAGAAGATGTGGGATTCATATGATGTACCTTAAAGGTGATGGTCTTCATTAAGCAGATGTGATATAATTCATTTAATTAAATTGTATGTTTGTAGTCGTTTATCTCAGAAGTGACAAATCTTGTACACTGACTAGTGATTCACACACTCAAGCATATTCCTTGCTAAATTGGGTACTCTAGTTGATATGTTGAAATGTTTGAGATTGATTAATTGTTTGATTACTTAATCCTTGAGTTCATTAGTCTTTAGTCTATGCTATTTTTCTTGATATGTCAATGCTGGAAATTTTAATTTTTTTTTAGATTAATTTGAGTTTTCAATGTTAGGATATGTGTCCTTTAAATCGTATTGTATGACATTATGTATGACATTGTTGAGGTACAAATTTTCGGGCTTTGATTTTATTAGCCCACTCATAAAAATACCCACATGAGCCCACACATTATTTTAAACCCACATAAATATTCCCCATATATATTACTCAAATATTCTCCATGATATTGGGCCTTCACAAATACTCCATACATAAGCCCATAAATTGCCTTGAGCCATTTCACAAATATTACCCATTATATCCAACATATTATCCAACTTGCGTTTCACAAAAATACTAAACATATTGCTACCATATTGAGCCACAAAATTATACCATCTCTATAAAAAGCCCAAAAGCACTTACCTTGTGGGAAAATCCAAAAAGCCCAACAAAACCCTTTCTAAAGCACACTACGATGCGGCACCTCTAAAGCCCGCTACGATGCGGCATCTCTAAAGCCCGCTACGATGCAGCATCTTCAAAGCCCGCTACGATGCGGCATCTCTAAAGCCCGCTACGATGCGGCACCTCTAAAGCCCGCTACGATGCGGCATCTCTAAGTCCGTTGCTACACGGCACTTTTACTAAGCCTGCTACGATACGGCACCTCTAAATCCGTTGCTACACGGCAGTATTTTTAGAAAATCTCAAATCATTTTACAAAACCCAAATACTAATTTGGCACCTATTTTTACAAAGCACAAATAATAATTTGGCACTTATTCTTACAAAACCCAAATGCTAATTTGGCACTATTTTCACAAAGCCCAAATACTTAATTTGACACTTATTCTTACAAAGCCCAAATAATAATTTGGCACTTATTTTTACCAAGCCCAAATGCTAATTTGGCACTATTTTTACAAAGCCCAAATGCTAATTTGGCACTATTTTCACAAAGCCCAAATGCTTAATTTGGCACTATCTTACAAAGCCCAAACATTAATATTTGACACTATTATTAATTTGGCACTTATTTTATAAAGCCCAAATGCTATTTCGGCACATATTTACAAAATCAAACATTATTTTGACACTTGTTTTACATATACTAAATCCCACACTCATGGGAAATATGATTATTCATCCCTCAAGAAATACCTCTCTTACAAGATTCATAAAAGCCCATGAAATATCACCCATGGCAAAACTACTCATTTTGTAGGTGCAACCAAGCCCAAGGAAGCTTAACTACAAAGACTAGTTGGACCAGCCCAGCTCACACACAAATTCCAGCAGCTAGAGGTCATGTGAGCTGACCAACCAAAATCCAGCACAATCAAATAGCTGGAACCCCTTCTCATTAAGTCCCAACTTGTCCAATCAAATCAGAAGAGGACACGTGTCCCTCAAGGGTTGAACCCTTCCTCCACAAGCTGAAATCCCATCATTTCTCATGTGTCATAAAGCTAAAGCTAATGTGACAGAAAGCTAGGAAAGCTTCAGCCAGCTGTCACTTCTTTCTTCTCCAACTCATTTCAGTCAAAGAACCCAAAGCTGCCATGAAAAGGCCTTCAAAGCTCCTGAAACAAGATGGAACCAGCTCATTTTCATACTAAAAATGTGTATTCTCTGGTTCATGAACCAAGAACATTAACCCCAAATGGGGAAACTTAGGGAAATGTGGTTTGGAGGGCACCAAGGGGATCCTAGCAGAGTTTCCAGCAAGGGCTCCAAGGTTGACACCTGGCTTGGGGTGGTCCAATTTGCCCTAGGGAACTCTAATTCTAGCAGCAGCATATCTAAGATCATTAGCCTAAAGCATGCTCTAATCCAATCAGCCAAGGCTAATCAGCATTTAATGCTAAGCCAGAAACCCAGCTGTTACTACCCAGAACAGCAACAACCTTCTGAAAGTTGAGCTTACCACTCTTAGCTAAAATCCCAAGAACGATTCTCCAAGGATTTTCTGAAGATTGAGGGAGATTTAGCAAAAATTATTTGCTAATCACCCCCTAAGAACCCAGATATAAATGGAACTCTCCATTAATACTAAAGGGGAGAAGATATCAAGACACCAAGATACACTAAGACATACACCAAAAAAGATTCTTCCTTAACCTCACTGTTTAAGCTTTCTCCAAGCTCTAAAAAAGGTCACTGAGTTCTTAGTTTCAAGCTTAGAAACTAAGTTCCCCCAGCTCCTAGCTCACAGACACTCCTCATAGCTCTACTCATAAACACTTACTTACCCCAGCAGAAAGCTCTATCAGCTTTGCTATACACTCTCACTCATTACTTATACTACTCACTCATTACTCATACTACTCACAAATGACTCTCTCTACTCATTACTCACTATATATTCACGAGCATGTCTTGGCACCATAATGATCTTGATGCGCTAGCTGGGATCTCTCTCTCTCCATTCATCTCACACTAAGTTCTTCTCATTATTTGTTATTATGGAACCCATGATATTTACTTATTCATTTACTATCAATGGTTATGATGTAACTGTTACCATAGAATTTTTCCCTCATATTGTTGTGCTAAAAGACTCTTCTCCAGAGCTAACGGATGATGAGTCTGAAAGTGTATATATTTCCCTTGATCTGTGAAATAGCTAACAACTGCAGATTTATTCTGTTTTATCTTACTTTACTTCTGGGATATTTCATTGCTGGGTTATCTTCTGCAGAAACACTTTACCGTTGGGCTATTTTCTACAGAAACACTTTACTACTGGGCAATTTCTTACAATATGCTTTTTAATCATGCTGACGTGTCTGCTGTAGGGATTGTTTATGGGCTGCTCTTGTCAGTTCCAATCTAGGCCCAAGGCATAAAATGTAGTGAATTTCTTGGATCTTCACCGATAGCCTTTGGGCCGTGCATCAAGCCCATTGTCGAGTTTCGTTTTAGACCCCCCAACCCAACATAAATCTCATTTGTCGAAAAGGAAACTTTTTGCCATCGACAGACATTATGTTGTGATTAATAAAGTTGTTTTATTATTATCTAAAATAATGGTTACATGAATATTTGGACATTATCATATAGTCCATGAGATGCATAGTATGTGATTTATGAGATTTAGTCACAGAAGATATAAATCATAAGTTCTTTGTAAACTCAGAATTTTAGTTTGTAGTCAGTAATGAAATTGGGCATTTCTTCTGCAAAGACTATAACATACCAACTAAGATGATTTGTCTTGATCATGGAAGTGGAGACTTTTAGTTGATATGTTGATATGTTTTAAGTGTTAAGACATATTGAATTGGACCGCAGTGAGATTTATTATTCTACTAATAATTGTTAAATGAATAATAAATCTCACGATTTCTATTTACATCAACTCTTAATCCTGAGAGAATAATGAACCTGATCATGAAATGTAGGTTGCTTTGATATATCAAGAGTGAGATCTAAAGTCACGATCAAAACCTTAGTATGTTGGGCAGCCATATTTAATGTTGAAGGAACATATATTCTCAAGATGGAGTTCATAATCTCTTAACAGAGATATAAAATATTCCCTTGAGATAAGTTTAGTAGGTTTGGTTATTCAGAGTGTTAGGCCTAACCACTTTAGTAAGGAGTTACTAAAGTATATAATTATGAAATTGGATTTCATAAATATATGATGAATAACTTAAAGGATTAAAGCTGTGGGGACCCGAGGATCGAGGAAGGATACAACAAGCTGTGACTATCATTATAAAAGCATTCTAAGCCCGAGGTGGGGACCCGCCACAAGGATAGGAGGAGAGGGGACAAAATACTTCCTAGAAGGCTGAATGGAGAGGATGGTGTTCAGTGAGAGTCAAGGTAGGTGAAGGAAGTTTCTAGTAAAAGTTCACCTACTACCTCCACATTAAATGACGAGCAACTGCTTTATCAGTTGTATTAGTGAGGAAGTAACCTGAACAATAGAATTCACAGCTAAGCATCTCCTTCTACCACCTTCAACAGAAGTATAAAGGGACAAGTGTGCTAAGGAGAGTTTGAGGGATTGTAGATGGAGGGCTAGGATGCAATTAGTTAGGGAGTATATAAAGAAAAAGGACTTCTAGATGAAGGGATCTCAGAAAAAATCAAGAAAAAGATATTAGAACAAGAATAGTGATAGAGAGAGAGAGGGAGAAGAGTGCATTATCCTTGTGCAAGAACATCATCATCGGGCGAGATTGTAAAGAATCATTTATATACTTAATCTTAGGCTTTTATTCATTCCTTCTCTATTTGAATCCTCGGGCTAAGCCTAACTTGCTTTATCCCACTCTCTTTACAAATATCTATTGGTTTGGGCCTAGCTGGATAGCACAAATTTCATTATTCTAAGTAAATTTGGGCCTCCCATATTTTTTGTGTCCTTACAGTTGGCACCGTCTGTGGGAAGCAAGGTTTTGTTGTGGGTTTGTTTTTTATTAGCCATGGCCAACCCAGAACAAAATAGGGAAGAATTTATTGGTTCATAGAGGGAAAATCAGTTTGTTAATTTAGAGCGAAGGAGAGACAGACATCAGCCAAGTGTTATGGTGTAGTCCTACCATACAGAGCGTATGGAGTGGAGTCATTCAAGGACAGGGAGTTGTGTTTCACACGATCGGAGACGCATAAATTGTAGCTTGGGATAGATCACTTGCGTAGGAAGCTGTGGCGAAGGGAGCATGATAGTAGGATTCCATCACCCCCATCAAGTGATGGATCAGGGGAAAGTAGGGATCGCTCGTATCGCCATAGGTCTAGAACCCCATCCAGTGAGTCCTTCTCAGCATCTTCACGCTAGGATAAAATGGAAAAGGGTAGACTTAAGTGTGGGCAAGAGTCATCTCACCATAGCATGGGGAATGATGCGATGAGCAAAGCACTTCGTCAAATCTCAAAGTCACCCTTTGCTGGGAGAATCAACAAGGCCAAGCTCCCCCCCCGATTTTCACAGCCAACTTTCACCATCTATAATGGAAGGTCTGATCCTATGGAGCATGTGAGCCACTTTAATCAGAAGATGGCAATCCATTCTGGCAATGAAGCTCTTATGTGCAAGGTATTCCCTTCCAGCCTCGAGCCTGTGGCTATGCAGTGGTTTGATGCTTTGGAAGAGGGGTCATTAAGGTCCTTTGAGGAGTTGACAAGGGCATTTGGTGCTAGATTTGTGACGTGCAATAGGGTCCCTAGGCCTTTAGACTCTCTGTTGTCTATGGCGATGAGGGAAGGGGAGACCTTCAAGACCTATTCGGACAGATATTAGGAAATGTACAATGAAATAGATGGAGATTTTGAGGACGTGGCAGTGAGAACTTTTAAGGTAGGGCTTCCGACGGAGCATGAGCTGAGAAAGTCACTAACAATGAAGCCCTTAGTATGCGCGAGCTTATGGATCGCATTGATAAGTACAAACAAGTAAAGGAAGATCAAACCCAAGGAAAGGGTAAGGCGAAGGCTTTTCCTGAGAAGAGGGATCCTCGGGTAGGAGGATATCATAGTAATCGGTCGAGGAGAGATTTCCCCAACCAGACATCGTCTGCAGGTGCTCAAGTGGTTAGTTCGTTGTTTAAAGAGCCTATCTATCAAATATAGGAAAAGATAAAAAAAAATGAACCGTATTTCAAATGGCCCAATAAAATGGGTGGGGACCCATCCAAAAGAAACCAGAGCCTTTATTGCCATTATCATCAAGAAAAAGGACACACAACTGAAGATTGTAGGACTTTACGCGATCATCTGGGCCAACTAGTGAAGGCAGGGAAGTTAAGGTAGTTCTTGTACCAACTTGCTGGTCAGTTTGGACAGCCCGAAGTTGGGTATCAAAGGGATGAAGCTCCTCAGCTAGCCCTGGGCATAATTAATGTCATTTTTTCTAACCCTAGGGGCGATGCTGGAATTTGCTCGAGGGTTATGTCTGTGGTTTCGGGTCCCAACTTGGAAGACAAGATCTAGGCTTACAAAAAGGCCAAAATGGTGGCCATGCCCACTTTAGGTCTTTCAAAAGAAGATAAGGAGGGGACACTCCAGCCACATGATGATGCCTTGGTGGTAACCATTCGGATCGGGGGGTATGATGTAAGAAGGGTCCTGGTAGACCAGGGAAGTGGAGCGGAGATTATGTACTTGGACTTGTATAAAGGATTAAATCTTAGGCCCGAGGACCTGGAAAAGCACGATTCACCACTTGTGGGTTTTGATGGGAGATTGGTAATCCCCCACAGGATGATAAGGTTACCTGTACAGGCTAGAGACGAGAAGGTGCAAGTTGACTTCATCTATATATATATATATATATATATAAAAAACCGAAACTTTTGAAGCTCCCACAATTTTCCACGTCAGCATTTAATTTTTTTTTTAATTTGATTTATATGTTTTGATTTTTTTTCCAACCCATTTACTCACGTCAGCATTATTAAAAATAAAAATTAAATCTCATTATTTCCCCCACCAAATACACATTACAAAACCAGTTACTTCTTCAAAACCTAAACCTAAAACCGATACTTCTTCAAAATCTCTCTTCTCTTCTCACACACTAACATCACCTTCCCCTAAACCTAAAACTCACCCTTTCCTTCCCCCAAAATCAAAACCCAAAACTCAGATTCTCCCACCGCCGCCGCCACCACCACGGATCGCCGCCACTGCATCTTTTGGTTTTCCTCTCTGTATTATGCAACTCATTCTCTACCTGTTATTATTTTCAATTGAAAATCAAACTCCATACCCAATGCCTAGGTACGCTTGCTTTCCTCTTTCTCTTTTCTCTAAATTTAAGTTTTTCAATTGAAACCAAACAGAGGAAAGGCAGCCTACTTAATGATGAAAACAGAGGAAATATTTCTCTTTTTTTTTTTAATTTGGAAATATGATTTAGGTTTTGGTATTGTGGTCTGATTGGTTTTGATTTAGGAAGAACAGATGCTTGACATTGATTTGTAAAGCCTTTGCTTTTTTTAATTAGGGTTATTTTAGGCAGGGTACCAATGGTTGTTTTTCTTTGATTTTTTAAATTCCTCAGTTTAAATTATTTAACAAATTTACCATCTTTGGCTCATATATTTGTTTCACGTTGACCCATAAAGTTTATTTTGACGTTGAGATAGGTAGAAAGCCTGCTGGTAATGCTCTATTCCATTACATTTCTTTTTTGTAAAAGAAAGAGACTTGCTTTGTTGGAAAAAAAATGGGTTGTTTACTTTGATATTGTAGAAGTATTTTGCCAATTCCATGTTGGAATTGGCTGTGAGTAATGGGTGTCAAAAGTTGTGAAATTTAAGGATATAGTGTTGTTAGAGGAACTGTGATCATGGTTAATATGATACTCTTTAAATCTTTATGATCTGTCATCTTTCAGGTCGAATTGTGATGGGTCTTTTTGGGAAGGCAGTTCCAAAAACCGTAGGTATGATTGTGTATTATCTGTTTTGAAAACACTGGATTAGATGATGGATACAATACATCATCCTTTCAAACTTAATACATTATATGATTATTGACTTTTGCATCCTTCATTTTGGATTGCAAATGCCTAAAAGAGGTATTGTATCATGTTTGAAATTTCACCTCAGTATCAGAGGATGTAGCTAACCAGTGCTTTTGATTTATAATTAGTTTCTAGAAGGCTTTTCTGTTACATCTTCTTCGTTTACTGCATTTCCAAAGGGGCTGTTTATTTAGTTTGAAAGAAATTGTTTTCTTTTTTGGTTGTTTAATTGTTTTGATTATTGATTTTTTTTTTTTTGGGTGTTTTTAGGTACCCAAAACGATGATTAGACTATTATTGGGTTAGCCTTGAAATCAGACTCATTATTTGAGTTTTTCACAAAGATAGTGCTTAGTGATGGCTGTACACACTGAGCTGAAACGTAACAAATTTGATTGTGCCTCATTGCAACTATCATTGCCCCTGGTGAGTGAGAGTCTGAGTCTAAATTTCCAAATGTTTGATTTTTTTTTTTTTTTTCACAAAGTTATGATATTTTTCATCATTTTTTATTATGTCAATTATTTAATTTAAAAGAGATTGCATTAAACAGCATCATTGGGTTATTTTATTTTTTAAAAAGGTGTAGGAGTTGGTGGAAAAAGTAGGGGTAGAGGTGGAGATGAAAGAGTATGAGTATGAGCAATTATTTAAAACCCTTGAAATGTTTGGAAACAACATTGCATTTGCCTACAAGCATTATATCTTTCTTTTCTTTTTATTTTTTTGTTTGCTTTTTAAATATTAACATAAATTTGTTGATGTTGGGACTAAAGGATATTAGAGTCAGAGCAGTAAGACACCAAGCTAAAAGCCTATAACTACCCTAAAGTGCTTGCAGTTCATTGTAGTCGCAGGCCTGCACAAGAAGATTTGGAATGGTGGAAGGCACTTGGAATTATGATGAAAGTAAAGAATTGCAGAATTGGAAAGACAAGATAACAATGGTATGGATGCAGCAAGAACTGACTCATTCGAATGTGAACAATGCAACTCCTATTTAAAAATAAAAGAAAAGAAAAGAAAAATCTGTTTTCTCACTGCATTGTTAACATTAAAAGCTGAGCAACAGAGTTCTGTTTTGCTATATTGGTAGTTCTATCAATAATAAGTTGTGCAATGTGATATTGGCATCACTATTTTTTTAATTTTTTTTTGGTACCCTTGCAACTTCTTGAAACATACAAATATATATGCATTATTTATTCACACATCCATACATTGTGCAATGCTTGAATGAATTTTTTAGAAGTTTTCTATTTTTATTTGTTATTGGCCAGAATTTGTAACTTTTTAAAAATAAATGGCAAATATAGTAGGCACCCCCAAGGTTTTTTCCCTTTTAACTCACACCCTTTTAATTTTCATTATTAAATACCCATCTTTTTACATATTGTCTACATCCTTATTTATTTATTTAGGGTTGTTTTTTAGTTTGGAAGACCACACAAATTTTGACTTTTTTTTTCCCCTTTTGGATTCTTTTTTTGTTTGGAAGACTGCACAAATTTTGACAACACTACCAAGCCACAAAGCCTTTGTGAATTGCACTCACGCATGCCTTTAGTTTTGGTTTGGCATAAACTTGAAACAAATGCCATAAATATCTAGATTTGTGGCTTTTGTATTCTTAATGTTTGAATAAAACCATATAGTACAATTTAAACATGTTTCACATAAGCTTTTGAGGTCTCAGGTCATGTTGTATTTATATATGGCAAAAGATAATACCATTTTCCACCTTAGCACAATTCGTACTGGTATACTTTTGAAGTCATTGGATAATGAGATGTGAAGAATAAAGGGGTTTTTGCTGAATTCGTTTATTTTTGTTTGTGTTGTTAGGAAGTGGAAGGATATTGTGGATGGGTGAAGTTGAATCAACCTGGGGAACACACATCCTCTGCTTTAATGGGTAACACTGTTTGTACTATTTGGAATGAATTTAATTTCAGTTTCTCTTTTGAGTAAGTAACTGAGTGCAGATTGCATTATAGAAAGTAAGTTAAAATTGGTAATTGTTGTTGTTGGCAGCTGATGGAGACTCACCTCAGCAGAAAGTTATTCAAAATGGTTATCACCAGGTTGAAGAAATCTTTTATTTTTTTTAGGAACAGTTTGTTTAGGTGTTGTACGGTTTCCCAGTTAAATTCAAACACTTACTGCATTTGTCATTGCAGTTCAAACATTGTTATATTTTGAAGGACAATTAATTGGGGAATGTAACGTATAGCATCTAAGGAACTGTATTTAAGTTTTGTTCTTTATTTTTGTGATTTTTGAGCCAACTAATTTGCTTTGTCTGGGAGAAAAAAACTGTTGGAAAATGGGTTTTGTTTTAGAGGTTTCTAATATTCTGTTCTTTTGTAGGTTCCTGATTTTGCTTACTCTCCAAATCCACACAGTGAGTAGTAGAATCAGATTCCAAGTTCAACTTTTGAGCTTTGTGTGAGTGTGTTTTTGTTTGGAGTTTTGGGTCAAATAAGAATAATTCAGAATCCGAGCCAAAGCCGAAAGTTATTCCTCAGAAAGAAGCTCCTCCTCCTAGAGCAGCACCTGTATCTGCCTTGGCACATCAAAATGTATGAATACCAAATTAAGAGTCTCTAGCTCCAATGTTTGGTTGATTATCATTTGGAGTAAGAAAATTAGTTTTTGAAGGAATTGTTTCCAAAATATGAGAAACTAAACTCAATTGCATCAAATAGTTTAGTTTAGCTCAATTGAATGGGAGGTGTAAGTTTTCCCATGATGCTCCCTAATAGTATGAAGTTTGAGATATTTTTAATTTCTTGCCAACCAAACGGATTGTGAATGTTATTTAACTAAATTTGAATCACTTCATTGGGATTTTGCAGAGACAGAGAGAACAACAACAAAAGGATGTTGACTCTGAAAAACTGGCTTCAGCAAGAAAAAGGCTTCAAGAGAATTACAAAGAAGCTGAAAATGGTTCACTTATTTTCTTTTCTGCTTCTACTGTAATTTTACTGGATTCATCAATTTGGCTTATGTTGAAGTTGTTTGTGTTTGTGTGTTTTACTTTGGCGAAGCCAAAAAGCAAAGAACGATTCAGGTGATGGACATCCATGAGATCCCAAAACCCAAGAATGCCTTCTTTGGAAAGAACAAAGGTGGTAAAGGTGGCGGTTCACATGGGGGGCACCGGTGACTGAATACGGCAAATCATACATACTAAAGGGTACATGAGGGAGGCTGGAAAGGCCGAAACCAGTTGTGCCTCTTATATTGTTTTTTGGAGTTAAGAAAACAAAAACAAAAACACTTTTTTTTTGTTAATTTACTAAATAACAAAAATTAAAATGACTTTTTTTGGGAATAGTGATTTCAAAGTGTTAAAAAGTTTGACGTTTCCAGTAGCGGGGAACTCTAGCAAAGCACATACACTCACAACCAAATCCACAACAATCTAAAGTGTCAATTTGTTATTGGCGCACCAAATTCACATTTTCACATTTTCACCAAGTACAAGAGGCGGTCTCTTGAGTTAGTTTTGAAATCCAATGGAATACTTATTTTCATGACTATTGAACTTTTTTAATAATTCAATAGTTGGAGTGGGGTTATTATGAAATTTATTGACATTAAGAGTTTGGTTTTACATTGAAAATCTTTGATGAATTGGTATAATTTGGTGCTATACTTGATACTAATTTGGCGAAAAATTAAGTAGCTTGAAGAAGTTGAGAAAAGAGAAGAGCCTAAGAAAGGGAGGAAATAGATTCTTGAAAAGCATTGGATAAAGCTTGAAGATGTAAGCACAATTGTATATTTATTCTATTTACTGGTTCTTTTGTAATACTTATTAAACCAAATGTAAGAGCACATTATGATTATTGTAATATATTACTTCATAATATTTGTATTTATCTCATTTTGTAATGATTTTATGTGTAATATTTTGATAGTTTCATCATAATTACATGTTTCATCTTATATTAGAGCCAATTTAGCTTTCAATAATTGAAATTAGAGAAATGTTTAAACTTGAACATGTTAACATTTGATTAAAAACAATCTCGTGCATCGCACGGGTTAGCGACTAGTTGTAGTTGAAGCTTATTCCCCTTACATAGCTATCCTAGCTAGACCATGGCTTCATGCTATGGGAGTAGTTTCGTCAACCTTACACTTGAAAGTTAAGTAGCCCACACAGGAAAAAGTAGGGGAATTAGTAGGAAGTCAAGCAATGGCTAAGCAGTGTCTAATAGCAGCCATTACATGGCAACCTACAGATCAAGCTGTGGCTGAAGAGGAGCGAATCCCATAGCAATCAAAGGGTCCAGAACTTAACAGGGATGGCAGCAGCTTTGAATAGATTTATCTCTCGGTCAGCGGATAGGTGTCGTCCATTTTTCCAGCTCCTCCACAAGTGGAAGGACTTTCAATGGACCGAGGAGTGTGTATTGGCTTTTAAGGAGCTAAAACAGTATTTGTCATGCCCTACTGTCCTCTCCAAGCCCGAGAAGGAAGAAATATTATATGCATACTTAGTAGTCACGAATTACGCAGTTAGTCTGGTTCTGGTCAGAAATGAGAGTGGATTACAAAGACCTGTTTACTATGTTAGTAAATCCTTGCACGAAGCTGAGACACGTTATTTACCCCTAGAGAAGGCGGTGTTGGCCATTGTACATGTCACGAGGAAGCTTTCACATTATTTTCAAGCACATATCGTGGTGGTGCTTACTTAGCTCCCCTTACAAGCTCTCCTATGAAAATTAGACTACACAGGCAGGATTGCTAAGTGAGGGACCATGCTGGGTGCCTATAATGTCAGGTACATGCCTCATACTGCCATAAAGGGACAAGTCTTGGCAGATTTTGTGGCGGAGTTTACAGAAAGCATGGCCGATGATAGGAAAGGAATAGTAGAGGCTATGATGGTCTCGGTTTCTACTGTTGCCACCTGGGAAGTGTACACGGATGGAGCAGCTAACCGAAAAGGATCAGGAGTAGGAATCGTGTTGATTACCCTCGAGAAGTTGGTGATGGAGAAATCACTTCGTTTGGGTTTTCTGGCCATAAACAATGAAACTGAGTATGAAGCTTTATTGGCTGGGATGGTAATGGTTAAAAAGTTAGGAGGAGAAGTTGTGAAGGTGTATTCAGATTCTCGATTGGTTGTTGGGCAAGTCAATGGTGAGTTTGAAGCTAGGGACGAGCGCATGCAGGGGTATCTTGTTAAGGTTAGACAGGCTCAGTCCCGTTTCAAGAGCTTCACTTTAAGGCAAATCTTGAGGAGATAGAATTCTTATGCAGATTCTTTGGCTATGCTAGCAACCTCTTTGGGATCAAATATGCCACGACTCGTCATTGTTGAAGACATGGTCCACCCCAGCTTTATAGAGAAGCCCTTGGTCGGAGTGCATAGTATCCAGGTTGGACCAAGTTGGATGGACCCCCTGGTAATTTTCTTAAAGCAAGGATTGTTACCTGAGGATATGGGCGAGGTAAAAATGATACACAGGAAGGCCCCACATTACTGGTTGTCCGAAGGGCATAAGTTGTATAAACGCTCTCATTCGGGGTCGTATCTATTGTGTGTACATCCCGAGGCAGTGGAGCCTTTGTTAGAGGAATTGCATGAGGGGATTTGTGGGAGCCATATAGGTGGGAGGTCTTTGGCCCACAGGGCCCTTACCTAAGGATATTGGTGGCCGAGCATGCAGAAAACCTTTCAGGATTATGTTAAGAAGTGTGATCAATGTCAGAGATATGCCCCAAATATACATCAACTAGGGGGGTTCTGAACCCACTTTCCAGTCCTTGGCCTTTCGCTCAGTGGGGCTTGGACATAGTGGGGCCATTTCCTCGAGCCACAGGAAACCGAAGTAGCTCCTCGTCGGGATAGACTATTTTATGTAGTGGGTAGAGGCTGAACCTTTATACAATATCAGGGATGTGGATGTTAAGAGGTTTATATGGAGAAATGTTGTCACTAGGTTTGGAGTCCTACATATGCTGATCTCGGACAATGTGCTTCAATTTGATAGTAAGGCCTTTCGAAGATACTGTGGGGAGTTGGGGATTAGGAATAGATATTCTACTCCTGCTTATCCATAGGGGAATGGGTAGGATAAGGCTACTAATAAGGCTATAGTCTCTGGATTGAAGAAAAGGTTGGATGATGCAAAGGGAAGGTGGGTGGATGAATTTCCCCATGTGCTATGGACTTATCGCACTACCCCCCGAAAATCAACTAGGGAGACTCATTTTTCAATTACTTATGGGGCTGAAGCAGTAATTCCCCTTGAGTCAGGATTCCCAACCCTACGAATTGATCAGTTCAGCGCTGAGGAGGATAATCACTTGCTCTCGACCAGCTTGGAATTGGTTAAAGAGAGAAGAGAAGTGGCTGCAGTGAAAATGACACATTACCAGCGGAGACTTAAACAAGGGTATGACAAGGGAGTGAAGTTAAGACCACTAGCCCTAGGAGATTTAGTTCTGAGAAAGGTGGTTGGAATAGCTAGGAACCCGGCCTGGGGGAAGTTGGGCCCCAACTGGGAAGGTCTGTACAGAATAACATCAGTGGTAGGCATTGGGGCTCATTATTTGGAAGATCTAGATGAAAATGTGATTCCACGACCTTGGAATGTAAACAATCTGTGGCGTTATTACTA
The DNA here is from genome assembly GCA_019022515.1 of Quercus aquifolioides. NCBI lineage: Eukaryota > Viridiplantae > Streptophyta > Magnoliopsida > Fagales > Fagaceae > Quercus > Quercus aquifolioides. The sequence continues at coordinate 51,923,778 of CM032326.1, read as the reverse complement.
TTAATGATATGAAGTTCTTTTTATTCATGCCTGGCTCATTTATGTCTCACTATTACTGCAGGTTGTACTATAAGCACTTTATACAAAAAGTTTCTAAGTGTTAAATAGAACCTTGGTCTTGTTCGACTCCTCGGGTCATAAACCTTGGGTAAATTAACCTTTATACAAAAAGTTTCTAAGTGTTGAACAGAACCTCGGTCTTGTTCGACTCCTTGGGTCACAAACCTTGGGTAAATTAACCTTTATACAAAAAGTTTCTAAGTGTTAAACAGAACCTCGGTCTTGTTCAACCCCTTAGGTCATAGACCTTGGATAAATTAACCCTTACACAAAATTTTCTAAGTGTTGGATAAAATTATGAGTCTTGCCCACCTCCTCGGATCACAAGTTCTGGGCAGATTGGTCTTTTTGCATCCTAAGTCTGAGATAAGGTAAGTCTCACTTGAAATTTTTACTAAGTGCCAGAATATCATTGCAAGTTACCTTAAGTGTCAATCCAACAACTTTATTAAGAGCCATGCAAGATTGGATGAAACAGTGTTGGGAATAAATTAAGTTAAATATAGGTTAGCACGTTTCAGATAATATTAAAAAAGGAAATATTAGATATTATACTTAGACAAATTATACTTGGATGAGTAAAAAGTGCGAAGTAAAAATTGAATATTCATTAATGCTCAGGAATGAGTTTACAGTAAGAGAGAGATATTAACAAAACTTGGCCTGGGTACAAAATTTCATGATAGTTCTTAACCTAAGACTAAGCTACGCCGAGGCCTCTTTCTCTTTCTCTTTTTCCTTCTCTTTCTTCTTCCTTTTCAGCTGCCCCACTTCAACAGCCTCCTCTGAGTCCACATCCACAACAGATAATGGAGGAGGCTGATCTTGCTCTTTCTCCACCACAAGTATAGCAGTTGAAGTAGTGGTAGGCTGGGTCGAGGCAGAGGCAGAGCTGGGGTCAGCTGTAAGTTGAGTGGGGCTAGGGTCAAGGCGCAGAGCTGGAGGATAGTATACTTTATCAGGAGCCCTAAGCTATGATTCAGTACTAACTCAAGCTGCGGTGTGGGCCTGACCCCACACCTCGAGGCAAAAGGCCCGAGCAACGTCTCGAAGCTGGGCTATAAGACTCTGGGCAGTCTTGGTCATGCCCGCATCATAGGCCGCTTGCTCGGCCTTAGCCTTATTAGTGTCCTTGGCCTCCAGCTATTTTTGCTGCTGTTTGAGCTTCACCATGGTCAAGGCTAGCTGATTTTCGGCCTTTTTTTGGGCAGTCTTGGCCTCCTCAACCTGTTTCTCATAACTGGCCAAGGCAGATTCTGCATTCTTCCGAGATTTCTCTACCTCAGCCAGGTGGAAAAGAGTGTCTTTAAGCCTCTTCTCAAAATCAGCATGGGCCTTCTCAGCCATTTCCAGCATGCCCTCAGCTTCGCAGGCTTGACCCAAGGCATGGTCCACCCATTCCTCAGCCATGAAGGCTACTTGCACCAACTGCAAAAAAGGTTAAGTATAAGAATCTATACAAATTTTGCATAAGTGTATAAGAGTGAAGGATAGGAATATACCTTAGCAAGGTCTCTTTTAAGTGAGAGAAAGACCTCACACTTCCTCAAGGATTGCAGCTTGTGCATATCCTTGAGAAGGAGAAGAGTCTTTTTAAGGCATCCTGAAAGGATGCCCGACCTACCTTTCTGGGGATCCCTCAGGGTGGTGTCATCCATGACCGGGTCCCTAGAACTTAAAACAAATGAGGGCTTCCATACAGAAGCCTTCGAATGTTGTCCCCTTTCAATGCCTTTAGAAGCTCCAGAGGGAGCATTCTTTTTCTACTAAGCCCTAGTCGTTCGGGCCTCCTTGGCTGGGGGCTGCTGTGAAGGGCATGTGACCTCTCCCTCTTCAACATCCTCAGATCCCATGCCCCCTTGGCCTCTTTTTCTCTTTTTATCAGCGGTGTCACCAGAGGTCGCAACTGTGGGGTAGGAGTTGGTGGTCGGGGCACCACAAGAACTGCTGGGGAGGCACCCCTAGCGTGGGCTGTGAGCAATGCCAGCAGGTATGGGGTCTTTTCCTTGAGCACCATTCCTCTTGGGATGTTGGCTTCTTCTTGGCTAGTGCTGATTTGGGCAGGAAGTAAATGGAGCTAGGAAGAGTCGAGGAGGTCTTTGGGGTCCTCTTACCTATAGAAGACTTCGAAGTCCTTATCTGTCACCTCTAGGGTGGCTTCGGGAGTTCGCTCCTCGGCTTTGTCGTCTGATGGTATTGGCGACTCTTGAGAGTAAAGGAGTTTGGTTGCGAGTAGGGCTGAAAGTTGGGTGTCTTGTGTTCCGGCTGGAGGAGGAGCTGTTGTTAGGAAGCCCGAAACTGCTATGTCAATTAGAGCTAGCCTTGGATCCTTAGCTCTAGTTACGTGTTTAGGGCTTTGGAAACGTTTGGAGATAGGGTTGAAACCAAGGATCACGTGCACTGCCTTAAGCTGAACGTCTCTGTGAAGAAAATTTTCTGACCTGAGGCTGTGGTTTTGCTCAGGAAAGTTCATTAAGCTTTTGTTCAAGGCAATGTGGTGTTCGTCTGCCAGTAAACATGCAACATAAGTTATAGATTAGAAAAATCCTTATAAAAGTTTTCTTTATCTGAATGTGAAAATCCTACGTGCATCTAATGTTTGTGGGAACCCTACCTGGTTCCCCATCTTGGGTGGGACAGTGCAACCCATCATGCCAGTCTCCCGAGACGATGAGAAAGTCCTCCTCCATGCCCTTGTTTGACTCAGGCACACAAGAAATTAACCTAACTGCTGGGACCCTACATTTGATATAGTAGTTGGTTTCCTTTCCTTTTTGGCAGACCCAGTTCACATCATGACATGTGAGGTTGGTTCCCATCTTACGGTTTATCATATCTACACTATCGAGGACCCTAAAGACGTTGAGGAAGCATTGTGTAAGGGTCAACCTATAATTCATAAGGAAGTCTCTAGTAACCCTACCCATGGGAAATCAGTTTGTAGATGACATTACATAAACTAATGGATTGAAAATCAGAAACTTACTTTGGGTTCTTAATCTTAGGAATGAGATAAACATGGAATTAATCTCAGCAGGGACAACACTTGAATTTAGGGCATTAAGCACAACTATAGTAATATCTTCACCAACTATGTGCCAAAAAGACTTATAAAATATTGGAGACATACCGTTAGGTTTCGGCATCATGAGAGGAGCCATTTTTTAAGAACTTGGTGGACCTTAAAAGCTTGAAAAGCACCCCCCATATCCACCTTACCACCATCCAAAACCCTATGATGAACTCTATTGATAATATCCTTAAAACCCAAAGGGTTTGAGGTGGTGAATATGTTCATAAAATATCTCTCAACCACACCACCCGTCGTTGCCTCATCCTCTACCCAAGCACCGATTTCATCCTCAATATCCAAGACGAGATTACGCCAAATCCTTTGATTAGCCCTACAGTGGAAATGCTTTGTGTTACTATCACCTTCCTTCAACCATGCATTACGTGATCTTTGCTTCCACATACACTCCTCTTTTGCCTTCAATTTTTGGATATCATCCCTCAATGCCTGAATCCGAATGGGGTTGAGCCTATAACCACCTCCCTCTTCCACTGATTTCAATTCCAACAGCTTCCTCTTTAGAGAGTTCTAGACATGGCCAAATGTGTCTCTGTTCCACGACTTCAAACTTTCTTGGCACAAAATTTTATTATTATTTAAGCCCTATGCTAACCCAGCCACCTGACTATCTCCCTAAGGCTTTCGGACCACCTTGTCACAAGTATCATCCTTAAGCCACATTGCTTCGAAGTAGAAAGGTCTACCTTTTCTGTAAAAATGATTTATTTCAGAATCTGAACATAATAAGATAGGTTTATGATCTAAGTGAAAGGCGTCCAAATGATGTATACTGGAAGAAGGAAACTGCAAAATCCAATCCACTGAAGCTACACCTTTATCAAGTCGAATCCAAACATTTTGATCCCTTGGTCTTCTGTTGCACCAAGTGAATGGAACCCATTGAAACCAAGATCCTTCAGACAACAAAAGTCCAAGGCATCACAAAAACTCTGCATTTGTCTCTTCGATCTATCGAGCCAACCTTGTTTCTCATTAGCCATCGAGATTTCATTAAAATCTCCCAAGCACACCCAAGGAAGATTGAATTAGCCACTCTGGGATCTGAGAATAGACTAGGAGTTTTCCTGATTGACGGTATCAAGGTCCTCATAAAAACTCATAAACTACCAGGCGTCTCAACTCTACGGTCAATAATAGCATTAATGTGTCCTCATATCTGTTGGCCAAAACAAAGCTAAACCACCGCCCCCATTTTGCCTATCAGTTGATGAATCTGCTCATCCTCGTGTTATGGTACCTCTACACCCCCTTGTCTTCTTCAGTGAGAGAGAAGTGAGACCAAAGTTCATCTAAGCTAGCCATGGGAGAAGAATAAACCAACAACTAAAGACGGACACAACCACAACTCTCCGTCCTATCAAACCCGAGAAGCCTGAAGGGAACAAAAACCCTAAATTGCGTTAGGGACCAAATTCTACAAGGCCCGGATAGAGAAAAAACCCTAACCCTAGCTGCAAGAGAAACCAACATGATCTCGGTTATTCGTTTGCACAAACAATAGCTAACTTCCGTAGTCTTCTTAGTTCAAAGAATTCCAACTCCCATAATGGGAATTGTGTATGGGGAGACCAACTTAGAGAAGGGGTGAATGAAGGCCCAATTGTATATAAAGCATAATATGATTTTTGATGATAAATGTAACGGTAAAAGGGATAAAAATTTGTTCCATCAAGAGATACTTCTAGAGAGAAAGAGCAAAAAAGAAAATATAAGTTTCTCCAACTTTTTGTAAGACCACTTTTTTTTTTCTTAAGTCTATATATATAACACATTTTATTTTAAGTTGCTATATATAAAAGTATGACATTATAACCAAAATTAAGGGCGCCTTTTAACATTTGGGGGTCTATGGCAATTGCGTATATAGTAGAGTTTGCCATGTACGAAGGGTTGAAAATACTTTCAAAGATAGGATAGTTATCCCAAATCTAAATTGGATTAAATTGGTATACATTTTAAAGCTCTAGATGTCTACTATGGGGGGTTTGGGCCAGAAATCAGTATAGACCCGTTTAACTAAGGCTTAAGATTGGCCTAAATAGTCAAACCAGCCCATAGGAGGGAAGTGGACCTCAAATGTGGTTGGAGTGGGCTCAGCTTGATAACATGTATATTGGGACATAGAAATCATCATACGGGGGAATCCTATAGCCTTTGAGGGAAACCTATAGCGCTTGACCTACCACCGATTAATGAGATGGTAGGAAATCGATGAAGAATTGACTAAACTAAAGTCAGTTGCCGAGAGTTGTTAGTGCCTTTGGGGAACTCGCTACCGAACACTATTTGGCATCTGAAACAAGTTTCAAGAGAATCCTCAGAAGGCATGATGATTCCTTGGGATTATGGCGAAAGTGGAAAGGTATGTGAATTGGTGAAATGATAATGATTAGTACTCCATTAAAGAGAGACTATATAAGGGGTGGGAAGGCAGACAAGAAGGGTTGGTTGGAAAACACCTGAAAAAGATTGAAAACACAGAGGGAAAAGAGTGAAAACATAGAGGAAAGGGAGTGTGTGTTGGAAAATCTGGTTTTTATCTCATACAAAACACACAGCAGAAGCAACAACCACGGATCTACTTCAATCATGAAAGATAACATGTGACCATGAATTCTAGAATAAAGAATAGAAAGCGTACCCCTTGATGCAGTGAATTTCAAAACATGACTTGAGAATATCTTCAATCTTCATCTCAATTCCACATGGTGCCCAAGATGTGTGGTCTCTCAATCAGTCTTTTGTACATAGATTCTCAAAGAAAAAACCTTCTTTTTCTCCTTGTGGAGAAAATCTGATTTCTTTTCTTTCATCATACGTACCTTAAAACTATTATCATAGTTTCTTTATTTAATAACTCTTATTAAATAATGACTGATTATCTAATTGGGTTAGTCTTTTGGGCCTACCCAGTTGGGCTTTAGTTTGTGGCTTGAGATGGGACCAAAGGGAACAAATAAGACTCTAGCTCCAATGGGCCTTGGGCTTTTCTGTCAACTCTTGACAAGTCCAAAGTTACTATTAATTATATTCAATACCACTATATGAATATAATTGCACTCTAGGCCTTATTAATAAATTATATCCCAAGACTTTATTATACATACAACCCCTTCATTAAAATATTCGTAGTAATACAAAGTCATAAATATAGAATGCTACATCTTAATCCTTGAGTAGCCGATTTAATCCTTTATGTTATTCATCATATATTTATGAAATCCAATTCCATAAATATATACTTTAGTAACTCCTTACTAAAGTGGTTGGGCCCAACATTCTGAATAACCAAACCCATTAAACTTATCTCAAAGGAATATTTTATATCTCCGTTAAGAGATTATGAATTCCATCTTGAGAATATATGTTCCATCAACACTAAATGCGGCTGCCCAACATACTGAGGTTTTGACTGTAACTTATAGATCTCACTCCTGATATATCAAAGCAACCTACATCTCATGATCAGGTCCATTATTCTCTCAGGATTTAGAGTTGATGTAAATAGAAGTCGTGAGATTTATTATTCATTTGACAGTCGTTAGGAGAATAATAAATCTCATAGCGGTCCAGTTCAATATGTCTTAACTCTTAAAACATATCAACTAGAAGTCTTCACTTCCATGATCAAGACAAATCATCTTAGTTGATATGTTATAGTCTTCGCAGATGAAATGCCCAATTTCATCACCGACTACGAACTAAAATTTTGAGTTTACAAAGAACTTGTGATTTATATCTTCTGTGACTTTTCACATAAATCACATACTATGCATCTCATGGACTAAGATAATGTCCCATTAGTTCATTTATAGATAGTCTCATATAATTAAACTATTTAATTATTTATGACATGCCAACAAATTGGATTTTAGGGCATAAATCCCAACAGTGTGAGCAAAGAGGAAGGAAGAAGAACTGCTGGAGGGTGAGGTTTAAAGGTCTAAAAGTTTACAGAAAAGATACAGCGTGGACTATCTAGTTGGTGCTTGGAGTCGCACCCGTAGGATTGCTAGAAAGCCCACAAATAAATAAATCGGGGGCCCAAATCCTTTGCCCAGTACCACAGCCCTAGTAGGTTTAGGGATTATAATTAGTGCCCACCGTTGGGCTCCTACTCAACCAGAGGCTTCGAGCTAGCTTGATATCATCCAATTATAGAGGGTTTGCATACTGAAGAAGGCTATGTTAGAGGAAATAATTTGAGTGCTTCCTTAAAGGGTCGTAGAAGGTTGGAAAGGGAAAGTAGAAAGGAACAGCAGCGTATGGAAGATGGTTATCATACCAGACATGATTCAAATGAGGGATCTTCATAAGGGGAATGAACTATGCCTTATATCCTTGAGCGATCTCATCACAGCGATCGGGAAAGAGAGCTGGAGAATTTATGAAAGTAAGTTAAGGACCTAGAGATTGAGCTAAGAGGCCGACACCGTAGAAGGGACTAGGAGGACTCGTTTGACGATCCCGATTAGACTGAGGGAGAGTCATCTTGAGGTGGCGGTTCATGACGGTCGAGAGACAGATCTCACGAAACCATAGGGCGTCGTCATGAATCCCCCCATTGTGATAGGCACAAGCATCATATTGCCACATTGGATGCAATGAGCTAGGCATTGAGGAGAGCTGCCCGTTCACCCTTTTTCAATGAGATTGAATGCACGAAAATGCCAGGGCGGTACACTCGCCCTCCGTTTACCATTTATGATGGAAAAACTGACCCGGTGGAGCATGTAAGTCACTATATTCAGATGATGTCGCTTTATTCTCAGAACGATACTTTGATGTGCAAGGTGTTCCCATCCAGCCTTAGGTCGACGACAATTAGGTGGTTAAACGGTTTAAGAAAAGGCTCTATTCAAAATTTCAAAGAGTTGATGCAAGCGTTCGGGGCGCAATTCATAACATGTAGCAAGGTTCCTCAACCGATCGATGCCCTGTTATCCATGTGGATGAGAAGTGAGGAGACCCTTCGATCTTATGCAAACAGATACTGGGAGCTATACAACGAGATATGAGGGGCAAATGATCGGGTAGCTGTCGGTACCTTCCAGCTTGGGCTCCCTCAGGAGTCAGAGCTGAGGGATTCTCTAACCATGCGTCCCCCCAAAGACATGCATCAGCTTATGAGAAGGATTGAAGAGTATAAGAGATTGGAAGACAATCGGCTACAGGGTAAAGGCAAAGCCCTGGCTTCTTCACAATGCAACAAAGATTATTGTCCTAAGAGGTTTCAGCAAAGAACTAGGAGGGAGCCAAGGGTCCCTAGTATGGACTCGACGCATCGGACTAAGGGAGTTAATGTGATGTTTAAGTAGCCTGTCTATAAGATCCTCGAGTGTATTAAGAATGAGCCTTACTTTTGGTGGCCGGAAAAGATGGGTGGGGACTTGCCTAGAAGGAATCAAAGCTTGTATTGCATTTACCATAGAGAGAAAGGTCATACTACCGAGTAGTGCCGTATGTTGAAGGACCACTTGGAGTAACTCATAAAAGCAGGGCATTTGAAGGAATTTGCGGTCGGCCAAGAAGGGGTAAGTACAGGCAGGGCTTGGGAAACCGAAGTAACAACACACTTCCCTCGGAGGGGAATATTGAGTGTGGTGACCCCACCTAAAGTAGACGCTACAGACTGACCAGAGAAGAGGCTCAGGAGAACCTCGGTCTCAATCATGTTTGGTGAAGCAGACTAGGAAGGAACGTCCTAGCCATATGATGATGCCTTGGTGGTGACTTCGCAGATCGGTGGATTCTTAGTAAAGAGAGTTATGGTAGATCAAAGGAATGGGAATGAGATCATGTACCCCAATTTTTATAAGGGGCTAGGGTTGAAACTAGAGGATTTGAGTAAATATGATACTCCACTAGTGGGATTTGATGGGAAAGTGGTAATGCTTGAGGGGCAGATAAAACTCTCAATAGTAACCGAGGGAAAGGAGGTTGGGGTAAATTTCATAGTGGTTAATGCCTTTTCACCGTACATCGTGATTTTAGGACAACCTTGGATTCACGCTATGGGGGCAGTACCTTCTACGTTGCACCAGAAGATTAAATTCCCAATTCAAGATGGGGTGATTGTGGTGCAAGTCGACCAAAAGGTGGCAAGATAGTGTTTAGTGGCTGTGATAAACCATGAGATTATGCAGAAGGACCAAGTTGAAATGAAGCAGTTATAGCAATTACAGGCCGTTGAAAGCCTATCAGGGGTAGGTAGCACGAAGGAATTAGTTCAAGTGCAAATTTTGCCTTATACTGATAGGTACTTACGGATAGGGGAAAGTCTGCAAGTAGAAGATCGGGTAGAAATTCTCCCATCATTAATAAAGAATTTGGATATGTTTACATGGAATTCGTACGAAGTTCCCAAGGTGGACCCGACTTTTATTACACATCAGTTGAATGTACTAGTCACAAGACCCAGGAGGTCGACAAAACCACATATGGAAATAGTGAAGGAGGAAGTGAAGAAATTGAAGCAGGCGGGGGCTATCAAGGAGGTGTTTTTCCCTAAGTGGTTGTCTAATATGGTGGTGGTAAAGAAGAAAAATGGGAAATGGAGAGTTTGTGTTGATTTTACTGATCTCAACTGAGCATGCCAAAGGACCCGTTTCCTTTACCAAAGATAGATCAATTGGTGGATGCTACGGCCGGACATTAGAGAATAAGCTTTCTAGATGCCTTTCAAGGCTATCATCAGATCACTTTAGCACCTGAGGATCAAGAGAAAACCTCCTTCATTACACCCAAGGGTAATTACCATTACACAGTGATGCCTTTCGGATTAAAGAATGTAGGGGCTACGTGCCAACGAATGGTTACCAGGATGTTCAAGGAGCAGATCGGTGAAACAGTAGAAGTTTATATTGATGACATGGTGATGAAGAGTAGAAGAAATGAAAAGCATGTTCCTAATTTGGTAGAAGTTTTCGAAATATTGAGGTGACATAAGTTACGCCTCAATGCAGAAAAATGTGCCTTCAGTGTAGGGTCGGGTAAGTTTTTGGGGTACAGAGGTCAACCCCAATCAGATTACGACCATTCAACAACTTAAACTACCCACTAACCCTAAAGAAGTGCAAAAGCTCACTAGGATGATTGCCGCCCTGAATAGGTTCGTTTTGAGGGCTATGGATAGGTGTAGACCATTCTTTCAGTTGTTGAAGAGGTGGAAGGGTTTTCAGTGGATGGAAGAATGTGACACGACATTCAAGGACCTGAAGTCTTATTTGGCTAGCCCGCCTATTTTATCTCGACCCAATACCGAAGAAAATTTGTATATGTATTTGGCGGTTTTCGATCACGTAGTGAGCTCGGTATTGCTAAGACATCAAGAAGGGATCCAAAGACCAGTGTATTATCTCAGCAAAACTTTGGTGGACACAGAAACTCGGTATTTGTCATTAGAAAAAATTGCGTTAGCACTAGTTCATGCTACGAGGAAGCTTCCATATTATTTTCAAGCCCATACTATGTGGGTGTTGACTGACTACCCCCTGCAGTCACTTTTAAGAAGGTCAGATTTCACTAGAAGGATAGCTAAATGTTGAACTAGACTTGGAATGTTTGACATACGGTACACGCCGCGAAATTCTATTAGAGGTCTGGTGTTGGCAGACATTGTAGTTGAATTCACCCCCCAAACCAGGAGTCCCTGTTGGGATATGCTAGGTTAGGGTTAAAAAATGGCACATGTATGTGGACGGTGCATCTAATACAAGAGGATATGGGATTGGGGTTGTAATGATATCTCCCGAAGAAGTACGATTGGAAAAGTCACTAAGATTAGTTTCTGCACTTCTAGCAATGAGGCCGAGTACGAGGCTCTCATATCTGGTCCTAGGGCGGTCCAGCAGCTTGATACCGAGGATGTTAAGGTATTGTCAGACTCAAAATTGGTGGTAAATCAAATTGAAGGGAGCTTTGAGGCAAAGGATTCTCACATGCAGCAGTATCTGAAGTTGTTCGGGGCTTTAGAAGCAGCTTTTCAGAAAGTGAGGGTGCTCAGGATATCGAGAAGTCAAAATAGTCATGCCGATTCATTGGCCACTTTGGCTTTCATTGTCGGATGAATATATTCCCCGAATGATCTCTATGGAGTTATTGGAGCAACCGAGTATAGAGCATCACGCGATTGTAATATCAACTACAGTGCTAGGACCAAGCTGGATGGATCTATATATTTCGTTCTTATCTAATGGATCTTTGCTGACTGATTCAAAAGAGTTAGAGAAAGTATGGAGAATGTTGGCCCGTTTCTATCTTTCCGAGGATAAAAAGTTATATCGACGCACATTTGGGGTCCTTATTTGTTATGTCTCCATCCAAACAAAGTTACCAAACTTCTAGCCAAGCTGCATGAAGGGATATGTGGTGGACATTTAGGAGGAAGGTCTCTAGCTCACCGAGCTATGACCCAAGGATTTTGGTGGCCGAGTATATAGCGGGACGCAACTGACTACGTTAAAAAGTGTGACCAGTGTCAAAGACATGCCCTAATCATTCATCAACCAGGTAAAAATCTGAACCCGGTCACTAGCCCTGAGCCCTTTACACAGTGGGGTCTGGATATAATCGGACCATTCCCTCGGGTTATGGGGAATAGGAGGTTTGCGTTGGGCGCTACCGATTATTTCACAAAATGGGTGGAAGCTAAAGCTTTGGCAAATATTCGGGATGTGGATGTGAAGAAATTTGTGTGGAAAAATTTCATCACAAGATTCGGGGTACCCTGGGCGCTAATTTCAGATAATGGACTGCAATTTGACAATAAAGCCTTTCAGGTTTACTGTAGTAATCTAGGAATAACTAACAGGTACTCAACACCGACTTACCCTGAAAGCAATGGACAGGTGGAAGCAACGACTAAGACGATAGTGAATGGTCTAAAAAAGAGGCTGGAAGGGGCAAAAGGAAATTAGGTCATGGAGTTGCTAAACGTTTTGTGGGCTTACTGAACCACACCGAGAAGATCGACAGGTGAGACTCCTTTCTCTATGACATACGAGGCAGATGCAATGATACCGATTGAGATCAACTTGTCAAGCATGAGAGTTGTAGATTTCTCATGAAGTGATAATGACGCTTGAATGGTCGAGACTTTAGACTCCTTGGAAGAAAGATGAGACATGGTATCTGTCCAGCTTGCTGATTATCAGCAGATGTTGGCCTGGGGGTACAACAGGAATGTAAAGCCTAGGAAATTTGTAGCAGGAGACGTTGTTTTACGGAAAGCAGTGGGGAATATGAAAGATCAGAGAGCGGGAAAGCTCGCCCCGAATTGGGAAGGGCCTTATCGGGTGATGGCTGTAGCTGGGACATGGACTTATTACTTGGAGGACATGGAAGAAAGGCCTTTTCCCCGACCATGGAATGTTTATAATCTGAAAAAATATTACCCTTAAATGTGGAAGGGAAATTGTAAGATCTGTTTTAGTTTGTAAATGAAGTTGAATTAAGAATGTGGAATGAATTTAGTTGTTACATAATGTGTTGTTGAACAGCTAATGAATTTTTCTAAGGACAGAAACCTGGCCTCGGCCTGACTCTAGTCACCGACTAGGTGGAAACCTTAATGAATTTTTCTAAGGACAGAAACTTGGCCTCGGTCTGACTCCGGTCACAGACTAGGTGGAAACAGTAATGAATTTTTCTAAGGACAGAAACCTAGCCTTAGCTTGACTCCGGTCACCGACCAGGTGGAAACCTTAATGAATTTTTCTAAGGATAGAAACTTAGCCTCAGCCTGATTCCGGTCACCGACCAGGTGGAAACCTTAATGAATTTTTCTAAGTACAGAAACCCGGCCTCGGCTTGACCCCAGTCATTGACTAAGTGGAAACCTAACAGATTTTTCTAAGGACGAAAACTTGGCCTTGGCCTGACTCCAGTCACTGACTAGGTGGAAACCTTAATGAATTTTTCTAAGGACAAAAACCTAGCCTCGGGTTGACTCCGATCACCAACTAGGTGGAAACCTAACAGATTTTTCTAAAGATAGAAACCTGGTCTCGGCCTGACTCCGGTTACCAATCAGGTGGAAATAATAATGAATTTTTCTAAAGGTGTAAACCTGGCCTCAGTTTGATTTCGATCACTGATCAGATGGAAGCCTTAACAAAATATTCTGAAGATAAGAACCCTATCTTGATCTGAGCCTATTTGCCAACTAGTAAAAAAAAAAAAAAAAACCTTTTAGATGGCCTCAGTTGAAGTGGCTCATTGTTTGAATCTATAGTCCATGGGATTGTAGTTAATAAACCCTTTGGGCATGGAACAGGAAAATGCTACAAATGTGTTACCGACTATTCACACTTAGGATTTTTTAAGGTATGATGGCATGATTTCGCTTCAAAATAATAAATCATATGTATGAAAGGGGTTCAGTCATGCAATTACGCTCTAATTGGAGCGTTACAACAGTGTAAAGAATACATTAAATGTTACAATGAAACAAAGTGGGGAAATAAGAAAACAACTTAATTAAAAAAGTTCAAGCATTTAGTATAAAATGAACGAAATAAAGTTACATACATAAATAAAATTACACTCAGCCAGATATAAAAAAAGTTTGAATAGCCCTATAAGAAATAAGAAATAAAAAGTAGAAAATGGTTTAACAGGTCAGATGGTTGGTTCTTGGGGCATGGCAAAGGTGGTTAAGGGAGCTTCACAACCATCTGAAGGAACCGAACTTGGGGTTGATTGGGGGGCGCTTTGTGTCTTGGTGGGAGTGGCTGTGGTCGGGTTCTCCTCATCAATCACCACCACGTGAGCATTAATTTGTTGGGACAACTCCCTCATACGGGGGCTGTCCTTAAAGCCCATGTTATAAAAGACTTGCTCACAGTTCTTCATTTTTTCTTTTAAGTCAATAAGTTCTTTGTCTTGGGCAGAGACGATGTTAGAAACCTCGGCAAGCTTGACTTCGGCCTCTTCGAGCTTCCCCTGCAAGTCCTCAGCTTTCTGCTTGGCCAATTCCCGAGCCCTTTCCACCGTGGTTGCTCGACATTCTACTGCATTTAGCTCTAGGGTCTTTTCGTTCAAGTTGGCCTTTGCCACTTGCTTCAGAGCTTTCTTCTTGTTGGCCTCCTCCATTATGCCCTTTAACTGACCCTCCACCATATGGGTCAATTAGGTAGCCTGGGACGGTAACAGAGATAATAGGGGAAAGTCAGTGTGATCCGAGTATTAACACTTATAAAATTGGTATAAAAATTGGAAAATGTAAAGGCATAATAATAAAGAAATGATAACAAATGGGGAATAAATATACTTATGGCTATAGTGTGCCGCCTTAGCTTCAGGACAATGTCTTCGTCCCGACAATCTTCATAGTGGTCTGGATTGGCAAGCAATAATAGAGCCTTGCCAAGGCTGTCAGAGAATTGTCCCCTGAGGTTGAAGAGGTGGAGGCCCAGTTGAAAGTTGCACTCCCATTCGAAAGTGGAGGTTGAAGAGGTGGAGGCCATGTAGGACCCAATCATAGCTAGTTGACTAAAGGGCCTAACCCCTTGGGGGATTTCCTCGGGCTGTGGAGTCAGTATAGTACCCACGGTGGTAGTGGGGGGTTGGTCGGTAGGAGGGGTACCAGACTCAGGGATAGAGTAGTCTTTCTCTTCCTGCATTGGTGTGGCTGTAGATACCTCATTTTGTACCCCTTACGACTTGGGCCTTCGTTCCCCAATGATGCTCGAACTCTAAGGCCCAAGACCAGTTTAGAGCCTAATCAGATATCAAATTGACTTGAGGAGTGCTAAAATGGAACATATAACCTTTTAAATAAGCATAAATCTATTTTTGGAAATAAAATGACCAAAGTGGCCCTCGGCCTGTGTATGTGGGCTGCTGCCTATGTACGTGGACCAAAGCATGCGTACGCAGGCACATTCTTGTGTACACAGCTAGGGTTTTAGAAGCATAAGAAATGCAAGTTTTCTGCAATAATGGCTGAGGTTTGGAATGAATTCCACATCGTCTAGGAGCTGTTCCAAACCCCATTTTTTTAAACTATAAAAATACTTACATGATACATTTTCAATGACACAAAAATCCCATGGGAGACACCTAAGATTCACTAGAAAATAGTGAATCAAAAGGGAGTTTTTCACAAAACCCCCTCAAGTCAATTCTATTTGATTGGGGTCTTTTCTAGTTTAATGTTGCTGATCACTTTCTTATTGGTTTGTGAATAGATTTGACTGAGGGGAATGGTCAAAATCAAGCTTGGAAAGCTTTTGTATGAGGTATCTAGCCTAAACATTTCTTTTTCCTCTCTTTTATTTTTCTGCCTTTAAATCCTCCTGTTAGGTTTAAGTTTTTGTATGCTTAAAATGCATTTTAGGGTGTTAGAATTGTTGTTTTGAAGTTCTGCCCTGTTTTTGGGCAAGGATCTGCGTACGCATGATCTAGCATGCACACGCAGGCTTGATTATGTGTAAGCAGACCTATTCTAGCGTGTGTGATGATGTTGCCTAGAAACCCTAAATTTTTTGTTTGTTTTGTTTCTGCCTTCACATGCTTGTTTTGTTTGGCCTTTTTTTCATTGTTTTAGGCCCTATAAGTTTCCGTCCACCTTTTCACATGCTTGTTTGTTATCACATGTTTAGATTAGGGTTTGTCTTAGGGTTCTTAGTTTTAATACCTTCCATTCAAATGTTCATACATGAATGCCATGGGTGCGGTGTTGCTGCAAGGTAAGTGAAAGGTAAGACATGCATTGGAAATGTTCTTGCATTTGTGATATAATCTTATGTTGATGTTAGAGATGAACATGAATGCTTGGATCTTTCCTTATACTTATGTTTCTGCCTTGATTTGATTGTATATGTTGCTGCCTTGAATAAGCTTTGATGCCATGATAGATGTATGCAAGGGTTTGTGATGAGATGCCATGATTAGATGTATGGTTAGGGTTTGGGATGAATGATGCCATGTTGAATGTTTAGATGTATGGTTAGGGTTTGGGATGAATGATTCCATGTTGAATGTTTAGGGTTTGTGTGAGTTAGAATACAAGCATTGAATATGCTTTTAATAAGGTTAAGATATAAGACACAATGATGGGAGGCTAACCTTAGGGTTGGGCGATCTTGGGTGCCTAACACCTTCCCAAGAGCGTACTTATACTCCAAACCCATACTCTGGTAGTAAGATCAAAATGTGCTTCCTCGAAGGGATGCTATATATATGGTTCCTAGACCATTGCAAAAACTAGGTGGCGACTCTCCCCTTGTGTCCACAGTGGCGACTTCACTGGAGATTGTGAGTTTAATTCCTATGTGTCTTGTTTCTTAACCTTAATAAAAGTTTTTTAAATACTTGTTTGCACACACATTCACTTGTTCTTTTGTCCCTTAACCTTGGTTGGTGATGAGTGGGAAGGTGGAAGGCTCCATTCGGGCCTAAATCTTTTGAAGTTCATCCCACCAACTCACAATCGGTGCTATCGCCTATAATCGGCTTGGGTAAGTTAAAGGTTTGCTACCAATCCATTATGGGGTCCACTTAGGCCCCCGGTTGGAATCATAGCCCACCTAGTAGTGAATGACCTACTTATCTATCCCTTTAGCCTTAGGGAGCCTACTCACACTATAGAGATCCCGGACCTTATCACAAAGGATACCCTTTTCTCTTGTTTGTTCAACCATATACCATGTGTTCACCTAATTCTAAAGGACAAATAAAAGGCATAAAAATGTAAAGGATGGCCTTAAAGTTATGGTATACCCTAAGATGTTTTGGGATAAAAGAAAAGAAGTCCTCACATATAAGAGGCTTGTCCCTAAATCCAAAGGTATATTTTAACTTGAAAGGTTCATAAGACCATAACTTAATTGCTATCATAAGCCCAAGTGGAAAAAGCCCTTTTGAAAAAGAGGACTTTGGGCCTAAGGTAACAAAGATGCTATGGACTTAGCATCCAACATCCTTCAAAGCCAAAATGAACTTCCCTAATCTTGGGTCTCTTTGTTGCATGCCTAGGCCCAAAATGATGAGAATTTCATAGACTTTGAGAGGAGGGCTACAATGTATTCTAGCTAGAGGGCTATTCCAAGAAAAAATGTTGAAATAATGAATAAAGAATGGGAATCCCAAAAGTGACGAATACATTGCAAGCCCAAGTTTGAGACAAAGGATTGAAAATTCCTAAAGTGCATTCTAATGAAATCCCATGTGAGTAAAATGAGAGTTTTATTGTAAATGGACCAAAGCCCAATGAAACTAGGGGCAAGGATCCATGAGAGGAAAGGGAGTGACATTGTAATTGGGCCTTCATTAAAATGAACTTAAGAATTTTCTAAAGACATCTAAAGTTTAAAAGGAACCTTTAATTGGGACATGAACTTAATGAAAATGGGGCTTTTTTCAGGCATCACTACACCACCAAAGTCAAGAAAACACATCCCCACTCCCATTTGGATTCGAGAGAATGGAAGGCGCTTGATTAAGATAGAGGACACACACTAAGAAGAAGAAAATCCCCAAGGAACCATGGCTACCCCCATGGAAGACCCAATGACACAAAAGATCCTTAAGGATTTGGAAGGACATGGAGAGGCCCTTAAGAAAATGGGAGGGCGCCTCACTAGGTTGGAAAAATCTAAGCTAAAAAAGCCTTCACATATGGAAATCCATGATGATGAGGAGGAAGATGAAGAATGGGATGAAAAGGACAAAGTGGAATATGAAAGGAACAAGCAATTTGAGAAGCTCACCGCAGAAACCATGGCTATAAGGGAAAAGATGGAGAAGATGCAACTTGCCTTCTATAAGGTGCAAGGAATGGATGATTACCTCTATAACATGGGGGGGGGGGGGGGGGGTAAGCTCAAAGACTCCTATTGCGTTGCCTCCCAATTTCAAGATCTCCGATGTGGAAAAGTTTGATGGGACTAGGGATCCAAAGCAACACATAAGAAGATACCTAAGCATTGTCGAAATGAAAGGGCTAGATGAAAATAAAACTTTGCATGCGTTTCCCTTCTCACTCACGGGAGGTGCATCAAGGTGGTACTATAGCCTTGATCCTAGCAAAACTAGGGTGTCGAATGAGCTAGTGGAGTTGTTTGTGGACCAATTCATCTTCAACACCATGATTGATGTGACCCTAAGGGATTTAGAGACTACCAAGCAAGGTGTGGGGGAGACATTTTCCAAAAAACATGACTTGATGGAAGAACAAAGCATCTAGAATGGTCAACAGGCCAAACGAGAAAGACCAAATCAACATGATCATCAAGAATTTGCTTTTGGTTTATAATAGTAGGCTTTTGTCATCGCCTATTAGCTCATTTGGTGAACTATGTGATTGTGGGACAAGAATCGAAGATGCTCTCAACAATGGACAATTGGAGAAAGGGGAAAGCAAGCCTTCAACCTAGAAGACATATGGAGGAGTAACCACCACTAAATCACCCAATCCCATAAATGTAGTGCCATCATTCCCCAACAAACACTAGCCTACCCGAAGAAAGCTTGCTGAGAATTCTTTGAACTAGGAATAACTCTCACCCGAGCATATGAAAACCTATCCTTTAAAGGATTCATCAAACCCTTAGTCCCCACATCCATGCCTAATCCCATACCTTCCACGTGGAACCTTAATGAATATTGCCACTACCACAAAAAATTCAACCACAAAACTGACAATTGCTTCTACCTTAAACACGAGATACAAGACCTCATAAACAATAGAACCTTCCCAAATCCCAACATCATTACCAAACCCAACATTAGAAAGAACCCCTTACCCGATTACCATAAGGCTCCTCCTCCATATCAAAATTAGGTGCAAGTAGATGAGATTGAGTGGGATTGCTCAAAGTTGATAGAAACTACGAATGTTAATATCAATGTCGTGGAAGTCCAAGGATTATGGGCTGAAGAAGATGAAGTTTTAAAGGAAGCAATAGCAATATGGGTAATACTTCCCAAAGGAGTGAAGAAATTGAAGAAAATGGTTTTGGAGGACAATGTAGAAAATATCACTAGGAGTAGGAAGAACTACAAACCATCCTTTTTCGAAAAGGATCATCCTAGTAGGGATCTAGGGTAAGGGTCCAAGCCCACGGAACCTAAAGGTAAAGAGGGTAAAGAAGAAGAAGATAGGGTCTTAATGCAATTGAAGAAAACCCAAGCTCATGTGTCCATATGGGGCCTGCTGATGGCCTCTCAAAAGAACCATAAGGCTTTCTTGGATGCCTTAAATGGGAAATAAGTACCTATAGAAATGATACTACAAGAGGTTTTGTCTCTCCTGGGAGTTAAGGGTTCCTCACACCCTCTCCTCGCTTTTTTTGATGAAGATCGCCCTCCCGAAGGAGCTAGTCATACTAGACCTTTGCAAATCACCATTGAATGCATGGGTGCCAAGGTTCCAATGGTTCTTATTGACAATGGATCCGCCTTGAATGTTTGTCCTTTTAGGACCGCCCTCCCTTGTTATGTATGAGGCCTTTTCCTGCGCGAGGATGTGTGCACACGCAGGAAGAACAAAACCTTGAGGGACTAAGAGAGCCTTCGGGCCGCCTAAAGAGGACAATATTGTGCACACAGGGGCGGGGCATGACACATGGAGACCATCATTCCTTCTCCCTTGACTGTAAGGGCATATGACAATACTTCAAGGAAGGTCATGGGTACTTTCAAGTCTCCTTGTAAGATTGGGCCAATGGAAGCCATTGTGGAATTTCATGTCATGGACAGCACCCCAAATTACAACCTTCTCTTGGGAAGATGTTAGCTTCACCCCAATAGGGCAATCCCCTCCCCACTACACCAAAAGATGAAGATCCCATGGAAAGGAGGGATTGCCATAGTGCTTGGACATGGTGAGATCCTAGCACCAGTTTGTGGACTCAAGGAATGAGAGAGTGAACTTCAAATGAGTGGCTTTGAGTTCGTGAATATGGCTGACTATGGGTTGAAGGATGAAAGGTATGCTACCGATTTGTTCCCATATTGTAGCCACGAGGTGATTGCAATGATGAAAAACATGGGATACATGACTAGTATGGGCCTTGGAAAAGAAGGAAAAGGGGTAGTTGAGTTCCCCAATATCAAGACTCAAGTGACTGAGGAAGGTTTAGGATTCTTTGAAAGCTACAATGGAATCAAGAAAAACCATGGCACTCTTAATGGGAACTTCATGAAAGAAGGGGGAGACTTCCCTTATTGTGATTTCCTAGAACCTTGGGTAAGTAAAGACAGAAGGGTGTATCTGGGTGGGGAAATGTTCTTTAATGAAAAGCTCACTTTTAAGGAGAAGCCTGCCGTGGTGATCAAAGAGATACAAGAGGAGGTTAATTGGGCGAACTACATGGATACTGAAGCAATGAATACCATGGTAAAGATGAGTGGGGACCTGTTCGCCATCACCAATGAAGAGCTAAGTGATCCTTCCAAATTTACCATGCCTAGTGTAGGGCCCATTAATAATTGGACTTGGGTTGGATTTTTTGAAAACATGGGGAAAAAGTTTTGTAATCCAAGTTCCAATGTCCTTTTCAATATTTTCAATAAGATGAATTCTGATTTGGCTTACTTTGATGTGTCCCATAACATTGAAATTCTGCACTGAAATGATTCAAATGAATTTCAAAATGAAATTAATAAACAATTGGATAAGAAAATTGAACCTATTGAACCAACTCTTGAAACTACTAATTTGGGCAATGATGAAAATCCACGCTTAATTAAAATTGGCTCAACTCTAAATGAAAAAGAAAGAAAAGATCTTCAAGAACTCCTCATGGAATTTCAAGAGGTGTTTGCATGGTCCTATGAAGATATGCCTGGAATTGACCCCGAGATAGCTCAACATCACATTGATACTCATGATCACATGGTGCCTGTCAAGCAAAAATTGAGAAGAATGAGGACCGAATGGCTCTTAAAAATCAAAGAGGAAGTCACTAAGCAATTAAAGGTAGGGTTCATCAAACCCGTGCACCAAGCCGAATGGATAGCCAATGTTGTGCCTGTGCCTAAGAAGGCTGGGAAGGAGAGGATGTGTGTGGATTTTAAGGACTTAAATAACACATGCCCTAAGGATGACTTCCCTCTCCCTTACATTGATGTCTTATTGGATAACACGGCGGGAAGTGCCTTGATGGCTTTTCAGGATACAACCTGTTAGGTTCTAAAGATTTAGGAATTTATGTATTTAGAACTCTAATGTGTAATGTTGGCAAACCATGATCAAAACAGGTTGTTTAGTTTTGTTTAGGCTTGCTCAAAGTTGTGCGATTATGTAAAGTTGGAATCGAGTGGCTGCAGAAAGTATTAGTGACTTTCGGCCTGGCTCGATCGATCGAAGCTTAGACTCGATCGATCAAATCTCAGGTAGAATGTTTTTTCTGCAGAATTTCGAACTCAGCCCATGCCCATTAAGGATTAGGGTTTCAGATCTACTTCTCCCACTATATAAAGGAAACCCTAGCCACTTTTTTAGAGAAGCTCTGGATCCTCTTGTTGCTCATATTTGCGGTTTGTGTGAATCTCTTGTGAGATCCTTGAGGAGTTTTCTTTCACATAAACTTAGGGTTTTCAAGGTAGAGATTACTTCAACATCTTGATGATCAACTCAGTTGCTGCCATAAAAGCTTAAAGAAACACAAGCGGGAGTGCTTTTGTATGTACTTCGATTCTTTCATATAATGAATTCAAGTTTAACTTGAGGATAACTAGGTTAAATCCTCTCCAGGATTTTTGCCAGTTTGGTTTTCCTGGGTGATCATATCTTTGTGTTATTTATATTTCCGCTGCTTTATATCTTGATATGATTATTTGATTGTGTTAACCTAGATTTGCATAATTTGACTAAGTTAATCACTTGGCTAAATAAACTAGGTTAATCCAATTGTTGTTTTAAGGGGTTTAAAAACCGTTCAAGTGGTATCAGAGCGGGTAGCTCTTTTGTTTTAGATCTTTTGATCTAAGAGCTGATCCTTGACCCCTGTTATCATGGATAATTTGAAGTGTCTTTCTGCTCATGTTTGTGATGATTTGAATAAAAAGGACACTGTTGTTTCTGTTGACTTTTTTGATGCTTTTGAAACTCTTCGTAAGGAATTATCTAAATCTTTGAAAATTTCTAAGAAATTTAAGGAAGAGTTAAAATTGGCTAATCTTGAAAAAGAGGAATTGATTGTGAGATTGGATGAGTCTAATAAAAAGAATGAATTTTTGAGAAATCAAATTTCCTCTCAACATGAGAAGATGAAAAGCTTGGAACAAGAGTTAGTTGAATCTAAAACCAAACTTGAAAATTTGACTAGTGCCAAGCTGGCTGTTGATAATAGAAGTATTTTTGTTTCTCTTAAGCCTAAAACTGAGAAAGTTTATATCCCTCATTTCAAGAGGAATAATAAAGAAAATGCTTATTTTGCTAGGTTAGACAAAGGTAAAAGTTTTGATGTAGATGCTGAAGTTTCTAAATCTAAGTCTAAACCTACTGTTAGAGAGCATAATAAATTTGTTTTTGTGCCTACTTGTTACCTTTGTGGTGTTGTTGGTCATATTAGACCAAATTGTTCTTTGTTGAGGCAAAAACCAAAATCTGAAACTAGATTTGTTGTTAGGAATACTGATGTTTCTAAATTTGTTCCTGTCTGCCACTTTTGTGGTGTCCGTGGTCACATTCGTCCTAATTGTCATAAATTGAAATTTAAGCATTCTGTGTTTCAATCTAGGATATGTGATGATATTTCTCCTGCCATAAGTCCATATAAATTGTTTCATATGTTTTTGAAAAGTTTAAGTTTGTTAGCTTGTGTAAGGAATTTGCAGGATTTCAGTATTTCTCAGAAGATTGGTGTAATCTCTCAAATACACTCTGCTTCTCATGGATTTTCAGCTACAAAGCTGAAGACTCGTGCTATATGGGTGAGAAAAGATTCTCCAAGGTGAGTGTTGCTAACTTGTCCCTGATTTAATTCTTTCAATTGTTTGTGGACATGTTTTGTTTCTATTTTTGGTTGTTTTGTTGATTTTAGTTTTTTAATAAATAAAAAATCCAAAAACATTGAAAAATTTTCAAAAAGACAAAAATATATTATTTTGTGTCTAGTTTTTGTTTTTGAGGATTACATGAGTTATAATATCTCTCTCTTAATTTAGAACATGCTTGACATTGTGGAGAAACTTGAATAGTATGTGTTAAGCTATTTCTGATTTTGTGTGAGTATGTACTAATTTGTATATGTACTCAAGGGTTAATTAAGAAATTGATATTTCTTGTTTGTGTACCCTCTATAGCTTAGTTAAGCACTGTCATGCATTGCATTTGCATTGTTCATTTAGCATAATATGTGCTTTTTTGTTTTTGGTCATATAGTTTTTAAAACCAAAAAGATTTTTTTGTTTTGTATTTCACATCTTGGATTTATAATCAAGGATTGGCCATATTATCTTTACATAACAAGTTTATGTACCTTGTTTAGCTTTGATGCGCTTATTTATTGCACTTCACTAGTTGAAGCTTTGTAGTGCATGTTGTGTGGGAAAGATGTTTATAGTTTTTGATCACTTTGTCTTGATCTTGAAGTCACATGTCTTTGACTGTCGAACTTGAACCTTTTGAGAAAGGCATAAATAACCATCTCACCACTGTTCACTAGCCAATCATGAACACCTTAGTGCATATCTTAAGATTTTGTGCTCACGAAAGTGTAGCACATGCACAAAAAGAACATAAGGTGAAGCCTCGGTTTAATTGCTTAATGCTTAAAATTGGTGTGTACTATTAGGCTTGATGCCAAATCACATAATTAAAATTGGTGTGTATATTATGAGGCAAAATTCAAGAAACTTACATGATTGCAAGCTTATGTTCTAGGAGATGTGGGAGTTATATGATGTAACTCTTTAGGTGATAGTCTCTTTTAAATTCTATGTGATGAATTTTGTAGACTTTGTGATTGATTGCTATTCACATATCACCTCACATGTATCTCAAGTTTTTGCTAGTTGCACACACTACACAAGTTACTCTTTGCTAAACTTGGTACATTTTATTGTGTGTGATCTTGTTGTGGCCATCCAAGATTAAAAGTTCCTTGATCTTAATGCAAAATGTGTTTAAAGTTTGAGAAATTAGAAATTCTAGAGCTTGAATGTACCCGAATTGGGGATTTTTTGCAAATTGAGTTCAATTGATGCAATTGGCATGTTGAATTGATGTAATTGATCATTATATTGTGTATTCTAGCTTGTGTGATGATCAATTGGTCAAATTTTTCCTAAAAACTTAACAAGTGGTTTTAAATTTTTGGAGTTTTATTAGAAACTCTATGCTCAAGCCAATTTTGTGAATTTAACTTATATTGAACTTAGTTTCACTGCATTAGAGCATGCATCATGACATATTTTTTCATGCATCATTTGTGTTCAGGATTCACATGCATTACATTGATTTTTGTATCCATCTTGCAATTTTGCAGTCATATCTCTCATTGTTTTCACACATAGCATGCATACACTTTGCTAAAATTGGGTACTCAACTTGATTTAAAAATTGATTGATTAATTTTTGAGTTTTGTACATTCTAGTATATGCTATTTCTTATGTGTGAACTGCAGAAAATATTTTTCTTAAGAGATATGATGGATAATTAATGTGCAAATATTTTCTTTACTCGTGCAACTGTTTATGGGTCACATAGTGTCAAGTTTGCATTTATTGAAAGAGAGAATATTTTTTTTTTTTCATGTGTATTCTCACCTTAGTTTTTAACTTTGGTTTGTGTGTTTTTATTTTACCCACCGCCTAAAGTTTCCCCAAAATTATTTTTTCCAAAAACTTGTTTTGTTTTTCCTATTTTTATAGGGGGAGATTTTTTTAAACCTTTGTTGTTCATAGGGGGAGTTGTCTCTATTTTCTATAGAGTTGAAGTGGTTTGTGTCCCTTTGATTCTCTATTTTCTCTTATCCTTTATTGTGTATGGTGACTGTTTACTCTTTGTATGAGTTGTCTTTGTCAATACGTGACAAAAAGGGGGATAAATTATTGATTTATAGAAATCATGTTTGTCTTGTTTAGGGGGAGTTGAAATTATTTTTGAAATGGGAGAATATAAATAAAAAATTTTGTTGTATCTAACTTAGGGGGAGAGTTAGTTTACTTATGTTTTTATTTCTGTTTCTTGTTCATTGCTCATTGATTTATATTTATGAGTTATTCATGATATATGTCTTTGTTTTGTGTTTTGTGAAGTCAAGAATTTATTTGTTGTTTTACTGTTTTTTTTGTCACACATGCGTTTATGCGTTTTGTTTAGTGTTTCAGGAAATATACAAGTTGATTCAATTGAGCTGCTGTCTATACTTGCAACTGATGGATAATAATTAGGATTGAATTTGTGTTATGAGCATTATTTTTGTAAAAGGCTTTTATTTGTAAACTTTGAGTTTTTAATTTGTGTTTTGTCACGGATTGCCAAAAGGGGAGTTTGTTAGGTTCTAAAGATTTAGGAATTTATGTATTTAGAACTCTAATGTGTAATGTTGGCAAACCATGATCAAAACAGGTTGTTTAGTCTTGTTTAGGCTTGCTCAAAGTTGTGCGTTTATGTAAAGTTGGAATCGAGTGGGTGTAGAAAGTATTAGTGACTTTCGGCCTGGCTCGATCGATCGAAGCTTAGACTCGATCAATCGAATCTCGGGCAGAACGTTTTTCTACAGAATTTTCCAACTCAACCCAAGCCCATTAAGGATTAGGGTTTCAGATCTACTTCTCCCACTATATAAAGGAAACCCTAGCCACGTTTTTAGAGTAGCTCTGGGTGCTCTTGTTGCTCATATTTGCGGTTTGTGTGAATCTCTTGTGAGATCCTTGAGGAGCTTTCCTTCACATAAACTTAGGGTTTTCAAGGTAGAGATTAATTCAACATCTTGATAATCAACTCAGTTGCTGCCATTGGAGCTTAAAGAAACACAAGCGGGAGTGCTTGTATCTTGTGGAGAATCCAAAAAAGAAGGAGGAGTCCGTGGATTCGAAGCTTGCACGTGGTCGTGTTAGTAAGTTCTACTGGTGGGTAGCATTAGGAAGTCAAGCGTGGGTGCTTGTAAGTCCTTTTGTATGAACTTCGATTCTTTCATATAGTGGATTCAAGTTTACCTTGAGGATAGCAGGTTAAATCCTCCCCAGGTTTTTTACCGGTTTGGTTTTCCTGGGTGATCATATTTTTGTGTTCTTTATATTTCCGCTGCTTTATATCTTGATATGATTATTTGATTGTGTTAACCTAGATTTGCATAATTTGACTAAGTTAATCACTTTGTTAAATAAACTAGGTTAATCCAATTGTTGTTTTCAGGGGTCTAAAAACCGTTCACAACCAAATCAAGATGGCTCCCAAGGACATGGCCAAAACCACCTTCACTATTGAATGGGGAATCTATTTTTATAAGATAATGCCATTTGGCCTCAAGAATGCTGGGGTAACCTACCAAAAGATAGCTATGACCTTGCTACATGATATGATGCATAATGAGGTAGAGGTGTATGTTGATGATATGAGTAAAATCCAAGGATAGAGGTAGCCATACCATAAACTTGAGGAAGTTCTTCAAGAGGATTAAAGAATATAGATTGAGATTGAACCCACAAAAGTGCACCTTTGGAGTAACCGCCGAAAAATTGCTAGGCTTCCTAGTGAGTGATAGAGGGATAGAAGTTGACCCATCCAAGATTAAAGCCATATTGGAGATGCCTCCACCCAAAAGTGAGAAAGAGATTAAGGGTTTCTTGGGTCAACTACAATACATTAGTCGATTCATTTCCAAGCTCACTTCCACTTGTAAGCCCATCTTCAAAATCCTAAGGAAGAATGAAACACATACACGGAATGATGAGTGCCAAAAAGCCTTTAAACTTATGAAGGAATATCGCCTCCACCCACCAATCCTAGTGCCTCTACAACATGGAAAACCCTTGCTCCTATACCTCTCTATCATAAGGGATGCGGTTGGAAGAATGCTTGCACAAGAAGACAATGAAAAGAATGAGAAGGCCATATATTACTTGAGCAAGAGATTCCATGATTATAAGACTAGGTACACTCCCATAGAAAAGTCATGCTTTGCACTTGTTTGGGCCATATAAAAATTAAGACATATCATTTTACCTTTCCAAATATGGGTGGTAGCAAGACTGGATCCATTGAAGTATCTCTTTGAGAAACTTGCTTTGAGTTGAAGATTGTCAAGATGGTTGATCTTTTTAGCAGAATTCGATTTAAAGTATGTGGCTAGGAAAACTACCAATGGAAGTGTCATGTCAGATTTTTGTGTTGAGAATCTTATAGAGGGAGAAGATGGTAAAGAAGACTTTCTAGATGAAGACATTTTGAATGTTGAGTTAGGGGCATGGAAGATGTACTTTGACAGAGTTATAAACCAACATAGGAATGTGATAGGAATACTCTTGAACACTCCTGAGGGATCTCACATACCTTTGGCAATCAAATTGAACTTTGAAGCAACTAATAATATGGCTGAATATGAGGCTTGTGTTGCCAGAATGGAAGCTTTTCAAGGATTGGGGGTAAAGGAGGCCAAAGTCTTTGGAGATTTAACTTTAGTTATAGCCCAAGCGCAAAAATTGTGGAAGGTGAAGAAGGAACATTTGAAGCTGTATCAATAGTACTTGGAGGACTTGACTAAGACCTTTGACAAGATTGAGTACACAATCATCCCTAAAGCTCAAAATCAATTTGTGGATGCCTTAGCTACTTTAGCCTCTATGGTAGAAATACCCGAGGGAGTGTGGACACGACCCTTAGAGATTAAGCAAAGTTATGAGGAAGTGCACAAGTGGAAAACCGAAGCTTCAGTAATGACCATAAAGGAAGAGGAAGTTCCATGGTACTATGACATCATGGAGTTCTTGGAACTAGGGGCATATCTGGATGGTGCCGATAAGAGATAATGTCATTCCATTAGGATGATGGCAACTCAATATATCCTAAGTGAGGGACAACTCTATAGAAGATCCTATGATGGCATACATCGTCGTTGTTTGAAGAGAGAAGAAGCCGAGAGAGTAATGGAAGAAGTTCTTCAAGGGATTTATGGCCTTTATATGAATGGAAGAATGTTAGCCAAGAAGATCCTAAGAATGGGGTACTACTGGAATACAATGGAGACTGATTGTGTGGACTATGTGAAAAGTTGCCATGATTGTCAGACACATGCCAACTTGAACCATGTACCACCTAGTGAGTTGTATAGCATGACTTCTCCATGGCCATTCTCGATTTGGGGCATAGATGTTATTGGAAGGATAACCCCTAAAGCTTATAATGGGCATGAATACATTTTGGTGGCAATCGACTATTTCACTAAGTGGGTGGAGACAACCTCCTATTCCAAATTGAAGGCAAAGCATGTGGCTTGATTCTTAGAAAACAACATCATATGTCAGTTTGGGGTACCCCAAGAGATCATTTCTTATAACGGTTCCCACTTTGAGGGGGAGGTTTGAAGGATCATGGAGTTGTACAATATTGAGCATCACAAGTCTTCTCCGTATTGACCATAAGCTAATGGGGCCATAGAAGCAGCCAATAAGAATGTGAAGAACATCCTAGCCAAGATGGCAGTGACATACAAAGATTGGGCCGACAAGCTTCCATTTGCCTTATGGGTAATAGAACTTCTATCTGTGCATTGACTAGGGTAACACCTTACTCTTTGGTTTATGGTAGTGAGATGGTGCTTCCTATTGAGGTGGAGATACAATCTTTAAGAGTGTTGGTGGAAACCAAGGTCCTAGAAGAGGATTGGGCTAAGGCGAGATATGAACAATTGGCTTTGATAGATGAGAAGAGGGCTAGGGCACAATATCATGCACAAGGGTACCAAAAAAGAATTGCTAGAGCATTCAACATGAAATTGAAACCAAGAAACCTTAAGGAGGGAGACTTGGTCCTAAAGGTGCTTAGAGATGAGACTTTTGATCCAAGAGAGAAGATGAAGCCAAGGTGGTCTGGGCCTTTTACCATCAAGAAAATCATATCTGGAGGTGCTACAAGAATCATAGATTTGGATGGGGAAGAGATGTTTAGCCCAGTTAACATGGATATACTCAGGAAGTACCACATTTTAAAAGCCCATGTCATTCCGATGAAGTCAGTGGTCCCTAAGGTGCCTAGGGAGGTAGGTGTTGAGAGGAATGACGGGAGGTTGAAGCAACTGAAGTCTCTCTTGTAGCCATATCTGAAAAAAGAAGGAGAAGGAGAGAGAGGATGGGGTAAAAAGAAAAGAAAAGAAAGAAAGAGAGAAAGCATGAGGAAAAAAAATAAAATAATGATGAAAGATGATATAAGGTGCCTCGATGGGTTGAAAACTGAAAGGCAATCCATGCAAAATTAGAGGGATCCCGCTAGGTTGAGAACCTAGGCAAAATTTAGGGATTATACCTGAAGAGGAAGAGGACTTCCCGCAAAGAAGTTTGCTTCCTTCCTATGAAAGGCATCCAAGTCATTGAGGGCCTCTGCCAAGATCAAGCCCATCGAATTACCTCTCTTTAGCTCATAAGCTATCATGCACATCCGAACATCCACACAATACGAGTTTTGAACTTGAAAATACCTTGCATGAGCACACAAGCAAAAGGCATGAAGAAAGTACAAGCATGGCCTCTCACCCTTGGGAAGGGTTGAACTGGAAAAATACTCAAAGACCAACCTAAGGTTGAGCTTCCCAAAGACACACCACCAATTTTCCATGGTGGAAGGGATGCCCAACACGACTAGCAGCAAGAAGGGGAGGTCCCTGCCCATGGTAGCATCAAATTCCTCGATAGTGGACCATAGTTCTATTCCGTTGAAGCGGAATGCATGCCAAGAAGGAACCCAATAGTTAGCAGCAGCACAAAGAAGGGGTTCATCTACCCTAATTTAATGATAGGGAAAGATGCAAGAAAGACCATAAGGAGTAATGGAATCCTTGAAATTGGGACCAAGCTTCTTAAACCAAGTGGAGACATCAAGAGGAGAGTTTTTTACCATTGGGAGAGCTCAAAAGAATGTTCTTTGGGTTGGAAATATGTTGGTGAGGGTTTTAGACTCAAACAGCTACTTTTACACCTAAGTAAGTCAGCTAGGGTTTTTCTGATTCATGGCCCATGTACGCAAAGTCAAAGCTGCATACATAGGTTCGTCTCCACGTATGCATGACACTTGGCAGAAGCCCATGTTGCCCTGTTTTGAGAAGAGTTTTTCACTCCAAG
Source organism: Quercus aquifolioides (assembly GCA_019022515.1). NCBI lineage: Eukaryota > Viridiplantae > Streptophyta > Magnoliopsida > Fagales > Fagaceae > Quercus > Quercus aquifolioides. The sequence continues at coordinate 51,893,392 of CM032326.1, read as the reverse complement.
GCATTCCTAAGGGTTCCTACAGCCTAAGGGACCATCTAAGACACATTCCAAGCACAAGATTGCAAGCATCAAAGAAACAAACTTGTATAGAAACATACAATTTATAATATATCTTGTAAATTAAGTACTAAGTTCCCAATCAAAAGCATAAATGTAAAAAGATGTTCTTAAATACAATCCTTTGTCTCAAACTTAATCCAAAAATGTTTGCTAAAGGGAACAAAAAACCATAAAAGCAAAAAAAGAAAAAAAGCTATGTGTTGTATACCTAGATGTGTCTTAAACTGCAGGTAATCAATGGTGCTGGCTCATTCCATGGTTGGTAGCTAGGAGTCGCCTCGGTGTACTCCTCACCATCATCATCATCATCATCACTAACTCCTAGATGGGCCGCTCCTCCAAGACTGTACAACTCCCTTGAGTTGTTGGTTACCTCCAACTTGAGATTCCCGGCTGGCCACACCAATTCCTCATGCTCTTGGATAGTGGGTTGCAGTTCAAAGAAGGAAGGGACATCGATTACCACAATTAAGCACGAAATTATCAAAAGACTCCTTAGTGAGTGGTAAAGAAAGTAGAAGCCTCTTCCCCTAATTAAGCACATCAAAAACCATCCCTAGTGGATCGAACACATTGAGAACCATCTTCAGTGGTTCATGCACAATCCCTACAAAGGAAGCAAAAGACTCTTCTACAGCAGATCAAGTGTATCAAAAACACTATCCTCAATTTGGAAGCAGAAGATTCTTCCTAAAATGGATCGAACCTATCAAGCATCACCCTCAGTGAGGAAGCAGAAGATTCTTCCTCAAGCATGGATCAAACCTATCAACCATCATCCCCATAAAGGAAGCAGAAGACTTTTCATTAATAGTTCAAGCATATCGAGCATCATACCCATAGAGGAGGCAGAAGATTCTTCCTCGATGGATGTAAGTACATTAAAGCAATCCCCAGTGAGGAAGCAAAAGATTCTTCCCAAAGTATCCCTAGTGAAAAAGTAGAAGATTCTTCCCTAGTGAGTCCAATACACAAAAAAAAAAAAAAAAAACCAGCGAGGAAGTAGAAGATTCTTCCCTAGTGAATCATACATCTACACTACTCCTCAACGAGTCCATCCATACTACTCCTCAGTGAGTTTCTCATCCCCAAGCAAGTCGTGAGAGGTAGAAGATTCCTCCCCATGCATATCTACTCCACAGCGAGTTTTCACCATCCCTAGTGGATCTAACAATCAAGGCTACTCGTGCACATATCCCCCCGGAATTGAACATGCAGACACAATATAGAAAAAGGTAGAGATAGTGATAGAGAAAGAAACCAAGGTCAACTCGAGGCAAGAGCCTCACCAGAAAAGGTGGAGAAAGAAGTGAAAAAGATAAGAGAAACAAGTCACCTAGAGAAGTTTAAGGCAAGAGCCCCAGATGGACACCACAAAGACTATATCCTTCTATTGTTTGTTGGGTTAGCTTATAAGAGCACCCTCATTTGTTTTTTTTTTTTTTTTTTTTGTTTTTTGTTTTTAGTGACTCTAGGATAATGAGTCACTTGCCATTTACTTGCAAGTGGCAAAAAAAGTTCTAGGATAGTGAACCTGTCGTTGCTTGTTTCTCGAGCAACAAAGGTGGGACTTCAGACATACGAATCCCACAAAGGTCTTCGGAGTTGCACCCTACCCCATGTATGCGTGATGTGTGTCATGTGCGTGGGTTGGGCCCGAGCCATACGTTGAAACAAAATGTTTTGTCTCTTATTCTTTTGATTCCGTTAGTGAAGCTCACGAATCAAAAGAGGGGAATCTGTAGACACCACATTTTGTACTTGTGATCCCCAAACCAGCTAGGCCTATGATACTAGGTGAAGGATTTGGGCCCCCAATTTATTTATTTGTGGGTTTCCTGACAATCCTACGGGTAAGACTCTAAACACCAACTAGATAATCCGATTTGTATCTTTTTAGTGAACTTTTAGACCTACATGCCTTACCCTCTGGTAGTTCTTTTTCCTTCTTTACTCACACTCCCTCTCTCACTCTTCCCACTCTCTTCCCCGTTTTTCTAGTTTATTTTTCAACCCCCCCATCATTTTTTACTTCTCTCTCCTTATATAGTCTCTCCTTAGAGGAGCATTAATCATTATTGTTTCACCAATTCACATGCATCTCCACTTTCACTAGAATCTCAAGAAACCATCATGCCTTCTAAGGATTCTCTTGAAACTTGTTTCAGACGCCAAATAGCATTCAATAGCGAGTTCTCCAAAGGCATTGACAACTCTTGATAACCGACTTGAATCTAATCATTTCATCATAACTTTCCCACCACCTCATCAGTCGGTAGTGGACCAAACACTGTGGGCTTCTCCCGAACGATAATTCCTTAGTCTCAACATATGTGTCGTTGGGCTAGGCTCACTTCAATGGGGTTTGGGTGTATTTCTTTCTTATGGGCTGGATTTGGCTACTCTAGCAGATCTTGGACCTAGGTTGGGTGGGCCGGGACTAACTATCTAGGCTCAAGCCCCCCCTCCCCCCATAGTACCCCTTACGACTCAGCCCCCCGTTCCCCAATGATGCTCGAACTCTAAGGCCTAAGACCAGTTTAGAGCCCAATTAGATATCAAATTGACTTGAGGAGTGTTAAAATAGAGAATATAACCTTTTAAATAAGAAAAAAATATAATTTTGGAAATAAAATGACCAAAGTGGCCCTTGGCTTGCGTACATGGGCCGCAGCACGCATACACGGCACATTCCTGCGTACACAATTAGGGTTTCAGAAGCATAAGAAAGGCAAGTTTTCTGCAATAATGGTTGAGGTTTAGAATGAATCCCACATCATCTAGGAGCCATTCCAAACCCCATTTTTTCAACTATAAAAAGCCTTACATGGTACATTTTCAAAGACACAGAAATCCCATAAAAACCTAAGATTCACTAGAAAGAGTGAATCGAAAGGGAGTTTTTCAAAAAACACCCTTAAGTCAATTTTATTTGATTAGGACCTTTTATGGCCCCAATCCTTATAGTTGAATGTTGCTAATCACTTCCTTATTGGTTTGTGAATAGATTTGACTGAGAGAAACGGTCAAAATCAAGCTTGGAAAGCTTTTTTGTAAGGTATCTAGTCTAAACTTTTCTTTTTCCCTCTATTTTATTTTTCTACCTTTAAATCCTCTTGTTTACTTTGTTTGTTTGTTAAGATATGTTCTAACATGCCTTCCTAGTTTAGGTTTAAGTTTTTGTATGCTTAAAATTCATGTTCAGGTGTTAGAATTGTTGTTTTGAAGTTCTACTCTATTTCTGCGTTTTTAGGGTTTTTTGGGCAAGGATTTGCGTATGCATTATCTAGCCTGCGTGATTATGCGTAAGTAGACCTGTTCTAGCATGCGTGATATTGTTGCCCTAAAACCCTAAATTTTTTGTTTGTTTTGTTTCTACCTTTATCTGTGCTTCTGTTTGGCCTTTTTTTCATATGGTTTAGGCCCTATAAGTTAGGATTCTTAGTTTTAATACCATCCATTCACATGTTCATGCATGAATGCCATGGGTGCTGTGTTGCTGCAAGGTAAGTCATGTGTTGGAAATGTTTATGCATTTGTGATATGATCTTGTGTTGATGTTAGAGATGAATATGAATGCTTGGATCTTTCCTTATGCTTATGTTTCTGCCTTGATTTGATTGTATATGCTGCTGCCTTCAATATGCTTTGATGCCATGATAGATGTGTGCTAGGGTTTGTGATGAGATGCCATGATTAGATGTATGGTTAGGGTTTGGGATTAATGATGCCATGTTGAATGCTTAGATGTAGGCTATTGTATGTGTGAGTTAGAATACAAGCATTGAACATGCTTTTAATAAGGTTAAGCTATAAGACACAATGATGGGAGGCCAACCTTAGGGTTGGGCGACCTTGGGTGCCTAACACCTTCCCAAGAGTGTACTTAAACTCCGAACCCATACTTTGGTAGTAAGATCAAAAGGTCCTTCCTCAAAGGGATGCTATATATATGGTTCCTAGACCATTGCAAAAACTAGGTGGCGACTCCCCCCTTGTGTCCATAGTGGCGCCGGGGGGGGGGGGGGATTGGCTTGTTGAGAAATTGGCTGAGGGACAATCTGTCCCTCGACCGGTTGTGCTACCAGGTACCAGAGTTCAAGAGCCATGTTGCATCGTTGAACCAACCCCGTGGTCTAATTTGGGGGGATTAGAGTGTTTGTAAATGGGGGCTTCTACCGGAATGTGCACCGCACAACTGTGAAAAATCGTGTTGCCCAAACCGTCCCGAACCGGTTTGAGTGAGCTTTCTAGGACTATTCTAGGCCCTTGATGTCTAGCTTCACCACTGGTAAGCCTTTGCAACAGGAATCCAGGCAACTGAACGTCGAGAGGATAAAAGGGGGCTTCCAATTGTTAAAGCTCCCGACGAGTCTTGATAGCTAGTGTACAAAGCAACGCACCCGAGAATCAAGTGAGAGGCTCTAAATTGCCTGTCCTAATGCATAAAAATTTATGAGCGTAAGACGAAGTTCTGCTCCCAAGCTCGTACAACACTTAAGTCAGACTGGAACCTTTTGGAGTCTACAACGAAGAACAATGAACAAAGTTAATAAAAATATACAAAACAATAGTAACAGACCGAACATACAAAAAAGAAAAAAGAAAAAAAGGGAGAGAAACAAAATAAAGTTTAAAGTGAAAATGCACACAGCAGGGTCATACAGAAGAATCAGAAAAGAGGGTACCAACCTATCTGGCAGGGAGAGGTTGGATAGATGAGTTCTCCGTTGAGCCAGTTCTCGCTCACTCTCACGAACTCCCCCACGGAGTTCCTATTGGAGTCGAGGAGACAAGATATCAACCTAACCATGGTGTTTTGGGTTTGAAGGTAATAGCCGTTCCTTAGGCCTTCCCGAATAGCACAGAGGAAGTTAATGTCATGGCGTGTAAGGTTAAGGTCATACAGTCGGTTAAGACACCCCACACAGTTTACTACCCTATAAAAATTAGGCAGACACTGGTCGGGCTAAGCCCGTAAAAACTTAGAGTTCTAAGTTAAAAAGGGATCTACTGGAAATCTAACCCCACCCTTTTGTATTGACATTAAAGGAAAAAAGACCATATGAGGCAATCTTTGGTCCTCTATATCTCCCTCGTGACAGTATGATATGTTCACATCACGAGGGATATTAAACCTAGTTTTGAAGGATTCTACATCTGCATTTATGTTTAAAAGGTACGAAAAACCCATGTTTTCCTATTAAGATAACTTTGGAAGAACGAGAATGAAAGAAACAGGAGAAAGAAGACTTACTGAGTAACTTCTTGATGAGAGGGATGGTCTTAGAAGAAATTTAAAGGTTCGGGAAGAAAGAGTAAGAAGGATTTTGAATTTGAGAGGAACTAAAGAAACTTGTAAATGAAAAGAATGACAGTATTTATAGGGGAAGGGTCATTTAATGTAACTACAAAGCAAATAATCAATATGTATCGTTGTTTCTACTCAAGCATGCCTCAATAATCAAAGCGTCAGTTCATCAAGACCATTCGATGTGTCTGATGTTGCCACGCGTTCACAAAGAGCAAGCTGTCATGTCTGCTATATTAATGGGGTGACGTTTTGTCTTCCCGAGGTATAACCTTCGTTTTTGAAAAGCTTAGCCAAACGCCAAGGAAGGAACCCCCGATCCAATCCCCACTTCATTAAAATAGGATTATGGGGGGCTATTGTGGGGGGTTTAGGCCCAAAAATCAGTACTGAATCGTTTAACTAAGGCCCAAGATCGGCCTGAGTAGCCAAAACCAACCCATATTGGGGAAGTGGACCTCAAACTCGGTTGGAGTGGGCTCAGCTCGATAACATGTGTATTGGGACATAGAAATCATCGTTCAGGGGAATCCTATAGCACTCGGCCTATCACCGATTGAAGAGATGGTGGGAAATCGATGAAGAATTGACTAAACTAAAGTCGGTTTTTGAGAGTTGTTGATGCCTTTGGGGAACTCGTTACCGAATGCTATTTGGCGTTTGGAAAAAGTTTCATGAGAATCGTTAGAAGGCATGATGATTCCTTGGGATTCTGGCGAAAGTGGAAATGCATGTGAATTGGTGAAATGATAATGATTATTACCCCAGTAAAGAGAGACTATATAAGGTGTGGGAAGGTAGACAAGAAGGGTTGGTTGGAAAACACTGGAAAAAGATTGAAAACACAAAGGGAAGGGCGTGTGAGAAAGAGGAAGGAAGAAGAACCGCCAAAGGGTGAGGTTTGTAGGTCTAAAAGTTCACAGAAAAGATGCAGCCTGGACTATCTAGTTGGTGCTTGGAGCCCCACCTGTAGGATTGCTAGAAAGCCCACAAATAAATAAATTGGAGGCCCAAATCCTTCACCCATTACCACAACCCTAGTAGGTTTGGGGACCACATCTATTTTCCCATAAATTAAGTTTCACACATAAATTTCTTATGATGTAAAATATATGAACAAATGATCATTCATTTATAATCTTTTAGTAGTTCATAACTTCATTGTCTTTAAGAAACTTTTGAGCTAGACTCAAGATTAACACAATTATATTAACTTTAAGCAGCTCAAAAATCATATAGATACAAATTGAATTTGATATGTTTTTTAAGCTAAGATTTGCAATACACATATAAACCCTAACATTTTTAAACCAAGTATCTTTTACCATCCTTAACTGTTCATTTTCTTTATTGTTCCGCAAAATCTTTATTTTCTCCTTACTAGGTTATAGCTTATAACAACAATGGACCTTTCATAAATTTAATTTTGGAAAAGCTAAAGAAAATGAAGACAAAATACTAATGAAGTTTCAAGAAACCTCCTACCTAGACATGGCAAATGGGCAGATCGGGTTGTCACTCGAGTTGCAGGTCAAAAAGCGGGTCATTTTAAGTTGGTTAGATATGGGTTGGGTCAATTGGATTGTGGATCGGGTCGAGTTGACTCGTATTTTTCACATGATTTTTTTTTTTTTTTATACGCAGCAAATTACTTGATGTAAAATGCATTATTTTAAATTCACCACTCAGATCAAGAATAAGCTCAGCTAAACAAATTAATACTTATTCAATAATTTTAAAATTATACAAATCCCAAAATTACTAACTAAAATAAAATAGCATAAAGGATAAGTAAAACAAATACACAAGTTTCATTTCTACACTATCAACATCTCAAATCAAAAAACAAAATTACAAATGCCTTATTGGATAACTAATTTTACAAAGAATAAAAACATATAAGAAATTTAAAATCTTAAAAACTAATTTTATAATCTATTATCAATTGTGGTTGGCACACTATTTCAATTTGAGAATATACATTAAAGTTTGATTGTTTACTTATTTGTACATAATCTCTTTTATGAATATCATATCATTGTTAAGAAACACGTACTCCAAGAAATATCATAATTTATTTTGAAAAACCGTTTATTGGACATGAATTGTTAAAAAATAGGCCTAAGAATTCATAATTTATGCTAATTTCATTGATACTTTAGCTCCACTCTTTTCACACTTATGAATGTTTCTCATACATATCTATAATTTTAAATATTCGTTTTTAACTCTACTATAACTGGATTATCTTGGCATGTAATTTGTTATTTGATATCTAAAACTCTTTACTCATTACAGAATACCTCAACCATTCATCTTTCAATTCATTTGAATGCAATTATGTAAATGTTTCAATTGTTTCCTTAAATCTTACAACAAACAATTAAACTAATATTATCTTAATTTTATTTTTTTTACCAAAAAAATATTTTAAAAAATTGTTTGGGTCAAGGGTCAGGTTAGGTTGACCTACAAAAAATGGTTCAGGTCATGAATTAATGCGTCTTTGCTTCTGATAAAAAAATTCAGATTCAGTTTGGTTATTGTTAGGGTCGGGCAAAATCTAACCCGTTTTTCCATGTCTACTCCTAACTATAATAGCAATAACAATAATTCGTAGGCAATATCAAATTTAGCCTTGATTCGGTTTGGCAGAATTAGAATAATTAATAACTAGTCGCTAACCCTTGCGATGCACGGGATAATTTAACGAAATTTATTGTCGGACCGTGTGCCTTACCAATCCATCCAACCACCAATTGGTGAAGGATGAGGGGGCACAAATCTTTTATAGCATTCGATCGCAGACCAAGCCCATTGGTATTAGAGCAAATTGTGAAATCCCTCACAATCCCTCCCTCACAATGCGGCTCCAACGACTCGAACCTATGACCTTGGCTCTGATACCACTTGTCGGACCGTGTGCCTTACCAATCCATCCAACCACCAATTGGTGAAGGATGAGGGGGCACAAATCTTTTATAGCATTCGATCGCAGACCAAACCCATTGGTATTGGAGCAAATTGTGAAATCCCTCACATTTATATATATATTTACTTTGTTCAAATAAATACTTGTTTCAAAACGAATATGTTTCACCTTCTATTCAAAATATGGCTCAAAGCATATTATGATTTTTTTTCTTAATCTTTTTAATCCCGAATTGTAAAAAGAGGATGAAACTCTTAACAAATTTAAGTTAACAAAGAACATTTGTGTATATAAATCTTTCCATTTAAGAACTTTCACGGCCTTGCAAATAATGCCCAAAAAACCAAGTCAATCCCTTCTTTTTACCAATTTGAAAATAGCAATGGAATACAAAAGGGGTGCTCTCTCCTTTTCTTCCAACCTTCGAAGTCACAAGCGAGGATCAACGAATAGATTGTGGGCAATAATAAGAATCCACAACACAAACCTGGGTAAAAGAAATTACATACAACATTGTTTAGATTCTATAAGGTGGTGGGTTACATAGAATTGAGTATATTTTTTTCAACAAAAAGATTTTAGTAAAAAAGGCAAAGGGGGCAGAACTTTGCCAACAAAATTGGAATGCTTTTGGCGTGGAATTTAAATTGAAAACAACTCATCCCATCAAAACCCTTAAATGTCTAGAACTTAAATCCCTTCAACATTATAGAAAGAAAAATTAGGCAATCACTTGGAGTAACTGGGTCATGTTCAATAAATTTAAGTGTATGCAGCCAACTACAGCAACAATAGTAGAGACCAATTTGCACAAAAAAAAATAAATATAAAGGGAAAAGAAAAAATCAATCAGAAGAACAAAGTAATTAACCTACTTCTTATTAAAAAAAAAAGTATTTAACCTACTAAGAGAAATAAGTTTTCGTTGACATTTTTCCCTAAGAATAACTTTTATTTGATAAAGAGGTTGCAAACATTATCAATGAAGAAAATCCAAATGAAACCAGTGCATGCATACATGATTTAATCAAGATGTTCTAACTACAATAACTCATTTCACATCTATTATAAATTTTAGTGGGATGGGATGAAACAGAAATTTGACATGCACTCCAAAAATTAATGAAAAAAACTGAAAGCATACCTTGCTCAGAATCTTCAAGTTTCAAAGAGTCTCAAGTATATAGAGTCCCTAAAACAATAGGGGTAAAAAACAATTATTGAGAGCATAATATATTCTTAGATCCTTTCATAAATGAAAATAATGACCGAAATAACATAAAAATCACAATAACAAACTACAAAATTTGGAAGAAAATTATAAACTTTGACAATTTCAATGACATTAATAATAAATTATAAACTTACTATACATGGCTTGTAAATTTATGGACATCTTTCATGTCTCTTCTCTTGTAAGTTTTAACCTATGAAACACATAATAATTGATCTAAAATAATATTAAATTTCTGGAGTGGGATGTACAAATACTGCCTAGAATCATGATTGGAACAAACAACCTCCAAACGCTCCTACAGATACTAATGTAGGTTTAATGATTGTGCTGGTGCAGTGAGGTTTGTGTGCGAGAAAGCTGGGTCACTGTAAAGGAAGAAGCAAATTAAAAAATAATAAAATAGGGGGAACAATCCAAACGGGGATAGATATAGGGACATTCTAGCCTTTTGCCCCTAATTGCTTTTTTATTTAGCAATTTGCCCCTATTTCGAAACTATATAGGGATATGCCCCTGTTTCAATACTCGATTACCCTAAAATCGAGTTTCAATGAAATACTCGATTTGTAGAAAATCGAGTTATGCCCGATCAAACTTAAAAAAAAAAAAAAAAAAAAAAAAAAATTTGCATGTAACTCGAGCTTAGGGAAATCGAGTTCCATGCAAAAAAATTTTACAAGTGTGATCGGCCAATATTCAGGGAGACCTATAGCGGCGTTTTTAAGCCCTATAGTGACGTTTTTAAGCCCTATAGTGACGTTTTTAAGCCCTATAGCGGCGTTTTTCTGGAAAAAAATTTTATACCAGGTTTCAGTGGCCCTATAGCGGCGTTTTTTAATCCCTATAGTGGCGTTTTTCTGGAAAAAAATTTTATACCAGGTTTCAGTGGCCCTATAGCGGCGTTTTTTATCCCTATAGTGACGTTTTGGAACTCGATTTCCATTTACTCGAGTTTCATGAATTTTTTTTTTTTTTAAAAGTTTGATCGGGCATAACTCGATTTTAAACCAATCGAGTACTTTAAGTAACTCGATTTTAGGGTCATCGAGTATCGAAACAGGGGCACGCACCTATATAGTTTCGAAACAGGGGCATTTTGCCAATTAAAAAAAATAAAAGGGGGTAAAATGCTAGAATGCCCTAGATATAGTCAAGAAACAGTGCAATAATTTTTTAGTTCTGACGTTTTTTTTTTTTTTTTTTTTTTTGAGAATCTAGTTCTGACGTTAAGCAAACATGACTTAAAATTCCGATCTACATAAAGCAATAATCTTCTCCACGTATGTTAAGCAATAATTTACTATGGAGTGGTGTTTATGGGTTTCCTACCTTTCCAGGCTTTCCTTGTGTTGATTGTTGATCAATACCTCCAAAGAGACTGAAAGTTCGAATAGCATTGAAAACACTACGAATATTTAGACTCCCAAATACAAATTATCAATTCAAGCTTATTATCAAACAATTAATGTGCGGAACATGAACATAAGCCAAACACATAATTGATAAACAATCTAAGCCAATTATAATTACATCCACAACAGTAAATAAAAGGCCAAGATAAAGGGAAGAGAGATGCAAAAACAAGGACAACACGCGATGTGTTATCGAAGAGGAAACCGAAGCCCTCGGCGTAAAACCTCTCCGCTGCCCTCCAAGCGGTCAATAATCCACTAGAAAATGTAGTTGGGATACATGAATAGCAATAGACCCTCCAAGCCTAATCTACCTAGGTACCTAAGCCCTCCAAGCTTCTTGTTCCAACGAAGTTGCGCCGAACCTTTTTCTCCTCTAGCTTACCAGATTCTGCTATAGCCCATAGCATCAACCAATAACCACTGGTCCCTTCCAAACTGCTTCCCTTAGCCCCAAAAGACCTTCTCACAGACGTGGCTGTGGTGAGAAAAGGATTTGGTCAAGAACCTCTCAAGGATGTATCAATGGAGAGGAAGAGAGTAGAGGAATTTGAAGAGTCTCTTAGTGAAGATTGAGGATGAGGCAATCTTGTTTTTTTTCTATGGTTTCTCTCTCAAAATTCACTCTGGAAGCTCTCTACATATCGTGGGTATAAGGGTCTATATATAGTGGTGTGTGTTTAGAATACGAAGAGACAGTTTTTCCCAAACAGGGTAAGTTGGTGGCTTGGCCTCGCGAATGGTCTAAGTCGCGAGTTCAAGCCGCAAGATAACGGCCTGGCCAGCCTGGAACTTTTGTCCTGTAGTGCGACAGTTGGCGTGACCCTTCACCTCCCCGCATGCTTCTCACGTGTGCTGAAGTTGGCGGCATGCCAGTTGCGAGTCAGCCGCGAGTCCCTGCTACTTTGCACAATCTTGAGCATTTTTTCACACTTTCTCACACACTACCCTTACGTGAATCTCACCTAAATACAGGGTTACTAAGTGCTAAATTACAAGCAAATTGGCACGGAATAAAGCCAACAAGATGGTTGATTAAATTCAACCTTACAATCTCCCCCTTTGGCTATTCCGTGACAAAACCCTGCAACAAACTCTAGACTTAACGCGTGAGTTGGGAACAGTTGGAAAACTCACTCACACCTGAAAGTTCAAATAGCGTTGAAAACACTATGAACATTTAGGCCCCCAAAAACAAATTATCAATTCAAGCTTATTATCAAACAATTAATGTGCGGAACATGAACATAAGCCAAACACAGAATTGATAAACAATCTTGGGCAATTAAATTCACATCCACAACAGAAAATAAAAGGCAAAGATAAAAGGAAGAGAGATGTAAACACAAGGACAAAACGCGATGTGTTATCGAAGAGGAAACCGAAGCTCTCGGCGTAAAACCTCTTCGCCGCTCTCCAAGCGGTCAATAATCCTCTAGAAAATGTAGTTGGGATACATGAACAACAATAGACCCTCCAAGCCTAATCTACCCTGGTACCTAAGCCCTCCAAGCTTCTTGCTCCAACGAGGTTGCGCCGAACCTTTTTCTTTTCTAGCTTACTGGATTCTGCTATAGCCCATAGCATTAACCAATAACCATTGGTCCCTTCCAAACTGCTTCCCTTAGCACCAAAAGACCTTCTCACAGACGTGAGTGTGGTGGGAACACATTCTAGACCTTTTCTTCACTAGTTTATTGGTCCAATCTTCATGACTTTAATACTAGACTTGAACAACATGTTTCTTGAAGTATTAAACACATTCTAGATCTACCCAATTACAAGTAAAGTGCGTTTTGTCAAAGGATTAGCCAACTACATAAAATATTGACATATGTTCCTAACAAGTGAACCACATATGTCTTAACAATCTCCCCCTTTGGCAATCCATGACAAAACCACAACAAACAAATGAGACATGAGAGAAGTCATAAATCACTCAACTCATATTCACTTGTTGAATACAATAAAATCTATCCTAACACAAACTCTTGAAAAACTTTGCAAGAAGAGAGTTTATGGCAAGTAGACTTTGACAACCTGTATTTCTGAAAAACTTTAAACAAAACTCATCAAGGCATCTTAGTGTGAAACATAAATAATAGATTGCATACAAGTATAAGAAACATGTGTATAAAGATAGAAAAGAAACAACACATGTAGAGGTAGGTGAAAGAAGACATACATCATCACATACAAATATCAAAGATAAGCACAATGTATGTAAACATGATCACAAGACCCAAGGTACAAGAAGAAGGAGGTGCACTCCCCCTAACAAGATGAAACACATCTCCCCCTTATAGAGACATGTATTTCTCCCCCTAACATGTAGAATCTTAAAAAGAAACCTCAAAGTCTCCACAATTTCTCCCCCTTTTTGTCATGATTGACAAAGGGTACAGGAAGCTAGAAAGCTTCACCCGAGAAACATAAAGACGATCAAAGATGATCAAGGGGGCACAAAGAATCCATAAAAATGCATGACTGTAATGAAACAAGATGCTATGGATGACAAGATAAAATAAAGATGCAAAACATGTGAAAGACAAAACTCTCAACAAGAAAAATGTTAAGCACATAGATCCCAAAAACACACACACACACACTAAACAAGTCTAACCAATTTTATATTTCAAAAATAAGTCAAGACAGTTTAATGAGCATACATTAACACATGTAAACCTTGTGATGACCAAATCACATTGTACCTGCACATGTATCAAGAGTAGCAAAGAATATTGCGTGTTGTGTGTGAAAAACATCGCAAGATTGCATAAGTGTATACATGTTATGACGATTTGAGATATGAGAAAATCACTTTAATTCACACACAATCATAACTATTTGATGGGGACTATCACCTTCGAGGTACATCCTATAACTCCCACATCTCCTAGAATACACGCTTGCAATCATATTTAAAGCATTTTTGATCTTTTTGCTTTTTATTTTCTTTGCATATTTTCTTTTATTTAGCATATCATGCATGGGCATATAAGAGAGAGAAAAGAAATACCCAAGATGTTAAGCATTTGACATTGCACTTTTGCTATGCCGAAGCATACGGATGTCTTTGACACTGCATTTTTGCTATGCCGAAGCATACATGTGTCTTTCATGATTGGCGGGCAACAGTGGTGAGATGGTTATTTATGCCTTTCTCTTAGGATTTTCTAGTCATTCCCGTCAAAAAGAGTGATACGAGTGTTAAGTTCAAGAGATAACTTAATCTTACTCATCACAAACAAGAGCCACAAAGCTCACTTGCTTAGTTGTGCATAGAGATGCTCATCTAAGCTACAAAAGATACAAATTTTAGAAAACTTTGTTTCAATGGCCGTCCAAGGTACACAAGTACCAATGTACACAAACACACACTGTTTTTGTATTTTTCTGATTTTTCATTTTCATTTTTATTTTGAAAACAAAACAAAATAAAAACTAAACAACCAAACAAAAACAGACAAACAACATGAAAGCATGAAAGAAAGATGCATATGCATGAAGGCATGATAGAAAGGTGCAGATGCATGAAAGCATGATTCCAAAAACAGATAAGAAATCAAGCAAAAAGAGTCCTACTTTAGATAGAAAGAATTAAAGCAGAGGACAAACAAAAAAGACAATTAAGTCTTAGGCTCCTTTCTCACCCATACAGCATGAGTCTTTGGCCGTGAAGATGAAAAGGCACGTGTCCTAGTATGTCTACTAAAGGACATAGAAGAATTAGAATTCTCCTGAAATTGAGTTAAAAAGCTCAAGACTTTTAATAACTCTCCAAACAAAGGTGTAGGTCCTTGAGAGGAAACCTGTGACCGTTTGGACAATTGCTTTTGAGGATACAATTTAAAGCAATTAGGACGAATGTGTCCAGAAACACCACAATGGTGACAAACATGAGGTCTAATAAAGGATTTAGAATTAGACAAATCAGTTTTGGATTTCATACCTTTATTACCTTTCTCAGATTGGGGCACAAAGACAGTCCTTGATCCAGAAGCCGTGGAAGAGGAAGGGCTAGAGGAAACAACATATCCTAAGCTAGTCTTATCAGAACTAGGCTTTTGAGCACTCAAGACCTCATCAAGCTTTGCACTAGACATCCTCTCTATTTGAGTTCTAGTTTGGCTAAGCTCAATCTCAAGATTCTTGACCTTCTCTTCTAATGAGGTGTTCTCCACAATAAGAGTCTCAGCTAACCATGTAATCTCATCTAGCTTAACCAACAAATCAGCTTTTTCAGTTTTTACCTCATTAACCTCTTTTCTACAAAGATGAGAAGTCTTTTCAGATTTTATGAATTTAGTGCATAGCTTATCATAGGCTTCCTGAAGGGTCATCTTCTTAGGTACTTCATCATCAGAAGAATCCTCACTTTCACTAGCACTCTCCACAATCACCTTATCGGTTGTGGCAGCAAAGGCCATAACGTGACGACATTCATCCATATACTCATCGGAAGAGTCAGTATCAGAATCACTCCAAGTAGCAACCAACCCTTTATCTTTTAACTCTTTGATCTTTTCCTTCATGAGATAGTTTGGACACTCTATTCTCATATGACCAAAACCTTTGCACTCATGGCATTGGATGAGGGGTTTCTCATTCTTGCCCTTCCTAGAAAATTTAAATTTCCTAGGAGGTTTGCCCTTATCATTTTTCCTAAACTGAAGAAGCTTGATAATCTCATCAGTTATGAAGGTTAGATCCTCATCCTTATCTTCACTTTCATCTTCATCTTCAGAGTCCTCAATCTCTTCCTCTATACCCTTGAGAGCCAAGTTTTTACTCTTTCCACCTTTTCCCATTGAGCCTAATCCCATCTCATAGGTTTGAAGGTTCCCTACAAGCTCAGTCAAAGGAATTTGATCAATGTCCTTTGCTTCTTCAATGACAGTGATCTTGGCATGGAATCTTTTAGGTAAGGACCTAAGGATTTTTCTAACAATTTTGGATTCTGCAATACATTCTCCAAGATTGAAAACAGAATTCACAATATCCTTGAGTTTAGCATAAAACTCATCAAAGATCTCATCCTCCTCCATCCTTATTTCTTCAAAACTACTTGTGAGTCTTTGAAGCTTCACAGTCTTTACTGCCTTGGTACCTTCATAGGTGATCTCAAGAATGGTCCATGCTTCCTTGGCAACTTCTGTGGATGATATTTTCTTAAATTCCTCTTTGGTTACCCCACAAAATAGAGCATTCAAGGCCTTACTGTTGAAATTTTCCGTTATGATCATTGCATCATCACAATCCACTGGCGCTTCCTTTGGCTTAACCTAGCCAACTTCAACAGCTTGCCATACCTGTTCTCCTAGAGCCTGAAAAAAGACTTTCATACAAACTTTCCAGTACGCATAATTAGTTCCATCAAATAAAGGAGAAATCAAAAGAGATTGTCCATGATCCATGACAACAGGGGTCAAGGATCACACTCAGGAAATTAATCCAATCAGAGTGAACCCGCACTAATACCACTTGTTGGGAAATTTAGACCCCAGTTGATAGAATTAACAAGTTTTAAACCCAAGTTGTTAATTAGATTAATTATGAATAAAACTTGTTAAAACAAACAAACGTCAATATCATGTCAAAATCATGCAGCAAAATAAAATAAATAAGACAAGATATGATGACCCAGGAAAACCAATGAAACAAACTAGTTTCACAGTAAAAAAACCTGGGGGGAAACCTTCCCGAAAAGCAATTCACTATAGTAAAGAGAAGTTTCAGATCTAGTACAAAACCTTTGTCCCTAGACTCTACAATCCCCGTAGATGAACTTACAGCAGAAACCTTCTACCGCTTCAGAACCTCTGAACTCTTCAATATATGAATGCCACCCTTTGATGATGCACGAATCCCAGTACGTGACTAACCAATTGCGCGGATCCCAGTACGCAACTTCAATCACCAACTAGAAGAAGATGTTGGCTGCAAAGTTCTTCACTTCATCAACAATGAAGATCAAGAAGCACTTGGTTACAAAACCCTAAGGCGCAAAGACGCAGTAGCTTCTTTCAGAGAGAATAAGGCATCGGTCACCTTTTGCATATGTTCTCCTTGTATTCTCTTATGTGACGGCCTCTAAAATAAGCCTTATATAGGTCTAGGGTTGTGAGAAAAGAAACCCTACACAAATACAAAAGCCTGGCCCAAAAATCAGATCTGAAAATTCTGATTTTCGTAACCTCGATAGATAGCAGGTGTCGAGCTTTAAACTTCGACAGATACAGCTATCGAGGAGGTGTCGAGAAGGTGTCGAGGGGACAGAAGCTTTCTCGATCGATCCACCAGCTGTCGAGAAGGTGTCGAGATTGCGATAACAATCAACTGAAGAGCTCGATAGATAGCCAGCTGTCGAGGAGATGTCGAGCATCAATCGAGCTATCTGTCCGTAGGTGTCGAGCTATCTGTCCAGCTTTAATGAACAGTTTTTCTTCACTAGTTTATTGGTCCAATCTTCATGACTTTAATACTAAACTTGAATAACATGTTTCTTGAGGTATTAAATACATCCTAGATCTACCCAATTACAAGTAAAATGCATTTTGTCAAAGGATTAGCCAACTACATAAAATATTGACATATGTTCCTAACAAGTGAACCACATATGTCCTAACACTAACCCATTACTCTACAAATTCATTTTTTTAGGCCTTTTGGGCCAAAGTCCATTAATATCTTTGGGCTAGGAATACAAATCTGGTCCTTACAATTGGCGCCGTTTGTGGGAAAAAAACTGGTGTTTCAGTAATTTCAATTTTCAACAATGGTAGGTTCAAGTCCACATCAGGCGGAATCTATGGGGTCTCAGCCCCAGGATCACTTCTGTGCTCTTGAGTGGCAACGAGACTGGGAGGGAAGTGTGCATACTACCCATACTAGTAGAAGCCAGGCTAAGGGTAAAAGCCACGTCTCTCAGAAAGAAAATGTCAGAAATATGCAGAAGGAGATTGATCACTTAAGGAGAAGCTTGCGCCATGAATGACGTAGGTGAGCCTTATCGGATCCTTACTTCTTTTCTGATGGTGAGAAAGATTTCAGCTACAGACGCAGGTCGAGAACTCCCCCTAGTGAGACTTTCCCGTATGATGAGGATTATCATTATGAGTGTAGAGATAGAAAGTCGTCCTCAGACCGTCTAAAAAACGATGCTATGAGTAGAGCATTGAACCAGATTGCAAAGTCTCCTTTTTCACGCTGGATTGAAAGAGGGAGATTCCCTTAGCGATTTTCCCAACCCATGTTCACCGTATACAATGGGAGAATAGATCCTGTGGAGCATGTTAGTCACTTTAATCAAAGAATGACCGTACATTCCAAGAATGAGCCTTTAATGTGCAAAGTATTCCCATCCAGTTTGGGGCCGGTGGCGATGAGGTGGTTTGATAGTTTGAAAGCAGGTTCCATTGATTCTTTCAAGGAGCTTACTCAAGCATTTGGATCTAGATTTGTCACGTGTAGAAGGGCTCCTCGGCCTTTGTCGTCTTTGTTGTCTTTATCCATGAGAGAGTGAGAGACTCTGAAAGCATATTCGGACAGATACTGGGAAATGTTCAACGAGATAGATGGTGATTTCGACGACGTAGCCATTAGCACTTTTAAGCACAGCCTACCTGCCAAGCATGGCTTAAGAAAGTTTTTGACTGGTAAACCTGTTTTAAATATACGTCAACTCATGGATCGGATTGATAAGTACAAAAGGGTTGAGGAGGACCAGTAGCAGGATAGGCGCAAGGGCAAGGTTATCCCTCAGGAAAGGAGTGATTTTAGGATGGATCGCTACAATAACAACATGCCCCAGAGAGATTTTGCTGGGCAATCTTCACCTTCAGCCCCTTAGGTTGTAAACATTGTGTTTAAAGAGCCGATGCATCAAGTTTTAGAGAAAATAAAGAACGAGCCATACTTCAAATGGCCGAACAAGATGAGTGGAGATCCCTTAAGACACAATCAAAGCCTACATTGCCAGTACCATCAAGAGCGAGGGCATACCACCGAGGACTGCCGGAGGCTATGGAGTTATCTGGAGTAATTGGTCAAGGAATGGAAATTACAACATCTTCTATTTTGCCCAAATAGGCAGGGTGACCAGTCGAGGTCTGGGACCCAGGGAAATGCTTCTTCAAGACCTCCCATAGGCACAATTAATGTCATCTTCGCTACCTCGGGGAGGACTGGTTCGCGGCCCTCTAGGGTGATGTCTGTAGCTCGGACACAAGCCTAGGATATAAACCTGAGGTCGAAGAGGGCCAGAGTAGAAATCCGATCGGCGCTGAGTTTCTCGGATGAAGATAAGATAAGGACCATTCAGCCACATGACGATGCTCTGGTGATAACCCTTAGAATAGGTGGATACAATGTAAGAAGGGTGATGGTAGATCAAGGCAGCTGTGTGGAAATCATGTATCTAGATCTATAGAAAAGGCTGAACTTAAACCCTAAAAATTTGACCGCCTATGACTCCCCTTTGGTGAGTTTTGATGGGAAGGTGGTTATCCCAAAGGGTCAAATCAGGTTACCAATGCAGGCAGGCTCTGAGGTGGTAAAGGTGGACTTCATAGTGGTGGATGCATACTCCCCCTACACAGCCATCATGGCTAGGCCTTGGCTTCACACTCTAGGGGTTGTTTCTTCGACCCTGCATCAAAAAGTGAAGTATCCATCTGGAGATCAGATTGAAGAATTGGTAGGGGACCATCCCGTGGCTCGGCAATGCCTTGTGTCAACCATCTCACATCAGTCAGCAGTTGAGTCTTCGGCCTCGGTAAATGAAGGTTTATAGCAGTTAAAGTATACACTTATGCTTGATATAGGGCTGATCGAGGATGCCAATTGTGAAAATTTAGAGAAATTTATCATAGGGGATGATCTGGAGAAGTTTTTCCAAGTTGGAATTCAGCTACCCCTTCAGGAAAAAGAAGAATTGGTGGAATTCCTTAAAGAGAATATTGACGTGTTCGCCTGGGATGCCTACGAAGCTCCGGGGGTGGATCCAAACTTCATCTGTCATCATTTGAATGTTAATCTAGTTGTCATCCCAAAGAAGCAACCCCCTCGGCGTTTGTCCAAGGAACATTCTGATGCTGTCAAGGATGAGGTGACGAAACTTAAACGGGCTGGGGCTATTAAAGAGGTCTTTACCCTAAATGGCTGGCTAACACAGTGGTAGTAAAAACGAAGAGTGGAAAATGGCGCGTATGTGTGCACTTCACAGATTTAAATAAAGCTTGCCCAAAGGACCCTTTCCCTATGCCTTGGATTGACCAGCTGGTGGATGCAACTGTAGGTCATCCTCGGATGAGTTTTTAGATGCCTTCCAAGGGTATCACCAGATACCTTTAGCTTCAGATGATTAGGAAAAAACCACTTTTGTCACCCCTACTGGAAATTACCATTATAAGGTGATGCCTTTTGGTCTGAAAAATGCAGGGGCTACCTTTCAAAGGATGATGACCAAGATATTTGAGCCTCAACTAGGAAAAAACATGGAAATCTACATTGATGATAAGGTGGTTAAGAGAAAAGTAAAATCCAACCACGTTAATGACCTCAAGAATATTTTTGATACCTTGAGGAGGCATAAGCTACGTCATAATGCTTCCAAATGTTCATTTAGCGTCGGATAAGGGAAATTCTTAGGCTACATGGTTACTCACCATGGAATTGAAGTTAACCTTGACCAGATTAAGGCAATTAAAAACTTGCAACCACCTCGGAATCCCAAGGAAGTTCAGAAACTTACAGGAATGATTGCCACCCTAAACCGATTCATCTCTCGATCAGCTGATAGATGTAGACCCTTCTTTCAGTCATTAAACAAGTGGAAAGGGTTTGAATGGACTGAGGAATGTACTTTGGCTTTCCAACTGTTGAAAGAATATCTGTCTCGGCCTCCCATTATGTCCAGACGTGAGGTAGATGAGGTGTTGTTTGCCTACATTGCAGTGGCCTCCCACGCGGTGAGTCTGGTGCTAATACATGTAAATGATGGTGTACAAAGGCCAGTTTACTACGTGAGTAAGTCATTGCATGAGGCCGAGGTCCATTACTTACCTTTGGAGAGGGCTGTTTTGGCTGTAGTGCATGCTACATGTAAACTTCCCCACTATTTTCAATCGCACACGGTTATTGTCCTAACCTAGCTTCCGCTTAAATCTCTACTACGGAGTGCTGATTACACAAGAAGAATTGCTAAACGGGGTACTATTTTAAGGGCTTTTGACATCAAGTACATACCTCGCACTTCTGTCAAGGGTCAAGTTCTTGCCGACCTGGTTGTTGAGTTTGCTGAATCCTCGGAAGAAGAAAAGATAGAAGAACAGAACATGATGAAAAATCGGTTGGAATGATCTTAATGCAAGAACTTGCACCCTGGAAAGTCTATATTGATGGGGCAGCGAATCATAGAAGGTCTGAAATGGGGCTAGTCTTGACATCCCCAGAGGGCATTACGATTGAAAAATCCTTAAGATTGGGATTCTCGGCTACAAACAATGAAGCCGAATATGAAGCCCTGCTGGAAGGGATGATCATGGTACAAAAAATGGGTGGAAAAGCAGTGGAATTGATCTCTGATTCAAGATTGATCGTAGGCCAAGTCCAAGGGGAGTTGGAAGCCAGAGATCCTAGAATGCAAGGGTACTTAAACTAGGTTAGACATTTACAGTCTAAATTCAAATCTTTCAATTTATCACAAGTCCCTAGAAGTAGAAATACACATGCGGATTCTCTTGCTACATTGGCAACCTCCTCGGCACAAAGTTTACCTCGGGTAATTCTCGTAGAAGACTTGTGTAGACCTACCGAGGCAGTAAAAACCGTAGCTTATGTTCATCAAATAAGAGCGGCTCCTAGCTGGATGGACCCTATTTTTTTGTTCCTTAAAGAAGACGTCTTGCCAGAAGATAAATCCGAAGCTGACAAAGTACGAAGAAAAGCTCCTCGGTTCTGGTTGTCCGAGGATCAAAAGTTGTATAAAAGGTCTTTTTCTGGCCCATATCTACTGTGTATACATCCGGAAGGAGTTGAGATAATTCTGGAAGAATTGCATGAGGGAATTTGTGGGAGCCATACGGGAGGAAGGTCTTTATCACATAGGGCTATTACGCAAGGCTACTGGTGGCCGAGGATGCAGAAAGAAGCAGAAGACTATGTAAAGAAGTGTGACCAGTGTCAGAGGTTTGCCCCTAATATTCACCAACCTGGTGGAGTCCTTAATCCTCTTTCTAGTCCTTGGCCTTTTGCTGAGTGGGGCTGGGATATTGTTGGCCCTTTCCCTAAAGCGGCGGGGAATAAGAGGTACTTACTAGTCGGCACAGATTACTTTACCAAATGGGTTGAAACTGAATCACTGGCCAATATTAGGGACGTGGATGCCGAACGGTTTATTTGGAAAAACATTGTAACTAGGTTCGGAGTCCCTCGCAGCCTCATCTCGGACAATGGCTTGCAATTTGATATCAAGGCCTTTAGGAAATATTGCTGCAACCTGGGTATAACAAATAGATACTCCACCCCAGTATATCCGCAGGGGAATAGGCAAGCTGAAGCTGTCAACAAAATCATAGTAAGTGGACTCAAAAAGAGGTTGGATGATGCAAAAGGGAAGTGGGTTGAAGAACTGTCACACGTCTTATGGACTTACCGAACCACGTCTCGAAGGTCCACAGGAGAGACGCCTTTTTCAATGACATATGGGGCCGAGGCTATTATTCCTTTGGAAAACGAATTTCCCACTCTGAGAACAAGTTCGTTCACTCCAAGCAGCAATGATAAGTTATTGGAGAAAAGTTTAGATTTAATCGAAGAACGAAGAGAAAACGTCATGGTCCAGTTGGCATATTATCAACACAAACTAAAGCAAGGGTACGATTCCAACATAAAGCTAAGGCCGCTAACAATGGGAGATTTGGTTTTAAGAAAGGTCGTAGGGGCTGCCAAGAACCCAGCGTGGGGGAAGTTAGGACCTAACTAGGAGGGCCCATATCGTATAATGTCAATGGCTGGAATAGGCGCGTATTATCTTGAAGACCTGGAGGAAAGAGCTGTACCTCGTCCCTGGAATGTAAATAATCTTAGAAGATATTATTATTAATATAAGTTTTTCTTCATCTTCTTTGGGCTTATTATAATATTTATCTGTCGACTTCACCATCATTCTAAGTATCAAACAGAACATTGGTCATGCCTGACTCATCGGACCACATGCCTTGGGAAAATTGATATATTTTACATAATTTTCTAAGTGTTAAACAGAACCTAAGCTATGTCTGGTTCCTCGGACCATCTGCTTTAGGAAAATTAATACTTATGGCATCTGTAAGAGTATCAAACAGAACCTTGGTCATGTCTGGCTCCTCGGACCACATACCTTGAGAAAATTGATATCTTTTACATACTTTTCTAAGTGTTAAATAGAACCTAAGCTATATCTGGTTCCTCGAACCATCTGCTTTGGGAAAATGAATACGTTATGACATTTATAAAAGTATCAAACAGAACCTTGGTCATGTCTGGCTCCTCGGACCACATACCTTAAGAAAATTGATATCTTTTACGTACTTTTCTAAGTGTTAAACAGAACCTAAGCTATGTCTAGTTCCTCAGACCATCTGCTTTGGGAAAATTAACACGTTATGACATCTATGAGAATATCAAACAGAATTTTGGTCATGCTTAGCTCCTCGGACCACATACCTTAGGAAAATTGATATCTTTTAATTAATTATTTAAGTGTTCAACAAAAACTAAGTCATATCAGGTTCCTCGGACCATAAAACTCAGTGGAAATTGACACACTATGGCATATATTGAAGTGTCAGTCAGGCATTATCTCAAATATTAAAAAGAGGCAGACTCCTAATTCCCTTATTAAGTCACATGGTTTGTTATCACCCAATGGGGATGTAAAATAAAGCTCATAAGCATCATTTAAAGCATTTTGGGGTGCCCTGGACTTGGCTGTTGAAGAGGAGTCAAAATGAAAGTTGTCATGTTCAATCAAAGAATAATCGAAACGAAAATTGCATAAGTAAAGAAAAAGAAAATAACTCGTATGGATTTGGAAAAGTAAACTGCATATTCGATTACAATATGTCTTACAAAAGGGAAGCTGCATTACAGAAATTGCAATTACACTATAAAAATAAGATTCATCGTTTCAGCTTTATCTGAAGCCCAGCTTTGGAGGTCTTGTCAGCTTGATTGGCTGCTTTAGTATGAGTTCCTTTCTCTTTCTCTTTGGGATCTGCCTTGGCAGGCATGGTGACTGAAGCTAAGACCTTTTCAAAGCTTTGAGAAGCTGCCCCTCCTTGTGGAATTTCTATGTCTTTTTCCAAAGGCTTAACCACTTCAGAGGAGGTCTCACTGGGAGCTTCAGACTCTCTTGCTTGCTCTTGCTGAGTAGGAAGAGGAGGATCTTGAGGTTGTGCCTCTCCTGTAGGATCAGCAACTGTAGAGGCTGCTTCACCTTGGGTGGAAGGGAGATCCGAGGCTCAGATAGCTGGGGGGTAGTATACTCTCTCTAGCCTTCTCAGCTCAGAAGAAGCCTCAACCCCAACTTGATTGAGCGCTTCATCCCAAGTCTGAGCGCAGTAGGTTCGGCACACTGCTGGGACCTCTGCCCTAAGGGTTTCCTCGGTCTCAGCCACCCCTAAGTCATAACCATGCTGCTCAGCCCCATCCAAAGCCTTTTCGGCCTCCCTCCTTGCTTTTTCAGCCTCATCTTTGGCTTTCTCTGCCTGGTCCAAATGCTTTTGGATTTCAGCTAACTTCTTCTCGAGGGCCACCACTTGCTCTTTTGAAGAAGCCAACTGTTCCTTGGCATCACGCAAAAGCAGCCTTTGATCCTCGGCTTGCTTTTGCGCGCCCTCCAGAGCCGAATTAGCACTCTTCCTTGCCCGCTCTTCCTCCGTCAGTTTTTTCCTTAAGTCCTTGTTGGACTGATCAGCAATATTGAACGAGTTCATGGCTACTACGCGCCTCGCCCTTTCGTCGTCCAACTGACGGTAGCAGGAATTGGTTATCTCCTTAACCTTGAAAGTAGCTTGGACAGCCTGAAAGAAAAGGTGGTCACCTTTTGAAGTTATAATAAAATAAAAAAATAAAAAAATAAAAAAATTAAAAAAAAAAGGGAAAGAAGAGAAGAAAAAAGAGAAAAGAAGTGAATTGCATACCATGCCCAGAAATCTTTTGAGGTTAAGGAAAACTTCTGGCCTCCTGATAGACCGCAGCTCGGCCATATTAGTTGGGAGTAGTAGAGCCTCCTCCAAAGCCAAGGCTACATAGCATCCAGTGCCTCCATGGAAATCCCTGATGGATGCATTATCCCTCAAGGGCTCACCATTGATCATTGGAGCTGGAAGCCAAGCCTAAGGCTTGGGTGGCTGACTATCTCTTCTCTCTAGACTTCTCTGCCCTGCTTGCCTAGTTTTCTGCTGCTTGGCAGCCCATTAAGTCTCCTCTTCGGAGTTGGGGCGAGATCTCCTAACTTCAACTATGTCCTTGCCCTTTTGCTCTCTTTTTCTTTTCGAGTCAACAGGATCAACCCTAGGCGGCAAAGATGGCTGAGGAGGAGGGAGAGGAAGTTTGGAAGGAGGAGGAGGAAGTCTGGACTGTGTTGGTGCCCCAGGAGTGTCCTTCCCTGGTTGAGACTCTATTAGTTCCAGCAGACTTTTCTTGGATTTTCTTTGAATACCCATCTTGCCCAAACTAGTTGAGGTACTCTCAAGGGATGGAGATCGGTTGAACACCTCAAATTCTTCTAGAGAGTCTGACAAATTTATAACTCCCTCTGTTTCTTCTTTTTTTTCTTCTTCTTCTTCTTCTTCTTCTTTTTCTTCTTCTTCTTCCTTAGCAATGGAATGAGATGAGGACTCTTCTACTGAGGGAATACCCACAAAAAGCGGCTGGGTGATGGATGTGCCTTCTGGGATTGGAACGCCTTCAGGAACAACAAATCCTTTGTAGGCCACACTAATACGTTGAAGGTGAGGATCTTTGGCTTTTATCACGCACTTCGGAGCTTGAAATGCACGTGAAATAGGTTTGTATCCGAAAATTATGTGTGCTGCTCGCAACTGGCCGTCTGCTTTATTCACAAACACCTCGGATCGTAGGATCTTGTCTAGACCCGCTTTGTTGACTAGGTTGAACCGAGGTATGGTAGAATGTCTGTCTACAAAATCATTAAAACAGAAGGAAAAATTGGTCTGAAACAGAGATAGTATGAAATAGAACGAAAATATAAGTCGAGGTGTACAAATTTACGACTAGACCCCCACTTGGTGTTCCCTCTCTAGTCGGACAGGGTAGGCCGTCATGCCATTCCCCAGAAAAGATTAAAAAATCTTCCTTTAACCCCTTGTTTGATGTCGGGAGGCATTGGATCAACCTTACTTCGGGATACCTTGACTTAAGGTAATATCCCTGCCCTTTCAATTGGTGTAGATTGTATACCCAATTGACATCATGGTGTGTCAATTCCGGGTCCATTCTCTCGTTCAGGGCTTCTATACTGCCTAACACTCTGAACGTATTTAGGGCGCATTGTGTGGGGGATAATCTAAAGAACCTAAGGAAGTTCCTAGTAAGATTACCCATGGGGATGGTCGTCCCTCCCTCAATGAAGGCGATCATTGGGATGACCACCTCTCCCTCTTTCCTATCATCTGCCTATGCCCCTTGGGCAGCGTATCTAATGCCCACTGTTGGTGGGATCCTATTCTTAGCTCTAAAGCTCTCTATATCCTCCTCTGATTCAACTAAACGCTTGAACCTACCCATTTTCTAAGAAGTTGTGAAAAGAAATTAAGAAGTTTGAAATAAAAAATGGAACCAAAAAGAAAAAAGGGTGATGAAAAGAGAATATGTGGAAAGAAATGAAGCTAAAAGGGTTTGAGGAAACTTACAGGTTTTGAAAAGAAGGTCCTCAGACAAGTTTTTTGTATTTGTAGACGCATGAAGAAGTGAGAGAAGATGGCAGGTTCAGTGTATGAGCTCTAGAATTGTGTGATTGATGGAAGTAACGACAGGAATTGATTTATGAAGCTATTTATAATGACACAAAAGTTACAAGCAAGAAAATTCCCATTCGAAACCCCAAAAAAACTCTCCACTGTTGGATTTGCATCATGCCGTTGAATGTGGGGAATAAAAGCACAGCTAGAATTTAATGAGGGTGTGCTTTGGAAGCCCAAGCGTCAGGGGCGTGCCTTGGGCAGTTAAAACGGGCAGTAGTACTAGCGAAGGACAAGACATGAAAAGCCCAAAAATACCCGAGGATATCAAAATCCTCCTTTCTGCCCGAGGTGCTAAAAGCAGAATTTTGAAGGGCTATTATAGCAGTATTGGGCCTGGAGGTCCATTACACATTTTGTATAATGGACCTAAGGCCCAAGCCAAGGACTAAAAGTGTCCGAGAAGGGGGTAAACGTTGTCAAAAGAGACCATATTTACAAATAACAAAGAAGTCAATTTAGATCATAATAATCTAAGCGGTTGTGCCGAGAATAAGAGCCATCTCGGCTGATCGAGGCCGTGATCCGTAGAGATGGTCTGCTATCCGAAGAAATGTCACAGAAATACTTAATTGATACAGATAAGCACTATGGAAGTTCAAGACATGGAAAGATCCTAAAATATCCAAGGAAAAAGCTACTACCTCCACATTAAATGCGCTGCAGCTAACTCCTTGGCCGCATTAATGTAGAGGTGATACCTGAACAATGGGTTTCAGCCTTACAGCTACTACATGAAGACTTATGGGAGATGCTGATGGGACAAGTATCAAGATCAACCATCTAGCATGCACGTGAAAGATATGGATGAAAATGAGGAGTATAAAAGGAAAGGAAGGTAGTGAGAAAAGGGGGATCGGAAAAGTAAGGAAAAAACACTGTGACAATTTAAAATCAAACTTGTAACTCTATTTAAGCTCCTTATATAAGAACCAGTCTCCTCGGATATTGCCGAGGACACTTATTACTCATTCTATAATCGTCCATTTTCAGTCTTTCACCATCAATCTACTTAATTTGTTGTTTGATTAACTAAAACCCAATTTTTTAACTCATTTCTCTACAAATTCATTGTTTTGGGCCTTTTGGACCAAAGCCCGTTCATATCTTTGGGCTAAGAATCCAAATCTGGTCCTTACATATATAGATTACTTTTTTTTTTTTTAAGTATCGAATCCTTGAAAGGGCACGAAAACTAATAGAACGAGTAAAAAGCAACACAATGTTCCTAAGATTTTCTACGATTTAACAATGGCGTACACCTTAGCCCATGCTAGGAATTAAGGGAATACTTTTGGACTACAACAATTAAAGGTTGAGTGGTTTAGCATGAACAAGGAATCTTAACATGCAGATTCTCCTGAAGATAAAAGGTGCAGATTATCCCTTCTTCCATCTGATGCATGTCCATCAAATTTCTTGTCTACCTCTCTTAAGTCTTATCTATTTTTAGTAGCCGGTAAGGAAGAATGAAGAAAAGTGGGAATGTTCGAAGTATAAAGATGGCCATCCATTTGCATGTACTATGGATATTTGTTCTTTAACAAAATCTACGGTTGTCTTTCACATTTTGTTCTTTTATACAATTATTATACATTCTTTTACAAAGACAATTCCAAGTGATTGGCTCCACCTTATAGTTTGAGTTTAATTTTTTTTTTTTTTACCTTAAAAGTTTATTTATTGAATATTTGTTTTTATTTATTTATTTATTTAAAAAAGTGAAGTTTTAAGAGATTAATAAATAAACTAAATAGTTAACAAAAAAAAAAAAAATCCCAACGCACATTTAGTTAAGCTACAAGCCTTTGTATAGTCTTAATCAACTTTCACTAAAACCCAATATATGCATGAGTTTGGGACAAACAAGTCATTTCCATCATACCTAAATATATAAATCTAGATATTGATTATTAGTGAATGTTCAAATAGCGTTGAAAACACTATGAACGTTTAGACCCCCAATTACAAATTACCAATTCAAGCTTATTATCAAACAATAAATGTGCGAAACATGAATATAAGCTAATAACAGAATTGATAAACAATCTAAACCAATTAAAATCACATCCACAGCAGAAATTAAAATGCAAAGATTAAGGGAAGAGAGATGCAAACATAAGGACAACACAACGATGTGTTATCGAAGAGGAAACCGAAGCCCTCGGCGTAAAATCTCTCCGCCGCCCTCCAAGCGGTAAATAATCCACTAAAGAATGTAATTGGGATACATGAACAGCGGAAGACCCTCCAAGCCTAATCTACCCAGTGTACCTAAGCCCTCCAAGCTTCTTGCTCCAACGAGGTTACGCCGAACCTATTTCTTCTTTAGCTTACTGGATTCCGCTATAACCCATAGCATCAACCAATAATCATTGGTCCCTTTTTAACTGCTACCCAAAGTACCAAATAGCCTTCTCACAGATATGGGTATGGTGAGAAAAGGATTTGGGTAATGAACCTCTCAAGGATGTAACAATGGAGAGGGTGAGAGTAGAGGAATTTGAAGAGTCTCTAGGTGAAGATTGTGGATGAATCGATCTTGTTTTTCTTTAGGGTTTCTCTCTCAAAATTCTTTCTGGAAGCTCTTTACATTTCGTGGGTATAAGGGGTATTTATACTAGGGTGAGAATGGAATGCAAAGAGTCAGGTTTTTCAAAACAGGGCTGGCTAGCGGCTTGGCCTCACGACTTGACTGAGTCGCGAGTTCAAGTCGCGAGATAACAGAACGCCTAGGCTGTGCTTTTTGTCCTGTAGTGCTCCAGCTAGCGTGACTGTTCATCTTCTTTGCATGCTTCACTTGTGTGCTGTAGTTGGCAGCTTGCCAGCCGCGAGTCTTTGCATTCTTGCACAATCTTGAGCATTTCTTCACACTCTCTCACTCACTACCCTTACATGATTCCCACCTAAATACATGGTTACTAATTGCTAAATTACAAGCAAATTTAGCATGGAATAAAGCCAACAAGACGGTTAATAAAATTCAACCTTACAATTAGCTTGTTATCAATTGGTTAAGAACATATGGTGTGATGGCAACAAAAATTGCTATTTTGAGAAATTCCTTCCTCGTCCTATATACTATGAAGCAAATGGAGTATTGAATGGACTCGCTAAGAGGGGGAGAAATCAACAAACGTAGCGTAGAAAGAATATAATTAGTGCCTATCTTTTGCGTATTATAAGTATGAGAAATGTTAAAATAATAAATGTTGATGATAGCTTTTTATATTTTCTATGAAAATAATGTTAAAACATTCTAATTATGGTTTATTAACTATTGTCCTAAGGGCATCCATTAAATTGACCCATTAAATATATATGAGACATTTTATTAATAAATAAAATCCTCTCTTCGTCACCCAAAAAAAAAAAATCATACCCAAAGGAAAAATGTAATAAAAAGGGCTTTTAGGCGTTGTATTGGTCCTTAACTTAGCTAATGTGAAAGTAATAATAAGAAATGCATGAATGTGAATCGATTGCGGCATTGACAAGAATAAGCCTTTGACCAATGAAGTTTGATTGAAGTACTTATAGTCAGCTTTCATGTCCCATTAAGTAGCATGTTCCGTGGACGTCCTGGAAGTAGTGAGGGGCCTCCAATTCTGAAAGTCTACTATAGATGAGTTGCTTAGTTTTTCCAAAAGCAACTAGGCCAGTCTCTCGCCCTTCCCATTTTCCAAGCCCACATACCCACCCAATAGTGGAAGAAAAATCTGGAATGCCCTTTTCTTTCTTTTTTTACTTTACTTTATTGGATGGTGTCCCATAAGTTCACTTGAAAAGATGTTATTGGGAGGCAACCTAAAGTTAGGCCCGTGGTAGTCTGACTCCACAACATGCCATTGCTTCTCAAAATGGTCAGCAATGTCATGCCACACATACTAAAGGCATGTATCACTCTAGACCCTTAATTTATATAAGCCAGAACCCAAATTAATATTCAATTAGAACCCTGTAGCATGCATTAATGTTTTTAGTATTAAACTTACTAAATTCTTTTGAATTTATCGAGAGTTTTGCTCCTAACATATTTAAGTATTTTTAATAAAAACATCTAAGATTTAAATCTTTTAATTTTCGTTATGACTATCAAAACATCGAACCATTATAATAACAATTTAAAAACCATAAATGGTCCTGATCCATGCCCTTATATTCAATGAAAGTGACTGAATTACTTATCCTATTTTTTCTTCATAATGTTTTGATTATAATTATAAGGTTTATTGAAAAGAGATTATTGTGTTTCTTAAGTGGAGTTTACTTTCTCTCACATGTATAAGATACTAGAACCTATAATTTCAAACACTTAGTGTGTGAGAGAAAGATGACCTCCTATGCATTGACCTAATAAATTTCGTCAATGAGGTAGTGGGTTTGATATGAATGCATTTCCTTGTAGTGTGGATGATAGGGCCTATCGTCAGTTATTTGCGGTAGTTGTCGTGTTACTTAAAAGATAAAACTAAGGCGCAGTACTGTAAAACTAACAGCAAAATGTAATAGTTGGCATTTAAGGATATAGACTTAGTGGGTGAGCATGTCAGTAGTTGCAAATTGCAATAGTAATGATGACAAAAGAGGTGGTGGCAGCAGAGAGCGGCAGAGGCGGCCACTGTAATAATGTTGTCAAGTAAATGTTGCCAAATTAAGCGATATAAGCCCATGTGTAATAAATAAGGTCAGACACCTCGTGTTAGTAAACATGGCCAATGACATGAATTTTTTGCGTTTAGACTTTAAACACAATTATGATAGAGTTGATCAGTGAGGCAGCAGGCCACAACTACCCACCCAAGACAACCAATAGATTGATTTTCTTTAAATTCTACCAGTACTATTAATTACTTTCCAAAAGATAAAAAGTTATAGACAAAAAAAACACTGACATTAGTCATTCGTGGGAGAAATTGTTAATAGCAAGTAAAAACAAGTAATATTAGTAATAAGCTTAAATGAGAATTTGTATAAATTTATAAACTCAACTGGTGTCAAATATATTCTTGTACAAGTTTAACAATTTAACTGAATTTTATGTATATGTAGCATGCTTTTTTTAAAATGATGTATTTTCACTTGTCTACCCTTCTATGATATGTAAATGGGATTAGAAATTAGAATTCAGAAAAAATGCAAGGCGAAGCCTCCAATGGCCCACTCTTGAACCCACGTGAATGGTCAGTTTGGATTTGGGGGGAAGGGGGGAGTGAAGGGGAGTAGAATTGAGTTGACTAAAAATAAGATAATTTTGAACAAACTCTACTCTACTTTATTCTCCCTAAATTCAAACGAACCAGAAGTCTTGTGGTGAATTCCGAGTTGCCCACTTGGCAAGACAAGATATGTTGATCATTTCTTATCATTTGGTACCCACATAGTGTCCTTATCTTTTCTAGCATACCAATTTTAAGGAAACACCTCATTTCACATTATTTTAAAATGTATAAAAAAGTAATTGATATATGTAAAAAATAGTAGGTAGAAAGTGCCGATATCTCACAACCGCATAATGTAAAATTAAGTGAGGAGTCCGTAATATTTTTCACAATATTAGAGTTTATAAGTGAGGAATTCATAATTTATAGTGAATCATTTTAGCATGTACAGACCACATCTATTTTTCTATTATCTATCATTAACAACTTAAGATATCGAAAGTTGCAAAACAAAGAAAAATCATCTCACTTTTTATGTTCCACTTTATAATTCATTATAATATGCCAAGAGTGTGTGTGTCTATATATATATATATATATATATATATTAAGCTTTTGATTATTTTAAAAGGAAATTTATAAAAATAAAAATAAAAATTGACAATTTCTAATTGTGTGAACTATAAACAGGAATACAAAAACTAGGATAGAGGATTTGTAGTCTTATAAAATATTTTTTGAAAATGGTAGACTTTAAAGTTTAGAGTTATGAATCTTTTCATCTCCTATATAAGGAATTCCCAAGTGCAAAAACATTTTGCAACCTACCATACATATCAAATTTGAGTTCCTTATTTTGATTCGAAACCCATGAGGCAAAAAAGAATGGCAGCCATTAGTCTAGATCCAGGTCTAAGCCTAAAACACATTAGCAAAGACGACACTCAAAATCCAAGTGCTGTGATTGAGGAAATCGAAGGGCTCATAAGAGTGTACAAAGATGGAGATGTGGAAAGGCCTCAGATTGTTCCATTTGTCACAAGCGCATTGTCTTTGGAGCTTGGAGTGACATCAAAGGATGTTGCCATTGACAAGTTCACAAACATTTGGGCACGTTTCTATGCCCCAAATGTATGCCATGGGAAGCTCCCCTTGCTTGTTTATTTCCATGGAGGCGGATTTTGTGTTGGCTCGGCTGCTTGGAGCTGCTACCATGAGTTTTTAGCAAGGTTATCAGCTAAAGCCAATTGCTTAATCATGTCTGTAAATTATCGTTTGGCCCCTGAAAATCCACTTCCAGCTGCTTATGAAGACGGATTGAGAACTCTTATTTGGCTAAAGCAACAAGCTTTACGTGGAGATAGCGAATGGTGGTCTAGACTCTGTGATTTCTCTAAAATCTTCCTAGGTGGTGATAGCGCAGGTGCCAATATAGCCCACAATGTGGCCACAAGGGTTGGTTCTAACCATGGAATCGAAGCTATGGCTCTAAAGCCTTTAAGTCTAAAGGGTAATATATTAATACAACCATTTTTTGGTGGAGAGGTCAGGACACACTCTGAGAACTACATGGTTCAATCCCCTCGTTCAGCACTGAGCTTAGCGGCTTCTGATACATATTGGCGATTGGCTTTGCCGGCTGGGGCTAACCGTGACCATTCATGGTGCAATCCTTTGTCAAAGGGGTCGAGTAAATTGGAGGACATAAGGCTTTTGCCTGCCCTGGTTTGCATATCAGAGATGGATATATTAAAAGATAGAAACTTGGAGTTTTGTACTGCTTTGAATAGAGCAGGGAAAAGAGTGGAATATGTGATGTATAAAGGAGTTGGGCATGCATTTCAGGTTCTAAGTACGACTCAGCTTTCACAAACAAGAACCCTTGAAATGGTTGCTCATATCAAGGCCTTCATTAGTCGATGACTCTCTCTCTCTCACTGTACATGTGCTTGTGTTTGTAAATAACTTTGGTGAGGGAAAAGTTTATTTTCATTGTCACCACCGTTTCGTGAAAAAGTTGAGGCTTTCCCGGCCTCTTTTCTCCAATGAAAAATATAGACTAAACTTTAGGCCCTCTAGATGCCTTCATTTGCATTTTGCTGGGCTTTTGCATGTTCAATGTTGCTAGCTGATAAGTAAAGATTCTGTATATTATTGTATTGATCATTTTGATGTAAGCGATGAGTGTATCCTGTAGTAATGTATTACATACATTAAATCTTTTATATATACATTGTAGACTGCATGTTGTGTTAGGTGTGAAAAAGTGATGCGGGATGCGGAAGCGTTAAGAAGCAGAACACGTCTACTTCTAAAAAATAAAAAACAAAACACGTTTGCTTTTAAAAATAACCTCGAATTCATGAGAGTTCCTTGAATTCACAAGGGTCCTTGAATCCACAAGGAGAAAGGGTTTGGAATCCACTAGAAAATAGAAAAACAAAAGTTTGAATTTTGTTAATTGAATAGTTGTTAAAAAATGTGTACAGACTTAGAGCCTATTTAAGGGCTCCGTAAAACTTGACAAACAAGAAAATATATTCCAAAATAACTCCTAATTGATACCTAACCATAACAGGAACCAAATTTGACATAAAAAGTATTAAAAAAAGCATCTAAAAATAAGGAAATAAATGCTCTAAACCTAAAATAACGAAAATTACGTAAAAATACCAAAAATAACAAATTACATATATTAATTTGAAGATTATATCCTATATCAGACCCCTCCACTTGAAACAAACTCGTTCTCAAGTTGATGGTTGAAATCTGAAATCTTCCATGCCAAGAGAACAAATACTTTGAATACTTCATCTTCTTTGTATTCTTACCAAACTTGAACTTTTTTTTCCATGATCTTCATGCAATTGAAAATATTCACCAAATAAGAGTCAATGATCAAATCAAATCTTTGCACCCTAATAAAATTAATATACTTTGTTTTGGTGCCTCCCACCAAAATAATAGGAGCTTGAATGTTGCAATCATGTAACTTGACTTCATCGAGATCGTTGATAACTTCCCCTATAGTTTCTTTTTTAATGGTCTCTACTATCTTGACCTCAAGATCTTTCCCTATAATAAGGTCTTCATTAATCTTCTTCACAATCTTGATTTCAGGTTCTTCTTCTATAACAAGGCCTTCATCAATTTTCTAAAAAAATCTCTATATTTTCTGCTTTGACTTCTACATATTCTTTAAGAAAAGTATTTTCTTCAACATGTAATTCTTCCTTTAATGGTGGAATATATGGCTCTTGAAAATAATTTGAATATGAACTTCTTGGGATCAATAATAATCTTGTATTGTATACGACAAGATTTCTTCATAATCCAAAGGATAAAATTTGATAGCAAGCATCTTTTCATCCTTGGCCATGAACGAATCTTATCTTTATCTTGTTGGATTCTATCAGATTGTACTCATTCCCACCAACGTACAGCATACTCACTAAGTTTATACAAAGCAAGTCCACCTTTTCTCTCATAATAAATACACTCAAAGTCAAATAAATCTTCTAGATCAAGTAACCAATCAAGAAAATCTTATTTATAAAAATAACCATCAAAACTTGCAATTCTTTTATAAGGCCTATATGAAATTTGCTTACCAATAGGTTGTCCATGAGTTATGTTTCCGTGACAGTTATCCCTATTGTTTCCATGCTCCAACGATGGCATCTTAGCAAAGATATTTATGAGTGGTAGCTGTACATCATGTAATACTTCTAAGTTTTCTGTCACCGGAATTGCTATTGTCTCAAACGTCAGCCACCAGACTAGGATAAGTCAAAACTTTAATATCAACTGATGCAGGATACAGAAGTGTCAAAAAGAAGAACATGTCTATCTCTAGAAAAAGAAGAAACAAAACACGTTTGCTTCTGAAAATAACCTCGAATTCACGAGGGTTACTTAAATCCACAAGGAGAAAGGGTTTGGAATCCACCAAAAAATAGAAAGACAGAAGTCTGAATTTTATTAATTGAATAATATTTGTTAAAAAACGTGTATAGACTTAGGAGCCTATTTAAGAGCTCTGTAAAACTTGACAGACAATAAAATATATTCTAAAATAACTCTTAGTTGATACCTAACCATAACAGGAACCAAATTTGACCTAAAAGGCATTAAAAGAACCTAAAAACAAGGAAATAAATGCCCTAAACCTAAAATAACGAGAAATACATAAAAATACCAAAAATAACAATTTACATAAATTAATTTGAAGATTTTGTCCTACATCAAAAAGAGGAAAATGAATTATAAATGTTAGGTCAAAATAAATTATTGGTTCACTAAAGTTTATTAAGTGAGAGCTTTTGGTCCCTATTGAGTGAGAGCTTTGATCCCTAAAGTTTTAAGTAAGTGTCTAATGTTTCAAAAATGAGCACTATTGGTCTTTTTGTTAACTTTTGTTAGTTTATTGGTCTATATATCTAATAGAGCAATATCGTGTCTTTTTTTAAAATGAAGTGACAATTTTTTTTTTATTATTAAAAAGTTACACTTATGCGATCTAAAGTCTAAACCAATCCAATTGAACATTTCTTTTCCCCAACTCAAACCCCTCAAACCCAAATTCGGAAAGCCTTTGTACTTTCCCAAATTTAAACTCATACCCAATTGAAACCCCTTGTTACATGGGGATGGCTCTTTGCACTTGTCCCAGGGTTGGCTCTCTAGTATAGTCAAATGGGGTGCTTGCCTAAGGCGCCCCAAGTAGAAAAATGCCTCTAAATTTTAACCAATGGGGTTATTTCTTTCAACATAATAGTATTTTTAAGCACAAATATTAGTCAATAAATAAAACAATAATTTTTTATCAAATGAAAAACAAGTAAAAAAAAGAGAGATAAACGCTACATGCACGATACTTTCACAATAAATTTTAAGTGACAAGTTGTTACTATCTATTATTGGACGACAAAAAAGTAATTTCACTGGTAGGTTCAAATGAAAACAAGTAACAACTTAACACCTAGGATTTATAGTGAAAATGTTATGAATGTAGCACTTCTCAAAAAAAAAAAAAAAAAAGCAATGCTACATCCACAAAAAAATTTCACAACAATTGAGTTGGCAAGCTTTTACATTCTACCATTTTTTTAGGGTCTTTATATGTTTAAATCACGCTTGCAATGTAAATTTACATTGTAGACACATAAAATGTGAAAAATGTTGTATAAATTTGCAAACAACATCTACTACTTTCTTTGTGTCTACAATATAAACTTACGTTGTAAGTACGATATAAACATAATTTTTCTTTTTAAAAGAAGAACACTATAAATATATCCTAGTCGATTTTGTGGATGGTGGTCTTTTTCTTTTTCTTCTTCTTTTTTAAATAAGTGGATTAGTCCTATTATATTTGCAATTGAAAAATAAATGTTAGTAGAACAAGAATGCAAATTTTTAATAAGTAATTTTACATCTAAAAAGACAAGAGAATAAAGTTTAAGTAATATTTAAATATATTTTTTTAAGTCATATTTAAATATATAAAATGCTTTAATTTAGTTTTAACCTTAGGCACCCAAATGTATCAAGTCGCCTTTGACCTGCCCCCTTAAGCCCAGCTTCATTGGCTGCTAAGCCCTTTTAACTTATTTTAACTTATTTTTAAAAAAGAAGGGTTAACACCTGGTAATTTTCTGCTTAGCAAATGGGGAGCATAAAATAAAAATGCAGCCACTAATCTAGATCCATCCATAGGTAGTTGGTGCCACGAACAATTGCCTACTGGGAAGTGTTGGGGCAAAATGAATTGACCCCTTGCAAATAATTAATTAATTACCAAAGTTAATTAATTAGATCAAATTTCATGCAATAGCGTGGTAGCACAAACAAATCACCAAATTATCTAAATGCAACAGAAAATAAATTTGACACAAGTGATTTGTTTACAAATGGGGAAAACCACTGAGGCAAAACCCCACCGAGTGATTTTAAGGTCACCATTCCTAAGAATCCACTATTATCAATCACAAATGGTTACAAGTATAAGGAATCATACCAAACCCTTCGGCCTATCCCAAAATACCAACCTACAGTTGAACCCTTACCCCAATACTCAATTGGACTTGTATTGTAACGGCTGTTAGGTTCTAAAGATTTAGGAACTAATGTATTTAAAACTCTAATGTGTAATGTTGGCAAACCATGATCAAAATAGTTGTTAGTTTTGTTAAGACTTGCTCAAAGTGTGTGCGTTTATGTAAAGTTGGAATCGAGTGGCTGCAGAAAGTATTAGTGACTTTCGGCCTGGCTCGATCGATCGAAGCTTAGACTCGATCAATCGAATATCGGGCAGAATGTTTTTTTTTGTAGAATTCCAACTTAGCCCTAGCCTATTTAAAACATTTAGGGTTTTATGTTTTGCCCTAGGTATATAAGGCAAACCCTAGCCACGTTTTAGATATTTCTCATATTGCTGTTTATGTGAATCTCTTGTGAGATCTATGAGGAGCTTTCCTTCACACAAGCTTAGGATTATCAAGAAGGAGATTTCTTCAAGAACTTGATGATCATTCAGTTGCTGCCATGAGAACTTAAAGATACGCAAGCGAGAGTGCTTGTATTTGCTGGAGAATCTAAGAAAGAAGGAGTCCATGGTCTCGGAGCTTGCACGTGGTCGTGTCAGTAAGTTTTCTACTGGTGGGTAGCAATAGGATGTTAGTGGTCTAAGTCGCTATTGTACAAACTTCGATTCTTTCATAGTGGATTCAGGTTTACCTTGAGGATAGCTAGGTTAAATCCTCCCCAAGTTTTTTACCGGTTTGGTTTTCCTGGGTCATCATATCATTGTGTTATTTATTTTTCCGCTACTATGCTTGATATGATTATATGATTGTGTTAACCTAGAACTGCATAATTTGACTAAGTAATCACTTGGCTAATTAACTAGGTTAATCTGGTTGTGTTTTAAGGGGTCTAAAAACAAACAAGTGGTATCATAATGGGTAACTCTTTTGTGTTAGATCTTTTGATTGAAGAATTGATCCTTGATCCCTATTATTATGGATAATTTGAAGTGTCTTTCTGCTCATGTTTGTGATAATTTGAATAAATAAGATGTTGTTGCTTCTGTTGATCTTATTGATACCTGTGAAACTCTCCGTAAGGAATTATTGAAATCTATGAAAATTTCCAAGAAATTCAAGGAAGAGTTAAAATTGGCTAATCTTGAAAAAGAGGAATTGATTGTTAGAATAGATGAATCTAATAAAAAGAATGAATTTTTGAGAAATCAAATTTCCTCTCAAGATGAGAAGGTGAAAAGTTTGGAACAAAAGTTAGTTGAATTTAAAGCTGAAATTGAAAATTTGACTAGTATCAAGCCTACTGTTAATAACAGAAGTGTTTCTGTTTCTCTTAAGCCTAAAATTGAGAAAGTTTATATCCCTCCTTTCCAAAGGAATAATACAGAAAATGCTTATTTTGCTAGGTTAGACAAAGGTAAAAGTTCTGATGTAGACGCTGAAATTTCTAAACCTATGTCTAAACCTATTGTCAGAGAGCATAATAAATCTGTTTTTGTGCCTACTTGTCACCATTGTGGTGTTGTTGGTCATATTAGACCAAATTGTTCTTTGTTGAGGCAAAAACCAAAATCTGAGACTAGATTTGCTGTTAGGAATACTGATGTTCCTAAATTTATTACTGTTTGTCACTTTTGTGGTGTCTCCAGTCACATTCGTCCTAATTGTCATAAATTGAAATTTAAGAATTCTGTATTTCAGTATAGGATATGTGATGGTATTTCTCCTGCCATAAGTCCATATAAATTGTTTCATATTCTTTTGAAAAATTTGAGCTTGTTGGCTTGTGAAAGGAATTTGCAGGATTCTAGTCTTTCTCAGAAGATTGATGTAATCTCTCAAATACACTCTACTTCACATGGATTTTCACCTACAAAGCCGAAGACTTGTGCTATATGGGTGAGAAAAGATTCTCTATGGTGAGTGTTGCTAACTTGTCCCTGATTTAATTCTTTCAATTGTTTGTGGACATGTTTTGTTTCTGTTTTTGGTTGTTTTGTTTTTTTTAGTTTTTTTTTTAAAAAAAAAATCCAAAAACATTGAAAATTTTCAAAAAGACAAAAATATTTTATTTTTGTCTAGTTTTATTTTTCTTGAGGATTACATAAATTATTATCTCTCTCTCTTAATTTAGAACATGCTTGATATTGTGGAGAAACTTGAATAGTATGTGTTATATAAGTGCTAAGCTATTTCTGATTTTGTATGAGTATGTACTAGTTTGTACATGTACTCATGGGTTAATTAAGAAATTGATATTTCTTGTTTATATACCCTCTATAGCTTAGTTAGGCACTATCATGCATAGCTTTGCATTGTTCATTTAGCATAATGTGTGCTTTTTGTTTTTGGTCATTAATTTTTTAAAACCAAAAATATTTTTGTGTTTTGTATTACTTTTCTTGGATTTGAAATCAAGGTTGACCATATTATCTTTACATAACATGTTTATGGACCTTGTTTAGCTTAGATAAGCTTACTTGTTGCACTTTACTAGCTGAAATGTTGTAGTGCATGTTGTGTGGGAAGATGTTTATATTTTTTGATCACATGATCTTGATCTTGAAGTCACATGCCTTTGATTAACGGACTTGAACTTAATGAGAAAGACATAAATAACCATCTCACCATTGTTTACTAGCCAATCATGAACACTTTTGTGCATATCATAAGATTTTATGCTCGAGAAAGTGTAGTACATGCATCAAAAGAACATAAGGTGCAGCCTCAGTTTAAATGCTAAAATTGGTATGTACATTATTGGGCTATAATGACTTTAAATCAAATAAAATTTGTGTGTACATTATCCCAGCTATTATTAATAAGTTTCTAATCAAATAAAATTGGTGTGTACATTATGAGGCAAATCAAGAAACTTACATGATTGCAAGCTTGTTTTCTAGGAGATGTGGGAGTTATATGATGTAACTCTTTAAGTAATAGTCTCTTTCAAATTTATGTGATGAATTTTGTAGAAATTGTGATTGAATTCTATTCACATATCACCTCACATGTAACTCAAGCTTTTACTAGTTGCACACACTACACAAGTTACTCTTTGCTAAACTTGGTACATTATATTGTGTGTGATCTTGTTGTGGCCATCCAAGATTATATGTTCCTTGATTTTGATGCAAAATGTGTTTAAAGTTTGAGTTTTTAGGACAAATTGGTTGAAATTTTTTTTTGGTAGATCTGGTTTGAATCTGTCTGATTCGATTGGTATACGATCGATCGAAACTCAAAAATTTTCAGTTTTTAAGTATTTGACCAATCTATTCTTCCATGCATCATTTATGTTTAGGATTCACATGCATTGCATTATTTTCTGTATCCATCTTGCAGTTTTGCAGTCATATCTCTCATTATTTTCACACATAACATGCATACACTTTGCTAAATTGGGTACTTGACTTGATTTAAAAATTGATTGATTAATTTTTGAGTTATGTACTTTTTAGTATATGCTATTTTTATGTGTGAATTGCAGGAAATTTTTTTTTTTTTAGAGATATTATGGATAATCAATGTGCAAATATTTTATCTACTCATGCAACTGTTTATGGGTCACATAGTGTCAAGTTTGCTTTTATTGAAAGAGAGAATATATTTCTTCATGTGTATCCTCAACTTATCAACTTATCAACTTATTTTTTTTAAGTTTGGTTTGTGTTTTTTATTTATTTTCCCCACCTCCTATATTTTCCCCAAAAACTGTTTTTCCCAACACTTGTTTTGTTTTTCCTATTTTTATAGGGGGAGAAGCTTGTTTTTACCCTTTGTTGTTCATAGGGAAAGTTGTCTCTATTTTCTATAGAGTTGTATTATTTTGTCCCTTTGATTCTCTATTTTCTCTTATCCTCTATCATGTATATTTGAGTTGTCTTTATCAATACGTGACAAAAAGGGGGAGATTTAGATGAAATGTGGGAATATGTGTGGAAAATACAAGAATGTTTTGTTTAGGGGGAGTTGAAATTATTTTTTTATGTATCTAACTTAGGGGGAGAGTTAGTTTGCATATTTGTTGTTTTCCTGTTTTTCTGTCTTTCTTTCCACACATGCGTTTATGCGTTTTGTTTAGTGTTTCAGGAAATATACAGGTTGATTCAATTGAGTTGCTGTCTACACTTGCAACTGATGGATAGTAGTTAGGATTGGATTTGTTGTAATGAGCATTTTTTTGTAAAGGGATTTTCTTTGTAAACTTTGAGCTTTTAGTTTGTGTTTTGTCACGGATTGCCAAATGGGGAGTTTGTTAGGTTCTAAAGATTTAGGAACTAATGTATTTAGAACTCTAATGTGTAATGAGCGGTTTTAGACCCCTTAAAAACAACTAGATTGGTTAGCCTAGTTAATTAGCCAAGTTATTACTTAGTCCAATTATGCAATTCTAGGTTAAAACAATCAAATAATCATATCAAACATATAAAGCAGCGGAATAATAAATAACACAATGATATGATCACCCAAGAAACCACAAGGTAAAAACCTGGGGAGGATTTGACCCACCAATCCTCAAGGCAAACCTGAATCCACTATGAAAGAATCGAAGTTCATACAAAAGGACTTACAAGCTCCTCCCTTGACTTCCTAATGCTACCCACCAGTAGAACTTACTGACACGACCACGTGCAAGCTCCGAATCCACGGACTCCTTCTTTCTTGGATTCACCAATCAGCTACAAGAACCCACGCTTGATATTCTTTAAGCTTCAATGGTAGCAACCGAGTTGATCATCAAGATGTTGAAGTAATCTCTACCTTGAAAACCCTAAGCTTTGTGTAAAGGAAAGCTCCTCTAGATCTCACAAGAGATTTACACAAAACAGCAATGTATGAGCAACAATACAACTAGAGCGACTCTAAAAACGTGGTTAGGGTTTTTCTATATATACCTAGGGTAAAAACAGAAAACCCAAAACATTTAATGAGTTAGGGCTGAGTTGGAAATGTTAGGACATATGTGTTTCACATGCTAAGAACATATGTCTTACTTATTTATGTAAATTGGCTAATCCTTTGACAAAACGCACTTTACTTGTAATTGGG
Source organism: Quercus aquifolioides (assembly GCA_019022515.1). NCBI lineage: Eukaryota > Viridiplantae > Streptophyta > Magnoliopsida > Fagales > Fagaceae > Quercus > Quercus aquifolioides. The sequence goes on along the minus strand of CM032326.1, from coordinate 51,850,154 downwards.
TAGATCTAGGTGTTTTTAATACTTCAAGAAACCATGTTTCAAGATCAAGTGTTGAAGCCATCAAGTCTGTCCAAGAAAAAGCAAGTTGAAGTGCAGAATTTTTAAATCTCGACACCTCTCGATAGCTACCTCGACACCTGCTATCTGTCGAGATTTAAAAAGTCAGAATTCCAAATCTGATTTTCTAGGGATCCGTGAATATGTTTTTGGGGCTTTTTTTCTTCTAACCCTAAACATATAAAAGGATTATTTTAAGAGCCGTTTTGTGTGACACAAGTTGTATTATCATTGAGCAATCTCTGTTTATGCAAATTGTGATCAACAGACGAAGTTCTTGACCTAGTTCATCCTTCATCAAGAAGTTGCTGTGTCTTTGCACCATAGGGTTTTGTAACCAAGCATCTTCCTGCTATTCATCACGTGGATGAACTGAAGAACTTTGCAGCCAACCATTCTTCCTCAAGTTGGTGTTCTGAAGTCGCGTACTGGGATCCGCGCATTGGTTAGTCACGTACTTGGGAGCCGTGCATCAAAGGTGGAAATTGTCACTACAGATCAAGTCCAATTGGGTATTGGGGTAAGGGTTCAACTGTAGGTTGGTAAGGTACTTGGGATTCCTTTCTTGTAACCGCTTGATTTGATAATAGTGGAGTTTCGGGAGTGGTGACCTGAAAATCACCCGGTGGGGTTTTTGCCGTTAGGGTTTTCCCCATTCGTAAACAAATCACCGTGTTATTTATTTTCCGCTGCATATTTAGTATTTGGTGATTTGTTTGTGCTTCCACGCAATTGCATGCTTAATTGATTAATTAAACAACTTGGCTAATTAATTAATTAGGGTTTATCACAAGGGGTCATTCGAAGTGTGACCTAACAAGTGGTATCAGAGCAGGCACACTCTGATTAGGATTTAATCTTTGCTGTGTTGATCCATTGACCCCTGTTTTGTCATGGATAGAGGACAATCCTTAATTATACCTCCTTTATTTGATGGCACTAACTATGCATACTGGAAAGTACGCATGAGAGCTTTCTTGCAGTCTTTAGATGAAAAAGTGTGGCAAGCTGTAGAGATTGGCTGGACTAAGCCAACAGAACAACCGGCCGAGTGGGATGATGCTAAGATCAAGGCGGCCAACTTCAACAGCAGAGCGCTGAATGCTCTTTTTAGCGCAGTCACCAATGAGGAGTTCAAGAAGATATCCTCAACTGAAACTGCTAAGGAGGCTTGGACCATTCTCCAGACAACCTATGAAGGCACAAAGGCTGTCAAAGACTCAAAGCTTCAAAGGCTGACAACAAGCTTTGAAGAAATAAAGATGGAGGAGGATGAGTCGTTTGATGAGTTCTATGCCAAGCTCAAGGACATAGTGAACTCAGCCTTCAATCTTGGGGAAACCATCCCTGAACCCAAGATTGTAAGGAAGGTGCTCAGATCTCTACCTGAGAGATTTCATGCCAAGATTACGGCGATTGAGGAATCAAAGGATATAGACAAGATTCCTTTGACTGAGCTGGTTGGAAACTTGCAGACCTATGAGATAGGTTTATCTAGGATTGGTAAGACCAATAAAGGCAAAAGCATGGCCTTGAAGGCGAAGAGCAGTGATACAGATGAATCTTCCGATGATGAAGATTCTAAGATGAAGTCCTACATTACTCGGCAGTTCAAAAAGTTCATGAAGAATGCCAATGGAAGGAGCTTCGACAAGGACCGCAGGCAGTTCAGTTCTTCTCAGTTCAAAAGCCAAGACAAAGGGAAGAAGGATGCTAGGGAGGCCGGTCAGTATACTGTTCCAGCAGGACCAAAGTGCTTTGGTTGTCATGGGTTCGGACACATGAAACATGAGTGTCCTACATATCTGAAGAGCATTGGGAAAAGCAAGGCCCTTGCTGCAACCCTGAGTGACACTGAGCCTGAAGATGATTCCGACACTGAGGATGACGGAATCTTAAATGCCTTCACTGCCACAGTCAATCCTACTGAAGGGATTGTTGAAGAAGTGGATGAAGAAGAGCTGGTGGAGTCAAAATTTGAGAAGATGGATGATCAAGATGACATCCATTCAGCCTATGAGAAGCTATACAAGCTATCTGAAAAGCACGAGAAATTATATAGGCTGGCCACCAAGAAGCTCAGTGAAGTGGAACTCGATCGTGAAGAGTTGTCCACAAAGTTTGATGAGGCGAATCAAACTATTGGAGCATTAAGATTTGAGAACAACTTTTTGGCTGAGAAGACCAAGAAGCTTGAACTGGAGCTGTTTCAAGTAAGAGCTCAACTGGAGAGGACCTCAAGTGCAAAGCTCGATGAGATGCTTAGCAATCAAAAACCTGCTTCGGATCGAACTGGTTTGGGGTATGGTATTTCTTTCTCTAATACTGCCTCTACTAGCAATACTGTTTTTGTTCCTGCTGCTAATAACATTGAAATTGAGAACACTAATGTTAAAACTGAATTAGCTAGTGAGAACTTAGACAAGGGAAAATCCATCCTAGGAGCACCCCCTAAGCTAGACAAGAAAGATGCTAATAACCCTAGGGCTAAGAAGGCTAACTCTCATAAGCCTAAACAAAAGAAGCAGCATCTTTGTCATTATTGTGGAGCTGCCGGTCACACTCGACCAAATTGCTATAAGTGGCTAGCCACTCAACAGAGCAATGGCATGATAGCATCTGGAAGCCAATCTCAGCTTCAATCCTCTCTTGCTCCTCTTGGAGATCTTCTGAAAGCCCTCATGTTCCTTTCGAACTTGAACGGTCTAAATTCTTCCCCCTCACCACCTGTTCAAGGATTCAATCAAAGGAAAGGTTCTTCCAAGGCATGGAAGAAAAAGGACTCTAAGTGATTTCATCACTTTCTTTTCCCTTCTTGTTTTTCTGTTAGTTGCATTGCTTGTGTGTTTTATTTTTCTGCTGAGTCAGTCTAGTTTTTGCTTTGCTTTGTTTAACATGTTTTTGTTTGTTTATTTTCAGTTTTGTTTATTTTGTTTTTGATATAAAAATTATTTGAAAAATTGAAAAATACAAAAACAGTGTGTGTTTTGTGTACTTTGGTATTTGTGTACCTTGGATGGCCATTGAAACAAAGTTTCTAAACTTTGTATCTATTGTAGCTTAGATGAGCATCTCTATGCACAACTAAGCAAGTGAGCTTTGTGGCTCTTGTTTGTGATGAGTAAGATTAGGTTATCTCTTAAAACTTAACACTCATATCACTCTTTTTGACGGGTAGGACTAGAAAATCCTAAGAGAAAGGCATAAATAACCATCTCACCACTGTTACCCGCCAATCATAGTATGACACCTGTATGCTTCGGCATAGCAAAAGTGCAGTGTCAAAGACATTCGTATGCTTCGGCATAGCAAAAATGCGATGTCAAATGCTTAACATCTTGGGTATTTCTTTTCTCTCTTTTTATGCCCATGCATGATATGCTTAAAAGAAAAATATGCAAAGAAAATATAAAGCAAAAAGATTAAAGATGCTTTAAATATGATTGCAAGCGTGTTTTCTAGGAGATGTGGGAGTTATAGGATGTACCTTGAAGGTGATAGTCCCCATCAAACAGTTATGATTGTGTGTGAGTTAAAAGTTATTTACTCATATCTCAGATCGTCATAACATGTATACACATTTGCAATCTTGCGATGTTTTTCACACACAACACGCAATATTCTTTGCTACTTTTGATACATGTGCAGGTACAATGTGATTTGGCCATCACAAGTGTTTACATATGCTAGTGTATGCTCACTAAACTGTCATAACTTGTTTTTGAAATATAAAATTGGTTAGACTTGTTTAGTGTGTGTGTGTGTTTTGCATGATCTTTGTGCTTAATTTCTTGTTGAGAGATGTTTTGAGAGGTTCATACGTTGAGTGGATCCTTGTTAGAGATGTGTGTTGGATTGCATTCATGTCTGTGTTTTTCCCTTCTCGAAAAACTGCTCTTTTTCTGAGTCTCGACACCTTCCTCGATACCTCCTCGATACCTGGTCATCTGTCGAGATTCTCAAGTTGTTTCTTATCGCAATCTCGACACATCCTCGACACTTGCTGGATCGATCGAGAAAGTCTCTGTCCTCTCGATACCTTCTCGACACCTGGTCGATCGATCGAGATTTGCGTATCTTAAATTCTCCTTGTTTCTCGATACCTCTCGATACCTTCATCTGTCGACGGCTTATTCCTCGATACCTTTCTCGACAGATACCTCGATACCTCTCGACACCTCAGCTGTCGAGAATTACTGAGGTGCCTATTTAAAGGCTGATCGCGATTTTTCTCTCATTTCTCTCGATCTCACTCGATCTGTCCGAGGCGTTTCAACTTCTCCAACTGCTTTTCTCACTCAAATCTTCAATCTCACTTGGATCTTGCTCATTCTTGCTTCAATCTCTTGGTAAGATCACCTTTTCCCTTTCATTTTCATGCATTTCATGTTTTGAAAACCTAGTTTTGGGATTTTTCATAAAAATTTGGGGTTTTTCAAAATTGCTAAGTTTTTATTGAAATTTTGGGTTGAGTTTGGACTTAAATGATTTTAAAATGTCATACATTGCATTTCATGTGCATTATAATGATATTTTCATGCATTTAGATGTGAAGTACTTTGTTTATATGCTGTTAGGAATGGATTGGGCTGAGCCCATGATGATATTTCTGCTTTGCATGTCATATGATCATGCATTCCCATGCATACGTACTCTTTGTTCATATATCTGTTATATTTGAACTGATTTGGGACTTTTCTGCTTGTCTCCCTCTCTATCTCTTTCTCATTCTTTTACGTTAGTAGTGTCTATGGCACCCAAACGTAAATCTACTCCTGCTCGGAACCCTCTGCGTTCTAGAGCATCTTCATCTTCTGATTCTGCTCCTTTTAACATTCGGTTCCGTGATGAAGATGCCTCAAAGGCATTTACTGAGAACTTTTCTAGACGAGGTGTTCATTCGGAACGCCAAGTCATTCTGGCGGACTTCGCCGATACTGACCTTCCTTCTGTCATTCACAGTAGGGGATGGGGGTCACTGTGTGACATCCCGGTCACTTGCCCTCTCGTGCTGATACAGGAGTTCTACTCCAATATCCACGGGATTGATCTTTCAGTACCTCATTTTTCCACTCGCGTTCGAGGTATGCGCATTCCTGTCACACCGCAACTTGTTGCGGATGTGCTTAGGGTACCTAGGATAGAGTTTCCTGATTATCCCTCTTGTGAGCGTCTGAGGACTGTGTCCCAAGATGAGCTCATCTCTGCCTTCTGTCAGCGTCCTGCTGATTGGGGTGAGCATCAGTTCACTTCATGTAGGCCTTTTGCTAAAGGTCCTAGATTCATGAACATGGTGATGACTTTTGTTCTCCATCCTCTTTCTCACTATAACTCTATCACAGAGCCTCGTGCTCGATTTTTGCTTTCTCTTCTTGAGCACTTGACCATAGACTTCCCTTCTCACTTCATCCGGTCTATCATAGATGTTTATCTTGATTCGGCGTCTCGTGATAAGCTCATCTTTCCTTCTGCTATCACGCGGATTCTACGCCATTTTTCTGTTCCCTTTCCTGTGTCCGACCACTTCACACACATATCTGCCATAGATGCCGCTACCGTAAAACGTAGTGAGGCACAGTTGAGGTCGAGACAGCCTGGTGCCACTCCTCCCTCCCGTTCAGCACCATCCAGATCAGCTCCATCTACATCTGCTCCTTCTTCCTCTTCGAGCGATGTATCCCTTGGTGATATTATGGCGCAGCTGCAGCGCATGGACACTCGTCTTGATACACTCTCTGCTGAGTTGTATCAAGTGAATGTTCGTGTGGGTCGTATTGCACGACGCCAGGCGACCATGGGCGGTTTTGCTCCAGAGGCTACTCCTTCACCACCTACTCCAGTAGCTTCAGATTCTGAGGATGAGGATGATGATGAGGATGATGATGATGATGGAGATGCTAGCTCTGCCGATGAGATGTCTGCATGACACTCTACCCTTTGTCACTCGTGACAAAAAGGGGGAGTAGTTTTGGGTTATGAGAGTAGTCATCTTAGGGGGAGAGTTAGTATAGGACATTTTTGATAGGGGGAGTGTTGATACTTTTGAGGGATGTAGTAAGGTTTGATGTATCTTTTCTTTTCTTATCTTTTTAGATACATTGTTCTTGTATATGAGGTCTTGTGACCAATTTTACATACATGATACTTATTCTCTTATATATGTGGATGTATGTTTCTTTCACCTCTCTCTTCATGTGTTGTTTCTTTTCTATCTTTATACACATGTTCTTTTATTGTATGCAATCTATTTATTTCTGTTTCACACAAGATGCCTTGATGAGTTTTGTTTAAAAGTGTTTCAGAAATACAGGTTGTCAAAGTCTACTTATCATAAGCTCTCTTCTTGCAAAGTTTTTCAAGAGTTTGTGTTAGGATAGATTTTATTGTATTCAACAAGTGAATATGAGTTGAGTGATTTATGACTTCTCTCATATGCTCATTTGTTTGTTGTGGTTTTGTCACGGATTGCCAAAGGGGGAGATTGTTAGGACATATGTGTTTCACATGCTAAGAACATATGTCTTACTTATTTATGTAAATTGGCTAATCCTTTGACAAAACGCACTTTACTTGTAATTGGGTAGATCTAGGTGTTTTTAATACTTCAAGAAACCATGTTTCAAGATCAAGTGTTGAAGCCATCAAGTCTGTCCAAGAAAAAGCAAGTTGAAGTGCAGAATTTTTAAAGCTCGACACCTCTCGATAGCTACCTCGACACCTGCTATCTGTCGAGATTTAAAAAGTCAGAATTCCAAATCTGATTTTCTTGGGATCCGTGAATATGTTTTTGGGGCTTTTTTTCTTCTAACCCTAAACATATAAAAGGATTATTTTAAGAGCCGTTTTGGTGACACAAGTTGTATTATCATTGAGCAATCTCTGTTTATGCAAATTGTGATCAACAGACGAAGTTCTTGACCTAGTTCATCCTTCATCAAGAAGTTGCTGTGTCTTTGCACCATAGGGTTTTGTAACCAAGCATCTTCCTGCTATTCATCACGTGGATGAACTGAAGAACTTTGCAGCCAACCATTCTTCCTCAAGTTGGTGTTCTGAAGTCGCGTACTGGGATCCGCGCATTGGTTAGTCACGTACTTGGGAGCCGTGCATCAAAGGTGGAAATTGTCACTACAGATCAAGTCCAATTGGGTATTGGGGTAAGGGTTCAACTGTAGGTTGGTAAGGTACTTGGGATTCCTTTCTTGTAACCGCTTGATTTGATAATAGTGGAGTTTCGGGAGTGGTGACCTGAAAATCACCCGGTGGGGTTTTTGCCGTTAGGGTTTTCCCCATTCGTAAACAAATCACTGTGTTATTTATTTTCCGCTGCATATTTAGTATTTGGTGATTTGTTTGTGCTTCCACGCAATTGCATGCTTAATTGATTAATTAAACAACTTGGCTAATTAATTAATTAGGGTTTATCACAAGGGGTCATTCGAAGTGTGACCTAACAGGAAATTCTGCAGAAAACGCATCTGGTCCGAGATTCGATCGATCGAGCCTTTCCTTCAATCGATCGAGCCAGACCGAAATGCCCCAATGCATCTGCAGTCACTCGATTCCAACTTTACAATATTTTATCAACTTTGAGCAAGCCTAAACAAGACTAAACACATTGTTTTGATCATGGTTTGCCAACATTACACATTAGAGTTCTAAATACATAAAATCCTAAATCTTTTGAACCTAACAAACTCCCCCTTTGGCAATCCGTGACAAAACACAAACAATAAGCTCAAAGTTTACAATTAAAAAACCCTTTACAAAAAAATTCTAATAAAAACTAAATTCAATCCTAACTACTATCCATCAGTTGCAAGTGTAGACAGCAGCTCAATTGAATCAACTTATATATTCCTGAAACACTCAACAAACGCATAAACGCATGTGTGACAGAAAAGAGTAAAACAACAGGTATAACATTCTTGTAAGATTCACACAACACACAATAAAGACATATATCAATGAACAACTCATAAATATAAATCAATAAGCAGTGAATCACAAAGCAACAAGAATCAAATAAAAGATCATGTATATCAATCAATGTTACTCCCCCTAACATGAATATCCCAAAAAAGTGATATACAAAGTGAAGCATCAATCTATAAAACTCCACAAGCTCCTCAAAACAAAAAAAAAAAAATCTCCCTAACTACAAAACCCCTCTACAAGTCAAAACTCTACTCCCCCTTTTTGTGACGGAATGCCAAAGGGCAATCACAATCCATCATCAAAAGGAGGTGGTGAGGGCGAACGCAGATGCGCCAGATCAACACGAAAAGCACGGATCTCGTCAAATAAGTCCACCAAAAGCTGACCATGAGCCGCCTGAACGGTCATGACAGTCTCCAAAGTCCGACGGATATCAAAGTCATCTGATGGAGGTGGAGGAACAGCAGCAGCAGTAGTAGCATCAGGATCAGGAACAGCCTCACCAGCAGGACCTGTAGAAGAAAAGGGAGGAGGTGCGGACCCAGAAGGCTCAGATCTAAGGTGTTTAGAGCCAGCTCGAAGGTGAGCAGCCCTTTGTCTAAGAAAAGACGCACCTATAGGAGCAATCACATGAACGGGCTCAGAGGAAGGGAAGCCACCAAGATCAAGATAAAGCAGAATCCTATGAATGAAAATAGGATGAACAAGAGCATGAGCAGAAGATGAACTCCTATAAACATCGTTCAAAGAACGAAGAAGTAGATGAGGAAAACTGATAGGAGCATCAGTAACCAGAGCGTACAAAAATACATACCTCTCGAGAGGAATGGTGTGAACATGAGATATGGGCCAGATAGAATGACAAGCTATCCTAAAGAAAAGATAGTGCAACCCAGAAAGCTCAGCAGAGGTGATCCTAGGATCAGAACCCCACTGGATAGAAGTCCCAGTGATATAAGACAAGACATCACTCAACTCGGAAGACACATCATAAGGAAAGACAAGATTCTGGACCAAAGGTACCCTTAGAGCATCAGCCACTACCTTGGGAGTAATGGTGTACTCTACGCCTCGTATCCAACTCTTTACCAAAGTATTGGAATCATAGACGCGGATAGAGATGTTCGAAAAGAACTCTCTAATCAATGCAGAAGGTGAAGGAGGATCAGAAATATCCACCAAGGGTAACCAGCCCCGACGCTCAAAGTTTGCCCTAATGGCAGGATCAAGTTCATCTAAGAGAACAGAACGCTCAGCCCAAATCTTTCTCCTAATGTTTAGCTTCTCATAAATCTCTTGGTTTTTCTCACTCGGAAATTTCTCACGGTCAAAAGAAGGAGGGGATGGAGAAGGTGAGGGAACATTCCTACGGGCTCTAGTCTTCCTAGGCATAGTGCTAAGGAAAGGACAGAGACACAAAGTGAAAACCAAAAGAACATAAGAAAACAAAACCAAGGGCAGACTGCAAGTTAGCACAATAAAAATATAGAACAAAAATCTATATGATGTATGAACAATTACAATGTTGTGATGCATGAACTAATGCAGTAAACACAGTTCCAATTAGGTTCAATTACACAAAATTGGCTCGAACATAGAGTTTCTAACAAAAACCCTAAAAAATTTGAAAAACCACTTGAAAATTTTGAAACAAATTGAGGAATTGATCATTACACAAGGTTGAAAACAGATTAGAATGACCAATTACATCAAAACAACAAGCCAATTTCAACAATTAAACCCAATTGAACAAAAATCCCCAATTTGGATCAATTACAAGCCCTAGAAATTTCAATTTCTCACAAAACCCAAAATTGATCAAATTAAACTATCAAGATCATGTTTATAGCATGTCCCCACAAAAACCCATTGATCAATTACACAAAATTGGGCTTGAATCAACAGCAATCCCAAAAAGAAAAAGTTCCGAAATTTTAAGTTAAAATGCATGAAAAGTGTAAATAAACTCAAAAAGGAAGGGCAAAAGGGACATACCGGCTTGAGGAAAGAGATTCTTTTGCAAAAATTTTGGAGGAAAACGACAAAAAATCGCTGTAGAGCCTTGCCAAGTCGGAGAGAGAAAGAAAAGTTTGAAAAAAGGTTTTTGAAAAAGTGTTTGAATCAATCAAGAACACTGTTTTTAAAAAACCTGATTCACGACTCTTGATTGATCGAAAATCACATTCGATCGATCGAATCAAACAGTCATTTTTAAACAAATTATAGCACTTTTTCGATCGATCGAAAATCAGAATGGATCGATCGAACTGGGCAGAGGCTCACAAAATTTTTGAGAAAAATCACAGTTTTGAAAATCACAAACCATATTTTGAAAACAACTACTCAAAGCATTAAACTTTACTGAAACAAAATGCATGAGTATGAGATGGAATGCTTTTTCAAAAACCCAAGTTTTAATCCCAGTTTCTCCAAAGAAAATTTCAGCCATTCTTCCTTTTTTTTTTTTTTAAATTCTCAAGCAAAAAAAAATGTTTTGCATAATTCTCAAAGTATTTTCAAACTTGGTTGGTCAGACCAAAAACACACACAATAACATGTACAGTATTTAGCAAAGAGTAACTGTGTAGTGTGTACAAACTAGCAAAAACTTGAGATACATGTGAGGTGATATGTGAATAGCAATCAATCACAAAGACTACAAAATTCATCACATAGAATTTAAAAGAGACTATCACCTAAAGAGTTACATCATATAACTCCCACATCTCCTAGAACATAAGCTTGCAATTATGTAAGTTTCTTGAATTTAGCCTCTTAATTATGTGAATTGGCATCAAGCCTAATAGTACACACCAATTTTAATTAAGTGATTTGGTATCAAGCCTAATAATACAAACCAATTTTAAGCATTAAGCAATTTTAATCGAGACTACACCTTATGTTCTTTTTATGCATGTGCTACAATTTTTGAGCACAAAATCTTATAATATGCACTAAGGTGTTCATGATTGACTAGTGAACAGTGGTGAGATGGTTATTTATGCATTTCTCAAAAGGATCAAGTCCAACAGTCAAATAACATGTGACTTCAAGATTAAGACAAAGTGATAAACACCATAAACATCTTCCCACACAACATGCACTACAAAGCTTGAACTAGTAAAGTAAAATAAATAAGCTTATCCAAGCTAAACAAGGTACATAAGACATGTTATGTGAAAATAAAGTGACCAACCTTGTTTTCAAAACCAAGAAAAAATAGTGCTTAACAGAATTTGCTTTTCTCCTTCTTTCTTTTTCTTTTTATTTTTTTATCTTTTTTAATTTTTTATTTTATTTTAAAAGAGAAAACAAATAAATCCTAGAATGAGATGCATGAATGTAATGCAATGCAAATCCTAGAAACAAAACAAAAAGCACAACAACCAAAGAACAATGGTCACAAAGGAATGGCAATAAAGCACAAGGACCATGTCAGAAAGACTCAATTAGGTCGAGTCTTTTGCATCCAAAACCTTTTAGATGCACCACGAGCATTGGAGTTCTTATTCACATTCGAGTGATTTCCAACTCCAGGATTGGAATAAAGGTTCAATGCCTTTACCAATTCACCAATAAGTGTCATAGGATCTTGTGCTTGAGGCACAAACACTTTTGGTTTGTTTGCTCTCTTAGAAGCTTGAAACTTGTAACAGTTAGGATGAATGTGTCCAGAATTTCCACAATAATGACAAACCCAAGCAGGTTTACCATGCATCTTGTCCTTAGAAAGGGTAGAATCCTTAGGTTTAGTCTCTCTCAGATCAACCCGAATCTTCCTAGGAGGTGAAACTTCTACAGGTTTGACAACCTCACTCACAGGGGGTTTAATAGTTTCACTCACAACCTCACTCACGGAAGGTTCAGAAGAAGAAGAAGGAACAAAGTTCGTGAAATGTGGTGCAGAATCAAAGATGCTTTCAACATATCCTAACCCAGATTTATCAAAAGGATACTTTTGAACATTCAGCATGTGATCAAGTTTAGAACTAGCAAATCTAGCAACAGATAAATCATGTTCCAAAGTTTTAACTTTATCAAGCAAAAACATGTTCTCAGATTTAATATTGTTCAAAAGATCATAAGCATTAAACAGTTTAACAAGCAAATTTTTCTTTTCAAGCTCAAGAGATTCAATTTTCTTCAGGCCAAGTTCAACATTCATAGCATCCTTTGCAGCAATTTTGCAAAGTTTATTGTAGGCCTCTTAAAGATCTGCATCCTCAGAGAGTTCCCCATCAGAAGGGTTCTCTTCAACAGACACGCTTTCATTGACTACAGCTATAGCAATGAAAGCAATGAAGTTGCCATCGTCATCACATCCAGACTCATCATCAGAAACCTCATTATCACTAAGAGTTACAGCCACAGCTTTACCCTTAGACCTCAAGAATGTAGGACATTCAGATTTCACATGACCATACCCTTGACAGCCAAAACACTGAGGACCCAAAGAATTATTTGAAGATTGACCAACTTTTTCTCTAGGTTTTTCAAAGTTATTAACCTTAGTGGGATCATTCTTCCTAAAATTTCTAGATTCAACAGTGTTTGTACCTCTTGCCTTTCTGTTGGTATTCCTAAGAAAGTTTCTAAAGGTCTTGGCAAGGTACGCAATCTCTATAGCAGAGAGCTCATCATCAAATCCACCACCATCAACATGATCAACTGACTTAAGAGCCATTGATTTGGATTTGTTCATTTTAGGTAGGTCAGACTCATAGGACTGAAGAGATCCTACAAGCTCATCAACAGGGATGGAGTCCACATCCTTGCTTTCAGTAATGGCAGTCACTTTGGGTCTAAAGTCTTCAGTTAAAGATCTAAGAATCTTCCTAACAATTTTAGGTTGATCATAGATTTCACCCAAATTAAAAGCAGAATTAACAATGTCATTCAATTTAGCATAGAATTCATCAAAAGATTCATCATCAGACATTCTAATGCTTTCAAATCTAGAAGTCAATTGCTGCAGTTTATTGATCTTAACTGCCTTTGTGCCTTCATGCACAGTTTGGAGGATTTTCCAAGCAGTATGAGCAACCTCAACATTAGAGATCCTCTTAAATTCCTCCATAGAAACAGCATTGAAGATGGCATTCATAGCTTTGCTATTGAAGCCTGCTGCTTCTTTTTCAGAAGTTTGCCACTCACTCACAGGAGTAGTGGGCTTCTGCCATCCGTATTCAACGGAATTCCAAACCCTCTCATCAATAGATTTCAGGAATGCTTTCATCCTTACTTTCCAATAAGCATAGTTATTCCCATCAAAGTGAGGAGGAACAACAAGAGAGTGTCCATGCTCCATGACAACAGGGGTCAAGGATCAGCTCAGAGATCAACAAATCTCTAACAAGAAAAGTTACCTGCTCTGATACCACTTGAACGGTTTTAGACCCCTTAAAACAAACAGATTGGTTAGCCTAGTTAATTAGCCAAGTTGTTACTTAGTCCAATTATGCAATTCTAGGTTAAAACAATCAAATAATCATATCAAACATATAAAGCAGCGGAATAATAAATAACACAATGATATGATCACCCAGGAAACCACACGGTAAAAACCTGGGGATGATTTGACCCACCGATCCTCAAGGCAAATCTGAATCCACTATGAAAGAATCGAAGTTCATACAAAAGGACTTAGAAGCTCCTCGCTTGACTTCCTAATGCTACCCACCAGTAGAACTTACTGACATGACCACGTGCAAGCTCCGAATCTACGGATTCCTTCTTTCTTGGATTCACCAATCAGCTACAAGCACCCACGCTTGATATTCTTTAAGCTTCAATGGTAGCAACCGAGTTGATCATCAAGATGTTGAAGTAATCTCTACCTTGAAAACCCTAAGCTTTGTGTAAAGGAAAGCTCATCTAGATCTCACAAGAGATTTACACAAAACAGCAATGTATGAGCAACAATACAACTGGAGCAACTCTAAAAACGTGGCTAGGGTTTTTCTTTATATACCTAGGGTAAAAACAGAAAACCCAAAACGTTTAATGAGTTAGGGCTGAGTTGGAAATTCTACAGAAAACGCATCTGGTCCGAGATTCGATCGATCGAGCCTTTCCTTCGATCGATCGAGCCAAACCGAAATGCCCCAATGCATCTGCAGTCACTCGATTCCAACTTTACAATATTTTATCAACTTTGAGCAAGCCAAAACAAGACTAAACACATTGTTTTGATCATGGTTTGCCAACATTACACATTAGAGTTCTAAATACATAAAATCCTAAATCTTTAGAACCTAACATGTAATGTTGGCAAACCATGATCAAAACAATTGTTAGTTTTGTTAAGACTTGCTCAAAGTGTGTGCGTTTATGTAAAGTTGGAATCGAGTGGCTGCAGAAAGTATTAGTGACTTTCGGCCTAGCTCGATCGATCGAAGCTTAGACTCGATCGATCGAATATCAGGCAGAATATTTTTTTCTGCAGAATTCCAACTCAGCCCTAGCCTATTTAAAACGTTTAGGGTTTTATGTTTTGCCCTAGGTATATAAGGCAAACCCTAGCCACGTTTAGAGGTTGCTCATATTGTTGTTTTTGTGAATCTCTTGTGAGATCTGAGAGGAGCTTTCCTTCACATAAGCTTAGGATTATCAAGAAGGAGATTTCTTCAAGAACTTGATGATTATTCAGTTGCTGCCATGAGAACTTAAAGATATGCAAGCGGGAGTGCTTGTACTTGCTGGAGAATCCAAGAAAGAAGGAGTCCGTGGTCTCGGAGCTTGCACGTGGTCGTGTCAGTAAGTTTTCTACTGGTGGGTAGCAATAGGATGTTAGTGGTCTAAGTCGCTATTGTACAAACTTTGATTCTTTCATAGTGGATTCAGGTTTACCTTGAGGATAGCTAGGTTAAATCCTCCCTAGGTTTTTTACCGGTTTGGTTTTCCTAGGTGATCATATCTTTGTGTTCTTTATTTTTCCACTGCTATGCTTGATATGATTATATGATTGTGTTAACCTAGAACTGCATAATTTGACTAAGTAATCACTTGGCTAATTAACTAGGTGAATCTGGTTATGTTTTAAGGGGTCTAAAAACAAACAACGACAATCTTTCCCTTGATGCACAAATCCCAATATGTGACTAACCAATGTGCACGGATCCTAGTACGTGACTAACTCCAGCAACTTGAAAAGGTTTGTTAGCTGCAAAATTCTTTAGTTCATCAACGATGAAGATCAGGAAGCTCCTTGGTCACAAAACCCTTGGCGTAAAGACGCAGTAGCCTTTTCAGAGAGAATAATGAACTAGGTCACTTTCTACATGTGTTCTTTCTGTGTAACGACCTTTAGAATAAGCCTTATATATGTCTAGGATTGTGAGAAAAGAAACCCGATACAAATATACAAGCATAGGCCGAAAATCAGATCTAGAATTTCTGATTTCGTAAGTCTCGACAGAAACAGCTTGTGTCGAACTTCGACTTTAAATCTCGATAGAAGTCTTTCTATCGAGATTGCTATCGAGCTTTAAATCTCGATAGAAGTCTTTCTTCCCCTTTGGCAATCCGTGACAAAACCACAACAAAATAAATAATCATGAGAGAAGTCTTAAATCACTAAACTCATAACAACTTGTTGTATTACAAAGTAAATCTATCCCTACTACAAACTCTTGAAAATTTTGCAAGAAAAGAGTTCATGACAAGATAGACTTTCACAACCTGTCTTTCTAAAACACTTAAACAAAACTCATCAAGGCATCATGTGTGAAACAGAAATAAAGATTGCGTACATAAATATACATGGGTATAAAGATAGAAAAGAAATAACACATGTAGAGGTAGGTGAAAAAAAACATACATCATCATCATATATGAAAATAAAGTACAATGTAGTAAATAAATGGTTACAAGACCGAAGGTATAGGAGACTAATATAACTAAAAGAAGGAAAAGTACACATAAACCTCACTACATGCCTCAATGCTATAGACACTCTCCCTAACAAAAATGTCTTATACTAACTCTCCCCCTAAGTACCAGACTACTCTCAAACCTAAAACTATTTCCCCTTTTTGTCATGAATGACAAAGGGCAAGTCACTGAAAGGTCATCATCTCATCATCACTGGAAGAGTCAGCATCATCCTCCTCATCATCAACCTCATCATTACGCGAGGCCTCTAGAGAAGGAGAGGGAGAAGGAGCAAGACCAGCCATGCGAGCTTGCCTGCGGGCAATACGGCATACTCGGGTGTTCATTTGACACATCTCATTAGTGAGATAGTCAAGACGACCACCAAAGTCAGCCAGCATCCGCTGAAGTTGCTCCACGATGGCCTCAAGGGTCACACCACCAGCCACAGAACAAGAAGGAGCGGAAGAAGGTGATGTCGTTGGAGTTGCAAGATTAGTCGTCTCTTCTCGTGGCTGCTTCGACTGAAGCTGAGCCCTACTCCGCTGGATAGAACCAGCACTGATGGTACCCATGATGGTGAAAAGATGAGATAGAGGAATAGGAATGAAGAAATGCTGAAGGATCCGCGTGATAGCCAAAGGAAAGACGAGCTTATCACGGGTAGCAGTGTCCTGATACACATCTATGATAGATGTAATGAAGTGAAAGGGAAAGTCGATGGTAAGATCCTACATCAAAGAAAGAAGAAAACAAGCACGAGGCTCTGTGATGGAGTTATAGTGAGACAATGGTGTGAGAGTGAATGTCATCACCATGTTAAGGAATCTCGGGCCTTTTACAAAACCCGAGCATGGGGTGTTGAGCTTATCACCTCAAATAGAAGGAGTCCCACAGAAGTGGGAGAGAAGGTCGTCTGTAGACACGGTTCGGAGACGCTCACAGCCAGGGTAGTCAGGATGCATTACCCTAGGGACGTGTAGTACCTCGGATATAAAATCTGGAGTAACTACGATACGTGTACCTTTGAATGTAGAAACAAACTGAGGCATAGAGGTATCGATGTCGTGTATGTTGGAGTAGAACTCCTATATAAACACGATGGGAGAAGGCACAGGTTTCTCACATAGAGATTCCCATCCCTGAGTCCCAATGACATCGGGTAGCATAGTGTCAGAGAAATCTGACAGAATGACCTGGCGTTCCAGATGAACGCCATGGGCCTGGAAGTTCTCAAAGAAGTCTGTCTCTACCTTCTCATTACAGAAACAGATATGAGATGGAACAGAAGGAAGAGCAAAAGAGGATGACCCGGAACCTTGAAGAGGGTTCCGAGCCAGAATAGATTTGCGCTGTTTGAGTGCCATGATGTAGTCTATCCGAAAGAGAGAACAGAAGGAAACACATGTTCAGAGTAGATAAGAAAAGAACGTATGCATGAAAAATGCATGAACATGTGACATGAGAATTTAAGAGCATCATGGGGGTCACCAAATCCAAACCAAACAGCACTCAACGACAATAATCAAGCACATACATCTAATATGCATGAAACATTGTTATAATGCATTGAAGATGCAGTGCATGATCATGTGATAGCAACTTATCAACCTAAACCCACAAAATCACAAGATAAACTCAAAAAAACCCAAAAATTTAACAAAAACCCCAAAACCTAGGTCTAATGCGTGAAATGCATGAGAGAAGAAGGATTTGAAGATCATACCACAAGATTGAAGCTTGTTTAGGCCGAAATCTTGATTGGAGAGGAGATTGGAGTGAGAGTGAGATGTTTGGGTCGAGAGAGAAGGAGATCTATCGAGAAAGAGAAGAGAAAATGAGATCTGAAATCGCACATCTCCTTTAAATAGAAATCGTAGCTCGATGGATCGAAGTTTTTATCTAGGATCTGTCGACCTTTAAATCTCGACATAAATGAATCTGTCAAGGTGCTATCGAGAATCTGTCGGTGGCAAAAAGAGTGTCTCGATGGATCGAGAATCTGTCGAGAATCTATTGAGCAGACAGAGGGCATAGAAATTTGGCTCGATGGATCGAAGAAGCTGTCGAGAATGTGTCGAGCAGGAACCCAGAAATCTCGATGAAAAGAGAAGCTGTCAAGATTCTATCGAGAAGAAACCAAGAAATCTTAATGGATCAAGAAACTGTCGAGATGCTATCGAGAAGGCAGAGAGCATAGGAAAATTCCTCGATGGATCGAGAATCTGTCGAGGATCTATCGAGAAAGGAGAAAGAAAAGCTCAATAGAAAGGAATCTATCGAGGAGCTGTCGAGCTTGAAGAAAAGGAGTTTTTCAAGGAGGAAAAACATAAAGAGATAGATGCAACAAACAAGCTACTCAACCAGAGATCCTAAGCAACATATTAAGCTCTCAAAACATCTCTCAACATAAATGCAAAGCATTCATAGATCCAAAAACTCACACACTCAATACACAAGTCTAACCAATTTTATATTTCAAAAACAAGTTAAGACAATTTAGTGAGCATATATCAACACATGTATTCCTTATGATGGCCAAACCACATTGTACCTACACATGTATCAAAAGTAGCAAAGAATTTGCGTGTTGTGTGTGAAATATAGCAAGAGTGCACAAGAGTCTCATATTATTAAGATTTGAGATATGAGAAAATCAAATACACTCACACATAATCATAACTGCTAGATGGGGACTATCACCTTTGAGGTACATATTATAACTCTCACATCTCTTAGAAACACGCTTGCAACCATATTAAAAGTATTTTGATTCTTTTTGCTTTTATTTTATTTGCATATTTTTCTTTTGAGCATAGCATGCATAGGCATATAAAGAGAGAGAAGAAATTACCCAATTATGTAAGCTTAAAACATCACACTTTTGCTGTGTCAAAGCACACAGATGTTATAAATGATTGGCGGGTTTTAGTGGTGAAATGGTTATTTATGCCTTTCTCTTAGGATTTTCTAGTCCTTCCCATCAAAAAGAGTGATATGAGTATTAGATATAAGAGATAACTTAATCTTACTCATCACAGACACAAGCCACAAAGCTCACTTGCTTAGTTGAGCATAGAAATGCTCATCTAAGCTACAAGAGATACAGAGTTAAGAAACTTTATTTCAAAGGCCATCCAAAGTACACAAGTACCAATATACACAACACACACTATTTTTGCATTTTTCTGATTTTTCAAATTTTTTTTTTTAATTTTTATGAAAAACAAAATAGAACAAAACTGAAAACAAACAAACAAAAACATTAAAAATACAAAGCATAAAACTAGATGCAAATGCATGAGAAAGGAGGAGAAAGAGGAGAGATAGAAAAAGTGACGGAATCACTTTAAGCCTTTTTCTTTCCAAACTTTGGTTTTGGAGGAAGATCCTTTCCTAGAGTTGAACCTTTGTTTTAGAGGTGAGGGGGAAGGATTGAAACTGTTCAAGTTTGAAAGGAACATGAAGGCCTTGAGAAAATCTCTAAGAGGACCCAAAGATGGTGGAATTTGACCTTGATCACCAGATGATAGCACACTATTGCTATGTTGAGTTGCTAACCACTTATAGCAATTTGGACGAATGTCCCCTGAAGCTCCACAGTGATGACAGAAATGCGGCTTCTTTGGTTGAGACTTCTTAATTTTAGCCTTATTGCTCTTAGGGTTTCTAGTCTTTTTCTTCTCTATCTTAGAGGGTGCTTCTAGAATATATTTGCCTTTTCTGTAGATTGTTCTCACTAGCTATCTCAGTTTTAGTTTCATTTGTCTCAAGATTTTCATTATTAGCAGGTGAGACAAAAACAGTCTCACTAGAGGAGGCAATATGAGAATAGTTAGAGAGTTCATACCCTAAGCCGGTTCTGTCAGAAGCTAATTTCTAGGGGTTTAGCATTTCATCCAGCTTTGCACTAGAAATCCTCTCCAACTGAGCTCGAACTTGGAACAATTCTGCTTCAAGCTTCTTAGTTCTTTTAGCTAAGAAATTATTCTTGAACCTCAGTGCTCCAGTGGTTTGATTGGCTTCATCAACCTTTGTGGATAGCTCCTCTCGTTCCAGCTCCACTTCACTAAGCTTCTTAGTAGACAGCCCATACAACTTCTCATGCTTTTTAGATACCTTGTATAACTTTGCATAGGCTGTATGGATGTCATCCTATTCATCCATCTTCTTGAACTTGGATTCCACCAAGTCTTCTTCTTCATCCACTGCTTCTAAGATCCCCTCAGTAGGATCCACTGTGGCAGTGAAAGCACTCAAGATTCCCTCATCATTACTGTCATCTGACTCAGTCTTAGACTCGATATCACTCAAGGTAGCAGCAAGAGCCTTACTTTCCCAATCGACTTGAGATATGTTGGACATTCTTGTTTCATGTGTCCCAAACCTTGACATCCAAAGCACTTTAGTCTGGAGGGAATAGTATACTGACCGCCATCCTTATCATCCTTCTTCCCTCTATCTTGACTTTTGAAATGAGCAGATTTAGATTGCTTATGGTCCTTGTCAAAACCTTTCACATTGGCATTTTTCATGAACTTCTTGAACTGCCTAGTGATGTAGGACTTCATCTTGGAATCTTCATCATCTGAAGTCTCATCAGTCTCATTACTTTTGGCCTTCAGTGCCATGTTCTTACTTTTGGTTCCTTTCCCAAGTCTAGTCAAATCGAATTCATAGGTTTGCAAGTTGCCAATCAACTCCGTCAAAGGAATGGTGTCAATGTCCTTTGATTCTTCAATCGCTGTTATTTTGGCATGAAATCTCTCTAGGAGAGATCTAATCATCTTTCTCACAATCTTGGGTTTGGAAATATGATCACCAAGATTGAATGTTGAGTTCACTATATCCTTCAGCTTGGCATAAAACTCATCAAACGTCTCATCCTAATCAGAGTGTGCTCGCTCTAATACCACTTGTTAGGGCAAAATGAATTGACCCCTTGCAATTAATTAATTAATTACCCAAGTTAATTAATTAGATCAAATTTCATGCAATAGCGTGGCAGCACAAACTAATCACCAAATTATTTAAATACAGCAGAAAATAAATTTGACACGGGTGATTTGTTTACGAATGGGGAAAACCACCGAGACAAAACCCCACCAGGTGATTTTAAGGTCACCACTCCCAAGAATCCACTATTATCAATCACAAGCGGTTACAAGTATAAGGAATTTTACCAAACCCTTTGTCCTATCCCAAAATACCAACATACAGTTGAACCCTTACCCCAATACCCAATTGGACTTGTATTGCAGCCGCAATCTCTCCCTTGATGCACGAATCCCAATACGTGACTAACCAATGTGCACGGATCCCTGTACATGACTAACTCCAGCAACTTGAAGAGGTTGTTGGCTGCAAAGTTCTTCAGTTCATCAACGACGAAGATCAGGAAGCTCCTTGGTCACAAAACCCTTGGCGTAAAGACGCAATAGCTTCTTCAGAGAGAATAATGAACTAGGTCACTTTATGCATGTATTCTTTCTTTATAACAGCCTTTAAAATAAGTCTTATATATGTCTAGGGTTGTGAGAAAAGAAACCCTATGCAAATATACAAGCATGGGCCGAAAATCAGATCTGGAATTTCTGATTTCATAAGTCTCGACAGAAACAGCTTGTGTCGAGCTTCAAATTTAAATCTCGATAGAAGTCTTTATGTCGAGATTGCTATCGAGCTTTATTGAACAGCTCTTCTTCACTTGTTTCTTGGTTAGATCTTCATGGCTTTAACACTTGACTTGAACAACATGTTTCTTAAAGTCTTAAACCTATCCTAGATCTATCCAATTACAATTAAAATGCATTTTGTCAAAAGATTAGCGAATTACATAAAATATGTCCCTAACAAGAAGTCTAGCTCAGATTTTAAAACGAAGCACCAGCCCCACAGATGGTTAAGTCTAGAAAATCCTTTAAAAGAAAATAAAACTTGCAAGTCCATCAAGGTGGTTGAAGGCAAGCCAATCTTTGGGTTTCTCATCTTACTAATCTGTCAATCAATTCCAGAAGCAATAATATTCCTTTGAACAAAAGTCGATCACATATACCTTGGCCTTGTGTTTGAGCCATCGATCTAGTCACCTTCTTGCAGGTGACCCATTTGATTTGGATTGCAAACTTAAGGTGGTACACCTGAACACTTGGACTTCTTGATGTGGATTACCCATTTGATGGGGGTTTCAATTTGAAAAAATATGAAGGTCTAAGGGTTTGAGTTTGAATTGGGGCAAAAGAAAAGGGTTTGGGTTTACATATAATCTTTTAGTAAAAAAAAAACAATTGCCACATCATTTAAAAAATAACATATCATTGCTTCGTTAGACTTTGACACATAAGTAAAGCAATCAATAGAAGTTAATGGAATGACCATTGGACTAATGAATAACCTGGCTCAATATTGTTGAGGCATGTGGGAAGCCCAGTAGCCAAGTAGGATAGGTTATGGCAATGGGTTGATTTTTTTGTCCATAGGCACTCACTTGGTTGGTTAGCCCAACTCGCCAAGCTAGCCCATTAGCCTGACTCGTTAACCGAAATTTTTAACAAAATTATTTTGGTGGGTTGTCAAACTTAGGGCCTGTTTGGATTGAGGGGCAAAGGAGAGGGAGTAGAGTAGAGTTGGCTAAAAATAGGCTAATTTTAGGCCAAATATACTCTACTCTACTCCCTTTCCCTCCCCCTCAATCCAAACGGACCATTAAGAAATTTGAGAGTAATAATTTAATACCACACACCTAACCACTAGGATACTTAAAATAATGTGCTAAATTATGCTTACTAAATATATATTTTGCTAGTAGCATGATAATTTAAAAAATAAAAAATAAAATTTTGAATTTTGTATATTAATTGATTGAAAAAAAAAAACTATTTAAAACCATAATAATAAAAACTTATTAAGTTTTGACATTAGCAAAATTAAATAAGTTTCAAATTCTTTGGTTCTTTTTATTTATTTATTTTTTTATATTATTTTTTAATTAAAGGAAACCCCAATAAAAGCCCATGGTTAGCCCATTTAGCCTAACTCGCTAGAAATAAAATAGGCATTGCCCATGTGAAAGGGTGTTCCCTTCCGACATAGCCCAACCAAGCCCATTGACTTGTTAACAACTCACTTGACCGAGTCTATGGGCCAAGTAAAAACAGGGTGAGCTGGCCCAGCCCGGCCCATTGTCGACCCTTGATTTTAGGGGCCAAAAGCACTCACTAAGTAAAATTCATAAACCAATAATGTATTTTGGCCTAAAGGTTATATGGTGGCCTCTTCTTGTGACATACAAAGTCAACAATGAGGACTACAATGAATTAAAATGGTTCCTTTTATTATTATTATTATAAAACCGAAGTCTCTAACTTTTGGTTGACCTCTCCAAAATTTTCCACATCAGCATTTTTTATTTATATTTTTAATTTGATTTAATTCTTTCAATTTTATTGCACCAAATTGCAGAAAATTTATTAAATTAAAAAAAAAAAAAATTTGTTTAGTGCCATACAACCACTATACTTAAAGGAAACCTAAATTATCACCTAATTAGGGACTAAAGAATGCACAATCTGAAAATAAATAAATAAATAGTGACTGTATTAGGCAGAGGCTTTTGGAAATTGTTGTTTTTATTATTGGAATTCTTTACGTTCATGTGTATGTATGTATTGGGTTTAATTGAATTGGAATTATCTTTGAAACTTTGGTTTTGATTAAATAATGAAAATGGTAGAAGAAGTATGTTCCAATATTTGGAGTCTTCTGTATATGTGTTGTTGTAATTTAAACTTGGTATTTGAATTGTTCAATTGTTAATTCACAGTTTCATTGTTCATTAATCATGAATAATAATATTGCTATTTGCAACCATCATGATATGGTATCAATGATGTGATCATTCCGCATGCTTTCCTTTAGAGTTTAGATAGTGTCTATTTTATGAATAAAAAATTTTACAATTAAAATACTTTTGAAATTACATTTTTAAAAAAAAAAAAAATTACTGAACGTGTTATGTGAAACCAATGATATGAAAGAATTTTTTTTTTTTTTTTCTAAATCATTATATTGAACAAAAAATTACTTATTTTCATTCATTTTCAAGTTATACATTTTTTTTAAGTCAAGTCATAGACCTTTAAGCAAAATAAATACTTTTAACCTACTAGTCGCACGGGTTAGCGACTAGTAGGTTACAACCTACAAGGACTTCTTACCACTAGGCTACCTCCTTGGGTGAGTCAAATTTATACATTCTTCCACACATATATATACACAATATAACATACTGAATTATATATATATATATATATATAAAAGAAAACATATTGAAATTTAATTATTAGTAATTTATAGAAACAAAAAGGGTCATAGGTGTGCATGAATTGGGTTTTGTTGGGGTTAAAATTAAAACAACGTTGCTAGAAAAAAAGTTCATTATTTTTTAATATATAAAGTACAATTATATATGTTATATACTTATATATAAGGCTCAATGTGACTTGGTTTTGATTGATTTTGAAATGATAAAATTGAACACCGCACCAACCATCATTGATTCCCTTTTTTCGTACTGATCACCTTGGCCAATCCTTTTGTTGACCACCTTCAGCTAAGATTGTAAGTGAGTTAAGTCTAGTATTAAAAGTTTAGGATTGTTTCTTTAATCTTATTTGAACATAGGTTTGGCTTACCTCCAGTACTTTTTTAACTGGACATGTTTTTTTGTTTTAAATG